>JANHMN010000006.1:30456902-30515083 GCA_030674055.1 Rhabdomys pumilio | reverse complement strand
ATCATATACATCATATACATCATATACATCATATACATCATATACATATACACATACACATACACATACACATACACATATACATACACATACACATACATATACATATACACATATACATAATGTCCACAAAGTGTATATATACACACATGTATGTCTATGTATATATCTTGTTCTCTCCCACTCCATTTTCTCACCTCTCCTCTTCCCTTCGCTCCCCAGTTCTTCTCATAGACAGTTTTCCTTCCATTCTTATGTCACATGTAGCCATATTTTTATGGATCCCTATAAAACCCAGGAAGTACATGTGAGAGATAACACACACAGCGTTTGTCTTTTGGAGAGACTGGCTTAATTCACTTAATATTTCAATTGCATCTGTTTTCCTGAAAGATGACACAAGCTCATTTTTCATGGCTGAAAAACTCTGCTGTGTGTATGCACCACGCTTTCTTTATCTACTCTTCTGTCAGCAGACATTTAGGTTGGCTCCATGATTTAGTGACCGTGAATAGTGCTGCAGTAAACTTAAAGTATTTCTGCAACTGTGTGTCCATCAGGTAAATACCCAGGGGTGTAATTTCACAGTGCAAGCTTACTCCTGCAGGAAAAGAAGTCCCTGAAGCCTTTCAGGATTTGTACGGAAGAGCATAGTCACATGTGTATGGGTATGGGGGGTATCCATACATGAGTGCATGTGTGGACTCTTCAGATTCTTTGGCAGTGAATCATCAAACCCCACTGGTGGAAAGAAGAAAGCTAATATGGAGAGTCACAGGAGCAAAGTCTCAGAGCATAACCTTCCATTCTCATGAGCCCAGCTCATCTGCGTAAAGCCAAGTCAGCCACTGGCCCAGGGCTCTGAGCCACCACCACCATGGTCTGCTCTGCTTTTCCCACTTGTCTAACAGAAATACTGTGGAAATCATGAGTGGGAGAAACTAAAGAATTTAAATCAGAAGACTGAGTCCAAACTCATTCTGTCTGTCTCGTCGACATGCTTCCTGATTCTGCTGATGTCCCTGGGCTCCCCTGACTGACTTGATTGACAAGTACAAATATTGCAAGCAAGAAACCAAAAAGACCCCAAAAGGATTTCAAGGAGCGAGCTGAATAATTTATAATAAAACTCCAAGTCTCACTTAGAAGCAAGCTTCCTACCTTTTCAATATGAAACATACTTTTTATGTACAATTTCCATGGCAGTTTACAGGTGTTAAATTAGGAACAGAAGTAGACTGCAGACAGGGGAGAGATCTAATGCTGCACCACAGAGTTCAAACAAAGTGTGTTTCCTTTTTTATAAAAAGTATATTATGTTGGTGTCTGCAAAGTTTCATGCAAATTAATCTTAATTTACTGTGTCTTTTGGCTCTTTCATAAAATGATCTGGATATGCTATTTCTACATTCTGGCTATAAAATTCGTCATAAATTGGGCCACATTATATTTTTTAATATGTAGAATGATTTGCTGAGTATGAGAATCTGTAGTGGAGACTAGCTTTTTACCAATCCCTGAAGTGGTCCTGAGTTCCTGGTGCGCTCATGCCACAGAGGCATAGAGGACTGGTAGGTGGGGGCTAAGGGGTACCCTCCCTTGTAGTTCCCTCAGGTTTTCACCAGCTCTGCAGGGCTATACTTTGTCAAACTAAACACTTGTTTCGAAGTAATGCACTTTAGGGTTAAAACGAAGGAATTGGATTAGAGGTGGCTGTTGGTCGGTAAGCTCGGCAACTCAGTTGCCTGCCTAGCTGGGTGTGGCTTGGCTCTATCCTGAAATCCACCTTTGACTTTTTTTTTTCCCCAGAAGCTCCCTTCTTTCAGAGGTTGGAGGACAGTGGGATAAGAATCATTGGAGATCATTTTCAGATAGCTGATGGACAAGAGTCCAGGGAGAAGAGCTCAGGGCAGCCTTATATTTGTTATACTGAATGAAACCCTGGGGAAGCAAACTCTTCTATTAAGGCTGGAACTGTGGTGGTGGTGGTGGTGGTGGTGGTGGTGGTGGTGGTGGTAGTAGTGGTGGTGGTGTGGTGCATGGGGTGGGGTGAGGTACCAGTGAGTACTACACAGGCCTCCTCCGAGAAGTTCATCTAATAGTCTATGCTTGTGCTCACATCTCTCCGTTTCAGGACAGCCACATTCCCCAGGTCATCCCTTTGTCTCTGATCACAAGCTTAAGAATTTTTTAAGCTTTTATTATTGGGCTAATTTGTGCTGAGGAAGAACAGCATTGTGGTATCTGGAATTAGCTATTTTTTTTTCTCACATTCTTAGAAGATTTTTTTTTCCGTAGTTGGGGGAAGGGGAAACCAAAGAGGAATAGGAAAACAAGTCCCTGTTTTTATTCCAACATAATCCCTAATATCCTTTCTGGGTGCCCCTTTCCAGGCAAGTTGTTTTTAAAAGGAAAATATCAGTTAAGACAGAGCATGTCACTAGAGGAACTTTTAAAAATCATTTGGTCTCCTGGTGGGACCACACTCTGAGGAGAGATCACAATCTGCCCCTTTCTTTAAAACCTGTGAAGTGTTTTTGGAGCAGTTAATAATAATAAACGAGATAAGGGAATCCAGGTGCACGGGGTCCTGGGCTCCAACAGCCTCTCTTCTCCTTAGGTATGAGGAGGTTTGCAGAACAAAGCTGGGCAGGTTTCATAGCCACAGCCGAGGAAGCAGTCTTCTGCACCTTGCCCAACATGTGCTCCCGTTTACCTCAGTCAGCATGCTTGGACACCTGGGCTAGCCTGACCACATTGCATGCAGGCCTTTCACGCGCAGACTCTGGGAATTCCCACTGTTGTTTCACCTGGGAGCCCATGGAAAAACGGGGCCCCTCAAACCTGAGTCTGAAATCTAACACTACATTCATCCTGATCTTTGAGTAACCAAAGAAAAAAGAGAAGACGGGAAAATAAGAACAGAGACTGGGAATTAGCAAATGGAGCTGGGAGCACAGCTCAGCACCTTAAGTAGCTTGTAGGAGATTACCATGGGCTCCACCCCCCAGCCCCAGATCAAGGAAATGAATTTCAATAAATGCACAAATACTTATAATATAAACACAGTGCTGGTTGTGGCTCCTATGAAAAGCTGGAACAGGAGCGGTTCCGTCCAGTTAATTTTGTTGTTCCAGATATATTGTGTCTTAGGATCTCTGTTGTGGTGATAAAGCACTCTGATCAAAAGCAACATGGGAAGGATGGGGTTAATTTGCCTTACACTTCCAGGTCATAGGCCATCACTGAGGAAAGTCAGGCAGGTACTCAAGGCAGGAGTCTGAAACAGAAACTACGGAGGCACTGCTGTGCTTGCAGAATCCTTCTATGGCTTTGATCACTTACTCATGCTTAGCTAGTCTTCTGACACAACCCAGGGCCAAATGTCTGGGTTGGTATTGCCCTCCTGCAACAATTAACTATCAAGACACTCCATCCTAAATATGCCCATGGGGCAATCTGATCTAAGCAATTCCTTAATTGAGGCTTTCTTCTTAGATGACCCTAGGCTGGGTCAAGTTGGCAGTTAAAACTAACTGGGCCAGCCACAAGTATTTATTATCTACCAGTCACTTGCCTGAGTCCTGTACCTCTACCATCCTGAAAGAGGACAATCAGATACCAAGTTCATTATCTGGAAAAAGAACCAGAAACTTTTTTTTCCAGCCACACCAGTTTCTTAAATCTTATGCTCAAGTCGCCTCCACACAGCGCCCCCCAGAGGCTGCCTGGACAACTTCCTCTCCAACTTCCTCTCAGGCACTTAGGTTTCCTTATAGTACTGAGCTGAAATGTGTTCATGTTATGAAATGTCATGAGTTTATTTGTTGGTTGACATTCTTATCCATTAAAACAAAAACCTTTGCGAGATGACTTTGTTTGGTTTTAGTCACAGCCATTATTTCTGATTTCCCAAAATGGATCACGAAGTCCATGCTCAAAGAAGAAAAAGTATAGATAAATGACTCTTAAGAAACAATGATTTTCTTGGAATAGAATAAAAGTAGGTTTGGAAATAAAATAGTGAGAAGATTTAAAGAACACTATTAAGAAATGAGACATCATTAACATGCACACAGGCGCGCGCATGAGCGCACAGACAGAGACGGGGTGGGGGGGTGGGGGTGGGGAGAGACATGTGCATGTAACATTCAAAGAAAAAGAGGCCCTATGGGAGAATTTGGACAGAGGGAAGGAAAGTGGGGAAACGACATAATTATATTACAATATCAAATTTTATTTTAAAAGAAATGAGAGTACAATTAATGTGCTGAAAATAACAGAAATCAGAAGCAGCATCTGACAACGAAACAGTACATTGTATACTTTGTCCCTTTTATATACATAGTTCAAAGCAAAGGGATGGCATTCTCTGCAAGAGTTGTAGGCAAAATGATCCTGGTCCATGAAAGAGAAGCCCTGCCCTTGTTGATGCCGAGCTTTCCTTGGGGTTGGGGTTGGGGGTTTGTTCCTGCACGCCACTCCATCGTTGGATGCACTATGCTTTCTTCTGAGCTCTACAGGAAAACTGACACTGACCGTCATAGGTGGGTACTCTTGTTCTCCGCTTCTGTCTGACTTGGCGGATGAGCACCAGTTAACCAGTGCCACTCCCTTCTTTTCCTTCCATGCTGTGTGTCTGTCATCCAATACCCGCACTCTGACAGCTGCCATGAATTCAAGGCATTGTGTTAGAGTGGCAGCTGGAGAGGCACTGCTGTGAAACCCGTGTGTTCTTCTGCATTCTATCTTCTCATTGTTATGCCAGCCATAGAGACTGAGGTATGATTGAAGACAGAGTTTAGGGAAATCATTTCAGTCTAAAATAGCCATGCACATTTCTTTAAAAGTTGCACAAGCAGGGAAACCATACTTATAATAGTTTTTTAACTTTTAATATTGTGCCTCTGTGAGGATTAAGATCTGGCAGCACATGCTCAAGCATGTGCTTTGTTATTATTCTTTCTATCTATCTATGTATCTATGTATCTATGTATCTATGTATCTATGTATCTATGTATCTATCTATCTATCTATCATCTACCTATCTATCTATCTATCTATCTATCATCTACCTATTATCTATCTATCTATCTATCTATCTATCTATCTATCATCTACCTATGTATCTATCTATCTATCTATCTATCTATCTATCTATCTATCTACCTGTCTACCTATCTATCCATCTGTTTAGTTTTTCGAGACAGGGTTTTATTGGGTAGCTCTGGTTGTCCTCACTCTGTAGACCAGGATGACCTAGAACCAGAGTGGGACTGAAGATATGTGTCACCACTGCATGGTAGGGTCTTACTGGATAATCCAGGTAGGCCTTGAATAGAAGATCCTCCTGCCTCAAACACCCAGTGCTGAGATCACTAGTGTGGTTTTCACCGGGTACAAAAATTTAACCTTTTTCATCATTTTTTAATTAAAAAATTTTCATTATTTATTTTTGTCTATTGGGGAGGTGGTGGTGTCCTAGTTGGGGTTACTGTTGCTATAAAGAAACACCATGACTAAAACTACTTTGGGAAAAGAGAGTTTATTTGCCTTATGTTTTTTCATTACAGTCCATCATTGGAAGAAGTAGGACAATAACTCAAGCAGGGCAGCAACCTGGAGGCAGGAGCTAATGTAGAAGCCATGGAGGGGTGCTGCTTACTGGTTTGCTTCCCCTGGCTTGCTCAGTCTGCTTTGTAGTAGAACCCAAACCCAGTAGCCCAGGGATAACCTCACCCACAAGGGGCTGGGGCCTGTCATCAACCACTAATTAAGAAAATGTCTGATCACAAGCATGAGTTTGTAGGTGCAGCCAGCCTAGAAAAGTCAACATGCCTGTCGCCACAAGCTGGATTTGTCGTAAAACCCACCAGGACTCTTGGAGAAATCATGCCTTGCCCAGGACCTGAAGTTGATCAGAGAGGTTGGGCTCTAGAACAAACGTGAGGTGTGAAAGGTCAATTTCACCCTGGCCAAGATCCTCAAGGCCACCTGGGAGCTGTTTACACTGGATAAAAAGGACCCACATAGTGGTCTTGAAGGCAATGCTCTCTTGAGGCAACTTGTTTGCATTGGGGTGCTGGATGAGGGTGAGATGAAGCTGGATTACATCCTTGGCCTGAAGACTGAGGGTTTCCTGGAGAGATGGCTGCAATCCCAGATCCTTAAACTGGGCCTGGTCAAATCTATTTACCATGCTGGTGCGCTCATCCATCAGTGTTGTATTATGGTCTGCAAGCAGATGGTGAGCATCCTGTCCTTCGTTGTGGTCCCTCTGGACTCCCAGAAGCAGAGTGTCTTCTCTCTCCGTTCACCTTCTGGTGGTGGCTGCCCAGGCTGTGTGAAGAGTCAGGGAGGTGCTAGAGCCAGTGTTGCTGGGGATGAGAATTAAATGAACACCTCCCTGGACTGAGGATGTCCTAGTTCTTCAGTTGACTAACAAATCAAAAGTGACATTTGGAAAAAAGAAAAAGGAAAAGAAAATGCCCTACAGGGGTGCCTTCCCAGCCTGATTTACTGGAAGCACTTTCTCAATGGAGGTTTGTTCTTCTCAGATGACTTTGGCTTATGTCAAGTTGACATAAAACTACCTGGCACAGACGGTGGGGTAGGATGCACACACATGGAATTCAGAAGACACTTTGTGTGAGTTGTTTCTCTCCATCCACCTTGTGGGTCCTACTTAGGTTGTCATTGTCAGCCATTGATTTTATCTTGATGCTGAACAGGCTTTAAGGCTGTGCTTTATCCAGAAGGATCACACTAAACATCAAGCTGTGTGCTCTTTTGGAGAATTACGAGATAATTCACGGCTGGGGATCTGATCAGTTTGTTCCAGGTCATGGGGCTGGGTTCCTCACCTAAGTTATGGGGTGTAGCCATACTTTTTGTTAGCGGTGACACATTCCTGGTTTACTGAATTAGGATTTAACCTCTGCTCGTTGTTCTTACAGTGGATATGGAAAAAAAATCACCGCAATTCAATTTCTCATCAGGCTGAGACTCTTCTGGAACTGAGGTTGCAATATTTATTTTTCAAGAGGTCTATCTAGGTAAGACCCATTGAATGTTAAAATCACTCATACAGCTTGTTTGATGGAGAACATCTTACATTTAGGGAGGCTGTGAGTCATTGTATTCTTCCAACACTGAGACCATACCGAAGGTTGTAGCTATTGAATACCCTGCTTGCTAAGTCAGTACATATATTTCTTCAAGTTACTTAAATAGATGAATATACTGGTACTATGGTTAGTCCACTCTTAACTCCCCAGACGGTGTAGCTCTGGCTACCATCCCATGTTGTGAATTCTCCAATGAAACACACACACACAGCTTTATTTTCAATATGCCCTAAGAAGCTCAAGGGCTAGGCCACTCCCAAGCTTCCACATCACCAACGACTCCCCTCCAATACTTCTGACTTGCTACTTACTAAAATCTATATTTCATCTTTGCTACACCAGACCTAATCAGGGGAACGGCCACTGGTGCCTCTCTTCCCAGGCTCTTACGTGGCTGTATGCTCTCCCTTCTCTTGCTCTCAGGCCTGGTCTTTCTGCTTCCCTGGCATGGCAATTCTAAAACTTCTTCCTTGGTTCCCTTGCCTGTTCCCAGTTAGAAAAATGGTGATGGAGAGCCACTGGGTGATGACGTCAGACAGAGAGCAGTGACAGAACAGAACATTTTGTCTATTCCAACAAGCTGTGGCTAAGCAGTTTCTCTGATGTTTACCTCCAAAGGTGATGAGGTAAAGGAGGTCATGGAAGCGGCATTAAAGCATGCCCTTCATGATAACCTTATATGCACAGATATGTTTTATTTAGGGTTACTATTGCTGTGATGAAACACCACCGACTAAAACAACCTGGGGAGAAAAGGGGTTAATTGGCTTACATTTCCATATACTTCCATATTGCTCATCATCACTGGAGGAAGTCAGAGCAGGAGCTTAAGCAGGGAAGGAGGAGCTGGTACAGACAGAGGTCATGGAGGAGTGCTGCTTACTGTCTTGCTCTTCATGGCTTGCTCAACATATTTCTTATAGAAGCCAGGACCATCAGCCCATGGATGGCACCGCCTATAATGAGCTGCTCCCCCATCAACTAACTAAGAAAATGCCATAGAGGCTTGCCTACCGCCCAATCTTCTGGAGGCATTTTCCTCATTGAGATTCCCTCTTCTCAGATGACTTTAATTTGTGTCAAGTTGACATAAAACAATCTTGCACAGCATTTTAACTGTGCTTTTTGTGGGAAATAAAGATTATTTTTTAAACTGGGATTATTCTTGATATTTCAACATGGTTTTGACGTCAGCAGTCATTTGATATTAAAACAAAGAATTTCATTAAACATTTCATGCATAATTTAAATAATAAAATTACAGTGAACCCCCACGTACCCACTGCCCAACTTAGTGATGGGGTGGAAATACCACCTCTGTAGCTTCCTGTGTATTTCTTCATCACCACATTTCTCCTGACGGGAAGTAGCCCCTGTTGCCCACCTTGTGTTTGCAGACTCTAATCTACAGGAGTAAGATCTAGGTTTTGCCTTCCCTCCATTAAAATCCAGGATCCAGGCCTTCAGAATGGCCATATAGCACCTGGCAAACTCAGCTTCAGAGCCTGGTTCCTTTCTTGTTCTGGCTCCTGAGGAATTCTGCTATTTTTGCCAGCTCAGTCATACATTGTACTTTGTTTCCCTCCCCTTCTGCACTTTCCTTTTTTAATGTCCCAGAAACAGTTTCTCTGAACATCTAGTTTACTCTACATTACATTAGAGTTTCAAATCACATGCTTTAAGAATAACAACCAGTTCTGAAAGAAAATCTTGTAATAGCTTCGGCTTCTTCTTCAGCGGGCACTTTCTTAGACTACATGACTCCGATAATTTCAGGAGAAAGGAAGGCCAGCAAGTTGCAGAGCATCCAAGTCAGTCCTACACTCTTGATCTGTAACGAGGAAAAATGAGGTTTCTAGTAATGGTAGGGTGTGGCAAACAGAAAGTGCTTGAGCGTACTAAGAGAAAACTATTTTAAAGTAACTCATGCTTTTTTGGTGCCAATATAATGACAGCATCAAAGCAGAATACTCAGTTAATTGGATATATATCAAGAGTCTAGAAACTTTTCTAGTACCATTGGTTTTTTTTTTCTCTATTTATGTCAATTTTCCACCTCCTGTTAGCACTCTAGTAAATCTAACCCAGAGTTACAGTGCTATCAGGGATCTTGGTTAGTCAGTATGCAGAGGCAGGAGGATTGAGGCCACAAATTCAAGACTAGCCTGGTAATATATAGTTTAACCCTGTCTCTGAAAACAAATAAGCAAACAAACCAATTCAATAACTTTGTTGTTTTAAAATAGATCTGTAGCTTATAAAACAGTGTGGCTCTCACTCTCTCTCTCTGCACTTGTCTCCTGTTTCTCAGGGCTGATGATGGAAGGCAGAACCCTCCCACAGCTGGGCATGCACTTCTCCACAGGGCTGTTTCTCTCCAGCTGAAGAATCAACATCATGCTGGAGTGACTGTCACACATGACTTAAGTACTGAATTTAGTTAGGATCCACTTGGTGAGTCCAATTCTTAATTTAATTTATCAAAGGAGTTCTCTGGGATTTCCTTTCTACATAATCATTATTATATTTCTATGAATTTCTCCTGCCAGGTACAATTAATTTGTTTTAAATTGTTGTACAATAGCCCATTGTATAAAGAGAAAAGTACCAACCCATGTTTTCCTATTATTGAATATTTTGGCTGTTTCTAAGTTTTAATTTTTTTTAAAAAAAATTGTGTGTGTGTGTGTGTGTGTGTGTGTGTGTGTGTGTGTGTGTGTAGGTCAGAGTACAACCGTGGGTGTCATTCTCAAGAATGCTGCCCACTTCCTTTTAGACAGGGTCTGCCATTGGCCTGAAGCTTACCAGCTAGACTAGACTGGCTGGACAATGGGCTCCAGAGATCGTTCTGTCTCATCTCCCTACTACTGGGATTACAAGTACACCATGTGTGTAGCATTTGGGAAATTGAACTCAGGTCCTCACACAAGGCATTCTTTACGAGCTGTGTCATTGCAGCCTAGGGCTTCACTCTTACAAACAGTACTGGTTGGGACATTTCTGTGATTTCTGTAGGTACCCCTACTTTATACTGTCAGGTTCTTTCACTCTTGCCATCCTTTTTGTTTTCTGAATTCACATTTCCACAATTTCTGAGGCCGAGAACGTCATCCTGGGTGTGTTTCTTCTTCTGTGAAACACTTGCCTAAGTTTGTGTTAGCATTTCCGTGGTGGCATTTGCTTTAAAATTTGTTTCATATTTAGACTTTATGTATTCTGTATGAGACATTTGCCAGTTGTTTGTGTCATAAATAATTCTCCTAGACATATTCCTTATTGAAAGTTTGCATTGGAATAGCTGGAAAGGCAGCAGACACTTTCTGCCAAGACTGACAATATAATGAGTTTCATGTCTTAGACCCATGTAGTGAAAGGAGAGAATCAGGTCCTGCCTGTTGTTCTCTGAGTACCACAGGTTTGCCCCAGCAAAAGGATGTGCACACACACACACACACACACATACATGTACAGAGACACACATATACACTCAGACACAGACACACACATGCTCACACACACAAACACACATGCACACACACATGTATACAGACAAGCACACACATACAGAGACACACACATGCACACACATATACATATACACACAGAGACACACAAACACATGCAAGCACACACAAATAAAATGACATTATGTAGAGCATGAGCTACACAGATCTGTCTCCATATTTTTTCTTATTGATGGTCAATCATCCCATAACCATGCATTGATTAGTATCTACTTTTCCCACTGACACATCTCAATGTCACCTTTACAACAAGTGTACAGGTCTTTCCCAGGTTCTAGTTTCTGTCATTTTTGTCTGTTTTTTATATCTCTATGTAAAAATTATGTTTTCTTAATTTCAGTAGCTCTACATTGAATTTAAGTGTATGGTGTGTCAATTTCCTTTAGTTCCTTTTCTGTTTCTTCCTCAGGGGTATTTTACTTATTATTAGCCTTTGATTATTCCATATAAATTTAAGAATCAACTTGTCCCATTGAGATTTTTGGCAGGAATTATTTAGAATGCATACATCAAACTGTGAAACATTACAACTTCTTCTTTTCTTCATTCACTTGTTTACTTAGCAAGCATTCATTGCTATTGTGAGAGGTCCTGGAGTAGGAAGTGAAAGAACATGACATCCAAACACACTGTGGTAGAAGGAAGCAAATCAGACATGATCAAGACATAGCAACAATAGCAAACCTTTTAGACATTTATCACATGCTACACACTTTCCCTGATAGATTTATATAGATTGATATATAGTCCATGGGAAACTATTTTTTTACAATAAAAAAATGTATAAATTTTAATGGAAAATGGTGTAATACTTTCTTTCTTTTTTTTTCTTTTTAGTTTTTTTGTTTTATTTTGTTTTTTTCTATCTTTATTTTATTATCAAATCATAATTTTTACTTTTTAACACAGGGGTTATAAACACAAAAATGCAGGATGTGGGGAAGGGGATGACACGGAGCATAGGTGTTCAGGGGGAGTACAGATATCTTTCAGAACAGGGTATCAGCTGGGTAAAGGTTCAGGGGTAAGGTCACTATGACTCTGCCTATGATTCACTTGTCCTTATCTAAATTGGTACTATCTGCCAAGGCTGCCTATTTACAAGGTCTATGACTACTCAGACTGGTAGATTTCCACAAAAGCTGCCTGTTTACAGTAGTTTATAGCCATCTGTTTCAGTGTTTTTCCATAGAGACCCAAGATTTTGTGTTAGCAGGCATGTATACCAGGCCTATTGCTGATTTTAGGCTTATGGCTGATTTTAGGCCTTCATTGTATAAACAGGGCTGCCCCTGACATCTCCTCCCTTCTCCAAGTATAGAAGGGCTGTGGCGATTCTAATCTTGCCAAGGCAGGGATAGAGGCCTGACCTCCAGTAATTAAAGGGGACCTTGTAATGGCTCCGGTCCTCCTGTCATTGTCCAGTGAGGCATGAGGGCCATACCCATCCATGGGAAACTATTTTAACTAGATATTTTTTGCAAAAAGAATCTTGAGGTCCACAATGATAAACAGTCTAAACATCTGTTCTAGCAAAATAGATGAATATATTATTAAAAACTACTGATACAACAAAAAATATCACACAACAGAAACACACAAAGAAGTGTGAAGGATTTGTATAAGTAGCAAACAAGACCAAAGAGCAACTCATAGTACAATTTTAAACAAGAATTAGTCAATGGATTTATTATTGAAGAGAAGTACTGGCATGGTGTTTTTACCTACAAATGTATTGGGACACATTTGCAGTTATGCTGGGATGCATGCAGTCTGTGGGTCACAGGTTGAACACACATGAAAGAACAGTCCAGACTTTCAGATACTCACTAGGGTCTTAAAGCATATCTCATGTATGTACAAATAATATATATATATATATATATATATATATATATATATATATATTCACAATGAAGTTTAATTTATAGACTAGACATTCCAAGAGATTAACATTAATAACTAATATTAAAATAAAAATTGGGGGCTAGACAGGTAGCTCAGTGGTTAAGAGCATTGACTGTTCTTCTAGAGATCCTGAGTTAAATTCCCAGCAACCACATGGTGGCTCAACACCATATATAATAGGATGGGATCCAATGCCTTCTTCTAGTGTGTCTGAAGACAACTACAGTGTACTCATATACATAAAATAAATAAACTAAATCTAAAATAAAATAAAATGAAAGCTTAAAAAATATTGCAATGGAATTACTAGCATTTCTATTCTTATGCTTTGGAGTAGTCACTTAAGGATGACTTTCATACAAGCATTGTTCTGTTGTGACAACTGATAGTTGTGTCTGTGAGATGGCTGCCGAGAGAGTAACGGGAGGGTAGTGCATACAGCATGGACTCACTGACACAGGAATAGTTTATGTTCTGGGTGGAATGAAACAAAACAGTGAAATCTCATCAAACTACTCAGAACCATGTGCAACTTAAACATTGGAGACTATTTCTGGATTTTTTGTTTTTTATTTAGTATCTTCAGACTGTAGACCATGTAACAGAAAGACTGCATAAAGAAAAACTGTGGCTAAGGTGAGGAGTCTGCTATATATAGTATTTCCAAAATTTCCCTTACCTTACACCTCTATTGTTATCTTTACCTTTTTAATCTTGCCATGTTCAAGCTACCCTAACAGCAGTCGAGACAATTAGATGGTCTTCTTTTTACCCAGGGGAATCCTCCAGTGGTGTAGCTGAGCAGAAGCAGAGTCAAGAACTTTTGACTCCATTTTGTTATGCTATGGCTAAACAGGCAAAAAGAACAAACAGGAGGCTGAGGAATGAGATAGCCTGGGAATTCTCGACAGCCATGTGGCTACAGCACGCCTTCAGACACAGACACAAATTAGGAGCATTGGTTTGTCAATTAGGGGCTGCTGCTTTGCTATGTATTGCTGATCTTCATTTAGGCATTTGAATTTGATTATATTTGATTGATTCGGATATCCAAATCTGCTTTTTGACAGGGAAACCAAAAAAAAAAAAAAAAAAAAAAAAAGTCTGCCTCGAAGATTCTTTGGGGGGAACACTTAGGGATATATGCTATTTTTCTTTTGTGCATACATCAAAATATTGCCTTTAAAGCAATGAAGGCTTGTCAGTGTGCTGAGTGCCAACTGTCTCTCATCCCCTGTTTCCCAGTGGGAAACTGGGAAGGAGAAGAAAGAATTGCACTGGGGGTGCAGCAAGTCCGCCCCACTGGGATTGTTTCTGAAGGTTAACTGCAGCTGCTTCGCTGACCTTTCAACCACAGAGCAGATAGAATTAAGTGATTCTTAAAACGGAAACATTCTGTGTAGAAGGAAAAACACACACAGAAAACTGACATTGCTGTCTAGAAATGAACTTATTTGTGCTGTCCTGTAGTTCTCCAAAACTTACTATTCAAAAATTCCAGCTTGTGTAATGTAATAGCAAATGGTGTTATTATCTTTTAAATCTTTTCCCCTTGCACTATCACAATAATTTGAAATGGATCAAGCAGCTGGCTCTCAGTCTTTGAGAAGTGGTTGTTTCATGGCTAAGTTGACTTCAAATTCGGCAGCCACCGGCTTTGCCAAGGATTTACTTTGAACATTTCAATGACAAGTGACAAAGTCCTCATGTTTGAGTGTTTTCTGATGTTAAGTCACATCCAGAGAACTTGGGAAAGAGGAAAAGAAAAAAGAAAGCCCGCTGGCCATGCTTGCTGTTTGTTTCCATGTTACACGTAAGGTTTCTGCCAGATGTTCACATTTCATCTTGTCTGAATAAAAGTCTTTCTTATTTGAGAATGTCAATATCATTTAACAGCAAAAGCAATATAATTACGCTATTCAATAAATGTTTAACCAGAGACAGACATTTTCAACTCACAGAGAACTTACCAGAGTGTACCTTTTAGCAATTTAGTAGTTAAATTAGTTTTTAAAAAATTCCAACATCTGGTGAGCAGTCTCTAATTTCTAAGGTTTGGAACGAAAAGCCACTGCACAAATTCATCGCTATGAACAATTTGCCGGCTGTTTACCTTAATGCCAATCTTGCCCCTGTACCAGACAAATACATTTCAAACGTGTTTTCAAATTCAGATTTCTGGGCATGAAATTAATGCCATTCCACTCGCCAACTGTCGCCTGTGTTTTGAGATGTCATCATTCTCTTGGGGGAGTAGAACAAATCATTACAGAAAGATGACTTAATTAATGGCCATGCCTTCAACTGTTGTCTGATGCCAATAGGTAGACACTGGAGGTGGGAAGGAAGAAGTGTGGGGTGGGTTATCTGCTTTGCCTCAGGTGATGGCTTCAATTTTCTCTGTGCTTGGGAAGTTTGAGAGAATAATGAGCAAGCTTATGCATAGGTCTCTTATAAAACTTATAAACCCACAACAGAGTGCCCAGCCCTTCCCAGGCCTGTCAGCAGTCAGCAGCACCAACAGACTGAAGTACTTAGGTTGTTCCCTATTTTAATTAAGTTGCCAAAGCCTGCCTTCTTTTTCACTTTCTTTCAAAAAAGAAAAAAGAAATAGGTTCTTTTATGGCTCAGTTAATTCACATGCCTGATTTACCCTGGCGATGTCGAGCCTCAGTTCGCTTTGAAATACATGACATCAGACGTTGACATACATCAGGGGTCAAAACTCAGATCTTCATTGGAGTAGCACCGTGCACTGATTAGGTGCATTTCTTCTAAGGAACACAGGGTGTGCACACATTCATAGCATGTGTCCTCGAAGAAGTCATTTGAATGTTCAAAGACAAGGCTGAGCTTTGGTTTATGGATTAGAAAATAAAGATGAAGGACTTTGTGGAAGCCTTGCTGGAAGGCTGGTTTTTACTGGTCCTTACTGGAAGGCTGGGTGAGCTTCACTATCATTTGCTATTCCATATGGATCAGTCCATTACAGTGCACTTTCCTCTACTCCCATAAGTGCAGGGAAAGTTGTAGATTCACAGATACAATGAATGTATGTGGTTTCCAGCAAATTCTTTTTGAAACAAGTACCATTGTATACACAGAATGGAAATTTTTACTTTCTTTGAAGCAGAACTAGGCTTGCTTTTTACTGGAAGGCTTTACTGGAAGTGTACTCTGATAGACCACTTGTCCTGGAAGAGGAGATGGCCAAGGACAGTTACACATTCTCACAGTATCCCTAATGGGGCTTTGTTCTCTGGACTGGGTCATGTTTGATAGATGGATTTGTTGGAAGGAATTTTTACATGTCATAGCCAAGAGGGGAGTTGAAGTAATTTTGGGAAAGAAAAACCTTGAGAATAATGAATGGGACCCTGAATGGGCTAGGGAGATAGTTCAGCACTCGCTCAGCATGCTCTGGGTCCTGGGTCCACTCCTAACACTGAAAATGTGGGGAGGGATATTACTGTCCTTCTGAAAACTGTGCAACCTTTTACTCACAAGTCCCTGGAGAACAATCTGGTTTTTATTCTTGGCTGCTGCAAGCGGGTTTATTTTGAAGACAAGAAGCCCAAGTGCGATTTAAAGATGGCATAGAGCTTTGGCTAATGTGCCCAGTATGGATGTCCTTACATACAGATTACAAGTAAATCATGGGGAGGGTTATAGTTTGGATCTGGAGTATTGGCACACAGCTTGTGAAATCCAGACTTGGTCTCCAGTCTGTGACAGTAGTGGCAAGTGGTAGAACATTTAAAATGTGAGCCTTACCGGGAAGAAGTTAAGTCATTGTGGAGATGGCATCCATGAAAAAGATCCTGTTGTACTGGCTATCTTCTTGCTGTCTTCTTTCCCTCCTGGTATTCCATATTCAGCAACATTGTTCATTCTCCTCTCCCCATAAGTCTGAAAAAGTGGAACAACCTCCATGGACTGAAACCATGAAATTAAGTCTTCTCTATCATTCTCTCTCTCTCTTTTTTTTTTATTATGTCATAGGTGTATAAAATATATCAATATGGTGTATACAATATATCAATATAGGTACAAATAATACATCAATATAGGTATATGTATAAAATATATCAATATAGCTGCATATAATATGCCAATATAGGTGTATACAACACATCCAACACCACTCCTTTCTCTTTTAAATGGGCTTATCTCTGGTAATGTTTTACAATGACAGAATTCAAGTAATATAAGGACAAAATAGCAGGTAATATGATGATGCAGCACGATTGACTGCCAGGTGTTGTCCTGCTACTATGGTGAAACTGAAGATGTCTCATGACATATTACAGTAGGGGTGGGCTGGGTAAAGGGAGATGCACATCAAAGGTTTAATGTTGCTGTCAGACTGGAGGGCTGCATTCACTGAGCTGCAGGGTGAACATATTACATAATAATAATATATTATATATTTTAAAACAACCGAGGATCAAATAAGGAATATGATGAGGCACCCATGATAGAGAAGACAGATTTTTAATATTCTAGCCATATCAAAAAAAAAAAAAAAGATAAACTGGGGATCTTGAGGTATAATACAGTGGTAGAGTATTCAATTCTGAGAATTGGAAATTAAAAACAAAGAAAAGACTGTTAGTGAGATGACACACAAGTTCATCAGTCTTAGTCAAAACACCACTGCACCTTGTGAACACGCACAAGGTGTTTGTTAATTAAGACAGAACAAAATAAACCACATTTCCCCTTTGTGTGCTGAAATTCTTCCTGATTTAGGTTTTTTTCAGGCCACTGGTAGCAAACTCACACTGGCAGCCTTCTAGCTGACTGCAGCTTTTTTCCCCCTGTGGAAAAGGCAATGACTTTAACATTGTCTTTGGAACTAAACACTATGTACTGAGTAGATGTTATTGGACCAACAAATGAGAAGATGATTATACATGATGATGCTAGGAATATGGCTCTATTTGAAGAAGCTGATGATGTCTTATGGTGTAGGCAGTAGTTAGCATTCTTATCATTGCCCCCATTGCATCAGACAGTGCCTTGTCAAAAACATGAAGCAGGAGAGACACATTTGCCAGTTACAGACAGTTACCGTCAGAAGCAAACTAGCCTTCAGGTCCTCCGAGGATTCTGATTTTATTGACTGGGCATTTTCAGAACTCTTGGATGATTTAAGGTACAGCTTTTGAAGTGGACTTCAAAAAAAAAAAAAAATCCCCATCAGAGTTTGTGTCAAAAACAGAGAGTAGGAAAGAGAGAAAACTATGTGGACTTGAATAACTGTTGTGTGTGGGATGTTTTTCATCACGATGGTCTTTGAAGAAAGCGTTGCAAATATCTAACAAAAGCCCAGCAATTACAAACAGGCATGAATGCCTCCTTGTATTTCCTATTCGATCCTCTGTGTGGCTCTTTCCTTCTTTTGTCACTGGTCTGACTAGATAGCTTGTCTTTCCATCTAAGTCTTATCACTTCTTTCTATTTGGTTAAGCCGTGCACTACCCCTTCTTCCTCTCCCGCTCTCACCCCTCACCCCCATTTAGTCTTTAAGTATCAGTATTTCTCCTTCTTCTCTCACATCATATGTGTTCTATGATCTCTCTACTGTATACTTTGAATTGGTGATGAGAGAATAGGTTTCCATATGACTTTGCCATCTGCCTTTCCTTCGGGTTAGCCCATCTCATGCCACCCTTTCTCTCCCTTATTTGTGTGCCCCTTAAGCCATTTGCCCCCATATCTCACCTTTCTGCTTCGAAATATAATTTACTTCCTCCCCTCCTTTGACACACATTCCCCAAGAGCTCTTTGTGGTTTCCCAGCATCTCCTTGTACTCTAAGTTAAACAGTTAAAACTAAAATTTGGTGTTAGGATCTACACATGAGGAAGAGCATATCACCTTGGTCTTTTTGGGTGTTAGTAGCCTCCCTTTTAAAATTTCCCATCCTATCTATTCACCTGCAAATTTAATGACAAAATTTTTTTTCTTACTCCTGAGCAGTAATTCATTGTGTATATGTAATGCATTTTCCTATCCATTTATTTACTGGTGAAAATCTAGGTTGATTCTATTTCTTACTATTGTGAATAGAGCAGCAATGAACATCAACGCGCAAGCATCCTTGTAGCAGGATGTCATCCTTTGGTTGTTTAACTAGGTCCCATGGCAATTCTACTTCTAGTGTTTTAAAAAGACTGCTTTCCAAGGAGACACTAGTTTACATTCTCACTTACAGCATATGAGTCCCCTTTGCTACACTCATGCCATCTTTTGTTATCTGTGTTCCTGATGACGGCTGTCTAACTGGGATCAGATGACATACTAAAGCAATTTAAATCTGCATCTCTCTGATGCCCTAGGATCACTTTAAAAAGTGTTAATATTCATTTGTGTTTCTTCTTTTGGAAATTTTCTGTTTATTTCCACAGCCTGTCTTTTAAAATTGTGCTGTTCATTTTCTTAACGTTCACTTCCCCCTCCCTGCCCCCCAATTCTTTGTGTATTTGTTTTTGTTAAATTGATACAAACTTACATGTGTCTGAGAAGAGAAAATCTCAACCAAGGAACCAACTCCATCGTATTGGCCTGTGGGCATGTCTGTGGAGCATTTTCTTGATTTTCTTGATATGGGAGGATCCAGCTCACAGTGGGTGGTCCCACCCTTGAGGTCCTGGGAGATAAAAGAAAGGTAGCTGACCCTGAGCCTGGGAGCAAACCAGTAAACAGCTTTCCTGCATGGCTCTTTGCCTATGCTGAAGCTCGTGCCTGCTCTGACTTCCATCAATGATCAACTCTAATTGGGGTGTTTAATCCAAATAAATCCTTTCCTCTCCAAGTTGCTTTGGTCATGGTTTCTATCAGAGAAACAAAAAGCAAACGAAGACGAATAGTGGGAAAAGATTTTCCACTATTCAGTGGGTTCTTTATTCATGCACTTTCTGTTGTCTTTCGCTGTAGAAAATTTTTGAGTTTCATATTCAGACACTCCTTACCTGCACCTATAAGAATACTCCTTATTTTTTTCCTCCAGCAGTTTCAGGGTAATAATCTTACGTTGAAGTCCTCCACCCATTTGGAGTTCAGTTTTACATAGGATGAGAGGTAAGAACTTTATTTTATTTATCTGCATGTAAACATCCAGTTTTCCCAGCACCAGTTTCTGAAATGATGTCTTTTCTCCAGTGTATATACATTTTGCATTTTTGTTAAAGATCAGGATGAGTAATCTCTGAGCCAAATTTGAAATTTTTCATGAAGGAGAGGTAATGAGAAGGACTTTTAAAGGGGAAATACACATGGAGACCTTCTATATCTATAAACTAGTAAAAACTGTTTGGTTCTGCCAAGTTAAGTGCTTAAGGCCAGTCAAAACAAGCTTTGAACATCAGTGTAAGCAAGTTATAGAAGCAAAAAAAGCTGTTAGTCATATCATAACAAGTAGATAGTCATGGCTGAATGCTTTTGATTGGAGGTCACTGAGTCAGGGACCTTATTTTCCAGGGACTGGAGTTAGAGACAAACAGCTGTTGGGTACCAAGATGCAAGCCTAGCATAAAATGGATTGTCTTTATTTACAACATTATTTTCCTTGTTACTCGTTCAGTGTATTTTCCATCAGTACACAGAAGAAAGGCTGGTTCTCTTATGTTAATTTTATACCCAGCCATTTTGATAAAAGTGTTTGTCAGTTATAAGAATTTTTCAGATGGTGCTTAAAAATTATTTTTGTTTATTTGTGTGTGTAGGGGTGTGCTTTAGGGGGTTGATATATGCATATGAGTGTAGGTGCCCATGAAGGCCAGAGAAGCTGGATTTCCCAGAAGCTAGAGTTACAATAGCTGTGAGCTACTCTAAGATATTATTTTATATTTACCTAAAACTATCCACAATACATGTAAGTATATGTGTGCATCTTAAAGGGAGCTAAGCTACTTGAGTTGATAATACTTCCCACAAGAACTATAGACTAACAAAAACCCATAATCAGGTACAGGAAACCTCCTTTCAAATGATTGGTTCATGTAGTCTAAATGATTCCCAAAACAATATACATATCGATGTAGCCCTTAGTTGCATCTCAGGGACTGCGGGTAGGCCCCTTTTATTGATGATGGCACACATTTAGTACACAAGACTCAGATGATTTAATCTGGATCTGACCTCAAACTTCTTTCCTGCAGTCTAGTTTCCTTTGTTCCAGAAAATACCATGGGAAATACAAGGGAAGAAAGCAATTAAACAGCCCTACCCAGATGTAACACCTATGAAACATGGCAACGACCATGGCATAAGCGGCACTCATGTATCAGTGTCAACCAACAGTGGCCTAACTAGCCTTAAGATCCACTTACCAAGAGGGAAATCATGCCTGGTACTGGAATATAAACAGTTTCCTAAGTCCTACAAACACTTTCTCATGCTTTTGCTTTATTGTTCTATTCCCTTGTGATTAGACAGATTATCAGGAATTATTTCAACTTTTCTATACTTTTTAAAACATTTTTCCATCCTAATATATAATTTATTTTAGGGAAAGTACCATAAGATGCTAAGAAGAATGTGAATTCTGTAGTGTTTGATGGAATGTTCTATACATGTCTATTAAATACCTTTGAGCAATGATGTTATTCAATCTGTTTACCTGCAATTACTATTACTATTATTATTATTATTAAATATAATGATTGCTAAGATAACCTGTCAGTTAGTGAGAGTGGCCATAGAAGTCACATAGTACCCTTATTCTGGACTTAACCTGTGACTTTATGTCATTATCTATGAAATGCTAGCAATCCCTAAAGCTGTAACAAGCTAATAATAATTAGTCAATTTTATCTTCGGTGTCAGTTAACTGCTGAAGCACTTTCATGAGTTGTGAACTTAAGCATTTAATGAAGTATTGAAGGGCAGCCTAGGGGGATGGGGAGACAGCGAGGAACATCAAGAAGTGGTTGCTGATAACTAGTGCAGGATGCCACAGGACAGTCTTTGAGTATCAACTTTGTTCGTCTAACAACTTTTTAAAAGAATTGATTCTAACAGTCTATGGCATGGATTTCTTATTGGGAAAAGGTGCTGCAAGTATTTTTCTTGGAGTGTTGTTGTTCAACCATTTTCTATTTACAAACTTCCTGCCTTTTTCCAGTTTCCTAATCTTCCTAAAACTCTGTGTGTCTAGAAGATTAAGCATTCTCTACTGTCCTATTTCATTAGAAATGGACCATTTGACGTCTCGGACTTTCAAAACATATTTGTGCCCTCAGCTCATTAAGGCTTACGATTACAAAATGTCTGCTTCGAAAGTTTAATTATTATACTTCACAATGGAATTTTACCCTCAGTTCGAAGCATTTTAAAAGGAGCATAGTATAGATTTAATTATTTTATTTTATTTTATTTTTTTATTTTTAGGCAGGATAGCCCACACTGGTCTGGAGCTCCTGGTGCTTCCCCTCCCCTACTCCCAGACATCTTAAGCTCCTCAGGGCTGGGGTTCGAAGCTTGTGCCACTACCCTTGACTTAGTGAAAATGTAAGGATGTGCTTCCTGCTGAAAAAAAAAAGTAGATGTTGTCTTTGCTTTATTGAGTCATATTGGCCTATGAAGTTTGTGTTTTCTAAACAAGGTACAAGACAAGACAACTCAGTGGAGACAGCACAATCACGTGCCTCCCATTTTTTCACTAAGTAAGCCTGCTCAGCTGCTCTTTATATAGGGTGTATTTGGGCCAATCACAGCCTTGCCTCTCAGCACCAATCACAGTCAGTAAAGTTTGGAGCTAATCTCCACCGTGCTTTTGGCACTATTCTTTCCACCCTTGTGCTCCTCTTCTGGCCAAGGTGGAAATGGTCCATCAAGCGCTGGTGATCACAGACTGACACAAAAGGTTTCAAGCAGCCCAGCCTGGACTGTGCCTCAAGGACAAGGGCAGTCAGCCGAGGTCTCTGCAGAGCTGCTTCTAAATATCTGTGGCATGTTGGCACAGTGCTTACATATGGGTGCAATGCAGGGAACGGCAGTGTTGGCACATGGGTGGTCTGAAGTCTTTTGTTCGTGACAGCCTGGGCAGCAAGAGTTAAATTGCCACTAATTAGGTAGTCAGCTTGCCTCTTTCCTAGTGTCTTTGCTTTTTTACAGGAAAATGAACATCAGAAGGAATGCTTACAATTTAAACTGGAAGAATTTTTTACTAACATCAAAAGTGCTTTTAACGATAAAGTAGCAGCACTTAACTAGAATTTGCTTGTTGCCCAACTGATAGATGAGCCCTGCTCATCCAC
This sequence comes from Rhabdomys pumilio, assembly GCA_030674055.1. Taxonomy (NCBI): domain Eukaryota; kingdom Metazoa; phylum Chordata; class Mammalia; order Rodentia; family Muridae; genus Rhabdomys; species Rhabdomys pumilio. The sequence goes on along the minus strand of JANHMN010000006.1, from coordinate 30,492,260 downwards.
CTAATACCCACCAACCTAGCTATTACTTATTTACATTTATCTAATCGCATTTCTATTATCTATCCATTTGGCAATTATCTATCCATTATACTCTTATTTAACATGTATTTGTCTATTTATCTATTTATCCATTGTTCACTTAACAGCTGCCTATTGGCTCTCTTCTCACCATTTATCTATTCTCTATCAATGGCCTATTTATTGTATAATTACCATATGTCTGTCATATGTATATCACTTATATATTTATTGTTTAGAAAGATTCGTATCGTATCCCTCTCTTTTTATGATTTCTGTCTTAGTTAGGCTTTTATTACTGAGAAGAGACACCATGACCAAGGTAAATCTTACAAAAGAAAACATTTAATTAGGGCTGTCTTACAGTTTCAGAGGCTCAGTCCATTATTATCATGGTGGGAAGCACAGCACAGTCCAGGCAGACATGGTGCTGGAAGAGTCAAGAGTTCTATATATTGATTCAAAGGCAGCAGCAGGTCACTGTCTTCTGGTGACAGCCAGGAGTAAGTTCTCTTCTACAGGTGGTGGAAGCTGAGCATAGGAGACATCAAAGTCCACCCACGCAATGACACACGTCCTCCAACAAGGCCACACCTCCTTCAGTAAGGCCACACCTCCTAACTTCCTATGGGCCAAACATATTAAAACCATCACATCATCTGTCTTCTGTTTGCTCTCTGGTTATCATTTATTTGTTTTCTATCATCTATTAATATCTAAGTATACTTATTAATTACTCATCAACTGCTATTTTACTTGTCATTTGTTTATTTATCTACTAGTTATTTATTATCTATCTTCTAGCTAGCTAATATCATATATCTGCCACTTTTCTATATATCATATATCTGTTAATCTATCTGTCTATCTATTCATATATCTACCTACTTACCTATTTATCTATCTTTATTTAAAAGCTTAAAAATATTTACTTATTGTCTCAATTTCTTCACTTGGGTGTGGCTTTATATTTACACAGAAATGAATGAAATAAAACAGTTCAGAAGAGAAGCTGTTGCTACGGCATTCTGGCTGTGAGCTGCCCAGATGTTAGAATATTCTACAGGTAGCTTTGCCAGGAGGTGCTGCACATGGTAAAATGACTCACCACTGGAGAGAGGTGATTAGAATTGGGGGATGAGGGCCTCTTTAAAAACTGGACATGGTAATAAAGGCTGTGTAGTCAGTTGGCTGTCTCTGTTTTACTAGAGAAGACATACTCAGGAGAAGAGAAGCTACAAGTTGGAATATATACTCAAACATGAAACAAGAAAGCTAGGACTCCAGAAAAGACTCTTTCTTCCTGAAATTGTTGCATTTCAGATGTGACAGAGGCACAGGCATGGGGCTACCTGTGAATGGCAGAGTTCTAGCCCCAATGAAAACACAGCTTTGTTTTGAGGTACAGGACAGAGGGCAAAGGAGCAGGAGACCATAACAAAGTGAGGCTATTTGGTAAGACATACAAGAAGCTGAGATGCTCAGTCCTCTGGATAAACTCTGCAAATCTTGATCCCAGGTAACTTCTTCCTTAGTCAGTATAATCACTCTCTGAAGAGTATATCCAAAGAATCCCCCATCTGACATGCAAAAGCTCTTCCCAGCATGTACCCAGTAAATTTGCCCAGAGAAGGGTACTGATTCTCCTTAGCTGTAAGTGCTAGCCAACCCTAATTAATTCCAGGCTCATAATAAGAAACATGACAGAAGAGCTCAGATGAAAGAATGCAAGGTTAATTCTGAAGGAAATAATCTTTCTGCAAGGATGACATCGTCTTACCAATTTGATCTGACAGAAGCTGGAGAGCATTATGGGGTGTGCTGGCTAGTCTTATATCAACTTGACATAACACTAGAGATACCTGAATGGGGGAAACCTCAGTTGAGAAAATGCCTCCATAATATCTGGCTGCAAGACATTTTCTTAATTAGTGATTGATGGGGGAGGGCCCAGCCCATTGTGGGTGGTACCATCCCTGGGCTGGTGGTCCTAATTTCTATAAGAAAGCAGGCTGTGCAAGCCATGGGCATTAACCTAAAAAGCAGCACTCTTCAATGGCTTTTATATCAGCTCCTGTCTCCAGTCTCCTGCCTTGTCTGAATTCCGGTCTTGACTTCCTTCAATGATGAACAGTGCTGTAGAAATGTAAGCCAAACAAATTATTTCCTCCTCAAGTTTATTTCATGGTGTTTTGTCACAGCAACAATAACCCAAACTAAAAGACAAGGTACTTTCTAAAGGTGTGGTACCAGTAAAAATGAAATAGAAAGATGAGTTGGGCTATAGGTACTTATATGAGAGCATGTACTTAAGATACACAATCGGTTGTGTTTGGCATTAGTCTAATGGGGCAGCTTGTGAAGTCCAGACTCACGTGACTCATCCTCAGGGTTTAAATACTGGAACTTCTAGACCAAACTTTCCAGGAAATAGGAGGGTTGTGCTGGACCTGTTAGAGCCAGCTGCCTTCTCGTATCTGTTCTCTCCCTCCAGGCCTGGAAGATAGCGGCATCCTCCCAGCCCTGCAATATTGATGTGGTACCCTCTCTGGAGTGAGTTTTGATGATTGATGTAATTCAGAAAGACATATTTTCTTGCCCATTCATCTAACAGTGTAGAATTATTATTATGAATAACCTGTCATGGGCTCAGAGGACCTCTTTGAAACATGGATAGAGTAATATGAACTGTGTGGTTACTTGGCTGTATCTGCCTTCCTAGACAGCAAATACAGAAGAAAGGAAAAGCTGGAGATATTAGAATGTATAGTCAAATGTGCAGATTGTTCATAATGTTCCTGTATTGCCCTTCTTTCTACACTGGATGCACTGTGAGTCTCTCTACTTCGTGCTAGCTCCTCATGTATCCTCTGTTGATCACGCTGGCTCAGAGCTAATCCATTTTGGTGAGCCTCTCAATCCACCTTATGTTCATTCGTTTTCTTTGTTGTTTTTATTATGCTCTATGATCTCCTTGTAGCATTTATTTTCTCTGCTGCCATGGACTCCCCATCGGCAATAGTCCTTCTTCCCACAGCTCCTGGCAGACATCCTTTGTGTTCTAACAAGTTATTTGCCCTTGAGCCATATTCCTCTACAGTGTGCTTCTCTAGAGGAATGAATGAATATTTTTATAAGATGAAGAGAATGAATATATGTTATAAAAGAAATTTATTAGACTGGTTTACATGATAGGGGCTGGGTAGTCCAATAAACAGATAGGGCATACAGCTGCAGGAACAGGAAGCAAAGACTTTGCTAGTGTGTTACTAGAGATGTTGATGATGATGGGTGATACAATTTCTATTTCCACCGCTTATTCTTGAATCTATGAATCCTGACTAAGGGAGAAAGAATAAGTCATACTGAATGCTGGTTGAGAAAATATAACACCTTCTGTACAACTGTTCCTCGGTTTTGCCACGTTGTTGTTACTTCAAGTTCATCTTTAAATGGCCATCCAACAGTTCTATCAGGCCAGCTGCTTCAGAGTGACAGATAACACATCAAGACCAGTGACTTCTTTGAGGAGGAGCCCGCTGCCATACGTTGGCTGTGAGGTGAATTCCTGGATCAGAGGCAGTGCTGTATGTAACACTAGGAGAGTGGGTACAACATTTTGTAAGTCTGTGATTTTGGCAGAAACACCACATGTAAGAAAAGCAAACCTACATCAAGAATAAGTACTTGCTGCAATAAAGTCAAACTGTTGCTCTTTCCATGATGGAAGTGGTCTAATTTAGTCAACTTGCCACTAGGTTGTTGGCTGGTCACCAGAAGAAGGGTGCTATATTGGGGCCACAGATTTCTTCTCTGTTGTTGGCATATTTGACTATATTTTGACTATATTCATGTTATCCTTAGAGTAAAATACCATGTTTTTGAGCACATGTATGAGCTCTGTCTTTGGTATCATGGAAACTTTGTTAATGACCATATTGAGCAATGATTGGCAAGGAAACTGGTAAACTACTGTCTAGAGAATGTCTTATTTTATGTATTTGACTATTTGAAGTTCTCTTTCTAGATCTTTTTGTTGGATATTTACATGAAACACTAGTTTCTTCACATTCATTACCCATTCTCAAAACACCTTATTTATTAATTTTTCAATTCTGCCCTTCCAAGTCTATGACCATTGGATAAACCTTGGGCTACAGCTCCTGAATCACAAATATGTCCATTTTTTTCTGGTAAGAAAAACACATGGCAATGTGTACTGCCCAAGACTTCTGTCCCAAGTTCTGGCCACTATATATATCTCCCATTACTACCACCCTCCAAAATTGCCCCAGAAAGGGGCTTCAGTGGGTCAACTGTATGTAGCACTGTTTGTAAATGAGCTGGACTCTTCTTGTTTTCATATCCCATATGGCCATTGGTACATGCTTAGAAATCACTGTGAGGGGAACAGGGAACATTTACATCTGGACAGCTTTTCCATATAATGTGGTTTGCTTGTGCCGTCAGGACCTGCTCAGGCTTGATCACACATGCACCGTTTCTATTTGTTAATATGTTAATGCCGTACACTTCCAACTTTAAGGCTCAGTGCTAAATAACACCTAGATAATAATAGGTAGTTCAGGTCTTTGAATAACTTGGTGGTCCATTACAAGCATTTGATTTCTACCAAGGTACACTAGCAGAAAAAGAGCTTTCTCTGGAAGGGAAAACAGTTGTTTGTAAGTGACAACAGGGACTTGCTTTAAAATACCAATGGTCTTCACCTATAAGGGCTTGCCAAAAGTTCCAAACAGAATTCCTACCTGCCACTGAACCCTCATTGGGTTTTCTAGATCATGTAGTCCGTGTTTCAGAGCAGCCCTCACCACTGCCTAAACCTTTGGAATAGTCTTATCCTATTTGAAACCCACAGATAATTACCAGTATTTTCAGTTACTTGGTATATGGGGCAAAATAACATGCCCAAGCAAGAAACGCGTGCCTCAAAATTCAAATAGATCCACTAAGCACTATACTTCTTTCTTGGGGGTTCTCTTGGTGGTAGGAAGGATGGGGCAAATACAAAAACTTACCTCTACCTTGAAAGGAATATGTTTGCGCAATCCACACCACTGTATTCCTAGAATTTTTACTGAGGTATAAAGTACATACATGTTGGTTGGGTATATGTCACAAACTCTGACTTGTAAATGCTTTACCAACAAATTCAGAGTGGTTGCTACCTCCTGCTCACCTGGTTCAATCAGTACAATGTCATCAACATAATGGGCCAGGGCAAAGATTTGTAGAAGAGACAGACAATCAAGGTTTCTGTGAACTAAGGTACAACACAGGAGAATTAATATAATCTTGAAGTAGATCGGCGAAAGGTGTATTGCTGGCCTTAGTAACTGCAATCGAAATCCTTCCAGTGGTCTCCATGGGCAGATATGGACAAAACAACATTTGTGAGATCAACAGATGTGTACCAAGTACCAGGAAATGAGTTAATCTGTTTGCATAAGAAAACAACTGGAGCAGCAGATGCAATTGCAACCACTTCTGCATTAAGTTTGTAGCAGTCACCTGTCATTCTCTATGGTCCATCCATCTTCAGCATAGGCCAAAAAGAACCTTTATGGTGACACTAAGCTCTACAGTCCTTTCAGGGATAGGAATATTAGTTTTGGTTCATTATTTTCTCTGGTAGAAACAGAGGAGTGTGATGTCTCCTTAAAAACCTTCGACCACTTTTCAACCACAATAGCCCTCACTCTACAGCTCAGGGAACCAATGTGAAGATTTTTTTTTTTTTACAAATATTTAAGTATATTTACCTCTATCTCTGTCATGCATTCCAGAACTACCCAATGAGTTCAGGAATCCATTGGCTTCATCATGAGTCAGACGTTGAGCAAAACTCCACTGATCACGATTTCTACACATCTCTACTTTAATTGGAAGACCATAGTGCTCTTTGAGCATCTCCTGAAATCAGCATCAATTCAGAGCCAGCTGGTCAGTAGGTTCTTAAAGGTCTGACTATTTCCTTCCTCCTAGTGTACAGCTACCCTAGTTAAAGGGCAAGGGTCCCTTTGGGGAAGAGGAGCAAAGGAGTAATAAACTTTTTCATACTGTAGCAAAGTCTTTTATCAAAACGACCTGGCATTCTCTTTCTTCAAGGTGTTCTGAATCTGTAACCTGGCTTTTGCCTTCTCCACTATCAGGGATTTTGTTGTTTTTGTTGTTGTTTTTCAATACCAGACTTTGCCCAGGCCTGTTGAGTCCTGAGCTGCCAAAATTTTGGCCTCCATCACCATGATGGCCTGACCATACTTCTAGGAGGAACCAGAAAGATGAGAGTATTTATTTTATTCTCTTCTCTTCTCCCATTTGAATTACCAGACTTCCAAATGGCTACTACTTTGTCTTTTTCACCTGAAGATTCCCCCATTGCTTTCGTTCTTCATATCCTCCCTCAAATTGTTTAATTTGACAGTGATATTAAACCAAAATTGTTAATTTTTGGTGGGGCTGGAGAGATGCCTCAGATGTTAGAAGCACGTTTTGCTCTTGCAGAGGACTCAAGCTGATTCTCAGCATCCATATCAGCCTTGTAACTTGACCTCTGGGGGGGTCTGATGCTCTCTTCTGGCCTCTGAGAACATGTGTCTGGTTCTATCAGTAGTGCCATTACTCATTAGCCTTAGAGGGACAAAAAGAAAACAGTAACAGCTCTTGTCTTGAGAAATTTAAAAAGAAGTAGGAATAAATGTGTGAGCAAATAATAACGTAAATCAGCTTGTGGTCCAGAGCATGGGGGAGCAAAACAAAAGGACATGGGGACATGGAGACTTCAAGAGTGGTATGTACTCTACCAACGATTTCCACATTAATCCCTGAATGCTCTTTCACAAAACAAAAAGGAATTAAGGCTGCAGATGAAATTCACTCTGCTCATCAACTGGAGAGTATCATGAGTTATTCAGATAGACCCAAGTAATTACAGTGTCCTTAAAAACAGAAGAGAAAAGAATAAGAAGAGTCAGAAGGTAGGGTATTTTCAGAAGATTGGCCAACAGCAGCAACATTTCTGGCTTGGAAGGAGGGAAGTGACAATGAACCAAAGGAGTTAATGGTTCCTAAAAACTGGAAAAGCTGATAAAATGAGGTCTTTGCTAGAGTCCCCAGAAAGAAAAGCTACTGTACCAACACTCTGACTTTAACCAATGAGACCTTGGTCAGATCTCTTTCTCAATAGTAAATGAGACCTTGGTCAGATCTCTTTCTCAATAGTATAAGAAAATCAATGTGTATATTTATCAATTGTTATGACTGAGATTTTCTATTATGTAACAATGGAAACCATTATATTTAATTACTTTATTCAGGAAGGAGAGAGAAGGGCATTGTGGGTGATGAATAACAAAGGAGAGAGGCTCTGGACAGTAGAGCCAGTATGCCAGGATACAGCTTTGAGGATACAGCCTTGAAGCGGTCTTAGTCCCATGCTAAGCTTGCTTTGAACTCAAGAACCCTATTCTTTAGAATAGAAAGAGTCAATGAAATTTTTGAGCATGGTTGGAATTGACTTGATTCTCTCCTAAAAGACTCAAGGGGTTAGGGCATGGCAGTCCCTTTAAAGACTCAGTGGTTGAGTGCTTTGCAGACCATGGGTTCTATCCTCAGTATGAAAATCAGAACTAAAAGAATGTTACTAAATCTAGAGTAAACTTTAAGGAGCATCTCAGAAATGAGGGAATACCTTCCTGTTTTGCCTGAATGATGTCTTCATAACAAGGGTTTGTTACTCAGCTTTAGTTCCCAGAATAAAGGGTCCTCGGAGACTTATTTTTGAAGCCACAAAATGACAAGACATGTTCCATTTCCCATGCTGGCTCACAGGTCTTTAGATTCCATGGATGTGTGTGTTATTTTGTACTCTATTCAGACACACTTTATTATATGATAATGTGAGTTTATCTCCCTCCAAAGCCAGTTTTCTGTTAGTGGCTCATAGTCTCCTGTTTTGGGTTTTCTCTGTCTCTAGTTCCTGTCATAAGTCAGTACAAGCTGCATGACTAACCAAGTTGGTTTTGAGGAATTGGCCATTAAAATAGTAAATCATAAAAAAAGAAATTAAACTAAATCCCTACCCTGCCCTTTTTTCACTGTGCACAAAGCAAAACCAGCTCTTTGCCCTAAATGTTCAAGCTGTAAGGCTCTTGGTTCTGGGATGGCACATGATTGGAAAATACTGGCTAAAGTAAAGTCATTTAACTATGAATCTCTCTGAAGCAATATGCAAACAGCTCAGTACTCAGCTGATCTTATTCACAATGGAACCTTCTACCTGGAGCTTAGTGTTTCTCCTAATGTATTCCAGGAAAGGAAGGGAGGAAAACAACATTCTTGAAGTTGGGCTGAGGCTCAGTGGTAGAATGCCAGTTCAGCACAAATGAACCCTGCCCTCCATCCTTGGCATAGCAAGATGGAAGGAACTAGCATGGAATGAGTTGGAAAATTCTCGCCTTGTTTACATTGCCAAAGATGTCCATGAATGTTCTGAAAGAGTCTGAGGAGAAGCTAGGCTCCCACCTGTTAAGGAGATGAGACTTGTAACTCATAAAGCCACTCAGCCCTTTAGGCCAAAGTAGGAATACAGTAGACTTGTTTGTGGTTATCTCTTATATCTACTTTTCTGGATCTTCCAATGGACAATAAAGTTTTTTTTTTAAAAAAATATTGTGTCAGCTTAAACATGATCAGCTCAACTGAGAGGGGAAGCAAGGGTGAGGAGAAGGAAAGTCGCCAGACTTCTGGAATCCCAGAAGAAGAAAACAGGTGCCCAGACTGTAATGCTGATAAGAATTCTGCTAAGACACTCACAGCCCAAAGTTAGTCACAACCAAATCACACAGTTCATTCCTCGGGCCAGGAAGCCTAGTCAAAGCTGCCCACCTATGTTTGAACTTGCTTGGTGTGGTGGGGGATTAGTAGACAGTAAAAGAACTCACAAGTCAGACTAGAGTAGCAATTTGCATTTATTGAGTTCACTGAAGGAACACGACGAGCGGGGCTGTGACAGGGCTACCTGTCCTGGATGGTAGATAGTGATGGCTTTTTACTTAGGAACTATTATTCTCTCTCTCTCTCTCTCTCTCTCTCTCTCTCTCTCTCTCTCTCTCTCTTTTTTTTTTTCTTTCTTTCTTTCTTTTTTTTTATTTTGGTTTTTTGAGACAGCGTTTCTCTGTGTAGCCCTGGCTGTCCTGGAACTCACTCTGTAGACCAGGCTGGCCTCAAACTCAGAAATTCGCTTGCCTCTGCCTCCCAAGTGCTGGGATTAAAGGCGTGTGCCACCACCGCCCGGCTATTATTCTCTTTTAGTTAGACTAGTCCACTATGCAATTCCAGAAATACAAATGAAGGTGGTTCCTCAGTGGTCAGTATTTGATTTTGCACGGTGGCTAGGTTGACGAGGGTGCATCCCTGTGGTACCAATTTGCAATTAATCTTGATTGGCAACACCCATGCCATGTCATCCAGTCATTGTAGTTTGGTTGAGTTAGGTTTTACAGAAGGCTGTATGAGACAGCTACAACTCAAGGGAGGAAACCTATTTAGATGTGGCTAATTAGTGTGTACCAATTACACTGGTGATGACCTAGAGGTCCAGAAGCATAAGAAGTTAGGGACACTTTCTGAAGTATAGGTAGTATTCTAGTTGGAGCATATGTTCAACAGACCCACCTCAGATGATGATTTCCTCCAGTCATAATAAAAGATGTAACAAACAGTTGGTCTTATATTTACTTGGAGCTAGACAAAGACTAAAACATTTATTAAAAGGATTTTAATGGTAGTCAGGAAAGGAGTTGTCTGGTGGAGCACAGGAAAGCGAGGATATGAGTATCATCAGATCATTTCCCATGAAGCAAATTCCAAAAGAAGAAGCAGGGGCTATGGGTCTTGGGTTTATGGATTCACTGATCTGAGATGGGCTTTGAGGCTCCCTTTCAAGAGAAAGTATAAACCTAGTTGTGTCTCTTGTATTTTTATCTTAAAGCCTTTTGGAAAATAGCTTGATCAGGGGAAGGTGAACCCAGTTAGTAATTCCTGGAATATGATAGCCATTGGGGTGCTTAAGAAGGCCTGTTAGAGTCCTTTTTAAATTGGTTAAAGCTGGTTATCTTTGTATGTATATATACTACCAGGTCTCTGAGCTGAGCTAGGTTAGGATGAGAGTACTGCCTGGGGCTAGCAAAACTCATTTTGTAATATTACTAATTATTTTACTTTTTAATTCTTCTTTTGCACTGGGCATTTAAGATCATGTAGGTAGTCAGCTTGAGGATTTCAGAAACCACTTTTAGACACTTAAGAGGACCCCCTGGGCTTCTTTAATCTCCATTTCCTTTTACTTACATCATCTATTGGATGGTCAAGGTTTGATGACCACATGGTTTCTCTGTGCAAATACTGAGGACATTTTCTTATTTAAAAGGACTCTATTCTTTAAAATGTAAGCTGGTTAGTTTCTAATCTCTGAGGTTCCTAAAGTCTTTCAGATAAAGAAGGACCAGCGACCTACTAGAGTTGAACCCTACTAGAGGTGTCCATTGTCCTCTAGTACATGGCCCTAATTGGGGGAGGGGACAAAGCTCTAGCTGTCCTCTTAATTATTTTAGTTTTATTGACTTTGGCCTCTACACAGGGCTTCTGAGTATTCATGGGCCAGTTACTTGAGTCTGGAAGAATGGATAGTGGTTTAATAGTTATCTCTTATAAAATATTTAGATACAGTTTAACAAAACAACTTTAAATGTCTTGATTCTCTTATGATTCAGTTTCTAAAAGCATCAGAAAAGGAGAAATTATCTTGATAAAATGCAAAATCTTTACTTTTGTAAAGCCATTTTTATAACTATCACTATAAATGAAGCAATAAATTGGTATTTTAATGAAAACACAAGAAGTTGTTTTCTTGACACAGAAATCTTGGACATTATCTCATATTTCTAACAACAACAATAATATAGGGAAATTATGTTAAGTATTAGGGATGTTTTAATTATTTACTTTTTACTAATAAACTTTAAATGATTAATATATTAGGCTTATTTAAATCTTGCCAATTAAAGTGGTTTTGAATGAAGTTTACATGTGTACTTACAAGCCAACTTGAATCCATTTTGGAGGGCAATTTTATCATATAAACATTTTAAAACCTTTTATTATTTCAGTTGTTGTAAGTAAAATCAGTGTTTAAATTTTAAAGTAGAGGTACTAGTTCTCTTTTGCACCTCAGTCCCAAGCCAGGGGTAGAACTAATTCTTATTGTTTGTATATTAGGGACCTAAGAAACTACTTTCTTAGAAGGAGTAAAAATAATCAAATAGTTAATTAGAGAAATAAAAATTTCTATAGTAGCCCCATATATAAAAAATATACAGAATACGTATGTCAGATCATAGACATAGGCTAACAGCTGGACCTGAAGATGAAATGACATGTTTTATGCAAACACTTATGAACATTCTAATGAAACTCAAAGAACACAAGAATAATTACATTAAGAGTGCCCCTCTTGCATTCTTAGTAGAAAATTGGTATTCCATATTACTTTTAACCATCTATCTATCTATCTATCTATCTATCTATCTATCTATCTATCTATCTATCTATCCAGAGTCTCTTGAGCTCAGGCCAGCCTTGAACTCATGTATCTGAAGTTGACCTTAGATCGAGATCTTCCTGCTTCCATCCTCCAAGAGCTGGGATTACTAGTATGTGCCTGAAGGCTTAAAAATGCACATTTTAAAGATACAGTGCTGGACCTAAGTGTAATGAAGGGCCAGTGTGAGGCAAAGAAATCAAGGGTAAAGTTTTTCAGGTAGAATTAAGTGTGTGTCAGTGCTAGGAAAGCTGGGATGGAAGAGTTTGTATTGCATGTCTGATAAATGTACTTAGTGGGGACACCAGGATGATGGTTTTGTAAAACCCTTCTGTTTTGGTTGAACAGTGAAGATTCCAGAGACCACAGCATGTACTTTCTAGAAGTGACCCATTCCTCTAGATTCCTGTCCTTTCCCTAGGAACCCCAAAAAAGGGCCAGGATAGATGCTTAAGGGCCACCTGACATTCTTTTATTCCCCATCTCTGATTTCCCCCAGTAACAACTTAACTGTGGGCCCTAATAGGAAACTTTCCAATCTCCTTCTATCTTCTCCCTTTGTTTGTTTGTTTGTTTTTCTATGATCATCCTTGCCTGTAAGTAATAGCAAGCTGTCTTATTTTTTTGACCAGACTCCCTAACTCTTCACCATTAAATCTGTACTGTTGCAGAGTCACTTGGTACTTTAACCACTTTTTCTCTTTTACCTTACACAGACTGGTATTGAAACAGATCTCTTCTCAGCTTCACGTTCCTTGGAATCTTGTAACACAAGCTTTTTTAGAAATAGGGTATCTGCTGTTGTAATTAGTAGTAATGTCAGATTAGAGTGGGGCACTAAACTTAACATGGCTGGTGTTCCCCATAAAAGGGTAGAGTAGTGGGGAGAAGATACTCATGTTGATAATAAAGGCAGAGTTGGAACTAGTGAGTTTCCTAGCCCTAAAACAACAAACATTGCTGGCAAACGGCCTCAAGCAGGGCGGTATTATGCCATCAGGAAGCAGGGCATAGCAGAAATCCTGATTTGGGATTCTAGCTTCTAGCACTGGGTAACACAGTCATTCAGCACATGCATCTGAGATGTATCACCTTTGCACGTCAGTTAAACACAAAGTGAAATCCAAAGAGTAAGAAAGTCAGGTGTTAAGTGATGGCTGTGTGACTTCTTTCCTAAATGCCTGAGCTTGGAAAACCGGATAGCTGTGACAACTGTTCTGAATATGCCCATACTTCAGATTTGAGAAGACATGTCCTCTCTACTCACCCATAGTCTCGGACTAAGAGGAAACCCCAGTTCCTGGCTGGGTATTTATGCTCTTGCTCCTAGACATCCATTGTTTTACACAAGGCTTCCCCTGGTGAGGTCGCTGCAGCACCCTGGCTGTCCCCAGAGCCTGTCTGACATCTCAGCTTAGAGTGTGTTTACCCTTGGCAAAAGAAACTTCCTGTTTCAGAGGGGAAAAAAAGATTTAAGAAGGATTGTAAATGGACTCCCGAGACCCCTTGAATGGCAAATAGCTTTTAAAAGACAACACTTTAATGGGCCATGAGTAACTGAGGCAAAAACAAAAGTATTGAATATCCTTTTAAAGGTATATGAGTTTAAAGAGCACGAAGGGAATAGATTTGGCAAAGTTTCCCCTGGATTTTATAGAATTCAAGATGCTTGGAAATTTTCTACCTACACGCCCACACACAACTGCAAAAATTTTATAAATTTTATAAATGACCTGAGGAGACAACAAAAATGATACAGTGCAAATCCAAACAGCATGCAGCTTCTACATCACTGCCCGATGGAAACATTTATCTCTTTTATAAGCTGCTCTCTCTGGATGGGGGATGCAGAACTAAGGCAGACAGGCAAGGAGAGAAGGCAGGGAAATGAGAACCAAGTTACAGGCTACTATGGCTGCTTTAAATGCATGCTCCCATAGAGCTGACACAGAGCCACGAATGGTAGAGACTGTTAATGTTTGGGAGAACTTTGAGCTAGAGAGCTTCATGTTCCCTGTGAATTTTATGGCAGCAAATTAGCAAGTTCATTTAAGAGGAAAGTAAACAAAGCTTAGTGCAAAATTGACTAAGTGTTTAACCCAACTCTTCTGCTCCTTTAATAACCTGATGGAAATAACACAAACAATAGCTTTATATTTGTCAAACAGGGAAAACTCTTCTGCACGGCACTACCATCGGTAAGCTGGTAGGTACCTGCCTGGACTGTACCTTACAAATTTCTCAGCAATTTGAGTGTAGAAATAAATTACTGCTCTGACTATAGAATAGAAGACAGGTACCAGATACAGTCCTGACAAATCCTTAACCTTTTGTAAGTACCTGCTCTGTATCAGGTACTAGGGATATGCCTCATGAGTTGGAGACATTCGAGTGGTTTAGAATCCCTAAGTTGTGGGGAGGATGGATATTGACATTTGAGAGTAGAAATGGCTGGTTTTAGTCTCTGCTTCACTAGACCACAGGGGCTCACCCATTTGGCCAAGATTTCCTCAGATATTTTTCTGAGGATATTTATGGATGAGATTAATATTTAAATTGATAGGAGGGATTCAGCCATTTTCCTCCCAAGGTGGTGGGCATTATCTGACTTCCTAGAGGGACTGTGCAATGTGATAAACTAAAGAAGGGGCAGTTCACCCTCTGTGCAGTCACTGTTGAACCCAGAAATGGCTCATCTTGGGTTTCTACACTATAGAACTTCCTCCTTCAGCTCTTCTGGTTTGTAAGCCTTCTGACTCTGAGCAGAACAACACCTCGGCTCTCCTGGGCCGACAGCAGGCAGGGAGGCATTTGTAGCCTCTATAACCACAAGAGTCAGTTCCTCACAGTTAATACCACCCCACTCTGTCCTTTTATCTCTCTGTCCTAGTCTGCTTCTCTGCAGAACCCCGAGTTCAGTTTCTCTATGAAACAGATACCAAGTTAGGGGTTCGAGGGCAGCTAGTTTAACAGGCTGATTCTAGGAACCAGGAAGGAGAATGAAAAAAGTAAGATGGAGAAAGGAAATGAGGGTGGCTAATGTTGGCTTCCCCTGCAGGCTCCAGATAGTGCTGCAGATAGTATGGAAAACAGTCTGTGTGTCACTTTGCCCAAGGATGAAGGACATGAGTGTTATTGTCCTACTGGGTGCCATTATTAACTCTCCAGCCCTTTGGATTTTCACAAGAACTCTCTTCCTATCTCCCTCAACCCATCATTCCTTCCTTTTCAACTGTTGTAGATTTGGGCACAGAAGTGTCCTGTGAAGAATGCCACTCAGGAAGAATAGAAATCTACATAGAAATAACCTGAGGCCCCAGTGTCTACTTTATGTAACCAAACAGCAGACCATTCTTTTGGGTCTTTGCCCACATTACTACACCCATATTCTATGATCAGACTAGGGATAATTAGTTGGGCTATAACATTCAAACATGAAGCTAGAAAGACACAGACCTTTGTGTGCCATACAGGGGATGCCATGACTTGTGGTATTTGGTTATGATGAAAATGTCGATGATTCTGCTTAGTCCTCAGACTAAGGTTCATTAAAACCTAGTTTGGTATTTATAAGTTAACACTGTGGAGACAGGAATTCCTGTGAGAAAAAGAAAGGACACAGTAAGTGAGCATGTGATTGTGGTGGAGGGAATGGGATCCAGGCTCTGGGATAAATGTAGCATAAGCCAAGTGAAAACATTTGAAACAAATTGCCATGAAACTATAGAAAAAAACAATTAGATTAGATGTGACCTTGAGTTAGTACAACCCAAGATTTGTGTATTCATATTTGAATGTTCTTTCAATGCCCGGCTATGGAAAGATACATGATTTAGAAAAAAAAAAAAAAAAAAAAAAAAACTGAACCAGAGTACCTTGGTAGGGTTCCAGAAGAAGTGATATTAAATTGAATAAGCTGACATTCATCAATTTATAAATTGACAAAGAGTCTATAGTCTGAGGTAAAAAGTCCAAATTTCTACAATGCAGCCAAGCAGAAATTAAACTCCAGTATAAATTTAATCTGGTTAATGTTGTAATGCTTACTGCTTAATTTGAGTTTACAGTTTAAAGGGAAGTGGGGGTGACTGTCTTGGTGTTTCTTGGTCAGAGACAACAGTGTCATCTCTCGGCCTCCTAAACAGAATATAAAGGATGTCCCAGGTCAGCTAACAGCAGGAGCTGCCCACCTCCTCAAAAGGACTAGGGACTGTGCTACGCAAGGGAACCCATGTTCTCCTGTCCCATGGACACACATTTCTACAGTATTCAGTGCAAGGTGGTGAGCTAACACAACAAGTTCAGCTCCTTTCCATCAAGGACCAAGCTATTTAGAAACCTGTGCCTACCACAAATCAACCTTCTCCAGGCTCGAAAACTGGAAAGGTATCTGAGAGCAGGGCGAACACTCAAAAGTATGGCAGGTACCCATCAGCAGTGTAAGGGCTCAGTAGCAGGGTGAGCACCCAGCATCATAGGACCATTCAGCCCTAGGGCAGGCCTCTGGAACCAGGGTAAGCCCTAAGCACCAGAGTAAGCCCTCGGCAACAGGGTAGGCAGGCAGTCATTTGCATGATTGGTTGGTACTCATTAAGTACGTGTGGAATAGATGAACAAATGGATCCAGCCATGTGTGTGAAGCCAAACAGTGTGAATACCCCCAACTTCAATAAGTGTGAACTTATTAGAAATGCAGTTTGACTGTAATTTTTTGTTTAAGGTTTTGTTTTGTTCGTTTGTTTGTTTGTCTTTTAATGTGAAGGTTTAGAGAGATTCTGTTCCTCACCCTAATCCACCTCTCCTTAGGTCAACGTGGGACCTTCATGTGTTCAGCTTCTATTGGACAGTGATCTTGCAATCCATCTGTAATTCATTAGTATGTAAAATGCTATCTGAGCCAAAATAGTATACACACTGTCTGAAAAGTCTGGAAACAGGATAAACTTATTTCAGATCGTTTGTTAGTTAAATTTTCAGCTAATATAGTTAATATGTTTTTCTTCAACTTATAGACACTTTTCTAGGCAAAGTAAGTAAATTGAAAGCAGTGGGATCAATCTTTACTGAAAAATGTACACTAAATATTCTATTCCCTGCATAGCCAGCATCTTTAGATGCTTTGTGGTGCACTCATTTCAAATTTGGTTCATATTAAAAATAGGATCTTTGCTTAAAATTCAAATACACTTTATCTGAAAAGCCCCTGAATGTTGAACAATACACTGAATATTTTGTTTGGCCATGTAAATAATCTGCTGCTTAATGTGAGATTTTTATTTGTTTGAACAATTTCTTTGCACATCTTGAAAATGATAAGTGTTTCAGCACGTTTATTTCAAATTCCTTGTAGGGATTAAAAGGGAACAAGTGTTTTCAACATTTATTTTCAAGTGTCTAGTTACAATATGTTCTTGAGTAAAATCCATAAAGATTGAGGTTTTGGCTTGATCCACATTTACTTTCTGAAAAAAAAAGTTTTAAAAGGAAAAAATAATAAATTTGAGGTAGGAAATAGGGAAAAGTGCATAGCATTCTCCACCGACCAGAAGTCTTTGCAATATCCCCAGAAGCCAGAAAACTCCACATGCTCCATAAATCCTCTTTACAGGGGAACTTAATGGGCTGGATTTGCAGCAAGTTAAATGAGATTTTTCTTTTTAAATGATGAAGTTTTCACAGGCTGATGCCCTTCATTGCTCGAACAAAACCACCTTGGTTCCAAATATTTGCAAACATTTCCTTGTCAGTCTCCTGTCAGGTGACTGATTTTGAAAACGAAGGTTCCCCTCAGAGCTTAGCTTTAGGGTGGCATCACAGACAAATCCCAGTTTTCTTCTCCTGGCTTCTCAGGAGCCCTTCTAGCCCTCCATGTATTTAGTCCATGTTGAAGGATTACGTGAAAAGCCCTCACCGTTTACCTCGCGGTCATGCTGCCTGTGTCAGGATGACTATCCAAGTGTCATGCAGAATACACAGCTGACCGCGGATAGGGTTAGGGTTAGGGTTGTGGGTATGATTAGGGCTAGGGGCGGGGTTATATTAGCATTAGGGGTGGGATTAGGAGTAGGGACCCCATCATACCCATTTACCAGTTCCTCCATGTTCACTCCCTACCCTTGTGACCTCCCACAAAAATAAAAATAAAAATGAAAGTAGAAAAAAATCAAGTGCAGTTTGTGTTATCTGTATACTCACTGGAGCATGGTCAAACTCTCAATGGTCTGCCCCTTAAATAGAAATGAGCTCTTCCCCTCCCCCGCCTCCACCAGACTGCATCAATTGTGGAGAGCTGAGTTCAGCATCGTTATCACACTTTTTAGGAGTTCTCTTTGATGGCTTCCTGTTTAGGCCGCTACTCTTTTGGAAGGGTTGAAAAGGAGGTCGGCTCAGAAGCCTTCCATGTCCTTCTTTTCCTACTATGTGCCCGCAATCATCAACATGACTGTAAAAGTAGCTTCTTGGCTTTTTACAGTTAGCGGAACGGAGCATGGATCAGGGACTTCTACATGGCCTCTGGCACCAGTCAGACCATGAACACAGCCCCTGACTGAGTGGGCCCACTGAGATCAACATGTTTTCAGGTGGGACATCCGAACGGCCTTCAGTGGTAATGTGGGCCACTGACAACGACACAGACTCTGGCTGCAGTAAGACCTTGGCTCCAGACATGTCCCTCAGTGACAACTCAGATCTGGACATCATGTGGATTCAGGTGGCAGCGCAGGCATCACAGGAGCCTGGTTCTCACTGCTGTTACATCATGTCTCCTGTTCTGTTTCTCCCCACAACATACATATTTATCTTTCCCATCTCTCCGTCTCATATTTTTCCATCACAGCGGTGCCCACTGTTGGCACAGTGAAGGTGGAGTGGCCTGGCTGGCTTCCCTAACTTCTCCATCTTTATCAGCTGCTACCCTCTGGATTCCTTTGTGCAGAATTGGAGGTGTCATCACAAGCTATACCCCCAATTCCCTGCTTTGCGCTCCCTCTACCCCAAACTTTCTGTCCTGGCCGATGATTTGAAAACTTTTTGTGCAACTATTATACTTTGCTTTCTCTGAAAACCTGTTCTCAGTAAACATCTGAGACTTCAAAACAAAAAACAACAAAACAAGATAAAACAACAACAAAACAACACAAAACCAAAGAACATGGACAAAATCACCAAACTCCTTTGTGCTTGTTTCTCAGCTTAGACCCTTCACTTTACATTCCACAGTGGCGCTGGGCTGAGAGACTCGGATACAGCGATGTTCCTGGATGGTATCCAGGATGGAATGATTAGGTATGATGAGAATTATGAAAGGTCAGTCAAAATGGCAACAAACTTAATAAACAAACAACCCAATCAAAGAAACGTTTGGAGAAATTTGCTTCTAAAACAGAGTAAGTTTGTTGAAGAAAAGCCTTCGTGCTGTATCTGTCTCCCTTGACCACTTCTTTCCACTTGCGGTGCATAGCACGGTGCTGTTTCCCCTCAAGGCAGACTCCCTGTTGAGATTGAGTTGTGCAGCCAGCACCTTCTAGTCTAGTAACAAGTCCTAACTTGCTTGATATGTAATATATTTTGTCTTTGCACTTTCCTCTGGCTTTCCTCACAAAATCTACAGGAAAAACATGTTTATATGCCCCCTGACCTATTAACCAATTATCTCTGGGCTTAGAGACACTTCTCTGTACCTAACACTCGGACACTGTGAATTGAGACCACCATGTGGGTGCTGGAACTAAACCCAGATCCTCTGAAGTGCAGTCAACACTCTTAACCACTGAACTATCTCTTTAGCCCACACTAATCAATTTATAGAGGGAAAAGCCTGCCTGGGCTTGCATGATCTGCTGGGACCATTGCTTCAGGCTTGTGCTGAGGTGACAGAAGACTATAATACTCTTCAGGGGTGCATCTCCAGTTTCCTCAAGCCTATTCCTACCTCCCATGCTGATCTGTTCTGTTTTTTTGTTTGTTTGTTCATTTGTCTGTAGGCACAATCTCACTATATAGCTCACCTTGGCCTTGAACTTGCGATTCTCCTATGTCAGCCCCTTGGAGTGATGAGATTGCAGTCACGTGCCTCTGATTTAGATCCCAGTTCTCATTGTTTCTACCATTTTCCATCAGTGCTAAGACTGGGAAAAGCATTTTAGCACTTGGCCCTCTCAGGATACTTTAGATAAGTGGTTCTCAACTTTTCTAATGGTTTGACCCTTTAACACAGTAGATTTTCATGGTGTGGTGACCCATATCCATAAAATTATCTTGTTGCTATGTCATAGCTGTATTTTGCTACTGTTATGAATAGTGATGTATGTATCTGATATACAGAATATCTGATATGTGATTCCCAAAGGCATCATGACCTATAGATTGAGAACCACTGCTTTAGATCAAAATTGTAGCAGACACTATGAATTGTGACACCTCATGCACAAGCCTATGATATAATAAGTAAGGGGCCAAAGAATCTGATGCCTAAGCACTTGGAGGACAGGCCAGATGATTTCTCTTTACTTCCAACTTGTGCTGTTTTGCAATAGTTGAGAGAGTTTGCATTTGTGGGTAGCCCTGCCTGAGGTGAAGGAAGCCAGATCCTGGTTTCTGGGTCTAAGGTGTCCTGTGGAATTAGGAAACTCCTATGCTAATGCCCATTTAAGTCAATGAGTAGACATGCTCTACAGACAGTCCCCAGTCTTGAGGCTCTGACTTAGCTTGGTGGAAAAAATTATATGCATTCAGCAGAAACAAGATCTGGAATTTTGAATTTGGATAATGTCTCAGTCTAACAGTCTGACCATGCTGTCTGATTCTTTCTCATGATGATGGACAGGGCTCCTTGTGGACCCTTCATTCATAAGGCACACACCTCATCCTGCTTTATACCTCACTGGGCATCAGGGATGACTGTTGAGTCAGGATATTTTCAATTACTATGGTTTTGTCAAGAGATGTGACCGTATCCTGTCTAGCTGCCTATCTGTGTATATTAAAAATAACTTTACCTGAGGCCGGGAAGTAGCTCAGTGGCAGAAAAATCACCAAGTAATTTAAGGCTCTGGATTCAATCCCAGCACTGAACAGAAATAACAGAAATAACTTTTCCTATGTGGTGAATGTGTTTCATGATGAATATCACTCCCAAGTTATAGTTAAAATTTTGAGGAACTGTGGATCTCGCATTATCCCGTGAACATGAGGAGTGCAAGGAATCTGTGTATCTGTGTAAGCCTACTTCATGGCAACCCTGCCATCCACAAATAATGATATCATTTCTTGTTTTTTTTTCTTTTTTTCTTTTCTTCCTTCACCCCCTCCTCCAATTAAATGCCTCTGTTTGGCCAGGCTTTTCTGCACTCACTTAGAATGGCTTTTCTTGGTGTGTGTCCTCTTTTGTTTAACCACCCGGAAATTGAAGTGCTTCAGGCACTTCTCATTCTTGCATAAATCCTTGGCTGCTTTTCTTTCCAATATTTGGAAAGTCAAAGTATCATGGGAGCTGCCAAGTGTACTGGGGTGAGAAGTGGAAAACACCCTTGGCTGCACACTTCCTCCCTTGCTTTCTCAGCTCCCCATGAACACCTTGAAGCAACCTCTCCGGACTTGTCATTCTTCGCTAAGGGTATTCTTTGTGTCATCTCACCCTCAAAGAGTTTAATTCCAAAGTCACCCTCTAAAGTGGATTTGGATTATCAAGCAACTGTGTTGACTGCCTGGCAAGGAAGCACACCATTTCCCAGGATGTGGCATGGATGCAGAGAAACTTATCCAAACCTTTGTCATACCCTGATTGGCTGTTAGGTGACGGTTGGGACCTTCTTCTCCCTTTTGATTTAATGGGAACGGGTCAAAGGACTGCTGAAAAGTACACAACACTTCCAGTTTAAAATAGATCTTGGAAGACACTGAAAGAAGAGGAAAAATGCTAGGCTGTGATGGATCAGGGTTCTTTGATCCTAAACCCAGTCAGAATTTTAATTAGCTGTACATGGATGACCAGAAAGAGGGATCTCTCATAGGATATGCCTCTCCACATGAGACAGAAGTTATCCTGTTCCAAGAAAGAGTATAACTGTCTCACTTTCTAAGAATCTGCTATGAGCTCAGGGAGATACTTCTTTATTTCCATGCATTGTGAAGCTTTAAAATCACTGGCAGTTCAGAAAGTGCCTGTAGTAGAAGCAAACGACTAACTTCAGTTTACATATCGTATATACCATGCATATACCAAGACGAGAAAGCTGGTACCACTCCCCACAGCTCCCCTGCCAGTTCTGGACAAAGTCACTGAAGGATTGTGTAGGATCATCAGACTCAGAGAATCCAACATGTAGAGGCTGATGCAAGATAAAGAGCTGGCCAAGGAGATAAACACAGATGTCACAGGGGAGGGGGGCAGTGGAGGCTTAATTCAAACCATAGAAGCATCTCCAGTGGAACTATATTAAAGCCAATTAAAGTCATTGAGACAGGGCCTGGGAGATCAGCACAGTGTTTGAGCAGAGGGAGGCTTATGTTGAACATGACTAGAAAGATCTCTCTGAAGTAGGAGAGAGTGCTACTTCCCATAAAAAAAACTCAGCTGTTCAAGAAATAGGTATATTTGTTGTCACTGCCACAAGAAACAGGAAATGAAATTGATATGGTTGATATGATTCTAGGCCATGGGACACTGAGTCTCAGAGTCCCCCCTCTTCCCACTGTGGGACTTAGACATGTTAGGACAGTGTTCAACCCCAGGTAGAAAAACTGAGACATGGATGAGACTTGGAACAAGAAGATGCCTGCAGTGGAGCAAGGGACTCTTCCACTCAAAAAGCCAAGTGGGAAGAATGAGGGAAGGAACTCACCAAGACTCCCTTTCTTTCATCTAAGAAAAGCTTTTGGAGTGCTTGCCATTGACTACTCTTATAGACACCGGAATAAGAACATAATAAATCTTCTAAAACCCTCTCTTCAGTAAGTTACAATAAGCAAAGGCATCATTATTGATGCCTTTGAAGACACTGGCTTTGAGGTCCTGTTGCCAATGAAGACACTGGTTGATGATGATAAGGAAAGACCTGGAGAGGCACTAGAGTGGTAGTTTCTAGCACCAATGTACATTGGAATAACTCAGTGCTAAGCCCACCCTCCAGTAGATTAATTCATTATGTGCTGAAGATGAGACCCAGGCATCAATGATAATTTCCCAAGGAGAATTCAGCGTTCAGCCACATTTAGGCATTATGGTAAGAGAGCAGATTTTTCCAAGTGTGCTCTCTGAGCACAGCATCAGCTACCACATGGGAACTCTTCAAAACAGAGAATTCTAGACCCATTGTAGAACTCTGAATTGGGAACTCTAGGGGTGGGCCTCGTGTTTCTGTCAACAATTCCTCTAGTCACCTCTGATGTGTACTAAAATTTGTGAACCACAGTTGGCAAAGCTAGTCATGGTAGTGTAAAACAAAAGGTATCTATTACTAGCACCAGTACAACACAGTGCCAACACAGAGCAGATAGCATATTTGTTGCCAAGGAACATACATGCAGGTTGATAAATGGCTACAGAAAGTGGTACAGTACGGAAAATGTTGATGCTATGGTGCTTTGGTAATTAAAGTGGCATTTTAGAGACTTCGTTGTTGTTGTTTTTATTTTTAAGAAAGGATCTTACCACATAGGCCAGATTAGCCTCTAATTCATATAAGTCCCCTTGCCTTAGGGCCCTTAGGGCTCAGTGTATAGGCTTGAGCCTCCATTCCTCATTTCTCTGTAGCTTAAAATTTCAGTGATAAAGGCGCTCTCTCTCTCTCTCTCCCCCTCTCTCTCTTTCTCTCTCTCTCCACTATTATCTGTCTGTCTGTCTGTCTGTCTGTCTATCTATCCATTCATCCATACACACATCTCTATATAAATTTGACTGTATACATAGGCAAACGTGTGTGTGTGTGTGTGTGTGTGTGTTTAGTCAAATTTTTTTCTCACAAAGTTTCATAAACTTTATTCTGTAAATTGCTTTACATTGCTTCTTAGAAGAACCTGAGCCTGACTTGTCAATTTTCCATTGCTTAGCAAAATAGCCAAAGCTGGGTAATTTGAAAGAAAAGATTTATTTAGCTCAGAACGTGGGAAGCTGAAAGTCAAAGATCAATGGTACTATTAGTTTGACATCTGAAGGCTTCTTGATGAACAGCTTCATGGAAAGAGGGTGTCTGTGTGTTGGGGTGGGTGTGGTGGATCACAGGAGGGTGTGTGTTGGGTTGGGGTTGGGGGTGAAGCATAGAGTATGACAACTGTGTGTGTGTGTGTGTGTGTGTGTGTGTGTGTGTGTGTTGGGGAGGCCATGGTGGATCACAGATGGTTCCAGGAAGCTAAGAAGGGGAAAAGAAGGTTATATTTAATTCTTTATAACAATCTACTCCTCAGAGAACCAACTCATTGACAAACTATCATTGTATTCTTCTGAAATCAGTGTTCTTATGATTCAATTGGTTTGTTCTAAGCCACTTAAAAGCCACATCTCCCAGCAAAAGGCCACTCCTAGGTCCAAGCTTTGAACAATATACTTTTGGGAGACGCATTCAAATTATATTCAATGCATAGGTGAACCTAAAAGGAATTTTCCCTTTTGAAGGTTTTCTTTTTTCTGCTTGGACATTGGAAGAAACTGTTCATGATTCTTATAACTTAATAAAAGATCAATAATCAAACCAGGACATGTCTCCATAATAAATTCCACTTTCTTCCTGTATATGCTGTTTTCACATGCAGATTCAGTACTGCAGCCATTTTAGAGGAATGTTTTGGCTTGTGCTACATCTCTGTCTTTTTAAAATGGAGCCCCAAACTGTCACGTGAGTTCATTCTACCCTCTTAAAAGCTGTTGATGGCATGTAACACTGGTGTAACCAATGCCTACAAGATTAAATGCATAGAAAACTAAACCAAAAATAGATAAACTGCACTTCCTAAGATGTAAAGAAAACGGACTTTTTGAAGAACATTATCAAGCAAGTGAAAACTGGCCATGGTGGTGCTGGTGCACACCTGTACTCCCAGCACTTGGGAAGTGAGAGCAGGGAGATTGTGAGTTCAAGATCAGCCCCAAACACCATGAGATCCTGTCTGAAAATAAAAATAAGGAACTCAAAATTCAAGGGAAAAAAAATAAAGACTAGGCAATTTGATAATGAACAAAGGATTTAGATAGGAATGTTTTCTGAGAAGATATAAAAATAACCACACATGCATGAAAAGGTGCCTAACATCATAGTAAAATACATACACAAAAGCCTGGAATCTAAGATTTGGGAGGGGGAGACAGGAGGATTACAAATTTGAGGCCAGCCTCAGCAACCTAGGTAGACTTTGTCTCACAGTAAAATGAAAAGGACTGGGATGTAGCTCGTTGCAAGAACAACTGAACATACAGAGCCCTGGATTACATGCCACCATCACTACATACCAAGTTCAAAGTCAACTGAGTTACCTGGGACAATATTTCAAAACTCCCCAAACTTAAAAAATAAACTCCCATAATAAGATATCATTTCACACTCACCATTAGAATGGCCCTAATAAAATATTATGGCCAATATGATCATACTATTTGACTCCTAGCATATACCTGAGAGTTCCACGTCTTGCTATAGAAACATTTGTATATAAATACACACATGTATATGTCTATATATGAAAATACTCTTTGGCTCTAAAGAAAAACAGAAGCACAAAATTTGTTGGAAAATGGATATATAATATTAAGGGAGACCACACCGTCTCAGATAGAAAACAGCTGCACATTCTCCTCTACATGTGGAATTTACCCAATAATAAACATGTGTGTGTAAACAAATACACACGTGAGTATAGCATGATGTGTAGAAAGAGAACAAGAAGTGGTGTTGTGGGATGAGGAGGACTGAATGCAGATAACAGACGTGAGTTAAGGAGGAGGAACTAAAGTTAATCATCCTTCTAATTCTAACTCTGTCATGGATATTTGGGTTTTGGTGATGGGTGAATGTATAAAGAAACATTCAACAGTGATTTTATGAAAGTCAATGTGAACCTGTACAGCTTAGAATGGAGTCTCTAAATGTTCCTTGAGCTGTATAGTCATTGTCTCTGGTTAATTTTGGTACATGATTTCTTTTTTTTTCTTTGCAACAGTCTTTTAATAATAATCTTTTAAAAAAAACTACGGCTAAAAATAAATGTTGGTGAGGGTGTGGAAAAGTGGAGACCCTCAGAATTGAGGCTGGAATGTAAATGATGAAGCAACGATGTGTGAAAACTGCCCAGAGTTTTTTCAAGGCTAAGGACAGATTTACATACAACCCAGCAATTCTATTCTTTATATATGCTCATGAAACAGAAAGAAGTTATCTATATAAAAACTTGCAAGTAGGCCAGCAATATGGTTCAACAGGTAAAGGGGCTTGCTGTCAAGCATAGTTCAATGCCCACTCCCTACATGGGAGAAAGAGAAAGGGAAAGAGAAAGCAGTTGTCTTCTGAGTTTCACATATGTGTCCTGGTGCATGCATACATGTGTGCATGTATGCGTGTGTGTGTGTGTGTGTGTGTGTGTGTGTGTGCATGCAATTAAGCTACACAATGATGTTACCAGCCATGAAGAGAAATAAATTACTGATCCCGCTATGCCATGCATGAACTTGACAATGTTGTTATAGAAAACTACATAGTGTCTCATCTTTTGCACGAGGACTTTTCTATAAGCATGTGTGTTAAGTGTTCCCAGTAACAGCACCTTAGTATCCTAGTCAGGGGCACTGCCCTGAGAACTCATCCACAGTGCATTCTTCACTCTACCTCCTGGCTGTACTTCCAGCTTTGCATTTATGAGGAGAACCGACGGCACTAATTATCCTCGCCAAGTCCTGCAATATATACCTGCCTCAGAGCACCAGGCTTCTCATTCTGCCTCACAAGAAATCCAAGACTCTTGGGCCAAACTGTCACACCTCATGTGGCCTTGTAATCATCTTTTCTGGTTCCATTTCCATGTGTCTTCAATTCTAGAAACGAGATGGACTTACCACTTTGGTAAGGACGTGAGCCTTCAGTGTCCTTGGGGCTTATTTTTCCTTTCTACGTCTGACTTTCCTCCCAGGAAGGAGAAAGTAATGTGGAGAGTACCCCATGATGAAGAGCCAATGAATGACACCAAGTCTGTGCCTGGACACTGTAGCTCATCCCTCACATGGTCCCTCTGCTCGCCTTCTTATTCTTCAAGCAATGCTACCTGGTTAGGGCAACTCCATCTTACTGTGCACCTTTTAGCTCACAATAGCTGGACAACACTCAGTTGGGTGGATGGGTCTCCTTTTGAATTTACGACTGTTGCTCTCAGTGGACCGTAAGCTGCCCAGTGGTTCCTATCCTGGTCTACTCACGCTTGCTTTCCCCGACTTCTTCCTATCTCTTTCATTTTCCTCTGACCTCTGCTCTCTCCTCTGGGTGTTGGCTTCAGCTGCCTCCTTGTTCTCAAAATGCAGCCAATCCTCAGACAAAAATCCCTCTACACTTTCCTTCTAGCAGTCCATGCATAGGCGTGCATCGTTTCCTTCTTGTCAGCTTTCCTTAACTGGCACATAACGAAGTTGCTAATAACAAACCAACAACCGTGTCTTGATGCAAGAAATCTTTCAAACGCTCTGGGAGACTAATCCCTTCAAAGTGGCATTCAGATTCGTTCAGAATGACACCAACTTACCAATAGTGATGTCAAAGGTGTGTAACTCAGAATAGAACACTTGCCTTGCATGTGAGAGGTCGCGATGAGCAAACAGACAGACAAAAATGACTGTTCACATGGGAACAATCCTCAGAGTACAGCAACAGTGAGATGGTTTTGATTGAGGTCAACAGGACTGTCATTTATAGTACCCAAGGTATTATCCCAGCCTCCAGATGTCAGTCTTAGAACAAAAGGGTACTGTTGAAGATCTATACACAGTTGTGAATACTGCTGTCAGTCAGCCCTACTGTCAGAGTGAACAGCTGCCAGGCACTTGGCTTGGCTATGACTTAGGTTGTCATGGACTGCTCAGAATGGAGTTAGGGCTGTTGAAGTACAGTCATACTCATCATTATGACAGTTTTCATTCCCTTGGAGCCACAAGGATCACAACATGGCAAAACACAGATCACAACAAGCTCACACACTCTCCAGCAGCGGCCCCAGCCTCCCTTCCCTGCAGATGACTGCCTCAAGCATGGCTCGTAGTTTCTCATCCCTTGTCCCTTTTTCTTAGTTTCTTCAATTTGTGATTCTTCAATCCATTTCAGCCAGACTTTTTATACTGATACACAATGCATGGTAACTTCTGTCCCAGGAATACAGAAATGAAAAAAAAAAAAAAAAGACAGAACAAACTCTTAGACAAAATCTTTAAAGGAGTCTTTTTTTTCTCCTGAAGAAGTGGGGAGGGGGTTGGAAGGAATATGGAGGACAACACTGACAGTGGTTCATCTGCCCACAACCGAAGGGTGAAGCCACTTGCCTGGGCTCCTGGCACAGTACAGGTTGGCAGTCATGAAGATGGCATTTTCTAAGAGTTTATATGTATAAGATAAGACCAGTGGTCAGTGTCCTTTCTGGAACCATGGTACTTCCCTGACCCTGATGAATTTGGTCTTTGTTGGGCATTGTGGGACTGGGTCTGAGAAACAGGTGGACATACTATGCATAATCACTGGGAAGGGCCTTTGTACAGTGGGTGACAGGCTATGAGTTAAAAAGCCCAGAGCCTTGTGTTCCTATGAAGGCCCCATTTCTATTTCAACATTGTTTCCAAGGTCACTAAAAACCAGAGCGTGGTTGAGCCACCGGCTACAATCAAACCTTACAGCATTTTGCAGTTAGCAATATTTGACACCTCCACTCCACTTTGTGGAAAGATTTACTTTGCTCAGCTTCTGGGGGAAGTTTCTCCTAAGCCTCTTCTTGTCACCAGCTGGTGTCAGGTTCCTTAAATCTTTGCAGATACAAAAACACAGATGTCACCTTAAAGGGAAGGAGAGAGCTTATTCTGAAGCCATTGTGATTGGTCACAGCCTGGAAACATAGGTTTAGATTCTCCTAAATACCATATTTCAACAGGGTGACAATTTTATGAGGTTTTATAGTATTAGAGCAGAGAAAATGATGAATCAAGGAACTTTTAAAATAAAGCAATAGGACTGTTATGTAGGTGGGTTATACAGCAAAGTGGGGGTTTTCTGTTATAGGTCACAGGTGCTAACTGATGTCATTTTGAACTTTGAGTTGTTAAAGATAAGAGTCTGCTTATACATCTCAAAAGGATTTACAAGAATAAATATTAGGTCAAACACAGAGATAGGCAATGGTAGTTATTAAGAGGGTGAAAGATAGTCCATGATATGAATGAGGCTGAGAGGACAGGAAATAGTCTTCAGGGAAAGAAGTATTTGGTGAAACCACTAAGGAAGAAAAAGGTTCATTTAAAATTTAATAGCCACATTTGATCCCCCCCTTCTGTATCTGATATAAAATCTACATTTGATATATCAATACAGTATGAATATTTTATGTAAAGTTGAAACAATCTAGAAATGTGTCACATAAAGAAGAAAAAGCAACACATGAGAGAAACAGGCAACGTAACCAACTAACCAACTAAAAATTGCATTCTTCTAAAATGATTCATATTTATTTTATTCATGTGTATCTTAGTCACTGTTCTACTGCTGGGAAGAGACACCATGACAAAGGCAATCCTGATAAGGGAAAGCATTTAATTCAGGGCTAGTTTACAGTTTCAGAGGTTCAGTCCATCGTCATAGCAGCAGGGAGCATGACAGCATGCAGACAGACGTAGCACAGGAGAAGTAGTACTACATCTTGATCTATAGGCAGATGGAGAGAGACTAGACCTGGCATGCTTTTGAAACCTCAAAGATCACTCTCCAAAGTGACACATGATCTCCATAAAGGCCAGGCATCCTAATCCTTTCAAACAATCCCACTTTCTGATGACTATGCATTCAAATACTGTGAGGGCCATTCTTATCTATCTATCTATCTATCTATCTATCTATCTATCTATCTATCTATCATCTATCTATCTATCAATCCATCCATCTATTTATATGTGTATTGGTGTTTTGCCTACATGCATGCTTGTGTGTGGCTGTCAGATCCCCTAGAATTGGAGTTACAGACAAGTTGTAAGCTGCCACGTTGATACTGGGATTTGAACCTGTGTCCTTTGAAGCAGCCTGTGCTCTTTATTGAGCCATTTCTACAATCCAGGATATTCTTATTCAAACCAACACAATTTTTTTGTTTGAATGTATGCCTGTGGAGGCAAGAAGAGGGCATTAGATCCTCTGTAGACAGTGTGACAATCAGTTGCAAGACACGTGTCCCGGCTGCAGAGAACTGACCTGGGGCCTTGTGGAACAGCAAGTGCTTTCAGCCACAAGACTGTCTTTTAAGCCCCTAAAAATTATAGTTGTTAGTTAGAATGAGTATATGTTTTTCCTGTGTTTAGAGGTAATTTTCTCTATGAAATAGAGAAAGAAAACTGTGTTTTCTTTGATATTTAGAGTATTTGAAATGCTTTATTATTTTTCTCCTTTATTGTGTTTAATTTAGCTATAACCTCATGAGAAGTGTAGAAAGGACTAATCCTTTTAAACTTTTATTTTTAAATTTAAATGTTTAATACTTAAACATATTTAATACTTTTAACATTAATATTAAAACTTAAATGCTTTTAAAATTTATTCTTTAAAAATTTCATCTACTTACGCAAAGAATTATAGGAAGTATCCATCTGAAACTTCCTCCTTCCAGGTCCTTTATGGTGTATCTTTATCCTGTTTCCCTCTAAACAGAAGGAGGGCCCTTTAAATTTTTTTTTTTTTTTAGATTTATTTTATGTGTATAAGTGTTTTGCTTGTGAGTATGTATGGACACCATGTAAGTAGCTGGTACCCTCAAATCAGAAGATGGTGTCAGATCCCTTGGAACCGGAGTTGTGGATGGTTGCGAGCTACCATTTTGTTTCTAAAAACAAACCTAAGTGCTCTTAACTGCTGAGCAACCCCTTCAGCTTTCACTGTCTTCTTTTTGTTATTGTCATTAATAACTTCTTGATGTTATTAATTAGTATTAATAACTTCATGCTGCCCATATACGCATGCATGCGGGATGTTCCACTAAGGCATGGGCAACTTATCAGAAGCCACATTCCCAGGGGAGTATGACTTTGCCACCCTCGGCAGCCATCAATCAGCTGCCAATAGTTCCTCAATTTGGAGTGAGATCTTAGTTACTCCTCCCCAATCTCTGGTGTAATTTCAGTTGGCTTAATCTTGTGCAAGTCTTGTGCAGATAACCATAGCTGCTGTGAGTTGATGTGTGTGACAGCCATGTCATGTCCAGAAGACAGCATTTCACAGCTCTCTTTCCTATGTATTAGCTCTTATAGTCTTTCCACCCCATCTTGTGTGATGTTTCCCAAGTCTTGGGAAGGAGTGACTGAGAAAGGTGACCCATCTATGAGCACTCATGGTTATTTATACTCAGTACTCTGACCAATTATGAATCTCTGCATTAGCCAATACCCACTGCAAAAAAATGCTCCTCTGACCAAAGTTAGAGCAGTCTAGGTTTGTGGTTATAAACAGAAATATTTAGAAAAGAATTTAACAGCATGGCCACTTAGAAAAACAACTGTATATCCTCCACTAGGGTCTATGACCATGGATAGACCATGGTCTCTATCCATGAAGTCCCTGCTATGGAGGAAGCCTTATATCCAATCAGGAAGTGGTTGGTTACCTCCATAACTGTCATATCACTATTACAACAGTAGCTACATCTTTCCTGACAGGTCAGTATTGTAGTTCATAACATCCAGCACTGAGTAAGGTCACTGATATTTTTCTTTCCCTGAAGCCTATGTAGCACTCTTTAGTACTGTGTAAGCAGGGCAGGGCTGTCTGATCAGTTTGAGACTGACTTTATGTGTGTTGTATCTTTAGCTAGGGTCTTGCTGTGTGATTATGATGAGCAAAGAAGGAAAATGGAGATGGTTTATGGTCTTTTGGGTGCCTTTGGTGTATTACTTACCAAAAATTCATAGGGAAGTTTCCTATGCCTCGCACTGATATTTTCATTCAATAGCCCATGTCCTCTGTAAGAGACATTATCCATCCAATGCAGGGCATTTCTGTTCAAATTTACACATGTGCGCGTGCGCATACACACACACACACACACACACACACACACACACACACACACACACGCGCGCATATAGACAAACACACGCATCTTATAAACTGGTAGATTTCCATAAACTTTCTTCATATATCTGAAATGGAGGCTTAAGGGTTCTTTGGAAAGTTGGTTGGATGGTGTTTTGCTGGAGCAAACAGGTAAAGGAATATTTAGCTAAAGGGGACACAGGTGAAAGAATGCTCTGCTAAAGCAAGCACATGAAAGGACATGTGATAAAGGATTCTTCATTAATAACACCCATGTGTTGATCTGCCTTACATTGCATAGTTGGGCTCCATTTGTTGGGACTCCATAGAAAGAAATACACCAAAAAACTTCTGGTGGTGTGTTGTAGCTTCTTGCCGCTTCTGAAGACTGGCTGATTGGCAGAGTGATGTTGACTGAGACAGACACATGTGCTGAGGCAAGACTCGTACTGAGACAAGACTTATGGAGGACACTTGATATTTGGAGGGAGTATAAAAAGGATTTGATGGACAGTGACAGAAGCTGAGCTTGGCTTGCTTACAGAGCTAGCTGTGCAACACTTGTCGGTCTAGAGTTTTAGCTAATCTTTGTTTCACTGAGAGAAGCACAGTTGAAAACTTTTCCTGCCATTCCTCCTGGTCCCTCTTGCCAAGGCTAAGGCCTGGCTATCTCTCCCACGTAGTGCCACCACTGCTGATTTATTTGCTCTCCCAACTCTACCGAACGGGACTGCTGGTATACCCTTGAAGTGTTTGCAAGTGGATCAAGCTGCTACGGCTAACCTGTCAACTGAACTGCCAATTTTGAGATAACACAGATGGGAGTTGCTCCAAAGAACCTTTCTAAACAGGTCCACTTTCCCCATATTCTTACCTCTGGTGGGTGGTGGGCTACAAGGGAGGTTAAAGAGTTTAAGAACCATCATTAAAAATAGGACTTGAAAAAAGTAAAGTTACATATATCCTTAGGTTTCATTAGCTCACCCTCACCTTTCCCCAGTCTTCCCATCCTCACTTAAATGTTTAACCCGAATATTCTCTCCCATCGCATATCATATCACTCGTGTCTCCCTCAGGTTGGAAGATCAAGGTTTCTATTTAGTTTTTCACACATTCTTTATTGTAGTTAAGCCTTCCACTACACCCTCATGATTCCATATCCCACTTTTAATTTTTTTCTGTTTCTTCCTTTTTAGAGCCCCCATCCTATCCCTAACCTCCCTTTTCCCCCCATCCTATCCCTAGCCTCCATTTCCCCCCCATCCTAGCCCTAGCCCACATTTCCCCCTCCATCCTAGCCCTAGCCCACATTTCCCCCTCCATCCTAGCCCTAGCCCACATTTCCCACTCCGCTCCGCATTCCCATTCTTCACTTTTATTTTATTTACTCTTTACTTTCTCCCTTTCCTTAATGAACCCACTCCCAGCCATTCATTGCTAGTGTCCTGTTTTCCATGTGTACTCCAGTTTAAATATACAAAGCAAACAATTTAGAGCTAGACTTCACATGAGACAAAACATGTACTGTTTGTGCTTCTGCACCTGGGAGACCTCACTCAATATAATTTGTTTAGTTCCATCTATTTACTCGAACATGTCATGAAAGACATCTCTGATATCTTATTTGTGACCTACACTTTTTCTTGTTCTTCTAATTTCTTAGATGGACAGATGGATCTTAGCAAGGGGCAGGATCTTAGCTTAGCCAGGGGCAGTTTACTGCAATGCACAGCACCAGACTGTCTGAATGAGAAGGGAGAGCATAATAGCCACTATGTCCAACAAAAACAGAGGGAACGTTACAGCAAATTAAAGCGATTGTGAACACATTAAGGTCTGTGCTTACAATATTATTAGGAGAAACCAGTCTGATCACAAGCCTTTTGTTTTTCTATGATACACAGGTATAATTGGGCTATATCCTTGCTATCAATATTGAGGGCTCACACATCTTGGAGGTGGATCTCAACTAATTCCAAATTATTCTTTTAATGTGAGTGCTGGGATTTTGACTCCAGTCCTCATGCTTGCAAAGCAAATGCTCTCATTGACAGAACCACCTTCCCAGCCCTGCCTAAGGGAGATTTTAGTAACCTTTAATTATAGCCAACTTACTGAGATCTATGTCATTGTTCCTTAAGTTTTAACTACCACAGTCTTTTTGTGACATACGTTAGCCTTCTGTTGAGTTAACTTTTCTGGAGAGACAGAAGCAAATGTCTTATCACCCTAGAGGGATACCATCAATAGACAAATGTGAGGTTTCATCAAAGTTCAACTTGGTGAGGCCAGTGAGTTTATTGGGCTTCATGCAGAGCACACATGAGGAGTACTTATATGAAACTGATCTCCAAACAGCTTCATCACTGAAAAGTTCTACTGTGGCTGTTGGTAGGAATTTCCGAGGGGTTGGCAGGGAGCAGAGAGAACAACAACAAGAACAACAACCACCATCACAACCAAAAACAACAACATAGCAAAGTGGTCTAGCCAGTGTCAGCAAAGTGGTCTAGCCAATGTCAGCAATGTGGTCTAGCCAATGCCAGCATGCACACGTGCAGCCTTGACACACTGCCAGAGAACTTCCACCCTTCTCATTCTGGACATTCTTACTGTCGTAACCAAATAATTTAGGACACTCGGTCAGATTATATGTCACCATATATGGGAGACAAAGAAACCAAAACTTTTGAAAAGGCACAACTGGGCTATATTTAGGGCTCAGCCTTTGGGAAAATGCTTGCTAAGTCTTTGTCAGCATATAATAAAACTGCTTCTTGCAGAAGAGCCTGGGTGTCCCGTCTCTCCATATGAAAAGCCTAAAGCAACCATGGATGGTGGCCGCATAGAAGCTGCGTTATACAGTCTCACCTTTAATTAACCTTTCACCTATCTATATAATGTAGCATCTCCCTAAAAGTTTGCAGCTGGGAGAGGAAATAATAGCTAAAATATCAGTGGAGGGGTCTGAGAGGCTCTGATAGCTTCGTTACTGTCACCATAGACCTGGCCATCACCATAATGTTCTGTTCTGGTTGCTATGCTGTGAGACAAAGTCCAAGAATGGCATCTTGTTATGAATGGGGAAAATTTTTTTTAGTTTTCATTTTAGAAAAATCTTTAACCATAGGACAAAATTTTATTTTACAGTACAAAACTCCTTCCTTAACAACAACAACAATGACAACAAAATCTCCCCTTTCTTTAACGTTCTTTACCCCCAACCCCATTTTATACTACATTTATATCTTTTTTCTTACTTGATTTTTTTGGTCTTATTTTGCTTTACAAAGTTTATAAAACTTAATTTTTTCCATGTGTTTTAAATATATGATAGTTATTATACAGGCAAATGGTGTTATTTGTCTCATGTTTTCATAACAAATTTAAATTAGCTACATGCTAAAAGTCTTATGATTACAGGTTTTGAGAACCTGTTCTTGTTCACATGAGCACTTGTATTCATAGACAAACACA
>JANHMN010000006.1:30440356-30453332 GCA_030674055.1 Rhabdomys pumilio | reverse complement strand
GAGAGAGAGAGAGAGAGAGAGAGAGAGAGAGAGAGAGAGAGAGAGAGAGAACACTACCCCTAGTGACATACCTATTCAAATAAAAGCATGCCTGTGATTCTTTTCCTAAAATGGCTCTACCAACTAGGGATCAAGCATTCAAATATATGTCTCAGGCAGGGCACAGGCATCCTCATTGAAATCATCACATCATGACTAAAACCTAAAACCCAGTACTCCAAAGTCTGAGATAAAGGATCAGAAATTCAAAGTCAGCTTGGCCAGCTTCGTGCCACAAATCTGTCTTCAAGAGTCAAGAGCCAAAGCAAGTGAAAAACATGAACAAAAACCAAACCCAAAATCAACCAAATGAAAACCAACCAACAAAACAAAACCAAAAACCCACAAAGAAACAAAGCACAGAAAAGATCACAATAAAGGAAGGAGGGATTGGCGAACAGGACAGTCCTGTAGAATTACTATCAAGGATGACTCAGCAACAGTGTAACGTTGTAGAATTTTATCTACGGCAACTTGAATATACAATAAAAATTCCAAAGAATAACTCAGGGAAGCAAAATGCCACAGGTAATACAAGAACACAAAGGCATGGCCGTAGTGCCCACAGCTGGGACATTTTACCAAGGGATACTAGATAAGAGACATTTGGGAGAATTTCATAACCATTGAAGTAAGAGCAATAGAAAACAAGTGGCAGCTGTTTACAGGTGGATTGACTCCATTGTTGCTACGATTAGCAAGGAAAATCGGATTACATCCAGCACCAGTGTGTGAATTTCTCCTTAGCAGCAAGCATCAGCTTCAGGGCCCCAAGATTCCAAAGCCCAAGGATGCGCATATGTAAAGAGTTGCCAGATGTGAGGTAGACCACCCTCATCCTTTCATATACTTTGAGGTGTCACCCAACATGATGTTAGTGCTGTGTAAATAGTGGTTATAGTGTATTTGCTTGGGAATACTGAGAAGAGCCTGTACAGGCTTCGTATGGATGCAATTTCCCTAGGATTTAAAATCGGAGATCAGTTGAATTCATGGGTGCAGGGACCTGTGCCTGCTAAGTGCTGACTGTGTTAAGTGAGAAACATGGATTAAGACCATGGCGAAATGATGCTAAGGACAAGCTCATGACGGGGTTTCAAAGACGGCAACTACAGCCCAAATCCTCTCCGTATTTATTTTACATCATGAAAGAAAAAAAAAGAAATTCTCAATAGAAATAAAAAAGAGCAAACAAAAACAAAAGAACTAGACATGGATTCTAGCAGAGCCCAATGTGTGTCAGCTTAAACAGAGGAACTGCAGTCACTTGCCATGAAGCGTGATGTGTCGGAGTGTGGCCAGGCCAGATGATTCCTGCCCAGCCATTCTTGCCGAAGGAAGAACCACTAAGGAAGTCTCCATGAATGTTGAACAAATGGTGGTTGAATGAGAAGAGGGTGCCAATGTCAGTAGACAAAGAGAGGCTCAGGCAACCTGCTGGTCTTCTCAGAATATCAAGTCTCTCTTCTTTTGTCTCTGCTTACACCCAGTGGCTTGGGCAGGCTAATGGATGCCAGTTGTGAGCTTCAGGCATGATTCTTCAAAGATGGCTAAACAGGTGGACGAGGCATGGCTGCTGGAATGGCCTGGTCGTGAGAAGTGTCTTTCTTCCTCAGGCTGAGTGGATGACCCTTCATGAGTTGGCACATGTGGCAGTGCCTCCAGATGCAGACCAGAATTCAGTAGGGAACAGCTTGTGACCAACAAAAAATCTTTTAGGTCCCAACGGCAAGATTTTGGAGGGCACCCTCGGGGCTGAGGCATTGTGTGAGGAGCTTCCTGGCCTTGGGTTTTCTTTTTGTTATAGAGAACACAGAGAGCTGAACCCTCAGACTTGCACATGCAATAGCTCAGTCTGAGCCTCACAGCTTTTGAAGATGAGAGGTTTCTAGTTATTCAGGATAAAGACAAAGTTTCATATTTAAAAACACCCTGCAAATTAAGAATGAAGTGACGATAGTTACTGGAATAATCTTTACTGGAGTATAGTATTTTATTCTCTTTTCCTATCTGCAACAATGATAGAGTTCTATTAACTTTTACTTATACCAAAGCAGAGTATCAGATTTCTTTCAAAATTACTTTTTTTTCCTATCCCTGTTCTGCTACTTTTATTTTATGTGTGTTTTCATATATAGCGAGGATTCACGGAGAGATCTATTCATAGTTGTACTGTGCTATTTGTAACATTTCTTAATGGCAAGATTTATTATTATATCTGCTTTTCATTGTTCACATTAAAAGGCACTGTTGTTTTCTGGCTGCTTTGTTCCCACCCCTCACTAGAATACAGTAATGTCACTTCTTGCCCTTGCATGGCCTTCAGCGTTAGACCTAACTCTCCGGCAGATGTTACCTGTTCTTTGGACTTACCCGCTATTACCTGCTGTTTGGAGTGTTACCCACCAAGTTTTCCCTTGTTCCCTGGTTGTATATTTTCCTTTTAGGAAAGGTAGGCAGTGCTGTGTATCCAGAACTATAAAGCTCTCTCCTTCTTTGCTGCCTGCCTTAGCTTTCTTTCCTTCTTTCCATCTGTCCATTCTTTCTCCCCCTTCTCTTTTGCCTTCTGGAGACATGGCCATGGTGATGAAATCTCCACTGGCCTTGGATTGTGATCCTCCAGGCTCAACCTCTTTCCCAAACCTCTTTCAGTGCAGATTAAATTTTTTCTTGTAAAACTAGGGGACATCTGAATATATTTGCACATTTTGCTTGGACGCCTGGAGCCTGGATGTAATCAGCAGTGAGTGTCATGTCAGAGCATTGGTTTCTCTGCAGCTTGGGATTGTCTCAACATGCAGGTACAAATGCAAGGAACTCTATTCACATCTTAATACAATTTCTATCTTGATGTAGTTGGTTTGACAACAAAGAGATTGACAACAGAAGATCTGAGAAATTATGAACATTTTGTGCCTATTATGTCTGATATATACATATATACACACCACACCCCACCCACACCCACCCACCCACACCCACCCATCCACACATATTTTATACACACACACACACACACACACACACACACACACATATATTCATACACACCACATCACACACACATACACACACATACATACACATACACACACACATATATAATGGCATATATATTAAATTTTATATCTATATAACTATATATCTATATCAATATCAATATATATATATATATCATATCCTATTGGTAGCAAGCACTACTGTTTGCTTTCTGAATTCTTTCTTCCTGAAAAAGAAATGTGTGATTAACAAATCCAAGAGAAGAAGAAATAAAATAAATACTTGATTTAAATTTTTCCAAGTCTGTTAAAGTTTCTCAGGAAATCTCAGGTTTCTTGCTTTAATACTTAATGTTTAACATCTCTTGCTGTGCTTTCAATTGGAAAGTGTTTTTTTTTTTTAAAAAAAATTACAAGTACTGAAAGTGATATACCCAAAACTCAGGCGCTCACTCTTCAAGGCTAACCAATGTTAATGTGTTAAAATATCTTCTTCAGATCGTCTTTTATGTGAAATAAATAAAGGATTATTGGTAGAGCCAGAGTCTCCTCTGTGTCCTTCCCTGCTAACCTGTTATGTTGGAGAAACAAAGGATGGGGGTGGAGCTTGTGGCTTGCACAGCTGCAGAGGGAACCATAGAGGGTCCTACAATACTTTCCTTATGCTAGACAAAAAATGTAAAAATGGAGGCATGAGATCTGTACCATCCAAAATTCTGAGGAGATTAAAATTTTATCTAACCTGTTGGGTCCAGACTGCTCCCTTCTGGGGTGACTCAGGGCACCCTGTTTCTTCCACGTGGATGTCGTGAGGTCAGGACCCATCAGTGATCATAATGTTTAGAAATTCAAGCCTTGGTGTTATTTTTACACTTGAAGAAACTGAGAACTGGAGATTAACGAAATATGTTTTTTTTTTTCAGAACACATGAGAAATTCATGAATAAGTGAAGCCTAGTCTCATTTTTCCTTACTTCCTGCTTTTTCCTATTAATTCTTCCATTTTTTCAAGCAGCTTGAACCAGAGCCAGTACTTCTAATATTCGAGAAGTCTCAAAATCACGTTCGGTGACTTTAAAAGGCAAATGATTTTATACACTCTGAAGAGAAACCAGAGTGTTTTATGCTAGGTTTGAAACAGGACCAAAACAAACAAGCAAATAAGCAAACAAACAAACAAGCATTAATCTGCCTGCTGTTGAATGGGTTTGGATTCTAAAAGAAGTTGCTTAAGAAAACTAAAAGAAATGCTTTTGGGTACAAATACCTTCTTTCCCAAGACCATGTTATGGAATTAAATGGTTAACCAGACAAAGCTTCCCGGACGTCAAGGATTGTCTCCAAAATTCCCAGGGGGACAGAAACAGTCATTTGTGTAGAAACTGGTTGAATACCCCATGGTAGAAAACAGTCATGCTGCTTGCTAATTCTAAAATGAACCCATGCCCAAGGAAGAATCTTTTTATAGCTTCTGAAGGAAACTTGTATATCCTCAGCTTTTCTTATTAACATGATTGCAGACCACACCCCTTGAGGGTGGGAGAGCTGTGCCATCCTCTAGATGCCCACTCTGTGCAGATACCCTCTGCAGAGGCCTGTGTGTCTTCTCACCCTCCTCACACAGCAGGGTGGGGACTCTGGAGAAGCAGGCTTGTAAGCAGCAGCCTTGAGCGAGTCAGCTTTGACAGAGAAAGTGGCTCCTCCCCAACGGGACAGGCTGCCCCTGAAGTTGGGCAGTTTGTCCTCTACTGGTTTGGTTTCTGTACTGTGGTTTTGAAGAGGCATTCTTAAGCTAATGAACACTTGGAGCCATTCCTAATTCTATCATTTGATGATGTGATACACTTAGAAATGATGGCTCAGAGCCAGGATTGAACTTGCACAGTCCCAAGCTGAGCAGTCACATCTGTAAAATGGGGACGGTGGCTGGTTTAGTGTTGGAAATTGATTCTTATAGGCCTGGGCTGCCACAGACTCTTGGGCTCAGCCTTTCCAGAGGTGAGACTAAAGGCATGTGTTTCTGTGTCCATGTGATGACAACATTTTGATTGCTGTGAAAATCAGAGTTAATATAGGAAAGCCATCTAGCAGAGAGGCTGTGGAACTGCCTGCCCATAGTGGTTGCTGGCATTGTTGTGAAGCACAGAGTACTGGGAGGTGGACTGTGGAGCTGGGGGTGGTGCATAGTTATGAGGATCACAGCCAGGGCCTCAGTCCCAGGTTCAGAATACTTTACCCTATTTTCAGGCAACCTCCTGACCCCCAACCCCACCCTGTCTCCAGTTTTCAGACCTGAGGAGCAGATGCATTTTTCTTCAGGTTTTGCACCATTTCTTTGAGAACTATGTTGTCACAAAGACCACAGGGCTCTGCTCCTGCCTGTGGTGTGTGTTGTCCTTTCCTGGAGCTCTTAGTGGGAGCGCTGGCTTGCTATCACTGGGGCTGGCAGGGAAATGTCAGCTCATTCAGTTTTTTTTTTTTTTACCCTCAGTATGTAAGCTGTACTAGACAGACTTGAGGCTCAGAGGAGACAGCCACTAAAGCCTCAGAGGGGCCAGAATTACTGCAATGTTTGGAATAACGGAACAGGATTTCTTTGGAAGTGAAACTAATCCTTAAAATTCCGACCCACAATGGTTTAGCATGGTGAGGAGCCCTCATCTGGGACAGGAAGAGGAGTGTTGTGGTAATGAGCAGTATGCCTGCTACAGCATTTTATTTTCTTGCTACGTAACTAACTTGTAAATTTGCTACGTAAGTCATGTGAGGAAAAAAGTCTTTCAAGCTGCATGTTAACCTCTAGGCTCCATAAGAAAACTTCATTTTTAAGTGACGAAATTTTCAAATAAAATACAGAGAACAAAAACTAAAGGGAAGAAAGAAAGGATTGCAGTAATAAAGGTGTTTTCACTCGTTGTAGCCAATTTCTTTGTTTCTCAGCCAATCGGAGGGAGAAGACCATCGTTAAGAATCCAAAATGATGACGATCCAAATAATTAGGGATATTTTTGTTCTTACGTTAATGTGTACCCAAAGTTCTGTGCGAAACATCGTCGTCCCTTGTTACTAAACGATGAAGCCTTCTCAGAAAGGCAGGGAAGAACACGAACAGGCTAAAACCAGTTCACTTTTCTCCGGCCTTTCTCAGAACACTGCCTGGTCAACACCCAACAGACATCTTCTTTAGAGGAGGCTAAGCAAGCAGAACAGCTGATCTCTGATCTCACTCTTCTCTCTTGCAAACATTTCCATCTCTTCAGAGGCAAAGGAGTCAACAGACTAGGAGAAGTCAACGGGAAGCTAACTCAACAGGGAGGGAGGACACAGAGAGTAAAGGCGGAAACGCAAGATTTCGTGACACAGTGGACGCGTCA
Organism: Rhabdomys pumilio; assembly: GCA_030674055.1. NCBI lineage: Eukaryota > Metazoa > Chordata > Mammalia > Rodentia > Muridae > Rhabdomys > Rhabdomys pumilio. The sequence continues at coordinate 30,446,920 of JANHMN010000006.1, read as the reverse complement.
CAGGATGCTGATGAGTGGAACCGCGAATTTCATTTCCAGACATCCGCGTCTTCTCCTCCAGCATCCCCGTGGGCCACTTTCGTGCTCAACACAGGCTTTAACGAGCAAGAACACGTGTACAATAAACCTTAACTGTTTGACATTCAATTTCAACTCGGCTTTTAAAATGGCATTAATGGTAACCAACCCATTCCTCCATCCCTCCCCACCCACCCCCTTCACTTCAGTTCCTTTTGGATTTCGTTTGTAAGTTTTACCACTTAAAAAGGAGAAATTCTTTGATTATAAAATTTTGGAGTTAGCATGCAATTTCAACATGTTTTTGTGTCTGACATTTACATATCTTGTTCATTCCAGTTCTCATTTATATACTTATCCGTTATAATAGAAAGAATTTATATTTTTTCCACTAGAAATTAGAATATCCTGAGGCCCCAGTGTCTGGTCACATGCCACTTCTTTCCTTCTAAGCTGCTGTTTATAAATTACTTTGTTACTTTTGCCGAAGCTGGAATGAGATTCAGTATGATTCATAATTGTGTTTGCAGAACCTTCAGTGTGTGAGAAATCTTCACAAGATTGTGAGGGACATTGGTAGAGGGGAGGGGATTTGTGGCTAGAAACTGGGGCTTTAGATATGGTATGTATGTGTTACCCCACTGAGCTATTTATTCCTCCATGCCCGCAAACCTGAACTTCCCCATTAACTGGCAACAGATTTCCTATACTCTGTTGCTAATTGTGATGGTGACTGCATCTGTCTGCTTTTATAATGCTTCTTTGCCTTCAAACTACAGTGAGCTGTGGTCTGGGCAGGGCAGGTGTGTATGTGTGTGTGGAGGGGGGAATGGAACAGTGGTGTGGGGGTATTGTGGTGACCCCATGAGGTTAGTATGTTTCCCAGCCTAAAGTTCATGATTCAATCTAACAGAGGATGACATTTTAAAGAACTAGCTCGGTAGCAAGTCCTCTGCATGTGTGTGTGTGTGTGTGTGTGTGTGTGTGTGTGTGTGTGTGTGTGTATGTGTGTGTGTGTGTTTCTCCTGTAAACCCTTCCCTTCTTTTTTGGAACTTAAATATGTGCTGAGAGAGAAGCAGGAAGGAAAGGTCTCCAGGCCCCCTCCCACCCCCGCCCCCAAGTACACCTAGTGTCCTGGGTATATCGTCACTGCCCCTTCTACACCCAAAGAAAATTTAACCTGCAAGGGAGGGTTGTGAAACTTGTCAGGAAACTAAAACAGACAATCAAACAAACAAACCACACACACAAAACAAAGCAAACCAGGCTTCTGTGGTAAATAAGGCTTTCTGTCCTTGTGAGGATAAGACTTCAAGTGCTCAGAGGCAGAGAGGGGATTTCTACAAAACATGTCTGCACAGTACACGAGCATACAGCAAGATGCAAAAGTATCTAGGATGTGAAACAGGAGATTTAACCAAGAACCTCCTGTTACTCATGGGACATGGCCGGCTGTAACTGCCAGTTATTTCAGTGTCTTGGTTTGCATGCTTCTGGGGTTGGTCTCTGTCCCGGACTGTCCAGACTAACGGTAAACGAAAGCGGTAACCATAAACCCAGTGCGGCTCCAGGAGATCCACGGTAGATTCAGGAGACCCGCTTCTTCTAGCTGTTTCTTATTACTGTGTCAGTGTCAGGACATGGCTCCAAATTCTCTGCAGTCATGAAATTATATTGGGCTATCACTCGAGCACATGGCCAGCCACGAAGTGGGCGGGACACGTCTCAGCCAAATGGTACCAACACAGTTTCTCCTCTAAAGTGTTTCACCACAAAGCTCGCCACTACCAATGTCTAACTTCTCCATAGCTTTAAGAAACGTGCTTGGATATTGTCTTCAGTGGCGGCTTTTGTCGTCAACAGCCTTTTTGTCTTGTCTTGCTAATCTCTGTAGTGTGGGCTCTGGGATAGAGGGTCAGGTTTCAGGAGAACATGTGTTTCACTGTATGGAAATGTGCCCTGGTCCGCAGAGTAAACAGCAGTATCCGAGGAGGGAGACACAAGCCACTGATTACTATCAAAGAGTGCTGGAGCCGTAAACAGTAATTGAGCATCTTTTGAGAAAAGGTAGACAGGCTTTAAGGCAAGGTCTTTGGTTGTCTTTAGCCCTTGTCTATCTACATTCACCAGGCCAGGATCATATATCAGTCTCTCCAGTTCAAAAGGGGTTTTTATTTCTTGATCTGTTGTTTGCCATGCTGGGGATGGATCCCAGGTTTGCACTGCCAGGCAAGAGTGCTACTACCGCTGATCTACATCTCGGGCCAGGATCTTTCAATTTCCTTTTTTTTTTTTTTTTTGGTGTTGTTAGGAAAAGAAAATGAGTCAAATTATTCTCACTATTCTCTTACAATTGTAGTAAGCAAACACTAATAAAATAGGAAGTTTCTTTCTTTCTTTCTTTTTTTTTTTTTTAACTCTTTAGGCAAAGCAAAAAAGCAAAGGGTACAGCATCACAGAAATCAAACTTACCTCTAATTAAATGATCCTTACAAAACCAAAGCCGTGGCACGAGAACGTTCTATAGTGGTTTACGATATAGAAGGAGTTAAGAAGCAAAGCTGGGTCAGTCTAGTCTTCATGCTGTGTCCTGCAGCAGCGCACACTGAGGCAGGCAGCATGAATTGCAACAAGGCAGCACAAATCCAGGCAACTGTGGACTCCTGCTCCCCAATTTCTTTTGTCACAAAAAGTCCTGCTGTTTTGTGCATGGAGTCAGTGATGACTCTGGTCTTGAGGATGCAGTCAACCTCTAGATAACTACAGCTGGGTCAATTAGAGCCTGCAGACTCCGGAAGCTTCTTTATGCTTTATGCATGTAGACAGGTGTGCATGCATTTTGTGCTTTCTCGAGGAATGAATTATTTTCCATAACTTATATCCCATACACAGGTCTGATGTTTTATTAAAAATCTACAAATTCAGTGATCTAACTTGCAATCTTTAGCTCAAGAAAGTATATTTATTTATAGACGAATAAATGAATATTAAAAAGTTCTCTGTCTTAGGTGGCAGGAAGATATATTTTTAAATTTCCACAAAATAGAATAAAGAAAAATTCAATGTAATAATGTCTATTAAATTATACATTCACTTCTAAAGAGTTTTCAAACTTTGAGTAAAATTTAATTTGCCTCTGGAGATAATAGTTAAAAAATCTGCTACTCTCTATATGTGTGAGTTTCCTGTTGATATTTTTATTAGTATGTACTCGTCGTGCAAAATGATGGATTTACTTATATTTTTTACTTATATTTGTGTTTCATGAGCTTTGATTTCATTTACTCTGGCCCTCTCCTGCCCCTGTCCTGCTCTGACTTGCCTGCTTCTGGGGTCTTCTTGAGTCTCAATGCCACATGTATGTAATAGGATACTTATTTTAATGTATATTTTGTGAATGTACGGGACTCTAAGACTATAAAGTTTTATTAATAAATCAGAAATACATCTGCCTCAGAAAATATTTAGTGTGGCCACAGAGGTAATTTATTATATTTAAAGGAATATATTTTATTTAAAGGAATACAGAAAGTCATTTATAGAAAGTATTTTATCTCACTGTCCTTTCTATTTCAAGTTTTACAAAAGGAATTTAGAATTAGGAAAAAGTCAGTATATATTAAAGTTTCAATTTTAAATCCAGTTAAAAGCGGAACGATACTTAAATAGCAATATCTGTGATAAACAGCTGCTGAAGGAAATTTTCACCCAGCTCAGACCTTAGAGGACTCTGTTGTTACTAATATATAGTTTGTGTTTTTTACTTTAATTTCTGTTTTATTTGGTTTTAGTTCCACAAGTTTTAGTAAAATTTTGATCCTTTGTTTATTTTATTTTTAAAGATAGTAATGAAGTCATGAAAGGGCAGTCAGGATTTTGTGTTTTTGTACAGGAATAAAGCGAAAGGCTTTTAAGGTTTCCTTGTGAAAAATGAAAAGTATTAAGAAAGCATTTGGACAGGGTTCTAATAGGAGCTTTGGGACCAGAGTGAAAGTCTGTAATTTCTAGAAAAATATTAGGATACTTAAACGCAGTAACATAATTTAAATTTTAGTTACATTTGATATTAATTAGTAGTCGTGCGCTGTTTTGAGATTAAAACGCTCCAAGGGATTCATTTAAAAGACACTCTCTCAATCAACCACCAGGGGTCGCAAGAGGACACACAATGTCCAGATTGGTTGCCTTCCTTTCTGAGCCAGCCAGCTGTCTCCGCCACCTACCACAGCCAAACAATCTTCATGGTCCTAAAGATAAGAGGAAGATCGCATTTTTCAAAGTAGAAAACACGAAGTTTGAACTTGGATTGCAAAATTGTCTAGATTACTGAAATAAAAAGGGACTGAGATTTGAAAAAACGCTTTTGAAAATGGATCTTTAAGGAAGTTATTAAAAAAAAAAACAACCCAGTTGTTAATTAGTAACAAAGAGCCAGATAATGTAAGATTCTGTGCATGTGAATGTCCTGTCCCTTTGGCGGTACAAATGAAGTAGTGATTGCCTAGGGCTGGGGGTGGCACTGAGTGGGAGTTGGCGTGATGGTTAAGGTGACTGTAGTGTCCCTTTAGGATACAAGACTATCGTTAAATAGTGTATTATTAATGATAATGGATGTATCGTTGTAGACATGCTAAAAGCCATCGAATTGTATACTTCAAATGAATGAAACTTGTTTCACAAATCATAGGGACATAAAACCATTCGAACAAAGGCTTAAAACTATGGCATTGTATGAATATGATTGTGGAAATTCCCAGATTTATTTTTTTCCTAGTCATAGGGTTTGGATAATCAGTTATGATGTATTTTATGATTTAAATTTCACTGAAATAAATATGAATTGATTTTTGTTTTTTCAAGTGAGAGGTGGTAGGTGTTCAGGTAGAGCAGTTCCTGGGGATGGAGAGGACACAGTGCCAGGGGCCCTGGAGCCCAGCTCCTGAGACTTGCATCCCCCACACCTCATCTTCCTCCAAGACAGTACTTGACCCCTTCGGTGGCTTTTTTAGCCCTATAGCACTTCTAGAACCTTCTCTGTCTACTGGCATCTATGTGACCTCCTGCATGTTTAGGAACCTTCTCAAGCGCCTCCAGCCAGCCCTGTTCCATATTTGCACATTTCTTGAGTGAGGCGAAGAGTCAGCCTTATGGTCTGAGGTTGTTAAGTCTGCTTTGGAAGCAGATGTTGGAACCTTCTGCTAAATTAGTTGCATTTGGAAGCTTGAATAAAACATAACTTATATTTAAAAATTTTTTAATACATCTAGTTTATTTCATTAAAATGCATAATGAAAATTATAAGGATTTCCAAAATTGGAATTTCATATGTAATAAGTGATCTAGCAAGCAGTCGCGTTCAATTATAGTTAATAAATATACAGCTCACCTATGCCCCTCTACTTTTAACTCAGCATTTTAAAATGTGGAAAGTGGTGATACACATTTTTTAGATATATGAATATTTTCAGAGAAATGTGTTTCGAATCAGAAAGAAATAGTGCACACTGATTGACTCCATACTTGCTTGCAATCTTTTTTTTTTTTTTTGGCAAGGAATGATCTTTTGGAGCTCACTTGAATTCTCTCATTTCACTGGCTTAGTTATTAACTACATAGCCCCAAAGCATGACGGTGTTCTTGTCTCATCTACACAAACACCTTTAAAGGCACTGGAACAAGTCCATCTGTGGTACTCTCCTGATGTAAGAAGCTGTGACAGTCACAGTGTAAGCCTGTGGCCTTGTGGTGGTGAGGAAGTGGCTTCACCTTCCTTAAGGCCCTTTTCCCGTTTCAGAAACAAGCATTTTGTGCTTTCCAGGTCTCCCGTTTTCAGGATGTGTTATCTCCATCCTTCTCTCATTGTGAGGTTGTCTCCCATCAGCATCCAAAAGGGCTGGAAGGAGGTAAAGCTTCCAAAAGTCGCCAAGTTAGAAGAGCTGCCTGTGGCCACGCCATTCCTTAATTAATACTCCCTACGGCAATGGCCTTATCTGCTAGCCTCTCTCTTCCTGTCTTGATGAATTTTTAGAGTATAAAATATTGGGCTTCATTACGTCATGTTTTACGTGGACATCATTCTACTTCGCTTATATGCACACTCCATTCCTTCCTTTCTGCTCCATTCGTCCTCTTACAGGCCCCCTTCCTCCTTCCAAGTGGTTCCCTTCCGCTTCTGTTTTATGTAGATGGACAGATGGACGATAGATGGTAGCTAGACTTCCAGTATGAGATACACAAGAATTGCATTTTCCCTCATCACCTCTTCTTTTCGTGCCCTTCTTGGTCTCTTTGCTTCTCTCTAGTAATTCCCTCTACTTACCTTTTAAATTAATTTTTCCTTATTCCTGAGAGTGTCATACATATATGCAATGCAGTATGATCTCTCTGTCACACACACACACATACACACACACAGTTTCTTCCTCCTAATCTTTTATATCTCCTACAACACAGTCCCTCCCAGATTAGTGTTGTTTTATTATTATTTTTTCTTACTCCACTAAGTCCAGTTATTACTAAGTCCAGCTAGTACTAAGTCCAGTTAT
>JANHMN010000006.1:30372828-30440346 GCA_030674055.1 Rhabdomys pumilio | reverse complement strand
AGGAGGAGAAGGAGGAGAAGGAGGAGAAGGAGAGAAGGTGAGGGAGTGAAAAGGGGGAGGGGATGGGAGAAGAGGAAGAGGAGGAGAAGAAAAGAAGAGGAAGAAGAGGAAGAAGAGAAGGAAGAGGAGGTGGTGGAGGAGGGAGGAGGAAGAGGAGGAGGGGGAGGAGAAAGAAGAGAAGAGAAAGAAGAAAAAACAAGAGGAGAAGGAGAAGGAAGAGGATGAGGAGGAGCAGGGGGAGGAGGAGGAGGAAGAGGAGGAGGAGGAGGAGGAGGAAGAAGAGGAGGAGGAGGAGGAGCAGGGGAAGGAGAAACCTCATGAGTGCTCAGTCTCTTACTTTCATTCCTTGGACCATTTATGCAGCTTTCCACTTACTGCAGTCTATTGCAAAAAGAAGCACCTCTGGTCAAGGTTGAGCAGCCCAGGTCTACAGTATAAGTAAGTATTTAGAAATCTATTTGACTGCACTACCACGTAGAAAAATAAAACCAATAGCAGGTTCTGCTCTGGTGCCTGTAACTCATTCACCATGGGCTTTTGACCACGATTACTGTAGCAGGCATAAACTTTCCTCCTGTGGAGCAGGACCTTGGTTTCAATTAGAAAGTGATTAGTTAGCTCATAAGAGTTATGTCCCAGTGGGCCTGGCTTGCCTGGCAGGTCGGTGTTATAATGCAGGGGCAAGTGCTGGGAAAGGCCATTGGTGTCCTGAGCAGCCTACATCACACCTTTTGATGCTATGGAAATTATCCAGCAGGAAGGAGGATTCCTGCCAAGTTTGGGTTGATTTTTCTATGTACTTCGTGCAAAGTGAGTGGTGTTAGAAAAAAGATTTATCATTTATGTGGTGGTCTATTGTGTGTCTTTTCTGTCTCCTTGACCAATACCTCCTAGGAAAGTATTTCATGGCTTTCTCTGAAATTTTTATTTAGTAAGCCATGTATTCTGGGAGTGACATTGTCTACCTATGCAGCGAAATTTTGTGTAAACTCTGATTTTTTTAGAGTTATACTTTGAAATTAGCTTACAAAGTAGTGTATTTTCATAAAGCTTTTTATTATGCCCTTAGTTTTATTTAACCCATCTACCACCCCATCTTCTCCAGCACTCAGACCCCTGCCTGCTCAATCACGTAAACCCAGGATTGATTCCTTGTTCTGTTCTTGTCACACACACACTCCATTATCCTTCCAATCATTGCTATTATTTCTCCAAAATATTTCATTATTGTTTTGTGTGCTCACATGTTTGCCTGGCATGTTTATATGTGCACAATGTACATTCTTAGTGCCCTTAGAAGTCAGAAGAAGGCACTGGATCCCCTGGAACTGGAGTTAACAGATGGTTGTAAATTGCCATGTGGGTGCTAGGAGCAAACCCAGGTCCTCTGCCAGAATAATAAGAGCTCTTAACCACAGAGCCATCTCTCCAGCCCCTAATGACTCTTCTTAAAACTTAAATTGCACAACAGTAGGATTCCATGTAGGTTTCCACAAACCTTCCTTTGGGTTAGCCTGACCATCCACGAAGCAGTGTCACCTGTCTTCCCATGTCTCCCCCTACATATGCCATTCTACCCCCAGCATTCCACTTCTCTGCCTTTGTGCTCTCTTCCTCCTCTCCCCTTAATGTGTCCTGCTCCCAAAACGTCCCTTTCTAGTTTCCTTGTTTTTTACTTATGTTTTAAGTTAAACACACAAGACTAAAGATTTGAAGCTAGAATCAGCATAGTAGACAGAACACTCAACTTTTGACTTTTGGGGCTTGAGTTACCACACTCAGCTAAATTTTTTAGTTCCACCCATCTACCTGCAAACCTCATGATTTAATTTCTCCTTACAGTTGAGTAACAGTCCATTGTGTGAATGTGTCGAGTTTTTATTATCCATTCATCTGTTGATCGCTATCTAGGATCATTCCGTTTCTCAGTCACTGTGAATACAGCAACCATGAACCCGAATGTGTAAGTGTCTCTGTACAAGGGTCTAAAGTCCTTTGGGCATGAGCCCAGGAGCGGTATAACTGAATCATATGGAAACTCTAGTTCTAGTTATTTGAGGAACCTCTTTCTGATATTTAATGTGGTTGCACTACTAGTTTTCACTCCCACCACAATGTCTAATAGTTCCTTCTGTCACACTGATGCCAGCATGGTCATTTGTGTTCCCAGATGACTGCCATTCTGAATGAGATAGAATCTTAGAATAGTTTTACTCTGCATTTCCCTGATGCATAAGGATGATTGGCTGGAGAGTGGTGTAATGTTTCTTATTGTTGTTGTCATTGTTGTTGCTTTATTTTTTTCACAAGCTAATGTCATCCAAGAGGAGGGAACTTCAATCAAGAAAATGTCTCCTACAGATCCAGCGGGAGGCAAGCCTGAAGGGCATTTTTTAAATGAGTGATTGAGGGAGGAGGGCTCAGCCACTGTGGGTCGTACCACTCCTGGGCTGGTGGTCTTGGGTTCTACAAGAAAGCAGTCTGAGCAAGCCATGAGGAGCAAGCAAGTCAGCAGCACCTTTCTGTGACCTTTGTATTAGCTCCTGCCTCCAGGTCTCCGCCCTGTTTGAGGCTCTGTCTTGACTTCCTTTAATGATGAACTGTGATGTGGGAAGTGTAAACCAAACAAACGGTTTCTTCCCAAACTTGCTTTGGTTGTGGGGTTTCATCACAGCAATAATAATCCTAACTAAGACAAGTTGGTATGGAGTAGAGTATTGTGTTGTTTTGGGGTTGAGTGTGAAAGGACTTTGGAACTTGGGGCTAGAAAAACCCAACAATGTATAATAGTTACCCTTTTGAAAACTTGACTGTGACTGTGCCCTGGTTTTGAGTCAGCTACGATTAACAAGAGACTGGGACCATTGAATCGAAACCTTTGCATTACTGGAACAACTGATGCTGGTTAGGTAGAGCTGAGAAATCAGCTGTGATTAGGAAGAGACCAGCACCATTGAGGTGTAATCTTCTAGGATGTGTTTCCAAAGAGCCTTCACACAGAAGTGACCAAAGTTGTACCAGAGTCACCCAGCTGGTACTGATTTTGAAGGCAAAGAGAGTTCATGACTAGTAGCCGAGGCTGGGCAGGAGAGGCTATTGGCAAAGGTGCCGCCTCAGTGGCAATTGAAGGCTCAAGACTGAAGGGTTCATTCAGAGAAACTGAAGCGTGGCACCATGAAGAAAGCCTAGGAGAGGCTCTTGGTGAAAATAAATACCAGTTGCGGCAGAAGAGGTCAGCATTTTGGAGACGCCAGTATTGTTGGATGACCACTCAGAATAGCAGCTGCAGTGGAGAGGAGCATTCCTGAGCTCACAAGATAAGCTGTGTGCTGCAGAAGATGCAGCTGGAGAAATGACCCAAGCTCTCAGGAGGAACACACAAGATGGTGGCTGGGTTCCAGATGTTGGGCATTGTATTATTTCTATTTTTTGGAGAACTGGGTTTTGTTTTCATTTGTTGGTGATTGGGCCCTGGTTTTCCCCTCTTGAAGTCTGAATATATTTAACTTTGATTTTTACAGGAGCCCACAGTCGAGAGATTTTGAACTTTTAAAAAAGAATTTTGGATTTTTAAAGCAACTGAATGTTTTAAAGGGACTGAATTTTTAATGCAGTTGAATCTGTAAAGACTGTGGGACTTTTAAAGTTATTTATGTTTTTAATGTGAGATCTTAGGGACAAAAGAGAGAGGAAAGGTTGTACTTTAACAGTGACAAGTTGTCAAGCTGATATGGGGTCAGTTGTGCTGGATAGTTGTTTGTTTGTTTGTTTGTTTTTTTGTCAACTTGACACAAGCTAAAGTCACCTGAGAGGAGAGAACATTAAGAAAATGCCTCCATAAGACTGGGCTGTAGGCAAGCCTGTAAGGCATTTTCTTAATTAGTGACTGGAGGGAGAAGGCCCAGGCCCATTTGGGTGGTACCATCCCTGGGCTGGTGGTCCCGATTTCTGTGAGAAAGTAGGCTGAGCAAACTGTGAGGAGCAAGCCAGGAAGCAACACTTCTCTGTGACTTCTATATCAGCTCCTGCCTCCAGGTCCCTGCCATGTTTGAGCATCTGTCTTGGCCTCCTTTAATGATGGGATACAGCATGGATGTGTAAACCAAAAGCTCCTTTTCCTCCCAAAGTTGCTTGGTCATGGTGTTTCATCATAGCAATCATAACCCTAACTAAGGCAGGTATCAAGCATGTTTTTTTCCAAAATTTATTTTTTATTTCTAAGAATTTCATAATCCATACAATGAAGTATGAGGTTATCTACCCACAATTTCCTCCCTCCAACTTCACCCCTACACTCCCAATATGCCTCTTCCTAATTTCACATCTTTTTTTTTTGTTTCAGAATTTCATACATTCATGAGTTTTGGTTAAATCTATCCTCAGTTCATTCTCTTCAAATTCCTCCCCTGTCCACTCCTACCATTTTCCCCCAGCTTCATGTGTTTTATTTTTAAGACCACTCAGTGATGACAGTAAGTCCAGGGGTGTAGGCCAATTTACTGCAGCAGGAGGTGAAGGACAACCTACTTTCACTTTTCTTTACGTCTGAGTAATGGTCCGTTGTGTGGATGGACCACATTTTCATTTTCCATTCATCATTTGGCAGACATCTAGACTGGTTCTCTGTTTCAGCGATTGTGCATAGGGCAGCAATGAGCATGGACGAACAAGGATCTCTGTGGTAGGGTATAGAATTTTTTGGGTACATGTCCAGCAGGTGTCTAGGTGGCCCACGTGTTAGGTCTATTTATAGCTCTTTGAGGAACATCTGCATTGATTTCCATAGTGGCTATACCAAGTTGCATTTCTCCCAACAATGGATAAGTATCTTCTTTCCCCATTTCTAGGTTAGCATTTCTTGTCATTTTTTATCTTTTAGTCTCAGTCATTCTGACTAGAGGAAGATATAATCTCAAAGCAGTTTTAATTTGCATCTTTCTGATGGTTAAAGATGCTGAACTTAAAGTGTTCCTCAGCTACTCACGTTTCATCTGATAATGATTTTTTCCCCTAAGCATATTTGTCATTTGTATAAAGAAGACTATTGATGTTTCTGTGTAAATTTTCTTCTACTTTGCTGAATGTGTTTATCAGCTATAGAACTTTTCTGGTGAAGTCTTCAGGGGTTTTTATGTATGAAATTATATTATCTGCAAATAAAGACACATTGCCTTCTTTCTTTCCTGTTCCTCTTGTCCTGTTTCAGTAGCTTAGACTTTAATTGCTACATTGAAAAGGAATAGTGAGAATTGCCACCCTTCTTAGTCGAAATTCTTAGAGTTTTTTTCCATTTATCTTGATGTTGGCCATGGAATTGAATACTGCTTTTATTACGTTGAGATCCTATTATGGTTGGTTTTAATGTCAACTTGCTACAAATTAGCATTCCTTGAATAGGGAATCTCAACTGAATAACTTTTCTGATTGCTTTGACTGGTGAGGGCAGACACCCAGATATGGAGGCGATGGCAGCAGAAAGACTATTTGTCCTTTACTTTCTTGGCCATTCCTTTTGCCACTGAGTTGATTTAATTCGTTGCTGTTGCTGATTTCTTCACTGATATAAGGGCCAGTGTTTCTAGGCTTCTAGCATGGCCTAAGGACCAGCAACTCTTCAGGAACACACACACACACACACACACACACACACACACACACACACACAATCATTTTTTTCAGGGTTAGATTAGGACTGCTCAGCTATTGGACTGAGAAAATACATTAGTCTCTCAAGTGTGACCCAGCTGTCGTTTTAATATAACATTCATCCACTGGTCCTGTTTCCTTAGAGGATTCTGACTAATACAGGTGTCTTTCCTGGATCCCTATATTCTCAAGGGATATTGGGTTTTATTGTAGAACTTTTCTGCCTCCTAACGAGATGTTTGTGTAGATTCTGTCTCTGATACTACTTATGTGCTGCGTTACATTTACAGACTCACGTACTGTTGAAACATCCTTGTATCTCTGGGGTGAGGCCAGCTTGGTCATGGTGGATGACCATTTTTTATGTGATATGGAATACAGTTTGAGTGTTTTATTGAGAAACTTTGCATCTATGTTTACTAACGAAGTTGGCCTTTGATTCTTTTATTTGTTGAGTCTTTTTCTAGTTTTGGTATTAGGGCAATACTAGCTTCATAAAAAGTTTGGAAGCTTTCTTTTTCTAGTTTCTCAAATAATTTGAGTAGTATTGATATTAGTTTTTCTTACAAGTTCTAGTAGAATTCTGCAGTGAATCCATCTGACACTGGGATTTTATTTTAGTTAGGGGATTTTTTTTGTTACTGCTTCAATATTATTGCTTATTAGAGATTTGTTTAAATTATTTATTTTATCTTAATTTTAGTATATCATATAGATCTAGAAATTTATCCATTCTATTTACATTTTTCCATTTAGTCATGATTCCTTGAATTTAAAGAATTCGTTGCAACATCTTCATTTTTAACTTTAATTTCATTAATTTTGGTCTTTCTCCTTTTGGTCAATTTGATTTAGAGTTTGTTAATTTTTAAAATATTTTTAAAAAGAGTCTACTTCATTTTATTCATTTATACCTTCCATTCCTGTTTTATTAATTTTAGCTATAATTTTGATTATTTCTTCTCATTTACTGTTTTGGGGACTGGGATGTTCTTGTTTTTCCTAGGCTGTAAGACATACTTCCTTCCTTTGTTTGAGATTTCTTAAATTTTTTGATGTTGGTAATTACTGTTACAAACATTCCTTTTATGACTATACTCACTGTGCTTTGTATATTTTGGTTCTAGAAAATTTTAAATTTCCATTTGATGTCTTCATGTGACATATACATCACTTAATGTTGGGTTGTTTAATTTCTTCTAGTTTGTGTACTTTTTGTAGCTTCTGTTGTTGTTGATACTCATCTTCAGCATCTTTAGTCTGTTGCGCCCAGGTAGAATACAAGTTATTCCAACTTCCCCACATTTGTTGAGTCTTGCTTTGTGTCTTAGTATGTGATTGGTTTTGAAGGAAGTTTTATGGACTGCTGAGAAAATTAACATTCTTTAGTGTTTGACTGAAATATTCTGTAGTTATTTGTCAGGTTTATTTGACTTATGATGTCACTCAACTCTATTGCTTTTCTGTTTAGCTTTTTGAAAGCGAAGTATTTGTCATCCACTATCACGATGCTGTAGTTAATCTGTGGCTTTCCATCCAGTAGCACTTATTCCATGAAATTGGTTGTATTTGTATTTGCTACATATATATTAAGAATTATAATCTCCTCTTAATAGATTGTTCTATTTATGAATATGAAGTAAACTTCTTAATCTCTTTTGACTATTTTTGGTTTGAAGTCTATTTGTTTGGATACTAGAATAAATGTCTGTTTAATTCTAGGTTCAGTTTGTTTGAATATATATATATCTCCTCCTTTCCTTAAGATGCTGTCTGTCTTTCTTGGTAAGATACATATTTTGGTGGAAGCAAAACAGATAGATCTTGTTTTCTCATAAAATCTGTGTTTTTTACTGAGGAATAGAGATCATTAATATCTGGAGTTATTTGTAAGTATGTTTGGAGTCCTGGCATTTTCTTGATTTGAAGAGTATTTTGTTGTTATTTGTTTGCTTCTTTTTTAGAACTCTTATAATTAATTTTCTTGCTACTGCTTATTTATTCCCTGTGTTATCTTTGGCAAATCTATCTTTCCCTTCAGAACAAAATATTTTTTTTACCAGTATCCTGGCTTAGTGGTCATTAATGGCTCTAGTGTACTCTTATTAGGGAAAGTGTTTATTTCTCCTTTCCTTTATTATAATAGTTTTGCTGGTATTATAGTCTGTGTTCACAGTTGTGATCTTATGGTCATGATGTCTCCTCTCAGCAACAGAATAGTAAGTAGGACATATTTCATGCAGAGTTTTTTCTTTTTCTTTTGTTTTCTCCTTGTCTTGTTTATTTGGTGTTCTGCAGGCTTCTTGTGCTTGCCTTGGATTCTCTTCAGATTTGAGAAATTCTCTTACATGATTTTATTGAAAATGTTTTCTGTGCCTTTGGTGAAATATTCTTTTCTATGCTTATAGTTTAACGACTTGGTCTTTTCATGGTGTCTCAGAGAGGTTCTTTGTTTTGTTCATGTATGTTTTAAAATTATCACTGGTATTTACTATGTAATCCACTTTTCTACTTTGACTTGTGGCCTTGATACTTCATTTTCCACATGATCCTATTTGTTGGTGAGATTTACTAGAGTTTTTAATTGAATTTTTTAATTTCTATCATAATTTCCATTTGTTTTTTTCTACAGCAATTCTCTGTACTGAATTTTATTTTCATTTCTTGGGTTGACTTCTTTATTTCATTCTGCTCTTTGGTTCTGTTTTCTTGGAATGCATTCATGCCTTCTTTGATTTATTTGGAATTAGTTATAACTATTCATTCAAATTCTTTGTCTGGGAGTTCTTCCAAATCATTCTCATTAGGAGCTGTTTCTGCGAGACTAATTATCTTCAAGGAAGTCATGTTGTCTTGTTTTTCTCATGCTGTTTTTATTTCTGTTCTGGGACTTGAGCAATTGGAGTTAGTTTGCTGCTTGAGTTTTTCTTTCTTTTGTGTCCTTTGCTTGTTTGTTTTGTTTTCAAGTAGCTGGGAGATATAGAACTTTTCATGTACCTGTGGTCATAAACTCTCCTCGTCTACCTTCATGATCTATACATAACTCCTTAAAAAATCTAGATTTTGAATCTGAAAAAAACCATGTTATAATTGTGAACCTGCCTCATATACATCTCCCTTGCTACTGGGATAGTTACTGGGATAATGAGCCATCCATGTAGAAGAATTACATGACCTGAGTTCTGGGTGGACAGCAGTGGATAAAGGAGGTACCCTGTGTTGTACAAAAGATCAAACTGAGAAATATGAAAGCAAGTTGCCAGCAAAAACAGTGGCTTCTATTTGTTCCTGAGAAACAAGACTGTTCTCATTACAGAGATTCAAACTCACAAGATAAAAACTCTGGATAGGTGACCTGAAAAATGTTGATGACTGACTTACTTTTAGAAAATAATATCATATACAATATGTGTATAATATATAATATATGTAAAGTATGTAATATATAATATGTAATATATAAAATACTAAATGCTATATAGCAAATACTATATACCATATACTATAATATATAATATATAATAGAAATATAATATATAATATAATATGTAATATAATAAACAATATGTAATCCACAATGCATAATATATATATAACTATTATATATTTATATATAATATACTATATATAAATTACATATACATGTGCATATACATATACACAAACACATACACATATACATTATATATGATATGACTATGTATCTACACATGTGGCAGTGTGGAGTGGTAGGCTGTAAGAGGCAGCTGGGTACCTGGTTGAGCAGGCTTCGAACCCTGGAGACCCTCAGGGACAGTAGGAGTTTGGCCTTGCTCCTTTGACCCCTGACTGCTTTCACATAGCCACAGTCCTCTACAGCCCCGCCCAAAGAGAGGTTTTTGGCCACCTGTCACAATGTAGAGGGTGTGACTACAGGCTACAGAGCCCCAAGACATCTCCATATTAATGAGATACCTAAAGGCCAGAGGGCATAGCCCATTAAGCATTCCTTCTCAGACCCTCCTCCTTGCAAAAGGTATTTAGTCTTGGGCCTGCCCTGAGAATTCGATTGTACAGCTTCATCCATTTTCTACCATGACAATAAATATCTTAAGACCATATCTTAAGACCTCTAGGTTTTTATGTGACATTGACATTTCTTGCTGACTTTTTAAAGTAATGTTTAAAGTGGTTTCTTTGAATGCGTTAAGAAAGACTCTCTTTCACCATGTAAAATTAAACATGTTGCTTGTGTTGACTAACATCATAGTGATGGAGAAAACACAAAAGCTTTTCTTTCATGGTTCAGAACTGGACTGAGATGCTCACTTTTAACATTTTATGCAATACAGTTTTTGAAGTCCTGGTCAATGGTACCTAGATAACAAGAAGAAATAAAACACACATAAATTAGGAGAAGTCTAAGAATCTACAAAGTCTCCACTAAGAGAAGTTAAAATTTTAAACTAAGACTGCAGGTTATAAAATCAATATACAACACCCAGTAGTTTTTCCTATCCTACCTATTACCCTTTTATCCCCCCATTTTTCTCTCAAACCTTCCTACTTCCTTCTTCCTGTAGGGTTAATATGGAATCCAAGGTTTTGTATCTGCCAGTTTTCTACCATTGAGGTAAACCCTAGCCCTGCAATCAGTAGCACTTGTCTATGTTAACGAGAAATTGAAAAAAAGAAACCAACAAGGCAGTTCACAAGCAGGAATTTCAACTTACAGTAGCCACAAAAAGTTCAAGTACCTAGAAATCTAACCAAGGAGCTGAATGGTGTGTAAAGAAAAACTACAAAACAATAATGAAAGAAATCAAGGCTCACATTTAAAAAAATGTTAATAAATCTGGAGAATTATTATTATTTAAATGGCCATAATACCTAAAATAATCTATAGAACCAAAACATCTCTATTAAAACACAACATTATTTTTATAAATAGAAAAAAACCCTGAAATTTGTACAGCACCATAGAAGGTTCTAAATTATTCTAAATTTAACAATCCTTAGCAAAAAAACAAAACAAAACAAAAACCCCCCAAAACCCAAAAAACCATAACTGGAGACATTGCATTATTTGACTGCAAGTATACTGCAAAGCTGTGGTAGGACTAAAGGCGCCATACTGGTATAAAAACAGACATATACACCAACAGAATGGGGTTCAGAACCCAGAGTCAATACACATATTTACAGTTTTCAATGATGTTTACCATAAAGCCTTAAGATTGGCCTCAAGAACACATACCAATAGTCTTTTCAAATAAGTTGTGCTTGTAGGAGGAGCTAAGGTGAGAGGAGTAAAGAGAGGAAGAGGAGGAGGAAGGGGAGGAGCTAGGAGAGAGAGGATAACAAGAGAGGGGGACAAAGAGGCTGATGTTTGCTTGTCTGTAGCAGTCAAAGGTAGTTGGTATATCTAGGTTGGGTATTGGGTTACACCTCTGATTGTAAGGGCATCTTGTTATTAATCATTACCAAATATATAAAGCCTTTGGATAATTTAAGCATTAGAGTCTCGTCTTCCTACTGGGCCATCATGGATGGCGGGATGGACCCAAGGACACGCTCCATGGTGGAAGTGGTAATATGAAGTTTAATTAATTACTGAGCCAAGACAATGATAAATGGAGGTGTTTGTCAAATTCATTGCTGGGGCGCTTGGGCAAGTTACAGCAAAACAAGTTTCAGATATTGTTGGTTACATTCTTAGCATTTGGGCTAGTGGGAGCTTGTGGTCTGTTTAGTATGGATTTTTAAGTGTTTGAGAGTCCCAAGTATGTTAGTTCACACACAGGGGTGACAATGAATAGCACAACACTATTGCAGGTGTAGTCGAACTTGGGTATCTGAACTCCACTGAATGTGTTTCTAGAGCAAGTTGTCATAGATTTGAATTGAAAAATTATGAATCTAGGGCTTTGTTTCCTATGTCTCATAACTCAGCAGTGGTTAGCAGTACCTGGCCAAGTCCCATTTCCTCTAAGCTGGAGGGTATCTTTCATGTATTGTCTTTTTTTCCAATGATAAACTCAGCTGATTTTAGCTTTTGTTTAGTTCCTCATCTCCCAGGAGTCCATTGTAGAGCCCCTGTAACCATTTCTGAGGTTTTGGCTATTATTTAGAAGAGTCCCTTATAATAATATGTAATATTTCCCCTTAATGGTGAAGAATCATGTAGTCATTTGTCTATTTTATAGGCTATCCAGTAATTGTTTTATGAAAAGATAACAGATGTTTTTCAATAGGGGCCAATCTCAGATGTAGAAATAATGGAGAATGTCTTTGGCTAAGGAAACACAACACAAATTTTACAAATGGACCTAAATATTTGTCCAGTAAAATGAGTTTTATGATTATAATGAAATTCATCAGGAATGCCACAAGAAAAAAATAATTGATTTTAATGAGCTTTTCCTACTACTAAGAGGATGGCTTCCTGGCAAGAGAAAACTTTAATCCAGTGGGAAAAACATACGAACCAGCAGTCAGACACATTTATGTCTTTGTGTTGGAGACACTGGGATAGACTCCAATTGGTAGGCTTTAAATGTTCTATTTGGCAAACAAATAGAACATAAACCCTTTGTTCTCAGTGCCAGTATATGTTACTGTAAAGCTTTATTATTGTAAATAGAAAGCTAGGCTTAATTTTCTTTTACATTAGTATATTTAATTTTGACCTCGGGAATTATTAATAACTTTTAGTTACAGTAAATGTGTATATAAGCTTCAAATTTTTATCTTTTAAGTTTACTTGATTTTTACATTATGTTGTGTGTGCTTGTGTGGGAGTGTAGGCATGCCCGCAAGCAACAGTGCACATGTGGAGGTCAGAGGACAACTTGCAAGAAGTGCTTCCTCGTCCTCCATCACGTGGGTCTCAAGCTGTTGAGCTAGGTGGAAAGCACTTCGCCTGCCGAGGCTCCTCACTGTTCTGTCGCTATCTTTTATAAACTTAAAAAAAAAATAGCTTGAGCTTCCACTTTTGTTTCAATCACTCTCTTACTGCTTTAGAAAACTCTCTAGGAAAAATATATTTGCCATACTAAAATCTTTTCTTAATATTACGAGACAAAGCAACATAATAAGTCAATGTATGAACTTATTTAAAAGTGTTGAATGTAAATTACATTGATGGCTTGAAGGTAACTTGTCACATTTTAAGCTATAGTGTTTTGTCTGTTATGTGTTTTAAGTAGAAGTTATTACTGCTTAGCTTTTTTTTAAAAAGCCCTTTATGGCCTGGAGAGATGGCTCACAGGTTAAGAGCAGTGGCTGCTCTTCCAGAGGTCCTGAGTTCAGTTCCCAGAAACCATGTGGGTGGCTCATAACCAACTATAATGAGACCTGGTCCCCTCTCCTGGCCTGCAGGCATACCTGTAGGCAGAATACTGTATACACAATAAATAAATAAATCTTTAACAACAATAACAACAACAACAGCCCTTTATATATTTTAGCAAGAGCTGGCTAACATAAGAAACTATCCTGGATATGAGCTTAGGCAAGACAAGGCAGTGGGAAATATGTAGAATCAAATATTGCCACCTATTAAGTCTGTAATTGTAGCTTTGGATGCAGGAGGCGGCCTGAATACCTAGCCACTTGGAAGTAGCTCCTACTCCCCGGAGGATGGAGGGAGAGGAGGAAGAGAGGCTGTCCTATGCTACAGGCTGCACAGGAGCCTTGCTGCTCAGATTGGTGAGACTGGATCCCCGGGACATTTGTGTATTTATTTGAAAAAGATCTAAAACCCCAAATGAACAATTTTTAAAGGCATGCTATCACACTGTATCTCTCAGAGACTTATTCCTGCAGTTCAGTCTCACAGGTAGCACAGGAACGGATGAGCACACTGAGTCTGACGACTGGATGAACATAGAGACTCTAAATCAAACGTTGGCTTTTTGGGAACAATGCTTGCTTTATTTTAATAACTTTATAATATGCATATAGAGCAATTATATATTAAATTATCTAATCTCCTAACATTATTTGTAACAGAAGGTATCACCTATTAACAATGAATTAATGCTAAGTAGTCATTTTATTTTTCCATTCACAAAACAGTGATTTCAACATTGACAGAATAGATTCATACTGTGCATTTAATATGGAATGAAGCCCAGAAACTACATAAAAACATCTGTATATACAGGAAAGCCTTTTAACTAAAAAAAGAAAAAATCTTTTAAATTTATGTTCTCAAGTTGCTAGCAAAAAGAAGTTTATCGATTTATTGATTTAATAAATACATTAATATTATAAATTTAGTAAGTAAATATTTAAAAACTGATATTAAATTTTATAAATTTAATAAAATCGTACTTTAGTAATTTAATCACCTCCAAATGTAAGATACCAATTTTTTCACTTGTAAACTCTCAGTCTTCTCATTTTAAAGCCCAGATTTCTAGAATAAAACATTTGAAAATGTCTTATCTGGATCATTCCACTAGGAAGCTCAAAATAACATTTTAGTATCAACAATTATGTTGGGCTTCTTTGAGATTTAATCTTTGTATGGCCGGTACCTGTTCTTAGTCCAAACATTATAGGTGACCTTTTAATCCTATGTCTATGAGTGGTTTGCTTGCGTGTATGTCTGTGTTCCACGTGTATACCTACTCCCATGGAGGCTAGAACCAAGCATTAGATTCCCCTTGTGAGCTGTACAGTGGGGGATAAGACTCAAACACCGGTCTTCTCAAAGGGAAACCAATGCTTTAACCAGTGAGCCATCTCTCCAGCCCATACAATAACTGTATTTTAGTGATATCTGGTTAAGAACCTAGTATAAGTGCTTCTCCAAAAACTGCAGTAGTAGACAAAAGTGGCCAGGAGGTAGTTGGTTAGAGAGGGATAGTAGAGCAGGCAAGAACTGGCCCATATGTAGTAATGCATTAATTTCAAACTCAAAAGTCATTCTAAATTTTTTATATTAACATACACATATCTAAAGTAGCCACTTCAAGAATGATAATTCTAGCATAACAAGTTAGAAAATGTTAAAGTGCAGTGACTACAGATTTTTATTTATTTTTTAGAAATTTTAGGGCCAAAGTAAATTTTGCTTTCTGTGATTTTAAATTTAAAAAATGGCATATTAAAAAACAATGATATAAAAACAATTGTCATGAACACATGTAGATTTAATGAGATTTAATGAGAATGTAGAACAATGAGATTTAATGAGAATGCCTTCTTTAAACCATTTTTAAAACACATTATTGTTGTGTGTGTGCACACACAACACACGCTGTGTCTGAGTCTGTGTGAGTGCCCACGCCACAGTGGGCATGTAGATGCCAGAGGACAATTTAGTGGAGTAGGCTCTCTCCTTCCATCCACCTTTACTGGTTCCTAGTGTTTGGGTTGTCAAGCTTGCAAGGCAGCACATCTACCCACTGAGCCACCTTGCTAGCCTAATAGACACCACTTATAGAAAGAGTAGAGGTAAGCAGGGGAGTCTTGCTATGAAGATTAGGGCTAAATCTCTGTGCTAAGAACTAATCAGCACAAAGAGAAGTGGAAAGGAGGAAGGAAGAGAGGGGGAGAGAGGAAGAGATGGATGGAGAGAAGGAGGGAAGAAAGGAGGGAGGGAGGGAGAGACTGGGGAGAGGAAAGAGGTCTTTACAAATGGACATTTTGAAAGAATAATATCAGTGTATTCTGGCTTTCGTGTTAAAAGGGCAGTTTGAAATTCCTTAGCAATTCTAGAGAGTTTGATTGGTGCCAGAAACCCCACAATAAAAGGTTTTGGGTTCCCTGCCCACCTCGTTTTTTCTTATTATTTTTTTTTCTTTATCTTTTTTGGAGGAAGGGATGAAGCGGATAGACTAAGAATGGAACCCTTCCCTTTCTGGGTTTTTTTTTTTTTAAGAGAGGCCATTACAATCTTCTGATGTGGATTTCTTTTCCACTTGGGGATGGCTAGAGAGGATTGCAGATGGGATGGATGAACTAGGAGGGGGGCGGGTATGGATTGGGGAGGTAGATTCATCTGGTAGGGGTGGGGAAGGGTGAAGGGTTGAGAAAAGTTCAGCTCTAAGACTTGTCTTTTATTTTCACACAGTTTAAAATTTTCTCATCATTTTTTTGCTCTTTAACATCTTCCTCCAATTTTAATAAAGGTTCCAAATCTAAAGTTATCTCATTGAAGTGAGCGATTTTGTCATTTCCTTTTTAGATTCATTTAAATTCCAGTTAAAGCAAACTGCCATTGAGCATCTTTAGTTTTACTGCCTTGGATTTACATTTTACCACGCAAACAACAAAACAATAACAAGGCCAACCAACTGCCTTAGGGTTTTCATTGCTGTGAAAAGACACCATAATCAAGGCAACTCTCATAAAGGACAGCATTTAATTGGGGATGGCTTACAGGTTCTGAGGTTCAGTCCATTATCATCAAGGTGGGAAGCATAGCAGTGTCTAGGCAGGCAGGCATGGCACTGAAAGAGCTAAGAATTCTACATCTTCATCTGAAGGCCACCAGGAGAACACTGGAGGAGGGTCTCATTGCTCATCCGACAGTGACACAATTTCTCCAACAAGGCCACACCTATTCCAACAAGGCCATACCTCTTAATAGTGCCACTATATTTAAACTACCACAACAACCAACCAAAATCAAGCAAACAAACAAAAATCCCACCAAAGCAAATGAACTAACAAAACCAAACTAAACACATTTTAGGATTCTCACACATTCCCGGCTGAGGGAACTGTAAAGGCAAATTATCTTTAGGATATTTTTGTACTTCTAAACACAAGTTGCATGCTAAAAGGGACTGAACTTAGAACCAGCTCTAGCACCAAATGGCAGTGTTTCTTCAGACACTTCTTTTCTTGAATCCCTGCCTCACATCTTCTCTTGAGCATTGTAAACATCTCTCTGTTAGCTGAGAGCAGATGTCTGGACAAGATTTAAGTGTTGTTCATGGGGTGGTTCCCTGGGGTCTCACCTTAAGGTTGGTTTCTCATATCAGGGGGAGCTTATTTCTGTCTCTTTCTGCATATGGAACAAACATGTTAAAACCAATCACCTTAAACCTTGTCTAAACATTAAAGGTGTTTCAACAAGCATATTTCAAAAATAATAAAGGGAATGTCAATAAGCGTATTGATATGGACATAAACTTCAGGTAATAAAAGGAAAAGTAGAGTCAGACATTCTAGAAAATGCCCACATACCTTAAGATCCTTATCCTCAGGAGGCACTGAGGTTCACTGGGGATCACAAGGGCTGGGTCACCGGGCTGGAGCCTTCCAAAATCCAAACCAAAACTAGATGGATGGGATTACATCAAAGTAATCATCAAGGATTAAAAGCCAGACAAAGGCAGCAAGCAGAGTGAAGAGGTAACCTGCAGGATAGGAGAAAAGGTTTGCAGTCTAGTCACTTAGCAAGAAAATAATGTCCAGGACACACCAGTAACTCCACAGAGTCAACAGCAACCATGCCAAACCAAGCCAAACCAAACCAAATCAAAACAAACAAAAACAAATACAAAAAAGTCTAATCAAGGGAAAAAAGATCAGAAAGAGCATCTCTCAAAAAAGATACATACATGGTCTTCGAGTACATAAAACGGTCTTCACATCACTGCTCATCAGGGGTGTGTGCAGCAAGATCAGAAGAAGACATCAGCTCAGCATGCTGGAGCAGCTAATGTAAGAAAAATGTAGAAACGACAAATACGTTGCCGGCAAAATGTGGATTAGTATGGCTTCTATGGCGAACAGTGTAGAGGTTCCTCAAAAAGCTTCAAGTAGACTGACATTATAATCCAACTCTGTTGATGGATACCTATCCAAAGGAAATCAACTCAGTGTGTAGAGGACACATCTACACGCTGCTGTTTATTAGAGAGCCATTGTAACAGCTGAGAGATAGAACTCACGAAGGGTCCATCACGGGATGAATGCTTAAAGAAACATGGTATATTTTATAGAAGGAACTCTATCCATAAAACAATGGAAATTCTGCCACTTGTAAGAACGTGGATTTGCTTGAGGACATTCTAACTGAAATAATCCAGGCTTGAGTACAATTGTCAGCTGTATGTAGAAACAAAGACAGTTGATTACGTGGAAGTAGAGAGCAGAATAAGAGGGCACCATTGAGAGGGTAGAGGGCAGAAAGATGTTGAGTGAGTTTATAAAAGGAGTGCATTTGAATGTGCCATACCACAGCAGGATGACAAGTGGCAACAATAACTTACTGAACATTTCAAAACAGCTGGAAGAAAAGTAACAGCAATGATAGACATCAGAGGTGATTGAAATGCTGATAGTATCATCCCATCATTCCATATTGTCTATCAAAGTTCTGCACTATATTCTGTAATCACGCACAATTATTATATCAGTTAAAAAACATCCATGATCAGAATTGGCCTGACTGTTACCAAAGGCATAGGCTGTACTCTGTGACAGAATCGTCAATGGTTTAACTTTCCATAAGTTAATTCTGCCATCCTTTTCCTCTAGAAATGTATTCATGTGAAATTGGCTGACATAAAGTGACTCAGTATTTTCTGAGTAACTTAAAAGTCTATGACTTCTACAGTTATGACTACAGGGCCCGAGCTCAGGGGAGACTGCTGCCGTTGTGCCCAGGTGCCCAGGTGCCCAGAGAGGTGACAGCTGAGCATGCCGGTGCTACCTCCACAGCAGGAGGAGATTTCCCTTACCCCACTCCTTCACTGGATCAGTCTTTATGGACCTAGGTTTGTACTATGATTTCCCAGCATGCACAGACTCTGAATACCTCTCTTTGAACTTCAAATCACAGATCAGAGTCCACGCTTGCCCTCAAGATTCCCAGGATGGCTGATGACATCAGCACTTTAAGTTCATACTTCAGCTTCATTTCTGGCCTCAGGAAAATGTCTTTACTCTCTTCAAATCTCATCCATCCAATTAATATAATGCTTTTGGTAGCCCGCCCCTTCCTCCCTTCCTTCCTCCCTTCCTTCCTTCCTTCCTTCCTTCCTTCCTTCCTTCCTTCCTTCCTATCTCCCTTCCTCCCTTCCTTTCTTCTTTCCTTCCTTCCTATCTTCCTTTCTTCCTTCCTACCTTCCTTCCTTCCATCCTTCCTATCTTCCTTTCTTCCATCCTTCCTTCCTATCTTCCTTCCTACCTTCCTTCTTTCCTTCCTTTTCTCAGTAAAGAGGTTTTATGTGGCCCAACTTGTAAGCTGTAAAAAAATTTTTTCTTGCTATTTGTAAGCAACACTTACAATGTAAAATTTCCCACACATTATTGTTCCTCCCTGCACTCTGCCCCATAGATTTCTGGATCTTCTGGTGCTGAGACAGCTGCCATCCTTGTACATCTTTGCTCGTTGTCTGGTTGCTCACTGATGGTTTTAGTGATGGGCTCTACTGTGTCATTCAGTTTCCACGTGTATCGGTAGTAGGTGGGCTGGTAGGCTGCTCCATACAGCACTTCCTAGGTGAGCTTTTTAGTCTTTTCTCTTTCTTGGGCATCCTCATTCTTTGGTTGTAGCTTTGTTTCTGATGTGCCTTCCCCTCACTCCTGCAACATCGACCCTGAGCTTCTTCCTGTGCACACATTTATCTGTGGTGCCTCATTTCATTTCTGTGGTAATTACTAGAAATTTTCCTCTGTCCTGTTGGCTAATCTATCAATTCTACCACTTACTCTGTTTGTATAGTTTTACTGTTTCTTGTTATCTTTAAGCTTTTGTCACTGGATTTTTCATTTCTAGCACTTACATAATTTTTTATCATTTATTTTTAAACTATTCATTTATTTTCTAAACAGAATTTCTTTGGGAATTTTCTTAAAATCTATATTAAATTAGAAATATAAAAAATAGATACATTATTAATGCCTAAAAGCTAAGTATTTTTGCCCCTTTGTTACAGTTATTGCTTCTATTACTACCACCGGTTTAAGGTGGACAGGACTTTGTCACAAGTAATAAAAGTTCTAAGTGAATAGTCATAAATAAATGTTAAATACTGCAATCTTCAATCCTACCGTCCAGAAATAGTTGTATCACTAACTCCCAGTGAACATTCCCATATAGTTTCCCTCACGCATATATAGAAGGGAAAGTAAGTTAGAGTTTTTATAGGAGAATGGGAGCATTCTGTAAAACTTTACTTTTAAAGTTGATTTTAAAAGTGTCAGGCTCAATATCATGTGGGAAATACTAGAGTGGAATATTCCAAGTCTCTCCGCACTATGTATGTTGTCTGGCTGTGGGGTTCTGTATTTGTTCCCATCTTCCCAGGAGATGGCTGATGATGGCTGAGCTTAAGGCACCATCTAAGAGTACAACAGAATGTCATTAGGAGTCATTTTATTGCTACAGTTCTTTAGCAGAATAGTAGTATTTGGTTTCCCTCATGTCCCTGGCCTATGTTGCCTCAGGTCTTTGGCCACCTAAGCCACACTGGGTATGGGTTCCATCTCATGGAGTGAGCTTGACTCAAGCAAGTTCTTGGCTGTTACTTCCACAAGCTTTGTGCCACTGTTTTACCAGCACATGAAGCAGGCAGGTCACTCTTAAAGACTGAAGGGTTTGTGGCTGGGTTGGTGTTTACATTTCTACTTTTGTAGTGTGTGGAGTACCCGTGTGACTACTATTCCATAGGGGTGAAGGCTCTAGGTAGGCACCAGTTCAATTTCTCTGTGTTCAGTGAGTTGTGTAGCTATGGTCTTCAGCAATCAGGCCTTGCTGTCAGTTTGTGGAGAGCCGCTAGGAATGGGAGGCCTGGAGTGTAGAGAACAGGCTGTAGGACTATTACCTTAGCAATGCTTATACAGGACTAATTGCTGGCCATGTCCAGATGTCTGGCCTTAGTGTGTGGGTGTCTTTGGAGGGTGTTTTCATCCCTTCTCTCAGGCTGGTTGATCCTGTCAGGTGTGCTTAAGACTCTGAAATGGAAATTGTGACTAATTGATTACTGGTTTTGTTGGTCTTGGGACAAAAGGATCTCCCACAGTCCCTAGGGCAGGAAAGATAAAGTGAAAGGAGAAGGCAGGAAAGTGAGATGTCACCATAAAATCCCTTCCTCAGGGAACTGGGGGGGGGGAGGAGGCAGAAAGAGTGTAAGAGTCAGAGAGGATGGAGGACACCGAGGACTCAAGGCTGTCTAGACACAACAGGGCTAACACACAGAACTTACAGAGAGTGTGGCAGCATGCACAGGGCCTGCCCAGACGGTGTCCTAGAGATGAGAGGAAAAATGGGCACATATACGAATCCCCCACCCAGAATCTATCTGCAACTGATAGCAAATGAAAAAAATAGTTTTCTCCAAAGAATCTCATTGGGAAAACAACCATGCTGAAGGGTACATATTAGAGCTTCCAGTGTAGGGTTTTTATGGGATTCCTGTGTGTGTGTGAACATGTGTTTCTGCCTCTATAATGCATTTTATGTCCTTTTTCTCCCCTTTGGCTTTTTTCCTTGTTTGATTGTTTTGTTATATTCTGATTTGTTTATTTTTGATTTATTTTATTTTATTACTATTTCTTAGAGGCCTGCTGTTTTCTAAAGAAAGACAAAAGGGTGTGAATCCAGATGAGGGGGCAGTGGGGAGGAGCTGGGAGGGAGAGGGAGGGAAACTGTAATCAGGATATATTGTGTGGGGAAAAAAATATTCTCAATAAAACAAAATAAGTAACAAACACCAACAAACAAAGAAAGAAAATCCTAGAAAGGAGAGAAATCAAAATGTATACATAAGAACCATTTGCGTGCGAGCCATTTCAAGGAGGGCCCTTCAGGGTTGATTTTGTCTCACAGTTTGACTCATGGCAGTAGGAGCATGAGGTGGCTGTCATGTGTCACCTCTCATAAGGTGGCTGTCACATATCACCTCTTTCCACAGAGCTTTCCAAAGCAGTTTCGAGCGGGCAGCTGTCACCCTTTTTTCCTCCCATGGAAATGGTGACAGAAATGCTGTCTTGGGAGGGGAAGGATCGCTGGAGAACTGGGGTTCTTTGTGTGAGCTTTTAAACCCCTCCTTTGTTCTGAGGCAGAGTTGAGTATACACGCCATGATGGAACTCCCTTCGTATAAGAGTGTTTAATCAGAAAAGGAACAAGCAGCAATTTCTCTGTAGCTTCTCTCCCTTTAGATTCTCAAAAACTGTAAACACTATTCTTTTCTTTTGATTTATTAATATTATTTCTTGTGAGGAGAGGGAAAGGAAACCAGGCTATGCAGTTAGTTGCCAAATTCTGCTATTTTGTTCTCAAATTGCATATTTCTTTGCTTGCTTGTGGGACTCTGTAGTTCAACGGATGCAGTTACTGTTTGTGTGAGTTTCTCTTTTAGTAAGAGCACAGTGTGATCTTCACAGACTCTACACTGAGTATATTCCCTGAGCACAGACCTGGGTGAAAACACGCATGTGTGCAAGCACAAACACATACACACACATACACACGAGATTAACACACTGGCTCCACTGGACACACTGAGGCACACTTCCCAGGACATTGAGCTATCAGCAGGGTGGTACAGCAGGTCT
Organism: Rhabdomys pumilio; assembly: GCA_030674055.1. Lineage (NCBI taxonomy): Eukaryota > Metazoa > Chordata > Mammalia > Rodentia > Muridae > Rhabdomys > Rhabdomys pumilio. The sequence continues at coordinate 30,418,192 of JANHMN010000006.1, read as the reverse complement.
CTAGAGCTTGTTCATTTTGTAAATTTAACACCAGCTCCTTGCCCCACCCCACCCCACCCCACCCCCTAACACCAACTACTTCCTGCTTCTTACCTTCAGCCAGTTGAGGAACCTTATACATTGAAGTTACTCAGTATTTGTCTTTCTGTGATTGGCTGATTTCGTTTAGTACAAAGTCTTGGCGGTCTGCTTTCCCATATGGCAGGGCCTCTTTATTATAGATTTATTTATTTTTTTGAATCAGAATCTTACTATGTTGCCAACACTCGCCTCGAACTCCTGGGATCAAGAGCAGCTACTCTCTCATCTCTCATCCAGGAGAACTGGTGCGTCCCACCATGCCTGGCTCCCTTCTTTTTCATAGCTGAATTATATTCTATGATTATGTATACATACACCCTATGTTTTTATCTTCTCATCAGTGATACATATTTAGGTTATGTCAAGACTGGAACTGAGATATCTCACAATGCATTTTCAGTGCATTAACTTATCTGGAAAAGATGTCTGCCAGGGCAACAGGAGGAGGTACAGTTCCCATGGTTCATAGACAGAGGCCTTCAAAGCCTCATCCTCAGATAGATAATACGATATTTTTTTGCAGGCGTATATATTTTGACTTTTATTTGGAACACACTACTTTCTGTTATTTGATTAAGTAATAATAGTGATTCCTGCATTGTTGGAGTACTGAGGCTTCAGATTCTACTTACTGCTGTGTACTTCTGCTTTCTCTCCTGCTTTGGAGATTAGATATGAGTGTCTTTATATTTTCCCTGGCATTTACAACTGTTGGGAACATGAAGGAAGATTTGATATGCAATTCATGTGTCTCTGTGACATCCACAGCGAGCTTCCTAGACACAAAGTAAGTCTGGGGACACAAGACAATAGCTGAACCGAACTTGGCTAAAGCAGGAAATGCCAAATGACAAACTATATTTTTTACTTGTGTATACACAAAATACCCACAGAGAAAAGAAAAGTGGTTGCAATAGAGTTTGTGAGAAAGAGTACAATAATACTCCTATCTTGAACATGGCTATCAAATCCCGAACAGAACAAGAGGGTTCACAAGATGAACAAGTCAAAAGTGTTTCAGAGTAAAAGGGAAAGTTGCCATGTAGCCTCAAGGGCATTAGTGTGAATCAGAGCACAGAGCATCTCAGGGCAATGGAATAGCCATCAACCTAACCATTCACATATTTGCCAAAAAGCCAGATGTTCTTCATGGAAATACTTGCTTACAGTAATTGGCCCTTTTGGATACATTCCTGCTATTTGTAGGGAAGAAATGGTACCTAAATGTGGTAAGTAAATGTCACACCACACCCTTCTTTGCAAAAATAGTTCTGTGATTTCAGAAAAAAAGGCTTTTAAAAGACATTCGTGAGCATCTTTCAGTCTTTAAAAGTGCACATGTATCTTATTATGGGTTTTAAACTTAAGCTTTGGTTTGTACATTGCTTGAGAGCTAGGAATTTTCATAAGAAAATTAATGATTGATAAAAAATTCTTTTCTGGCTTTACAGAGTAAAGAATGATGGATTTAGACTGGATGGTCAGACATAGTAACATCGTGATTTAATCAGTTTAAAGGCTGCGAGTATACAGCTCAATGGTAAAGCACTTGCCAAGCTCCCAAGAGGCCCTGTCTGGGTTTGATCTCTATAAAAACGTTGAGCCTAAACTCGTGTACAGCTTTATCTTACAGGATGAACATAGCCTTTGAGAGAATGGGGCGATGGTCAATGATGGTTCAGTATAGTTCATTTGTGAGGAAACACCAGGCCCTAGAGGGACTTGATGATATGCATAGGCATGGATTAGTCAGGTTAAGGACTGTAGCGGGAATCTGTGCTTCCTGCCCATATAACCTTTTGTTAGTGTGGTTCCTACAGGAATCCTTTCCTTCTCTTATACCATCATCAATTTACCTGATATAGGAAATGGTGCACATTAACCCTTCTGGTGCTCAGGATAGAGCCTAGCGGCTTTGCTTGCACATGCCAACTATGCATCCTTTGATGAGCTACACCCCACTCTAATTTTAAAATTTATTTATGTCTGAGACTTTTCTTTGGTTCAATGTTGATGGCTTGTTTTTTTCCTTGTGATGTCTGACAGTCCACTCCTCCTTTCCAAAACTTGCTTGGCCTCAGTTTCCCAAATCTTCTTTGTTTTTAATCATGCTTCCTCAGTGATGTCCCTTTCAGGCATTCTGAAATACAAGTCTCCTCCAGACTGTGTCTTTGGCTGTGTTCTCTTGTGCCTCCGACAGTTTGTCCTGGTTCCTACCACCTGACTGTCATTTTTCTGCAGGTGACTCACAGATCAGCATTTCTTTCTCTAGCACTGTTTAGAGCCAACATATTTCTGGGTGGCATCTTGCCAAACTGTTGCTGACCTCAGTGTCCTCAAGGACAAGTTCCTTCTTCCATCCCCTTAGCCACCAACAGCTGGACCAGGAATTCTCAGTTCTTCAACTATTCTTTTTCCACCAGATAGTTTTAATTTTAGTTTCATCTTGTATGTCTCTGTCTACATTTCTAATCTTTGTTCCTACCACAGTTTGGGTGATTGATATCACACCTGATATAGAATCACAGTATTCAGGAATTTCCATTTCTTTCCTTTCAATTTTCATTACTGGTCCTTAAAATGCATCTGAAAGCATGCTTTTTTATGATCAAAATCCTGTAGCAGTCCTTGTCCACAGAGAAAAGAGCACGGATACCTTGCCATCTTCAAAGTTGTCTGTCATCAGCTCACAAACTAATTCCAGTTTATTTCCCACATTTGATCTGCCCTGCAGCCTCTAATGCCAGAACTACATCCTTTCTATCTTCCTTTATTAATTCATGCATTTTAAAGAAATGCTTATTATTTTCACATCATTTTCTTGCCAATTTGGGCAGTATCACAATGCAAAGCTTATTCTTCTTTGAATAATCAAATTATCTTTGAACAAAACTTCTCAGAACTTTGATAGTCATGGGAGAAAAGCTTCTACAGGATGGTGAACAGAGATAAGAAGCTATCTAGTTAGCCTCATGCATTAGGTGTTAAGTGGAGCGCAGTGTCCTGGACATGCTGATAGGTAAGGAGCTAATCAAGACTTATATCTGAGTTACATGACACCAATCATACCTAAATGCAACTGGAAGGTACAAATACAGGGAGGAGAGATGGTGCTTGAGATGGAGAAGCAGCCCTGGGGACACAGAGGTGAGATGCAGATCTCCCTACCACTGAGACATAATGAGGATAGAAAGGGTGAGTATCATCTCAGTAGGAGAGCTGTCTGCTCAATTAAGACAAGCTTATCTCACCAACCCTATTGACACCCACTAAGCACATACTCCAATTCCCAAGAGTAGTCCAGGGGTTGACAGAAGAGCTAAGTGATGGTACAGATTCCCACGTTCCTCTGCTCCAGTGCCCGTCCTTGTGTGTGCTGCTCATCTTCACTCTCGCTGCTTTGCAGTTTTCAATGTTTTAAGTTTGTGCTTCATCGACAAATAACATGGCAGTTCTAGTGTCTCTTAAAGAGGTTTGACTGCCCCACCAAGAAAAGCTTCATGTGGACACACTGACCTCATAATGGGAGGAAAGAGAGACAGAATAGGTAATCAATTTTTTATTAAGTTAGAATCTGACTTTGAACTCTTGAACCCCTATAGCCTTCTTTCTAGGTGTGATTTTGAGTGCAAAGCATTGCACATTATAGAATAGTTCTTGGAACTCAGTCTGGATACGGTATATGTTTTGTTCTGTTGTTCAAGGAAAGTCATGTGTGTTGTCCAAGTACCCACCCCCCACCCCCATTCCAGATAGACACTGTAAGTTACATGACAATAACTAAGGGGCATATGACCCCTCAGTAGGGTGATTGTGAACAACTGTGTGCAATAGTATACTAAGCCACAGCTTTCAGGGTTGGAAAACTACTGTGCAAATTGTTTCTCACACCTGGGATCAGAATCGGAATTAGGCTTATACTTTCTTCTCATTCTATCGGTCAAGGAGAAATGCATGTTTGTCATGAATATTCTTACAGTTTGATACTATTTTCATTAGCCAATCAGGAGAGATTTCTCCACAAAAGAGTGCTAGGAAACAATATAAATTTTACAGGTCAAATTTGCAAGAAAATACAAAAGATAAAGAAATATAAACATTTCGTCATCTCATAAGAGTTATTATTGCCTGATTTTGAATTTATACGTACCAATTCCCAAAGCAGAGAAATCATTGCATTCTTCCAGAGCTTATTCAGCTTTAGTGGGCCTTTCTTCCTCACAGCCAATCAGTGCAGACTTCTCTGGAAAAAGCAACTCATTATGATGGATTTTCAGTATGAGGCAGCTCTCTGATATAGTGAGTACTGACTGTTATGGGCTGAATATAAAATATCCTCACAAAAGACTCGTGTGTAAAAGGCCTGTTCCCCACCTGGTGGTACTTGGATGCTCAGGGCTTTGACCTAATCAATGAATTAATCTCCTGTTAGAGTTATGATTAAATGGCATTGTTGAGAGTAGGAAGTGATTGAGGAAGGTAGGGGTCTGAAGGGGATGCCTTAGAAAGATATCACTTGTCCTACTCCCTTTCTTGTCCCTTTCTGTTCCTGGGTACCGTGAGATTACCAGCTTTTCTATTCACCCTTCTTTTCAGGACAGTTCACTTTTCAACAAGCCTAGAAATAGTAGAACAATCAGACCATGAACAGTTTATTTCTAGGGCATTAACTTAGCCAGGAAAGTTGTTGTTGTTGTTGTTGTTGTTGTTGTTGTTGTTGTTTAATCAGTGCAACAGGTGAAGGAACAGTTTCCATGGTTCACAGACAGAGGCCTTCAGATCCTCATTCACTGATAGATATTATGATATTTTCTTGCAGGCATGTATTTTGACTCTTCTTTGGAATATACTCCTTCCTGTTATTTGATTAAGTAATAACCAGAATTCCTATATTTGTGGGAGTCCTGAGAGGCTTCCTGCTTTCTCTCTTACTTTGGAGATTAGGTATGAATATCTTTATACTCTGCCAGTCATTTACAGCTGTTGGGAACATGAAGGAAGATTTGATATGCAGTTCATGTGTCCCTTTGATATCCACAGCCAGTTCCCTAGACACAAAGGAAGTCTAGAGACCCAAGACAATAGACACGTGTCTGAAAACACAAGGCAAAATGAACCCATGCCTCTTTTAAGACTTCAATTTTAATTAAAAATTTATGTGTATTTGTGTCCATGCTATGTGTGTGTGTGGCTGTGGAGGCCAGAGGAGGGTTACTCCCTTGAGCTGGAGTTACAGGTGGTTGTAAGATCCTCTGATCTGGGTGTCCAGGTCCTCTGGAAGAGCAGCAAACCCTTTTAACTACTTAGCTATCAATCCAGCCTCCCAAACTTCCCATGCCTTGACTTGTCAGTTTGTTGTGTGATTACATACTGGTACTGCAAACCACACACCGTTCATTTTCGTTGAGCACATTTTTGCTTACTCATCTATGACATAGAACCAATAGAACAGGCCTAGCTCAAGTTGGTAAAAATTTCGTTTTGGTAACTATAGTATTCAAGAATTACTTCTGTAGCTTAATTTTTTTTAGGCCTACTTTGTGAACATTGCTCCATTTTCTATGAAGATATCAGACTGTAGTATGCTACTTCCCATGAGTATCAGGATATTAGAACCTTTCTTAAGTCAAAACACTTCATCAACTCCACTATACCCTAAATTGGTCTAAATTCTCCAAATGGAGAACCTTCATAATGATTTCAGCATTTTAAGTTAAGAGTCTTTGTTCTGTTATTTCACTGTTAATCTAGCAGATAGTGAGCATGTGGTTTGGATCACAACATGTGCACATATCTGAGGAATAGAAACAAATTATAAAAGTCTTTTGGAGTCCAGAAAGGTGTGAACTATGTATGCCACCTACGCTGGGATCCTGGACATCCTTCATCATGTACCACTCCTTCTATTACACCCTTGAGCACACTAGCTGGATGGCATGTGGACCAATGCTTGCTCAAGTACTGAGAAAGATACATCTCCTTAGATGAGAATGGACAAACAAACAGAGGATGAAGTGTATAAAAAAATATAAAAAATTGGTTACAGGGGGAAACTTTCAAAACACCTAACAATGTGACTTAAAATAAATGGAGTAAAATAATGGCTTGTACTGAAATCCTGCTTGTTCCAGCTACCTCAGCTTGCACAATATTCATGATTAAGTGGCAGAGCAGGTTTCAGTTCTATTTCTTTAGGTCTCTAGACTGCTCAACACGACCCTGAGTGTGCTCTGCTACTTTTAATGTATTTGATTCAGAATAGTTAAAAATTTCTTCCAGGAACCAATGCCAAGAGTTTCAGGCAAAGCATATTAGTAATATTTTTTAAAAGATTGTTGTGAAGTGTTTCCAAGTGGGGAAGATTTGAACGCTCATAACCAAACCCAGGTGCATACTTACACAACCAATTTTATTTTTATTATAAGGAAGGGAAATAAGAATCATTGAAATTCATACTTGACCATGAAATCCCTAATTTTAGGCTTTAATTATCTTGCCTTCCAATAATTTGCAAAAGATGCTACAAACTAGTGCACCAAAATTAAATAGGCTTTATTTCTTTTTTAAAAAACACATCTTTGGTGAAGTGTACCTTGTATTCATAGTCATGATAAAATGAGCAAGTTTGCATGTGTGGGGAGTCTTCCAGGTAATTCAAATGCTCCGTGGTACTAAAGGGTTTGTCTGTGAGAATGTCAGTCAACTTAGCGTCTACTTATCCATTGCTTTATTTAGGAAACTGTAGTTAAGCTTAGGCCCCAAAGCACACAAAATCTATCTCAACTCTGGCCTCAGCATTTGAACACTAAATAGTAAATGTCTATTCTGTGTGATCAGCAATGTATGCATTCTTCATAGCTAATAGGCTTGACAATGTCCATATCAAAAATGAGGCAAATGAGAACCAGAGGCATAGCTCAAAACCAAGCATGTGCTTAGCCTGTATAAGGCACTGGTTTTAATGCCCAGCACCTAATTTAAGCCAAAACGAAACTAACAACAAAACAAGAGCAGTCAGAAGCACATGCTTGTTGTAATGTCTAAATGTGTTGAGGATTTCCCTTGGGCCCAAGCCATGTTTTTACATGCTTTGTATGACAAACTTGTAGAAAAAAACTACAGTTTAACTTTGTTTTGATAATTGGCAGAGTCGGACACTTGAACAATCAGTGCTGTATGCTTATATTAGTAAGACCCATTGGCAATTTTATGCAAACATAGTTTACTTGTTATGTTCCTGTTGCTGTGCTAAAATACCATACCAAAAACGACTCACAGAAGATATTTTGGCTTATAGTTCTAGAGGGTATGAGCCCATTATGGTAGGGAACCTTAGAAGGAAGTATAGGCATGGCAGTAGGATCAGGAAGCTGAGAGATTGCTTTCTCAACCTTGAACACAAAACTAGGAGATGGAAGTAGGGTAAGGCCATGTAATCTCAAGTGATAAACTTTCTCCAGCAATGCTTCATTATAGAAACTTCCTAAATTAGTGCCATCAAATGAGAAACAAGTATTTAAATAATAAAGCCTATGAAATAAATTTCTCCTACAAAACACATATAGTTTTCAGGCCAGTATTTGTCAGGATGAAAACTATCATATTACTCCTGTCCTGCCCCCCCCCCAACTCCTGCCTTTCTAGTTCTTTCTGATGATGAATATGTATTGAAATTTTTTAAAAAAAATAGTGAAGACTTACAGGTACCTGTATGTTTTGGGTCCCTTTGGTAATGAAAATCCATGAATTCTGAAAGCTAAGGGCCATGCGAAGTTCTTGATTTGCATCTCTACATTTCATGTTATATAGATTTGCATTTATAAATAAACAGCTGTCTCCCAGAGCTCCTTGACACACAAAATTGCTGTTTCTTGCAACCATTTTACATGCAAAGCCAAGTGTCATTTCATAAAATTTGTCAAGGGCTCCCTAAGTACACTGCTCTCATGGGTAATTTGAATCTATATTTCTGATTAATCAAAAAGAAAATGAAGCACAAGAGTTTGAAATATCTTAGTATTACATGAAAAACAAGAGTCTGGGAGAGGAATGTTTCAGTACATATCTGACTTCACAAGAGACTTGTCCCTTCCAAATTCACAGGATTAAAACACTAAGGATGAGGATTAAGGGTTAGGAATGAGGACATCTGGTCAACCTGCTAATTCTGATCTGGTAGCCCTAGGACTGAGGATTCCAGAAACAGGTTTCAGTGGAAGCTTTTTAGTCATTATAGTTTCTTTCAGGCAGTTAAAAAAAATCTAATATACTTTGTGTAATAGTGATACTTTAAGACTTTATTTGTTGCGGGAGACAATTTAGAACAGTGGCACCCGATCTGTCTTGCGAATCAGGCTGCCATGTTCCAGACTAGGCAAGGCCTGTGGCCATGAACGGCTGAGGCAGAGTATGTTCGCTGGCCGCTGAGCTCAGACCGCTGGCTCAGGTGGCTGGAGACACTGGCCCTGCCACCCACAAGATACCAGCATGGGAGATGGCTCTGTCAATCTTCCACACTGCCTCTACAAGGCTGGGCAGTGCCCAGACCTTATAAGAAATGAAACTCTAATGCTTAAATCAAAGGCTTAATCAAAGGCTTTATATGTTTGGTAATGCTCAATCAACAAGATGCCCACAATAATAGATGCTTCCCAATTAATTAACCTAGATATAAGTTGTTACCCAGGACTTCTCCCAGTACATGCGTGGTATATGCATGATCATCCATGGTGCCTCCTACATCTCTGTCTCTCCCTTGCCTCACTCCTCCTCTTCTTTTTCCTCTTCCTCTCCTTACTCCTACCACCTTAGCTCCTCCTACATTTCTTTAAAATTAACTTTGTGACTCCAGTTGTTCTTACTTTAAAATGATGAAGAGAATTGGCAAGTTTTAAACTTAACTATTTATTTACATCAGAGCAGACGAAGATTTTTATTTTAAAGTATTTTAAGATAGTGCAGCTTATTGTAGTTATTCAGTTTTGTGAAAGGAAAATGCCAAGGGTAAGAGGTGACTGGCTTTTTGTTTGTTTGACTTAAAAAACAAATGAGGTTCTTAGGCAAACAAAAAACAAGCTTACCTACTTCTATAATTAGAACCAAGTGAGAAATAAGACACACAGGTGGCTGTTAAGTTGTCAGATGTTACCAAAGGGAGCAGAATAAATTGGCATGGAACCAAATAGGCTTGATCAAGAATGCACCTAAATGGTGCACAGGCCTATCTGGATACCTGGACTCTTGGCTAATCATGTGAACATATCTATCCTTGTGTATACAAAGAAAAGTCAGGATATACAGAGCTATGCTGAGCAGAGCTAGCTCAGTCCTTTCCCTTCAAATGTTCTAATCTGCTAAATCAGTGTCGTTCTCAAGGGGAGAGAGTATGTGAGGCTAAACCATCAGCATCTTTAAATATCCTGGTGCTAGACCAACCTTTTGGTATTACAGAAATTTCCAAAGTCAAGACTCAGACATCAGTGGAACCCTGTGCCCAGCCAAGGCCAAACCAAGAGCTGTAGTGATAACTAAGTAGTGTACTAAGCCCAGGGAAACTTTAGGCTGAAGGGTTCCTTACCCATTTTTAGCCACATGAAAATCTGATCTAGCCTTACAGATGCTATCTTCATTGAAATAAAAGAAAAGTATGATAATTCCTTCTTTAATGTCTTGAAGCTGTGACAATTTGTTACTTAGAGTTGGGAGGTAGATATTTCTGTATGGTATTTTGCAGTTGAAGGAGTAAAATCCAGTGAAAATCCAGTGTCAGAAGACACTGTGTGTACATTGTTCAAACCCAGGTGAGATTGCCTATCTAATGCTCAATGCATTAGGAAAGAAAAGACAAGGATAAAACAGGATTGAGATAGTGCTTAAGACAAGTTAAGGCTATATTCCCAGGCAAATAAATATTTGTGGATATTTTTAGCCTTGGGCCACACAGGCTGAATGTCTGACACTTGGGAGGGATGTGTTCAGCAATGGTCTCAATAGTCTGCCCTTGTCATTTTGGGGACTTAGGGGATAACCTTGTGGTGGTTTGAATAAGAATGGGTTCCATAGGCTCATATATTTGAATGCTTAGTCATTAGAGAGTGTTACTACTTGAGAAGGATTAGGGGGCGTGACCTTATTGGAGTTGGAGTCGGTGTGGCCTTGTTGGTATAAGGCTGTCATTGCAGGTATACTTTGATATTTCAAAAGTCCAACCCAGGCCCAGTGTCCCTATTTCTTCCTTCTGCCTGTGGATCTGGATAAAGAATTTTCTGTTACTTCTCTAACACCATGGGTGCCTGCATGTCACCATGTGCCCCACCATGATGATGATGAACTAAAACTCTGAAAGTGTAAGCAAGGTCCACTTAATTTCTAATATAAAAGTTGCAGTGGTCATAGTGTCTCTTTACAGCAACAGAACAGTGGCCAAGATTGTCTCCCAAAAGAGCAATGTTGCTTTTATATCACAGCAGTTTAGCTAGACGATAGCAAGACCATTCTTACCTTGACATCTCCTTTCTCTGAGGCCTTTACATCTGGCCACAAGTCAATTGCTAGCGACTCTCTGCTCCAAGTTGCCAAAGATAATCAATAACTTTGTTCTGGAGTTGGAGAATTGCAGGAAAACCACTGCCACCTCTGTGGAGAGGAAAAGTTATTTCAGGGGTCTTTCCCACTGGCTGAGAGCCTTTGATAGTCCTCCAGTCAGAGACTGAGCCACATTAGTGAGGCCATGGTATTTGAAAGCAGCCTAGATATGAATGACAGTGTGGTCTGGTCTGTGAAACATCTTGCTGTCGGGAAGATACCATACTCATATGATGATTTACATGTGTAAGATTACATCATAGAGATGAAGGCCAGGTCAGGAGCTCCATAGGAGCTCTTTACTATAGGAAACACCTTATGGAAGACTTCTCAGTCAAATGCTGTTTCCTGTCTTGGCAATCTATGAAAACTGAGGGCAAGAGGTCAGTCCTTACCAGTGATGGTCAATATCTCTGTATTAAGCAGGCACTCTTCCTTTTGTATGATTTGGGTAATGAATGCTTCCTCATTGACTCTGGAGGAATACTCTTTATAGAGATAGCCAAACCCTAGGGGCAGTGAGGGCCTACAAGTGAGCCTGTCTAATTTAACTAGGCCAGCGACCATGTACCCTAGAGATTTTCTTTTAACTACAGGACTCAAGCAACTTACCTGAGTCATCTCTCAGGACCAGATATATACATCTAGGGTACGTCTGTGCTCCAGTGCTCTGTGGGATTCAAGAGCAGCTATTCCAAATCTAATCACCTTGCCTCACTTGTTTCTTTCCACAAAAAACACAATGCTACCTCTCACCCCAACTGCCTCATGAAGAAGCTGGAGATGTCATGCTGACTCTGTCCTAGTGGCCTAGGGACATGCCCTCATCCTGGAACCTGTAACACAGAGGCTTTCCAAAAGCCATCATACCCTGCTCTGTTAGTGGCATCACCATACCTCAACAAGAAAAAAAAATTAATGATACAATAATAAATAATAAGACAATAAAACTTTACTTCAAATATACCTTTCTCACCTGCACAGTGCACATTAATTTTTAAATGCCTTTTCATCATTAGCAAGATTTCCAAAGCATTGAGTGTACAGGTTTGGGTGGTTTAAAGTATTTTCATGTAGACTTGATATTTTGATATTTATACACCTATGCTCTTCTCCTGTAGACTTTTTAATCTAACTATGCCCAGTATTTTACAAAGCATTACTTTTATGCCATTGTAAAGAATGTGGAGTTTTAAGAAATACTGCAGTGGCTCCCACGTATCCTTCACTTGCTTTCTCCTATGGTGATGTGGATGTAACCCACTGTTCAGTGTCATGAGTCATGAAGCGATAATGGTATGATTCACTAATCTTACTTAGATTTCACCAAAGCAGACAGGACATCTAGACAAGGGTCCTTGGACCCACCATTTAATAGGCAGAACTTATTCCCACCACAGACCCAACTGGTGGAAACCACTAGCTTGTTAAATATTCATATTTTTTTTCATTTCAAGATGCTATAAGGTGGAGTCTTCTAGTATATGGCCCTTTGAGGTTATTTTTCCCTCTCAGCATCTTCCTTTGGGATCTATCCAAGCAACTCTGTGAGTGGATGCTTTATTCCTTTGAATTATAGAGTTGACCCTGTGGTGAGATTACCTCAGTTCTGTCCCTATAGAAGGGCAAGGACATCCAAGCTTTCACTCATTTTAAAAACCACATAGTTAGTCATCAGTCCTCATATTTATTGATTCAAACTTGTCCACCATTAGCATTTTAGGTTCTTTTTCCCCTCTTTTATTGGATATTTTCTTTATTTACATTTCAAATTCATCCCCTTTCTGGGTTTCCCCTTTAGAACCCCTTATCCCATCTTCTATGAGGGTGCTCCCCCACCCACCCACTTCCCACTTCCTGCCCTGTCAGTCCCTTATACTAGGGCATTGAACACCCTCAGGCCCAAGGGCCTCTCCTCCCACTTATGTCCAACAAGGGCATCCTCTGACACATATGTGGCCAGAGCCATGGGTCCCTCCATGTGTATTCTATGGTTGATGGTCCAGTCTCTGGGAGCTCTGGGGGTCTGGCCAGTTGAAACTGTTGCTTTCCCTCATTGGGCTGAAAACCCCTTCAACTCTTTCAGTTTCTTCTCCAACTCCTCCATCTAAGACCCTACACTCAGTCCAATGGTTGGCTGACAGCATCTGCCTCTGTATTTGTCAGGCTCTGGCAGAGCCTCTCAGAAGACAGTCATATCAGGCTCCTGTCAGTAAGCACTTCCTGGCATCCTCAATAGCATCTGAGTTTGGTGACTGTATATGGGATGGATTCCCAGGTGGGGCAGTCTCTGGATGGCCTTTCCTTCAGTATTTGCTCCATATATTGTCTCCATATTTCCTCCTATGAGTATTTTGTTCCCCCTTTTAAGAAGCACTGGTCTTCTTGGGCATCATATAGTCTGTGAATTGAATCATGGGTATTCTGAACTATTGGGCTAATTAATATCCACTTATCAGTGAGTACATACCATGTGCTACTTTGTGACTGAATTACCTCACTCAGGATGATATTTTCAAGTTCCATCTATTTGCCTAAGAATTTTATGAAGTCATTGTTTTTAAGAACGGAGAAGTACCATTGTGTAAATGTACCACATTTTCTGTATCTATTCATCTATTGAGAGACATCTGAGTTGTTTCCAGCTACTGGCTATTATAAATATGGCTGCTATGAACATAGTGGAGCATGTGTCCTTGTTATATGTTGGAGAATCTTCTGGGTATATGACCAGGAATGGTATAGCTGGGTCCTCACTACTTTGTCAAATTTTCCAAGGAACCACCAGTCTGATTTCCAGAGTGGTTGTACCAGCTTGCAATCCCACCAACAATGGAGGAGTGTTCCTCTTTCTCCACACCCTTGACAGCATCTGCTGTCACCTGAGTTCTTAATCTTAGTCATTCTAACTGATGTGAGGTGGAATCTCAGGGTCATTTTGATTTGCATTTCCCTGATGACTAAGGACGTTGAACATTTCTTTAGCTGCTTTTCAGCCATTCGAGTTTCCTCAGTTGACAATTCTCTGTTTAGCTCTGTTCCCCATTTTCTAATAGGGTTATTTGGTTCTCTGGAGGATAACTTCTTGAGTTCTTTGAATATACTGTATATTAGCCCTCTATCAGATGTAGGATTGGTAAAAATCTTTTCCCAATCTGTTGGTTGCCACTTTGCCCTATTGACAGTGTCCTTTGCTTTACAGAAGCTTTGCAATTTTATGAGGTCCCATTTGTCATTTCTTGATCTTAGACCATAAGCCATTGGTGTTCTGTTCAAGAACTTTCCCCCCGTGCCCATGTGTTGGAGGCTTTTCCCCACTTTCTCTTCTATTAGATTTAGTGTATCTGGTTTTATGTGGAGGTCCTTGATCCATTTGGATTTGAGCTTTGTACAAGGAGATAAGAACAGTTCAATTTACTTTTTTCTACATGTTGACTGCCAGTTGAACCAGCATCATTTGTTGAAAATGCTGTCATTTTTCCACTGGATGGTTTTAGCTCCTTTGTCAAAGATAGTGTCTATAGGTGTGTGGGTTTATTTCTGGGTCTTCTATTCCATTCCATTGGTCTGCCTGCCTGTCACTATACCAATATCATGCAGTTTTTATCACTATTGCTCTATATTACAGCTTGAGGTCAGGGATGATGATTCCCCCAGAAGTTCTTTTATTGTTGAGAATAGTTCTCACTATCCTGTTTTTTTTTTTGTTTTTTGTTTTTGTTTTTGTTTTTTTTTTGTTATTCCAAATGAATTTGAGAATTGCTCTTTCTAAGTCTATGAAAGGTTGAGTTAGAATTTTGATGGGAATTGCATTGAATCTATAGATTGCTTTTGGCAAGATGGTCATTTTTACTATATTAATCTTCCCAATCCAGGAGCATGGGAGATCTTTCCATTTTCTTAGGTCTTCTTTAATTTCTTTCTTCAGAGACTTGAAGATCTTGTTGTAGAGATCTTTCACTTCTTTGGTTAGAGTCATGCTAAGATATTTTATATTGTTTGTGACTATTTTGAAGGGTGTCATTTCCCTAATTTCTTTCTAATTTCATTTATCCTTTGAGTATAGGAGGCTACTGATTTGTTTGAGTTAATTTTATATCCAGCCACTTTGCTAAAGTTTTTTTTTTTTATCAGGTTTAGGAGTTCTCTGGTAGAATTTTTGGGATCACTTAAATATGCTATCATATCATCTGCAAATAGTGATATTTTGACTTCTTCCTTTCCTATTTGTATCCTTTTGACCTCCTTTTGTTGTCTAATTGCTCTAGCTAGAACTTTAAGTACTATATTGAATAGATAGGGAGAGTGGGCAACCTTGTCTAGTCCCTGATTTTAGTGGGATTGCTTCAACTTTCTCTCTATTTAGTTTGATGTTGGCTACTGGTTTGCTGTATATTGTTTTTACTATGTTTAGGAATGAGTCTTGAATTCCTGATCTTTCCAGGACTTTTACCATGAAGAGGTGTTGAATTTTGTCAAATGCTCTCTCAGCATCTAATGAGATGATCTTGTGGTTTTTTTTTTTCTTTGAGTTTGCTTATATAGTGGACTACATTGTTGGATTTCCAAATATTGAATCATCCCTGCATTCCTGGGACAAAGCCTACTTGATCACGATGGATGATTGTTTTGATATGTTCTTGGATTCAGTTTGTGAGGATTTTATTGAATATTTTTCTATGATATTCATAAGGGAAACTGGTCTGAAGTTCTTTTTCTTTGTTGGGTCTTAGTGTGGTTTAGGTATAAGTGTAATTGTGGCTTCACAGAATGAGTTGGGTAGTGTTCCTTCTGTTTCTATTTTTGGAGAATAGTTTGGAGAGTATTGGTATTAGGTCTTTTGAAGGTCTGGTAGAATTCTGCACTAAACCAATCTGGTCTTTTTTAGGGGGGAGGGTTGTAAGACTTTTAAGGAATGTTTCTATTTCTTTCAGGGTTATGGGATGGTTTAGATGGTTTATCTGATCCTGATTTAACTTTAATGTTTGGTATCTGTCTAGAAAAATGTCCATTTCATCCAGATTTTCCAGTTTTGTTAAGTATAGGCTTTTGTAATAGGATCTGATCATTCTGTGAATTTCTGTTATTATATCTCCCTTTTATTTCTGATTTTTTAAATTTGGATACTGTCTCTGTGCCCTCTGGTTAGTCTGGCTAAGGGTTTATCTATCTTGTTGATTTTCTCAAAGAACCAGCTGGTTTTATTGATTCTTTGTATAGTTCTGTTTGTTTGTTTGTTTGTTTGTTTCTCCTTGGTTGATTTCAGCCCTGAGTTTGATTATTTATTGTCTACTTCTCTTGGATGCATTTGCTTCCTTTTGTTCTAGAGCTTTCAGGTGTGTTGTCAAGCTGCTAGTGTATACTCTCTCCACTTCCTTTTTGTAGGCACTTAGAGTTATGAGGTTTTTCCTTAGCATTACTTTCATTGTGTCCCATAAGTTTTGGTATGATGTGTCTTCATTTTCATTAAATTCTAAAAAGTCTTTCATTTCATTCTTTATTTCTTCTCTGACCAAGTTATCATTGAGTAAAGCGTTGTTCAGTTTCCATGTGTATATTGGATTTCTATTGGTTTTGTTGTTATTGAAGACCAGTCTTAGTCCATGGTGATCTGATAGGATGTATGGGATTATTTCAATTTTCTTGTATCTATTGAGGCCTGTTTTGTGACCAATTATATGGTCAATTTTGGAGACAGTATCATGAGGTGCTGAGGAGGTACATTCTTTTGTTTTAGGATGAAATGTTGTATAGATATCTGTTAAATCCATTTGCTCCGTAACTTCTGTTAGTTTTACTGTGTCTCTGTTTCATTTCTGTTTCCATGATCTGTCCACTGAGGAGAGTGTAGTGTTGAAGTCTCCCACTATTATTGTGTGAGGTGCAACGTATGCTTTGAGCTTTAGTAAAGTTTCTTTTGTGAATGTGGGTGCCCTTGCATTTGGAGCATAGATGTTCAAAATTGAGAATTCTTGACATATTTTTCCTTTTATGAGTGTGAAGTGTCCTTCCTTATCTTTTTTTGATAACTTTTGGTTCTTTTCTTTTTTGATAGCTTTTGGTTGAGAGTTGATTTTATTCGATATTAGAATGGCGATTCCAGCTTGTTTCTTGGGACCATTTGCTTGGAAAATTGTTTTCCAGTCCTTTACTCTGAGGTAGTGTCTGCCTTTGACACTGAAGTACATTTAATGTATGCAGCAAAATGCTGGGTCCTGTTTACAAATCCAGTCTGTTAGTGTATGTCTTTTTAGTGGGGGAATTAGTCCATTGATATTAAGTGATATTAAGGTAGAGTGATTATTGCTTACTGTTTTTGTTGTTGTTGTTGTTAAAGGTAGAATTATATTTGTGTGGCTATCTTCTTTTGGGTTTGTTGAAAGAAGATTACTTTCTTGCTTTTTCTAGGGTGTAGTTTCCCTCCTTGTGATAGAGTTTTTCATCCATTATCCTTTGTAGGACTGGATATGTGGAAAGATAGTGTGTAGATTTGGTTTTGTCATGAAATATCTTGGTTTCTCCCTCTATGGTAATTGAGAGTTTTGCTGGGTATAGCAGCCTGGGCTGACATTTGTGTTCTCTTAGGGTCTGTATGACATCTGCCTAGGATCATCTGGCTTTCATAGTCTCTGGTGAGAAGTCTGGTGTAATTCTGGTAGGTCTGCCTTTATATGTTACTTGACCTTTTTCTCTTATTGCTTTTAATATTCTTTCTTTGTTTTGTGCATTTGGTGATTTGACTATTATGTAATAGGAGGAATTTCTTTTCCTATTCAATCTATTTGGAGTTCTATAGCCTTTTTATATGTTTATGGGCATCTCTTTTTTTTAGGTTAGGGAAGTTTTCTTCTATTATTTTGTTGAAGATATTTACTGACCTTTTAAATTGAGGATCTTTGCTCTCTTCTATGCATATTATCTTAAGATTTGGTATTCTCATTGTGTCCTGGATTTCCTGGATGTTTTGAGTTAGGAGCTTTTTGCATTTTGATTTTCTTTGTTGTGTCAATGTTTTAGTAGTTTCTATAGTTTCTATAGTAGTTTCTATAGTATGTTCTACACCTGAGATTCTCTCTTCTATCTCTTGTATTTTGTTGGTGATGTTTGTGTCTATGACTCCTGATCTCTTTCCTAGGTTTTGTATCTCCAGGATTGTCTACTTTTGTGATTTCCTTTTTGTTTCTATTTCCATTTTTAGACCCTGGATGGTTTTGTTCAGTTCCTTTACCTGTTTGGTTGTGTTTTCCTATAAATTCTTTAAGAGATTATTGTGTTTTCTTTTTGATGTCTTTTACATTTTTACTTGTATTCTCCTGTATCTCTTTAAGGGATTTATTTGTGTCCTTCTTAAAGTCCTCTATCATCATTATGAGATGTGATTTTTAAATCAGAGTGTTGCTTTTCTGGTGTGTTGGAGTATCCAGAGCTCTCTGTGGTGGAAGAACTGGGTTCTCATGATGCCAAGCAGCCTTGGTTTCTGTTGCTTATGTTCTTGCCTTTGCCTCTCGCCATCTTCTTATTTCTGGTGTTAGCTGGTCTTGCTGTCTCTGACTGTGGCTTGTTCCTCCTGCAAGCTTATGTGTCAGTACTCCTGGGAGACCAGATCTCTCCAAGAGAAATTTGGGTATGGAGAGCTGTGGTACATGGCCATCTCCAGGTGCAGACAGAAACCAGTACATTTTAGTCTTATTAGAAATGCTAACTATGTGTGATTTTGCTGCTCCTGCCAGCCCCGCTGGTCACTGGGAAGAAAGCCCCCTCCTTTCAGAGGATAGAGTTCTCTTTAATCCCAACAGTTACTCACCTTCTGACCCTTCCTTTTGGATACAAATACCCACTTCTCCATGCCTCGTTTCCCCCTCTGCATTTGGAGGTGACACTTTTATTTCTAATGTTGAAAGGGCCAGAGTGATCTACTTTGTTTTACATGGCTGGGAAGAACAAGGTTACAGGAGTCACTTAGGAACATAGGAGTGGTCCAACCCATTTTCCAACTAATCCTAAGCCCTGATAATCAGTTTTATGTCTTGGGGCTCAGGCTCCATTGAGAAAGGTCAGGAGGCACAGTTCTTGGAATCCTACCTTTTTAGAGATCTAGGACTTTGACTTTGTCCAGGAGCAAAACACTTCCATTTGTCAGCTACATTAGATTATTCATTATCAGCCATTTCAAGAATAAGGTGGACCTGCACTGAGTTGGACTTACAACCCAATTGAGAAGTTAATTAAAAAGATGTGAGTTGGCAAAGTTAAGGTAGAAGTAACATGTATTCTCTCTTCAATATAAACTTAAATTTCCTTTTTTTGCTGGGGATATAACTCACTGGTGGAGTTATTGCTTAGCATGCATGAGACCCTGGATTAGATCAATTGACAAAGAAAATTGTCTGTTTTGAAAACTCTGTGCCTACCACCTCTTACTCCTACTGATTTAAGCACCAAAAAGGATGCAGTGGTGCTTAGACATCTAAAAACCACCACACTAGACTCATAAGCTCAGGGCCACTGGAGATTGGACCTCTGCATTACTGTCATCATCATAATAGACACGGTTCCTTAGGGATTGAAGCCTTCCCAATCCCTGAGCTTAGCCCCATACTACCTGGAACAATCACTCCTACTACTGGGAGAAATCTGTATTTCTCAGTAGTAGAAATCTACTACTGAGCAGAAATCTGATTTCTGGTTTGATTTTGGTAGTCAGGTTTGAGGAAGTCCATCACAGGAAACCTTGCAGGAAATCTTCTTTAAAGTCTATCTCCTTGAAATATCCAGGATTAAGAAGCTAAGCAGTGATCAAGATAGGCTTGCTGCGAGGAGCCTGCAGAGAGTGCTAGAGATAGAGTACACTGGCTCTGGTGGACCAACAGTGGGTGCCTGACTTGAGCAGAACATGTTGTAAGAACCTCAGTTGTGAGACCCTCAATTGTTTTTCTTATTGGGTAGGTTAGGGTTTCTTGGGGAACATGTAGACCAAAAGTTTTACAGTCAGCTTGAGAAGCCATATAAGATCAACAGTGTCCTAAGGTAAGGTAGCCCAACTCTGGGGTCTTGAGAAACAGAGGGGCCTGTGAAAAGTAGATGATAGTTCACATGCAGAGGTCAACCAACCAAGGCTCAAAAGTATTTGGGAGCTAAAACACATCTGTACTGAACATGCACAGATGCTTATTGATTTCCAAATAAGACAGGACAATAATTGTACATGGTATTTATGTCACATTAGGGAGTGTATCTGTTATTTTTCTTACTGTTGGAATAAAATACCCTAGAAAAACAATCTAAGGAAGGAGAGGTTTCTGCTGGCTCAGTTTGAGGGTCCAGCACATCTGGGCATAAATGGCAGGACAGCGAGAACATGAATTAGCTGGTCACATGGCACCCACAGTCAGGATACAGAGAGATTAAAGCTGGAGTTTCATTCATTGTCACCTTTGTGTTCAATCTGGGACCTCAACTTAACAGATGGTGAAACTCACAGCCGGGGAAGCAATTTGCTCTTCAGTTGAACCTTCCTGGAAAAGCCAGTATTATGATATCTATGATGGATATAAATCTATGATAAATCCATGTTGATCCTAAATCCTGTCAAGCTGACAATCAAGATTAACCATTGCAGACAGTATAAGTCATTGAGAGATGACATAAGCATTTGAGAGAATGGGCATAGTTTGTGTGCAAGCAGGAGACTATTTTATGGCTTGGAATATTTGTGGGTACGAGTGTTGGCAGGAGCTGGAATCCATCCATCCTGGACATGAATGGCACAAATTACCCATGTTCAGAGAGTTGATGCATTGATAGTAGTACTGGAATTTGTCACTTCCTGTGTCTTCAGTGGCATCTCTGCAGAAGGCAGAAATGTCAGGGAGTTGTTCTCCACATAGCCTGCTTACATTCCCTGGTTCACAAGCTTTCTGACTCTAGACCCAGGGAGTATAGCCAGAGCAGTTTGTTTCTGACAGGCTTGGAGATGGGTCTTTGTGTAGGCCTTTGCTTTTGCTGTGACAGGAGACACTTTTCTGAGGCATTGGACCACATGGGTGGCTTGCTCTGCCATACAATTTGACTTAGAGTTCTTGAGCTCTACATGCTAAACATACAGCTCTGAACAGGTACATAAATGATAATCTGGGAGGCACAGAAACATTACCTAGTATTCAATAATATGTGACAAAAAAGGTGCATTTACTGGTCCTGAGTATCCAATCAGACCCTGATGTGTGGACCACTCAGAGTAAACAGCACACTAATTCTTAGTCACTCTGGGGCTTTGGTCATAGAGTCCTACAGTTGTAACTTGTGGGGAGGGAGTGGTGTAGAACAATCAAGGCCATCTTGAAGTAAATTTCAGCATCCAAGCAATACAGTGTTTTATTTTTCACCAGAATTCTTTGTCTCTATGTATGGGATATTTTTCTGTTAGAAAAATGGATCTTTAGGATGATACCACAGGTATGTGTTCTATGGGGTTTTAACCAGTTCCCCCTTAAACACCCATAACTTACTTACTTTCTGTCTTTCTTTCTTTTCTTCCTTAAAAAATTTTTATTTATTTACTTTATGTATATGAGTACACAGTAGCTGTCTTCAGACACATCAGAAGAGGACATTGGATCCCATTACAAGTGGTTGTGAGCCATAATGTAGTTCCTGGGAATTCAGGAACCTCTGGAAAAGCTGTTAGTGATCTTTACTGTTGAGTCATCTCTCCAGCCCCACATCTTTCTTAATAACACTAGGTGACAGTTTTCCTTAAAGATGTCTGTTTGTCTGTCTGTCTGTCTGTCTATATAATCATCTATCTGTGTTAGTAAAACTTTAAATTAAATTTATAGATTTTTTTTCTTATCATTGTCATCTTTCTTCTAATCTTACCTCTGTGTCCTGATGCTCAAACAGCACTCACTGCCTAGCTGTGAAGTTCCTTCTGTGTGGTCCCTTCCACATTTCCTGCTTTAGTTTTGTCATCAGATGTCTACCGAGCCTTTCACAGCTTGAGCCGCCATGACTTCTCTGTGAACAAAGCTGGTCCATTCACAAAAGTCTGTACATTTAAGGAAGGGACATCTCCTGTCTTTCTAAGATCATTCTATCTGCCTCCACCACTAGCATCTCCTAGTAATATGGTCTAACCCACATTGCTAACTTAACATATGAAAGTTCCTATCATTGACGATCTGAAAGATTGTGTGGGAAAAAATTCAGCAAAGAAATAACCGTATTTTTACTATTTTGGAAATACATAAACCAGGAGCAGTGACACAAGACAGTGAATTCTAGCACCATTAGGCAAGGGACGTCAAGGCCAACATGAGTCTCTGTTTTATGTTGCTTTTTAAAACCAAAAAGGACACAACTGATGGAAATATCCAATTTTCACAATATTTGGTTAGTCTTGGGTGCATCATCATCTCTGTTGGGTTTTTTGTTTGTTTGGTTTGGTTTGGTTTTTCCAAAGGCAGGGTTTCTGTTGGTATCCCTGGCTGCCCAAGAACTTGCTTTATAGACTAGTTTGGCCTTAAACTCAGAGTTCCACCTGCCTCTGCCTTCCAAGGGCTAGAAATAAAGGAGTGTGTCACCACCGCCTGGCTTATCTCTGCCTGTTCTTTAATACTTCCCACATCTGTCTTTTAATTGTCAGAGTTCCTTTTACTGTATTATTTTCAATTAGATCTGTTGAGTGTATATTTTGTAGTTTGCAAGGCCTGATGGACAAGTCTATACATGGATTTATCTGGAGACTGTAAGTAAAGATTCAATTCACGTGTAGTCTATGTAAAGATCAGGTAAAATTATGCTTTTATCATTTCTTCATAGTGAGTACATTCAGAATCCTCCCTCCTAGCTGATTTGAGATACACCATCATTACTGTTAACTGCTTCATGATGTGTGCTTTTGCTCACCAGAACTTTTATCTCCACCTGTGATTTTCATCTGTTGACTCACCTCCCACCTTCTTTCCCTAGGAGCCATGCACCCTTCCCAGCCCCTGATGATTTGTGGTGATCTTCCTGCCTCTACCTCTGAAATGCTGTGATTACAGGCATGAGCCACCACACACTCAGCTCTAGTCTATTCTGTGATATCAGCCACAGTAGCTCCTCCCACAGGTGACTGCTATCATGTCCTGCTTGTCTTTCTGAATGTAGCCTGTTTTAATTAATGGACCATCCTCCAGTGACTTCCACTTGTCACAAGTAAAAGTATTGCATCATTGTCATGGTTGTACTGGAATGGATAAACTTATTTACATGCAAGCATTTTCTGATACTAGAGAACTAGCTGACAAGCCAAGGATGGGTAAAATTCTACACAGAGCCTTACCAACCTAAGATATAAGTGCATTGTTTTTGATAATGTATATTCCATGATGAGTAAGGAAGACATTCTTGTCAGAATGACCTAAGACAGGCTCAGTATTGTTAATGAAATAAAAAAAGGGGAGAAGTGGAGAGCCTTTGGGGCTGCTTGGCAGGAATATGACATTGGCCAAGGACAAGGAAGTAGGCTTCAGGCAGAAATCTGATATTAGGCTAGAACAAAGAGGTAATTTCAGGTAGGAATCTAAATCTTAGGCTAGAACAAAGAAGTAATTTC
The DNA here is from genome assembly GCA_030674055.1 of Rhabdomys pumilio. Lineage (NCBI taxonomy): Eukaryota > Metazoa > Chordata > Mammalia > Rodentia > Muridae > Rhabdomys > Rhabdomys pumilio. The sequence goes on along the minus strand of JANHMN010000006.1, from coordinate 30,394,926 downwards.
AGACAGGAATCTAAATTTTAGGATAGAACAGGGAAGTAGGCTTCAGTCATGAAAATGACCTTGGGCTAGGACAGGGAAGTAGGCTCAGATACTTTGGTCATCCTGATAAGCCCTTAGAAACAGTGATTACAGGAGTGTTCATGTAATTGGGTTTAATGCCTTGCTTTTCTTTGACTATTTGTGTTTATTGTATTGCTTGTGCCTTGACTATCTACATCTATTGTATTGCTAGTTCCTCAACCTAGAACTGACCTTAATACATGCATGTAATCAAAATGGTATAAAAGCATAAAGGAGGAGGAGAATGGAATAGGGAGTTCTAGGGAGGAGAAATGGGGAAAGGAGATGACATCTGTATCGTAAATAAATAAAATATCCAATTTTAAAAAGACAAAAAAAAACCCAAACAAAAAAATATACTGATTCAGTAATGCTATATACGTGAATATAAACAATTGTAATAAAAAGTAAACTATCAAAAAAAAAAAAAACCCACACACTACTAGTTAGCACCACATTGGAAACGTGAAACCTGAGTTCTGTGGTCCTGTCTCAGTGAATATGAGATTCCAGAGCTGTTCTGCATCCTGTAGAAGTCAAGTTGGAACCTCAGGGGGAGGTGAGTGTGGACTGCAGCAAGAAGCATAAGGGCTGAGAATGTAGCTCAGTGAAAGAGTGCTTGCCTACTATGCATGAGGCCTTGGGTTCAATCTCCAGTTCTGAAACAACAACAATACCACCACCACCACCAACTACTACCACTGCAATAATCAGAATCAAGCATTCTCATTGGAAACAGCAGACTTTCCCTAGAGAGCTAAAGCTGAGAAACTCCTTGGTAGATGCTGTCTTCACTGGCTGTATAACAAAAGCTTCTTATGCTCTCCTGATGTTCCTTCAAGTACAAAGCAGGACAGCCAGAAAAAAATAAAACTGTGTGGCATCACAGAAATCCAAGATAGAGAAGACCCAAACCTCAAAATAATGTAAATAAACTGAGAGGAAAACAATGGAAATAAAAAACCCTCATCAAATGGAAGAGATTGGGGCAAAATGTCACTGAATTCCAGTGGTTCCCCACAAAGTCTTCTTCAAGGAAGAGAGGAGTTTCTTTGGAAGCAGGGCAAAGCCTGTGCAGTATGAAAAAAATCCTCCAGGAAAGCAACCCACATCAGTGAGTTCTGTCAAATTGAACTTGGGGTCTCCCACTTTGGGGAGTGGGCTCCCACTTTTAAGTGAGCTCCTTTAGACTGATCTTCCCCAGTGCTGCAGCTAAATTTTAATCTAAAACATCAGAACATTGAATAATGTGTGGGAGGAACACCAGCGGCCACCTCTACATTAATGCTGCCTCAAAAGCGTCTTCTGCAGGAAGACCTAATTGAAGACTGCCTGAGAGACCAAGAATTGCTAATACAGACAATGCAGGCAATTGGGAACTGCTGTGTAGAAGGGATACTTCTTGGGACCAGTGGAGTATTAAAGGAGTTTGCAGCAGCCTTCAGATGAGCTTGCAATGGCATTTCTTACCTGCTCCTGGAGTCTCCGTCATTGACTCTGTGCCCCAAGGGCAGGTAGGGTTGGTCAGCGAGTAGTTCAGGGCACAAGCAGCAATGGAGTGCCTGTTCCTTACCACCTTACCTTTTCCTTGCTCCTGCCCCATTTTGTTAGTTTCCTTCCTTCTCTTAGACAAGCTGCTTCTACTTTTATTAATAGATATACACAGGATTTAAATAACTACACAAAATATGGGAATCACAAATAAGGAATATACACGTATGTCTTTCTGAGGACGACTCAGTCTGTTTAACAGGACTTGCTCCATTTGTACCCATTCTCTCTGCAAAAAATATGTGTATCTTTTTTTAAAATTATTTTTCCCTTTTCATTTTTTTATGTGCATTGGTGTTTTGCTTGCATGTCTGTCTGTCTGAGGGTGTCATATCACGTGTGACTGAAATTACAGACAACTATGAGCTGCCATGTGGGTGTTGGAAATTGAATCCCGGTCCTTTGGAAGAGTAGCCAGTGCTTTTAACCTCTGAGGCATCTCTCCAGGCCCAACTCTTTTTCTTCTTTATGTCTGAAAAAAATCCATTGTATCTGTACACAACATGTTTCTTACCCATTCCCTTGTTGCTGGATACCTAGATAACAACTATGAGTCAACTATTGTGGATAGTGCTTCAACCTTGATGTGGGAGTATCCCTGTGATGTGCCAACTCAGAGTCAACATTTAAGTAAGATCTCTGGGTCATAGGGTTGATTTTTGGAGAAACCTCCACATTGGTTTGCAAAAAGATTAGACCAGTCTATATTCCCATGGGTAGTGTACAAGAGTTTCCTTTTGTCCATAGTCCATCTGGTATTTGTTGCTGTGTCTTCTCTTAATGATTGTCTTTCCAACTGGCATGTACTTTTAATTTGTACTTCCCTGACTGCTAGTAAGACTGAACATTTTTCATGTGTCCATTGACCAACTGTACACCCCCTTTTGATCACTTAACTAGCCTGTATAGTGACTGGGTTGTTCATTTTCTTGTTCTTATTTTTTTCTTGTAACTTTCGAGTTCTGTTTATTTTAGAATTTATTCCTCTGTTATATGTACAGCTGTCAAAGATTTTCTCCTATTCCGTCTTTCTGGTGTGATTAACTGTTGTCTTTGAGAGAGTCCTTCTTGCTTTTTGATCTTGCAGGGGAGTCTGCAAGGGAGGCCGTGGTGAAGTGGAGGGGCACACCTGCTTTGGAAAGCTGTCATAGAAAGACTGACACTGTCCAGCTTTGAGAGAGGAAGACAATCTCCATGGTTCCTATTATTTTCGAGTGAATTAGCTGAAAGTTTGCTCACAAGACAGTGTTTTTAAATCAGGATTTACATGGAATTTCTTCTGCTTTTCCAACCCCTTCCATACCTTTGCTGAAAGACATTTGTGTTCTGAGAGTCTGAATAAGGTCCTTATCAAAGGGGCTCAGCTTTACCCCCTACTGCCCTGAAAGGCAGAAATAATCTCCATCTATTAATTGCCTCAAGCCCTTTTGGCATACGGTTTCATTTGGAGGATTTTGCAGGGACATTTTATACATGATGAATGTTCCAAAGGCCTTTCGTGCCTAATTCTAGGTTTAACTGTTGCCTTTGGTTTTGCATGTTGCTAAATTTGTAAAGTCTTCCATCTAGCCCAAAATTCCAGCATGATTATCACACAGAGGGGACCTTTGATAAGTACACATTCAAGTGGGTATCTCATTGCTAAGACAAGACTTCAAAAGAATTCACCTCTCTCCCTCCCTCCCTCCCTCCCTCTCTCTCTCCTATTCACTCCCTCCATTTCTCTCTTTATTTCTCTCCCTTTCTTGATACTGAAGATGGAACTCAAAGTCTAGGGCAAATATTCTATGCTTCTAACGCTGAGCTATATAGAGCTCCACATTTTATTAACTAGTAGTTCAAAAAGTGGGTGGATGGATAGATGGAGAGAAGCAGAAAAGAAAGGAACGTGAGCCAAGAAACTGACCTTCCTTCCAGGCTTCTCTTTGTGTAAGAAGCCTAGATTGGGCCTGAGCCAGCCACCAGAGCTCTACAGTAACTTTCTTAATCCATATTTCAGTGTTCTTGGGTGGCAGTCACCTGTGGTTGCTTGCAGTTTGAAATGTTACATGGAAAATTCTAGAGAGGCCTTCATATGACTTACTGCAGCATGCTGTTATCATTTTATTTTATAATTAATTCTTGTGCCTAACCTGTAAATTAAAGTTCATCATGGCTGTATTGGAAAGAATACAGTGTATGTGGGTTGGGAATTATCCATAGTTTCATGGGGTCTTGGAACATATTCTCAAGAATAAAGAAAGGATGCTTGTACTTAGACCAAGTTTAATTGGTGACAAGTAAAATTGCAAGAGCAATAAAATTTATGTTCTTAGAAGCAGGAGGTGGGGGATGGGATAAGGAGTTCCTGGGTGTGTGTGGGGGAATGATGGAAGGGGATAACATCTGAAATGTAAATAAAATATCCAATAAAAAAGAAAACAATCAAACAAAAAATAACAAAAAATATGTTGAATAACATAGTTAATATAAGTGGAATCAACAGAAAGAATGACTAGGAGATAAAAGTATAGTAGCGTATAGATCTAACTATCCAATGTCTCATGAAAATTTACTAGAGAAAATGCAGTTCTCTCTCACACAGGACTATCTGAGAGGTAGAATGAGAAGGGAGAAATAAAATCTTGGTGAAAAAGAAGAGTGAGAGGCACACACAAGATACCAGAGCTTGGCCAGGCATTCTAGGAGCCCCTCCCTAGCTTTGGTGCAAGGCTTTGAGACATACACAGAAGCAAGTCTAAGCATTGTCCTGAGATCGTGGAGCCTGCATTCAGATATCTGATCTGGGTTTATATGCCTTAAAATAGTGGTCTTTCTGTTTCCCTATTTAAAACAAGCTAAACTATACAGCTTTGTTTCAAAGGTTCCTGGTAGTTGAGCAGATTCTTTAGAAATTCTATTCCCTTTGAACTAGTCTGTTAGACATCCCATCCATGTCCTTGAGCCTCTGGTTTTGCCTCGGTTTCCCAAGTTGACAGTCATGGCTGACCGAAACTACCTTGAGTGGTGACTCATTTGGTTTATTTCTTGACATCTAATGAGATGATCATGTGGCTTTTTTCTTTGAGTTTATTTATGTAGTGGATTACATTGATGGATTTCCAAATATTGCACCATCCTTGCATTCCTGGGATAAAGCCTACTTGATCATGATGGTTGATTGTTTTGATGTGTTCTTGGATTCGGTTTGTGAGAATTTTATTGAGTATTTTTGCATATTCATAAGTGAGATTGATCTGTAGTTCTCTTTCTTTGTTGGGTCTTTGTGAGGTTTAGGTATGAGCGTAATTGTAGCTTCATAGAACGAATTGGGTAGTGTTCCTTCTGTTTCTGTTCTGTGGAATAGTTTGAAGAGAATTGGTATTAGGTCTTACTTGAAGGTCTGCACTAAAACACAGATTGGGAAAAGATCATTATCAATCGTAGATCAAATAGAGGACTAATATCCAATATATACAAAGAACTCAAGAAATTAGACTCCAGACAACCAATTAACCCTATTAAAAATGGGGTACAGAGCTAAACAAAGAATTCTCAACTGAGGAAATTTGAATGGCCGAGAAGCACCTTAAGAAATGCTCAACATCCTTAGTCATCAGGGAAATGCATATCAAAACAACCCTGAGATACCACCTCACATCAGTCAAAATGGCTAAGATAAAAAATTCAAGTGATGGTAGATGCTGGCGAGTATGTGGAGAAAGAAGAACACTCCTCCATTGTTGGTGGGATTGCAAGCTGGTACAACCACTCTGGAAATCAGTCTGGTGGTTCCTCAGAAAATTAGAAATAGACACTACCTGAGGACCCAGCTATACGACTCCTGGGCATATACCCAGAAGATGCTCCAACATATAACAAGGACATATGCTCACTATGTTCAAAACAGCCTTATTTATAATAGCCAGAAGCTGGAAAGAACCCAGAGATGTCCCTCAACAGAGGAATGGATACATAAAATGTGGTACATTTATACAATGAAGTATTACTCAGCTATTAAAAATAATGAATTCGAGAAATTCTTAGGTAAATGGATGGAACTAGAAAATATCATCCTGAGTGAGGTAACCCAATCACAAAAAAGCACACATGGTATTTACTCACTGATACGTGGATATTAGCCCAAAAGCTTGAAATAGCCAAGATTCAACTAACAGACCACATGAAGCTCATGAAGAAGGAAGACCAAGTGTGGATGCCTCGGTCCTACTTGGAAGGAGTGACAGAATGCTCAAAGGAGCAAATATGGCGACAAAGTGTGGGACAGAAAGTCAAGGAGGGGCTGTCTGGAGACCACTCTACCTTGGTACACGTCCCATGTGCAGTCACCAAAGATAGACGCCGATATGGATATCAGGAAGTGCATGCTGTCAGGAGCCTGATGTAGCTGTCTCCTCAGAGGTCTGCCAGAGCCTGACATATCCAGAGGCAGATGCTTGCAGCTACCCATTGATCTGATCAAGGGTTCCCAATGGAGAAGCTATAGGACTGAAGGAGCTGAAAGGGTTGGTGGCCCCAAGAGGAGAGCAACAGTACCAACCAACCAGAGCTCCCCAGGGTCTAAGCCACCAGCCTGGGAGCACGAAAGGAGGCATCCATTTCTTCAGCTGTATACTTAGGGGAGGATGGCCTTGTCAGGCATGGGTGGGAGAGGAGATCCTTGATCCCATGAAGGCTGAACACCAAGTGGGGAGGAATTCGAGGGTGGGGAGGGGAGAGGGGAGTGGGGGTAGGTGGGGGCACACTTTTGTGGAGGCAGGAGGGGGGATGGGATAGGGGGTTCCTGGAGGTGAGTGGAATGGGATGAGGGGATAAAATCTGAAATGTAAACGTAATATCTAATAAAAAAATATTAAAGAGAAAAAAGTTTACTTGTAAAAATGATCAGTGTCTTCAAAGAGGATGCAAATGAGGGTGAATGAAGCAAAGAAATAGATCCTGGACCTGGAGGAGAAACAGAGCCTCATCCATGGATGAGAAAGTCAGGAACAAAAACTAAGATGTTCCAGAATGCAAAATAGAAATGGTAACAATGAGATGCTCAGTGAATTAAAAAAAAAAAAAAAAAAGCACAGTGGGAAACATTTGCCTTATAGAGCAAACAGCAGAAAAATGGCAGGGTTTGAAGACAAAGGTGGGAATTACTACATTCAGACATAATTAAAGACAAAACAGTATAAAAGAGCATGGCCACATCTTCCACAGAACTCTGGACATGATCCAGAGACCCTGCCCAAGAATCCATAGGGTAGATGGGGGAATTTAAATGAAAAATAATGGTGGAAAAATTCTATTCATTGAAATTAAAGTCCCTAGCCCCCAAATCTGTGGAACAAAACCAACATCCAAACATGAGAAACATTGGAAACCCCAAATAGACAGAACCAGAAAAGTACCTCTCCACAGCATATTATGGTCAAGCTGCCTGAAACTGAAGCGCAAAGCTATGAGTGGAAAATGTCACCTGAGCCACAGAGACAAGAAAGAAGAGGTTTGGGAAAAGCACACCTGTCTCAGAATCACATGGCGAGGCTGGGCATGACACATCTGTAGACAGCAATACACAAATGGGGGAAAACTGGAAGCATTTCCTCTAAAATCAGGAATGAGGCACCCAAGCCCACTCTTTTTACTCTTACTCAACAGAGTTCTCTGACTCTTGGCAAAATCAACACAGTGAGACACCGGGATAGATAAGATACAAACAGAAAAGGAAGAAGTCAAATTATTTTGATTTATGCATGATATCATCCTCAAAAAAAAAATCTAAAGATTCTATGGAAAAAATTCGTGAAATACTTTCAGCAAAGTGGCAGGATATAAAATCAACATACAAAAAAATCAGTTCACTTTCTTGAATAGTATGGATACACCTGATGGGAGAGATATCAGGGCGTTCTGTTTGTGTATGTATGTGTATATATTTTAGGGGGCTACTATAGTACCAGCCTTCCACAAGGCTTTTACAATGGTCTCTAGTATTACTTATCTGTCTCAATATTCTTTCCTCTACCCTGCTTTACTATCCCCCATTTAACCTTTTCTGTTCTATTATTCCCCTCTACCTGGTTATATCACCTACATTATATCCCCTACTCTTAAAAGCCCTGCCCTGAATACTTACTGATTTTTCTGGGTACTCCATTTTACACATACACATCTGACAGTTCAAAACTAACATTCACAAATGACAGAGAACACTCAACATTCCTCTTTCTGGGTCTGGGTTACTTTATTTAGAGTGATTATTTCCAGCTTCATCCATTTACCTATGAATTTCAAATTTTCATTTTTCTTATGAGCTGAATAATATTCCCCCCGAATAAATATACTACAGAAAAGAGCAGGGCTCCCAGGAATATCAACCAAACATGGCATAACAATCTGCAACAAGACCAGGCACATATACTCATATCAATGCTGGAAGAGACAACCCAGTATGAGGAAAAGGGTCCCAAGAGCAAGCAAAAGAGTCAGAGATAGCATGAGTCTCAAGTTGAACCAGTCATTGATTGGTGACTCTTACAAGTTCTGTGCCACGTTTACCCCAGCACATCTTGTAGGCAGGACAAATTAAAGGTTTTGTGGCTGGGTTGGTGTCCCAATCTCTCCACTGGAAGTCTTGCTTGGTTACAGGAGATGGCAGGTTCAGGCTTCATATCTGTTCATTACTATGTCTTAGCTAGGGCCACTCTTGTAGATTCCAGGAAGTTTCCATTGCACTAGGTTTCTACCTTATCCCTGAAATGACCCCCCAATTCCAGTCATCTCTTCCAGTACTTTCTCCCACCGTTCCCTCAATCCCTCCTGTTCCCATCTCCATTGGTGAATTCTATTCCATTTCCCCTTCTAGGGCAATCCTTATAAACCCCTCCCCCTCCAACCCTGCTGGTAATTTTGCCTCTTTGGGTCTGTGGATTGTAGCATGTTCATCCTTTCCTTTACTACTCCTTAGCCATTTGTAATTCTTTTTCTGAGAACTCTGTGTTTAGTTCCATGTCCTATATCATAATTGGGTTGTTTAGGTCTTTTTGGAGTTTGGTTATTTTTAGTTCTTTGTATTTTCAAGACACCAACCCTCTGACAGATGTATAGCTGGAAAATATTTTCCCCACTCTGTGGGCTGCCTTTTTCAAAAGAATAAAAGTAGACCGTTACCTCTCACCCTGTAAAAAATCAATTAAGAATGGATCAAAGGCTTTAATGGGAGATCTGACATTCAGAAACTGCTGGAGGAAAACCTGTCAAGATAGAAGCATAGCCCAATAACTTCTGAAGAGTGAGTCCAGTTATTCCTAAAACAGTTCAAGGATTCACAAATATGACCGTGTGAAATTGGAACCAGTACAGCAAAGGACACAGTCAACAGAATGAGAGATACCTGAAGAAAGGGAGAAAAATTTTTGTCACTCAGACATAGGACTGGGATTAATAAATGAAATCTATAAAGAATTCAAAGAATTAACCCTCCCCCCAAACCAAATCGTCTGAAAAGACAGTTCTCAAAAGAAGACATACAAATCACAAGTAAACATGAAGAATGCTCCTCTGCTGCTACCAGGGAAATGCAAATCAAAACTACATTGATTATAGTCAGAGCAGCCATCATCAGGAAAACAAAGCACAACAAATGCTGGCAGAGATATGGGAGAGAGGAGTTTCTATAGGTAAAAGTACTTGGTGCCAGGTCTGATAATCTGAGCTCATTCCTCAGAATCCACATGGTAAGAGGAGATTAGCTCCTGCAAGTTGTCCCCTAACTTCCATACATTTTCCATGGCGAGTGTGTGCATGCATGTGTGTACACCCCCCACAGTTATGTCTATATTTATGTCAAGATATACACTAAATAAAGATATGTAATGAAATTCACACTCTTTTTAGTCTGTGTTTAACAGGGAGCTTGGCCTGTTATTTCTTGCATATGTGGGTCTTTATCTAGCTTTGATATAAGAACACTACCTAATTTGTAACTTGGGTTTAAAAGAGCTCCTTCTTTTACATTTTATGGACTAGTTTGGGAAGAACTGTTGTTAGCACTTTAGAAGTTTGGCAGAATTCTGCAGTGAATCCATTTAGGTCTGGACTATTTTAAATTATTACTTCCAGTTTGTCACATATGTATTTAAATTATTCATCTATCTTGTTTTAACTTTGGTAGAGTCACATGTATATGAAAGCTATCCTTTTATTTCAGAGTTTTTAATTTAGTAGAATATAAGTGTTTAAGAAATGTCCTTACTGAGAACAAATGGACATGCCAAAGTGGATGGAGGAAAAGCCCATGAGGCCTCAATCCTACACAAAAACTGTAGACAACCGAGGAAAGATGGGAGCAAGAGAAGTGGTCTTTCCCAGGAAAAAGAGCACCAATTACCTGTCCACTCTCAAACAGTGAGGCCTTAAAGCATACATACAAATAGAATTATACAGACTGAGCAGGTTGTATTTAGGAATAAAAGGAAATATATAGAAATATATATGAAAATATATTACATATAAATACATATATTTATATATATTTAAATATACATTTACATATATATTTTAAATAATATTTATATATAATATATTAAAATATCTATATAAATGTTTTATATATTTTAAATAATATTGACATATTTATATATAATGTAATATACATGAACATTATATATATATATATACATATTTCCTTTTATTCCTAAATATAGGATGAATGACCTCCCCATTAAGTACAAATAATGTTCAGTGTACAGTGTGCAGACACCATACTGGATTTTATATAAATAGTATACATATATATATATATTTTACATATATATGATATATATTACATATGATATATATGAAATAACAATTAGTGAAAAAAGAAGCCATGTATTATTTGAAGGAGAGCAGGAAGGTATCAGTGGGAGGGTATGGAGAGAGGAAAAGAAAGAAAGAAATCTAATCTCAAAAATGTTTTTGAATTTCATTGGTATCTGTTGTTATGTCTCCTTCATCTTTAGTTTTGTTTTTTTTTTTTTTTTTTTTTGATTTTTGATGCAGGATCTCACTCTATAGCCTTGGTTTGTCTGAAACTTAGTGTGTAGACCATGTTGGCTTTGGGCTCTTATTGTTTTGTCTTCTTCTGCCTCCTGAGTACTGAGATTAAAGGCATGCACGACCAGGCATACACATGGTGCACAGACATACATTTACATAAAACACATAAAAATGTTTTTAAAAGATTAAAAATATAATGCTGGTGGTCCCATTATATTAGACTTCAGATTGCACTATAGAATAATAGTAATAAAATTAACATGGTGTTTGCATAAAAAAAAAGACCTGCATATAAGTCCACACATATGCCGACATCTGATCTTTTAATGACTAAGTGTTTTATTTAGATATTTTCATGCCTATGTTTCTGGAGTTCAGTGGAGCTTATATACAACAAAATCGTTAATCACAGCTTTACACTTTATATGTTTGTTTGCTGTAAAACATCTAACATCTAATAGGGCCAGGGAGATGTGTCAGTGGGTAAAGGCACTTGTCTCACACACATAATAACCTCAGTTCCACCCTTGGAACCCACGGAGAGATGGGAGAAAACTGACTACACAAAGTTACCGGCTGACTGCCACATGCACACTGCGTCATGTGTGCTCCCCACATCATGTGCATATTTACATAATAAATGAAATGAAAAGCTTTCATCCTACTATTTATGTAAGATCTAATATGATGTTGGCACACTATATACTGAAAACTACTTGTTCTTAAGGGGGAGACCAGCCACACGTCCATTGAAGTGATTAATGAACATGAATAATGTGACGATTTACATTGCCATACCTCTAACATACAAACATGAGGGTCTCAGACTGCAAGTGATTCAGTCCAGAGACATTGGAGTTTACACAGGTGACAGCAGGCAGAAATCTTCTGAAGGAAACAGGTTAAAGGTAGCCATTGAATATTTGAGAAAGATGCCAAAAAAAAAAAAATACACATGGCAGAGAAATCACCAACAAACAGAGGTGGAAAAGCAGCATGGTTGTGTGGAGACAAATAAAATGAGGTTATTCTTCACAACTCACAAAAGTTACTCCAAATGAATAATTTTTTAAAAAATTTACTTTATTTCATTTTACATGTGTGTCACACACACACACACACACACACACACACACAGAGAGAGAGAGAGAGAGAGAGAGAGAGAGAGAGAGAGAGAGAGAGAGAGAGAGAAAGAGACAGATAGACAGACAGAGACAGAGGAGAAAGAGAGAGAGAAGGAAGGACTTCAGGCCTCTACATGCTCACACACGGACAGGTAGACAGACAGACAGACAGACACACACACACACACACACACACACACACACACACACACAACCACACATACAGTATTATCACATATTACCAAGGAAGGATAAAAGTTCAAACTCCATCCTATGACTAACAGCATTATAAAATGTCTTAGCCATTTCAAAATCAGTTTTTCTATTTGTCAAAAAAGTAAATGTTGGGTCTCTTATTAAGCAAGTGTCATTTGATATGAGAACACACCAAGGATCTAGAGACATGGCTCAGTGGTTAAGAGCACTTGCTCTTCTTGGAGAGGACCAGAGTTTGCTTCCCAGCACCTACATCAGGTGGCTCATATATAAATACAGATCCAGGGGGTCTGCTACCCTTTTCTAGCCTCTGAAGGTACTAGCACTCATGTGCATATACACACACAGACATACACATACATAATTGAAAAAAGTAAATAAATTTTCTAAAGCAAAAGTCACAAAAATTCTCTATAGTGATTGATGGCGAGTTCAATACTTGTTCATAGCAACATAATTCATAATGAACACAAGTGGGAACAACCAAAGTGTTCAATACTAAATGAACAGATAAATAAAACATGATCTACTCATGAGGACTAACATTCAGCCATGAATGAATTACAGGATTAATGCATGCTGTGATATGGATGGGCCTGCGAAAATTATGCTTAAATAAAGATGTCAGTCACAGAAGGCTGCAAACCATAGGAGGCCAGATATTAAACTTTCCAAAGCAGACAGATCCATAGATCAAAGGCAATGTGGATAGCTGCTGAGAGAGAATAGGGGAGGAGACATGGGTGGACCTGTTAGTGGGCCTGGGGTTTGTTCTGAATGGATAAAGAGTCCTTTGTAATTAGAAATGCTGTATGACTTTGAGAGTAGCCTAAAATTCTGTGAAATCTCTTATAAGAGTAATTTTACAATATGTCTCAATTTAAATGGCCTACCTGAAGAGTGAAAAAAATTAAAAAGCACATTTGTTGTCCATAATGTACCAAGAACTCTTAAATTTAATAAAAGGGAAATAGCCTTATTCAAGAAATAGATCAGCACATTGAAGAGACATATATCTAAGAGTGACCAATGGATCTCTAATTGGAGTTAAAACTTGCTCAACAAAAGGCAAGCATGTTTAGTTCTAGAAACCTAGAAACTTATGGCTAGTGAAGTCATGAATCTCAGAGGAGAACCTATAACTGCCCCTTTGTTAAACCAACACAATTCCTGACCACATTCTAAACATTTGTCCTTATACCCATGGGTAAGTATAGGCCTCACCTATCAAGGAGACATCTTGTAACAGAGACAATTACAGAAAAAAAACACAATTAATCAAAATACAGAGCGGTGAAGCCTAGTCTCATGGATACATCTTCAAAAGACATTTCCCACCCAAGGACCAGGGAACATTGTGGAAAAGGAGAAGGAAAGGATCAGTGAGTTTGCTGTGTCTCCTAGGAAGGTCAGAAGCAATGATGTCTCACCAACGTGGCTGCCTAAATGATCTGAACAAGGATGACACCAATAGACATGCCAACATGGACAGGGGACTAAGAAATGTCGAGAACAAGATGAATAGGGAAGAGCACCACAACTGATTATCTAATTCCAAATGGTTAGCCCTGAAACCATATACGCAAGTAACATTGTGCAGACTGAGCAGGTCCTATTTAAGTATTTAGAAATATATACAATACATATATGATAACAATTAATGGAAAAAAAGAAAGTCATGATGTTGAAAAAAAGTAAGGAAGGGTAAATGAGAGAGTTTGGAAGAAGGAGATGAAAGAGGGAAATGATATAACTATATTGTAGTCACACACACACACACACACACACACACACAAAACAAGAAATAATTTAAAAGAGAGAGAGCACAAATGAGCACAGGAAATGATGCCCCATTGCATGTCGTTAAGAAACTGAAAACTGAAACAGCAGAGTAAGCGTTCACAGCCGGCAAGGATGCCTTTACTCAGCTATGTATTGCTTGAGATTCCACAAGAGAACACCAGATTCGAGATGGATCCAGCAATGCAAATTTACATCCTTGCCATTCTGGAAGCTGTAGGTCCATGATCCAGGCGCTCACAGAGTTGCTACCTTTATTGAGACCTCTCTTCTTGGTTTGCAGTGGCTTCTTGCTTGCTGCGTCCTCATATGACACCTGGGCCCAGGAAGGGCTGGGCAAATCCCTGGCACTTCTTCCTTTTCATAAAGAACTGCAGCCTTCCTGATGTTTTTACAACCTTATCTAATCTTAATTACTTTCTTAAGTACTACTTTTAATGCAATCACGTACAGGACTAAGGCTTTAACCTAGGAACTTGGGAGAGAATCTTAACTCCATAATAATAACATATGATCCAGCAATTATGCTCTTTGGTACTTACCCAAATGAATTGAACAAGATGTCCAACAGAAGCCTGCACATGGATATTGACAACATTTCTATTCATAATTACCAGTATTTGAAAGCAATTAAAATGTCCTCCCCAGTAGCTGAGAAGGTTGTGTCTTCAGAACACAGTGGTTTGAACATTTCTTTTACCGTAGAGAGACGTCTAATTAGAGCCTGATATATGATACCACCTTTTTAATGTACAATTTGCAGACTGAGAAACAACATAAATTTCTGGTATCAAGTATACACAAGTACTTTTTTAAAAAATAGTATTTTTAAAAAGTGATGGGCCTAATCACTAGCTTCCCAACAGTGGAAGCTTTTGTAAAGATATGTGCCTGTTTCCAAATTTGAAGTGCAGCTTTCAGATGCAAATTTTCATGGATAGGGAACCATCTGTAAAACACACGGATGTAATCCAGCCCATGAGAACCAGCTCACCTATGTTTCTCAATTTCTGCCCCTAAGTTCTAAGGGGATGGGATCCTTGGCTTTACTGGTTGGTAATACATTCTTTCCTTTATCATCTATGTTACTGATGGATGCTACTGTGCATTCCCAGAAGAGAACAAGAACATCTTTGTGTGTATATTCACATCTGCAATGTATGGATAAAAGGCAAGCATAGATCTGACAAGAGAAAACCAGGAAGTGCCTTCGCAGATATTTTATGGTATGGCACACAGACTAGTATTCCCCTGGTGTGGACACCCACGTCTGTAATAGTAAGATACTGACTCAAGTAAGACATTTGGCCAAGCTCCTAACGGAACCATCTGATAAGAATGAGGTAGTAGCCACTCTGTCTTCTGATCAAAGGAGGCTGGCATTTTGGCTAGTAGGAAGGCAGATTTTGCACAATCATCGAGTTTTCTTTGGCACTTTCAGGCTTATTTATTAGAGTAATATGGAGGTATGTGTGTGACGCTGGGGACTGAACCCAAGATTCTACTACATATGCTAAGCACATGCTGTGCTGCTGTCTGAGCTGGCCCTTCCTCCCCCACAGCGAACTCCAAGCAGGTATGTGTTAAGCCTTCAGCAGAAGTAGTGCATTATATTTGATGCCCACTGCCATTATACTTGCTAAGCAGGGCTACTTGGAACGAGGCACCCAAAGGAACAGAGGGCACGAAAGTCCTTAAAGTTCAGAGGGGAGTGAATGTCCTTGGGTGAGGGGCAGTGGGCTGTGAGAGGCAGCTGGGTACCTGGTCCAGCAGGCCTTGAACCCCAGAGACCCTCCAGGGATGGTTGGAGTTGACCTTGCTCCTGGACCCCTGGCTCCTTTCACATAGCTACAGTCCCTCCTACAGAGAGGTTTGTGGCCATCCATCGGCCATGTAGCACAGGTGGAGGGTGTGACTACAGGCTGCAGAGTCACAAGACAGATCTCCATATTCATGAGATACCTAAAGACCAAAGGGCATACCCAATTAAGCAATTCTTCCCAGACTCTCCTCCTTGTAAGAGGTATTTAACCTCAGGCCTGCCCTGAGAACACGGGGTATAGCTTCATGCATTTTACTCCATGAAAATAAATATCTCAAGACCTGGACTACCTCTCTTCCTTGGGGCCCTCCATGGGGAACCATAGAGAGGGTCTTCAACTACTGAGCCTCCTTCTAACCTCAGGCTGATGACCTGTCTACTTTCCAGCCATGAAGACCCAGCCAAGACCCAGCCAAGCTAGTCGCTGCAACCAAGAGTTTCACCCTGCGGGATACAGAAGAAGCTCATCTCTCTCCTTTACCCCCTCGGCTTTGGGTTGATCCAGTTCGTATGCCTCACCCTTGGTCCTTCAGTAGCCTCTCAGCCATGCCTGAGAGCCCAAGGGCCTCAGACCAGTGGGTTCCCAGATGCCTCCTGGCCCAGGAACCCCAGATCTCTGGCCTCCACAGGACCCCAGACTGTGTTCTTCTACCCCTGGAGCAGAACTTCTCATAGCTTAACGTCTGCCCAGTGCACATGGAGTGAATTCAGTCAAATTCCTGCACCCCTGCTTCTCTGAGCTGTGGCCTCAGCCTCTTGGAGACAACAGACGCAGGACTCATAATTCAACCCAATAGGACCCACACCCATGTGTGCACTACAGCCCAATACTGGGGATGAAAAATGATTTAATTTCCAATGCTGATCAAATTTTTTTTCTCCCCAGGCTCATTTTGATATTTTATTATAAAGATAGACTTTTATCTTAAGAAAAAACTACTCCTGTGTTTCTATATAGGAATCCTCACTGTACTGGGAACCGAGATGCTCTCTGACTCTTCAGTGTTGGCTGGGAGGAATTAAGGATCAGTTTCTTCCTGCTTAGATTTTAACATTATTCTAGCATTTGTCACATGTCTGAGGACAAACATACAGCAAAGAATGGTATGTTACCAAAGGCTATGCCAGATTTGAAATGCTGCGATGTTTTTCTAGTGTGGCAATTTTTATTGCCATGGCTTTCTAATTTGATTTTGAGGTCTTTCTATTCTGATTGGCCACAGGCCAAGACAACTGCTCTTTAGGTGAGCCCAGACTAAGCGGAAGTTAGATCAGCTTGTGTTGTGATATGCAGGGGAGACATGACAATAACATTCTTGAAGACAAATTATATTCACAGCTCTCAGAGAAGTCAGGGGTGCAGATGGGTCCTGATGAAAATTCGGAAGCAGTGAGTAGCTCAACTGGTGAAGCAAGGGTGGGAGGGGACACCAAGGATTTATGGGACCACAGCGTTACTAATATCCATAGGCATCATCCATCATCCTTCAGCTTCCCAGAGAGAGTTGTGGGCTGACAAGTGGGAAGGGGAACATATTTACATGAATCTGGTGTTGACAGGTTTTATTGTGATTAGTAGCTTGGATTCCACATGAGCTGTAGCTGTATCCAGTTTGTGGTCCATAGGGTGAGGAAGACATGGGCTATATTTCAGCTCTATAGTGAGTGAACACTTTCATTAGGCCAGCGTGACTGGGTTTCAAATACCTAAGGCCTAACATGGATGCTGAGCCAGCAATCATGCTAAAAAGTTAGTGGTATCCATTGTCCTCTGATTTAAACTCTGCTTTGGTGAGTGATGTTTTTCAAAAGCACTTCCTGTTAGCACAAGGAAGGTAGACTTAAGTGGATGCCCATAATATTAGCTGACAGCCTATCAGTGTTCTGGAAATTGAGGATACAGGAAGCTGGTGAACCTATGTATCTAAGATGCAGGGGATAAAGGCAGTACTATCTTCTGTTCTTTGCACTTAGGTATACTGTCATTGACCCATACATCATAAAGATGGTATCACTTTACAGATTTAGATAAGGTTATAGGGTAAGCTGTTTTTCCCTCTAATTTCATTTATTTTTACCTTTTATCTCCAGCACTTCAGAAAAATGAATATATTTGAGGATAAAACTTTGTAGAGAGAATTTATTAGACGTGATGATGTTAAGGATGTGTCTGCTCCAGTGTGACTGGTGTCTCTATAGGAAGAGAGAAGGATACACAAAGAGACACTGTTGTGCATGTGAGGACCCAGGGAGAAGGTGACATCTTCAAGCCAAGGAGAGAGGCATTAGGAGAATCCAAGCCTACCCAGACTTGGCCTTGAGTTACCAGACTTCAAAACTGAGAACAATTTCTAATATTTAAAACATTAAGTCTGGCATTTTGTTAAAATAACTCTAGAAGACTAATATACATAGATTTTCACAGTTAGCAAATATATCATGTAGTTTTCCCTGTAGCACCTTTACATTTTGACTCTGTAACTCCAATCAAGAACTATGTTGACTACCAGTTGACTCTGTGGGCTGCTCTAACCAATAAAATATGCCAAAAGTGATTTGTGTGCCAATTCCAGTCTGGGCTATAAGAAGATTTTCTTGCTCCCTTGGAGACCACCCGAGTGGACAGGACAGGATAACTCACCCACTTCCCACCGAAGTGTGAACTTGACCCAGACCCTCAGCACAGCACAGCTCCATCCAGCTTAAATTGCTAACCAAATGTTTGTTGGAAGCTACAAAACTTTCATGGCTTGTTCTTGTTATGCGGTTAAAACCAGCCAGCGCCCTGTGGATCTGATTTACTCAGCAGAGTAGGCAGGAGCCAAGTGATGGCTGGCCGAGCAGCTCGCACAGCTTGGGTTTGTGTTAACTGTGGCTATTGAAAACTCAGCCCCACTGGGCAGGTCAGGAAGGTACTAAAGTGGATACTGGGATATTTAATATATTTAAAAAATATTTACTTTATTCTTATTTTTTATGAGTATGGCTTGCTTGATTTTGAACGCCTTTTCCATGATTTGACCAATGTGTACAGAAGATGGTTTGCTTCTTCCCCACACCTCTCCAAGCAGATGTATCCTGTGACATCACCAGGACGCCCTCTGCCAGAGCTGTGCTGGGACTGCTTGTTCTGCCCACCTTGATCTTTCTGTGGCTGCAATGAAAACCTAACATAGAGGAGAACATTCACTATTCATGTGACCCTCTGAACTCTCGTTTAGGAGGCTTGGGAGACTTCAGCCCACTAAAAAAGCAAGAGCCAGTGTGTTGGGCTCTTTGCTATTTGAAGACCGTACCTTGGCTCTCACTGTCTGAGACTATGTGATTTTTTTTCACATCAAGGCCAAACCACATCCCTCTCTGGGAAGAATTTACAAACAGGCTCAGTAGAGGTTCTGATCCATTTGAATGTGGCCAGAGAGTCCATTCCTTAAGTGGCTTCTGTGTTGTTTTCTTGAAACCTCTGAAGGCCTTGAGACCTCTGAGGCTGATGATCTCTTCCCTGGGATCCTGGAGAGGACTTCTAATGGGTGCTCTGGGATGAGTAAAAAGCCAAGCTGTGGGGAGGTCCTTTGTGGCAAAGAAGGCGTGCCGGCTCTGTGCCAGGGGCAATCACTGCCTCTCTCTGCTGTACAGCTATCATCTGTAAGGCATCTTGGACATTTTCTGAGACAGCAGTAAAGGAATCCGCTTCAGATCATTAAAGTCCTGTGTGTGGGCGATCTGTGGGGGAAGGGGCTGCCACAGAGGATGTTTGACGGCAGAGGATGACTCTTGCCAGACATGGATACCCAAGAAAAGCCCAGGGCACTGAATCACATATTTTACATAATTGTGTTTCAACAATTACCAATCATCTATGCACTGCCTGCCTGCCTCTGTCCATTCGTCCATCTATCGATTCTTATTTATATCTGTCATTTACCTAAAGCTAAAACTAAATGATAGACACGAATGAACACACACACACACACACACACACACACACACATGTACTTGTGCACACATGCACACAACCATGCACACAATATACACCATCTAGCCTCCCTTCCTCTGTGCACCCATTGTCTCAATAAAAAGACATTAAGTATTGTGATCCACTTTCTTACTTCCTGTGAGCATTCACTGGCATTGTTTTTATGAGGACAGCATTGTTGTAAGATGTGTCAATGTCACTGGCTTGACAATGATAGGAAGTGAGGTTAGTAGTGGCCCTACTTTGTAGACACATGCTCCTTTTCCTTCTAAAGTACAGGGTTTTGATGCAGAACAGAACCTTTTTTTTTTCTTCTTTGTAATCAAGCCTGAATACTGTCATGTTTTAGGAACAAAATTTTCTCTTCTAGTAGAGATGACTTAATCTCAAAATGTTAAGTAACCTCAAATGTTCCCACTCAGACATAAAGTGTGAATCATTTTTAAAACATCTAGGAGAAACCTGGCAAGATTGTGTCTCTGGGTTAGTAAATGTCCATTCACCATGAGATCCTGAGCACACAGTGAGCATATTCACCTGTCAGCTGTTCTCACGTCCAGTGATGAGGATGTGCTTTCACGAATTGTGTTGCAGCTCTCTTCTGCTTACATCGGCTCCCACTAGGCCACACACTGGGATGCAGCTCATCAATGATGAGCAGAAGCTGTGAGCATTGCTCTGCCAGGGGCTTCTCTCTGCACCACACCCTGGCCTATTGTCTTGTTTGTATCAGCCTCATTCCCATTAGATTTGATTTTCCCTATGCCTTACTTATAGCTTGGGGTAGTCTGAATGAAAATGGCACACATAAGCTCATAGGGAGTAGTATTATTTGAAAGTATTAGAATGCTTGGCCATATTGGAGTAGGTGTGATCTTATAGGGAGTGTGGCACTGGGGGTGGGCCTTGAGGTTTCAGAAGCTCAAGCCGGGCCCAGCAGTCTCTCTCTCTCTCTCTCTCTCTCTCTCTCTCTCTCTCTCTCTCTCTCTCTCTCTCCTGCTGATATGGATGCAGAACTCTCAGCTATATCTCCAGCAACCATGTCTGCTTATGTGCCACCATTCTTTCCACCATAATGATAATGAACCAAACATCTGAACTTATTGTAAGTTAGCTTCACTTAAATGTTTTCCTTTATAAGAGTTGCCGTGGTTATGGTGTCTTGTCTCAGCCATAAAACCCTAGAACACATCTTCACAGGAATTCTTCCTCAGGTATTATTAGAGTGTCTGTGTCAGGACACATCAGAAGATCTTAAAATACCAAGGATTTCACATGGACCCACCTTTTTAAAATTCTCTTCTGCCTTTGCTGTCAATGATAATAGTTGAAATGTTTCTTGGTCCTCCTGCCTGGTCCCTTGAAAGCCTGTTCTCCATGGGGCCCAAGAATGCAGGTCATAGAGATTTCCCTACCTTTCCTACTTAGCAAGTTAGCCCTCTTTTTCTTATGTTTCTTCTTCTCTAGAACCTTTGGAAGCAACAGAGCAGGAGACGGGAGGAATTCACAGGCCAAGTCTGTGCAACAAAAACACAGCACCTACACCAGGTAGATTAACCTCCATATCCAGATGAGAAAAGTCAGCTATAGAGTGGGCAAGGCGACATAGACATAAGTTACAAGTGTGGGTACAAATGAAGTCTTTAAAATTCAACTCTCCTGGTGGCTAAAAGTAGGAAAAGACACTGGGGTTTTAGAATCAGAGAGCTTTGTAGAGCGTAAGCATAAGATGCTGTGCTTCACACACCAACTCACTGTTGTTTTCCATGTAGACCCCAGCATGAAGTGTACTGCTGATACCAGGGGCAGGCAAGTTTTCTCCCTTCGTGGCATCTTGCTTTGGGCAGTACCAGACAGCCAAGCTTCCTGAATGGTACTGATAATACATGACATGCCTCAGTCACAACCTTGTTCCTGAGGTAGCAGATGTCTACCCGAGATTTCATTAGAAAACAGAAAGTATCACAGTGTTAATGTTCAATGACCAAAGGACCAAGATGCATTTGGCTTTTTAGAGTTACAAGCTTCATAATTATTTCAGAGGCAAAAAGCTTGGGGCTAAGAGCTGGAAGCTTGCTCATCTTCTGGAAAGGAAATTTAAGTTGCAGCCTTTTGGCTCTCATATTAAAAAAAGAAAAGTTAACCCAAAATTCAGTAGAAGCATGATGTATTTCCACAAATGAAAAATGCTCTGAGGAGTATTATAGGAAAGATGCAATTGCAAAAACTGTTGGACTTCTGCCCAGGGCATTCTGTTTTCTTACAAAGGTGGCTGGACAGTCAGGCTTATCGCACCACTGTTGTGATTTCTTGGTGGTGGGGTGGGAGAAATTAAAACATACCAATTATGTCCACAAAGCCTAACCACATAAGTTCAATATGCTCAAGAGTCATGTTATGCAGACTGTGACGTACACATGTGAGAACAACAGCTCAACAGATAGTCCTTCCACACTCACTGCCTACCCCACCTGCCATCCATTCATTCATCCATTCATCCATTCATTCATCCATTCATCCAT
>JANHMN010000006.1:30338081-30370530 GCA_030674055.1 Rhabdomys pumilio | reverse complement strand
GTAGGAGTTTCTATAAGGTGCAATGACCGTTTCCATGCTTTTGGACAATGTTTTCATATTTAGTTTACAGTTTCCAAGGACTAATCTCAGGTAAGACTTCTCATATTGACTGTAGGTAGAGTACACCCATTTCATACTTCCCTTATCTTACTCTAATAAGACAGTAGATAGCAGTCCCTATGGGGACTTGCACCTCCTCTCAGAGAAAATGGTGATAGCATTGAAGGTGCCCATCCTATCAGCTCCTGTTTCAACAGTGGCATTTGGAAGGACAAACACTGATATACACAGTTAATTTAAGATAAAGGTTAAACTGGTTCGAAACTCTGATGACTGAACCAAGCAGATCAAACCCATTATTAGGTAAGTTTATCATTAAAAAAAAAATTAAAAAAGCATGAGAAAGAACAATCAAGTGAAACCAATGAGTAAAGAAAGGTGTGGGGTATTTTTGTAATGTATCCTTTCATTTTATTATATATATATTTTTTTCAATCAAAAGTAGAGATAGTTTTTCTTGGCTTGTTCATGTGACTGTCACTTAAGCTGCCAATTAAGTGTTGGAGACAAATGCAGAGCTACAGAGATTGGACTGCAGAGTCACCATGGTTAGCACAGCCATTCATTGAATCCAAGTTCACAGGGGATTGGTGCCAGGAGCCTATGGGTTCCAACGTCCGAGCATGCTCAAGCCTCTTGCATAAGATTGAGTATTTGCACATGACCAACCCATATCCACTCATAGGCTTTAAGTC
The DNA here is from genome assembly GCA_030674055.1 of Rhabdomys pumilio. Taxonomy (NCBI): domain Eukaryota; kingdom Metazoa; phylum Chordata; class Mammalia; order Rodentia; family Muridae; genus Rhabdomys; species Rhabdomys pumilio. The sequence goes on along the minus strand of JANHMN010000006.1, from coordinate 30,369,775 downwards.
TTACTGCAAATGCATGATGTAGTGTAAACTCTAGATAATAGTTGCTGGACTGTATTTTTAGGGACAGGTGAAAATGTCTGTAACTGTTTCCCCCTACACACGCCAAATATTTTTGATCTGCAGTTGTCTGAGTCCTCAGATACAGAGGATTGAAGGCACCTGGAAAATGGCTTCTTGAAATTATTTTCTTTTTCTCCTACCCTAAATTGTCCATTTTTAAAAATGAAGAACCTGAAAAATTGACTCCACCACACCCCAAATGGAAATAAAGGGTGAGTTTATGGATATGTGACTGTGGTAAATAGAGTTTCCTGAAATAAAGTGGATTGAGGTAAGTGTATCAGGAAGAATACAGTTTGTAGTTTTGGACATTGACTTAGTGTGAGCAACACCCCCACCCACCAAAAGATGATTCCTTTTCCAATTAACTGCAGCGTCAACGTATGTGGCTTGTAGTTTAAAAAGTAGTAAGCTGAGGATCAGTTCATGTTGGATAAATTTATGTTCTTGGTGACAAAATTGGTTCAAGTTTTACATCACAGCTATGTTGGTGTTACTCTGGCTAGGGTGAAGACCCAGCTGTTAGCAGACAGCTGAAGCCAGGCACCTTCTGTTGACCAGACTCACAAACTTGGGAGTGACTGTGACTGCCACAGGGGACCTCATAACAGAGGTCTGGCTGATGTATACGCATAGATGCAGACAGACAGACAGATGGACACACACACACACACACACACACACACACACACACATCCCTTATTACTTATTTTAGGAACTTTGAACTAATCTTAGATTTTTAAAATAAATTTTATGATCAATTAAATGAAATTAAATGAAAATTATTTTTTTAATAAAGAGAAGGAGAAAATGTAAAACTATGAATCTACTCTTAAATACAGATTATTTGAGTCACCTTAACCACATCTGCTTCAACATCTAATGACATCAGCCCAACTTGTCCTGAACCCTGAAATCATAGACTCGTGTTGGCTGTGACTTCAAAGGCCACTTGGGCCGAAGAAGCTGCCTTAGTTGGAGCTCTTTGTTCAGCAGTTCACTGTGCTGCCAGTGCCCTGACCCTGCCTGGAACTCCCAGATGATTTTTCACTTTCCTGAAACTCCTTCCCTCCAGCATACTTGGGCAATCTAACAGCCTGTGGATGCGTAAAGACTTCAAGGGTTGCCTCCCTTTTCTCTAACCCTCCTCTCTTCTGCTCAGGCGAGAAGAGCACAGTGTGTTCATCTGTATCCAGCATGGCATGGTTGTGAGACTCTCTTCCCTGTGTGCCTCAAGCAAGAGACCTTCAAATACGAGTCATGGAAAGTAGAGCAGAGCTCTTCTTGTGCCTTCCAACAGTCGTCCTCTGTCTGAGTACCTGCTCTGATACCCTTACACAGAGCCAGGACAAGGGAAAAAAGCAGACATGTGCGAGTAACCCTCTTTCCAGCATTGAGTAAGGAATGTAGTGAGAATTCTGGAAGTTTGGCCTCTTTAAAAAGCATAGAAATACTATATGAATGTCTTCATTCTAATCCCAGGTCTAGGGGTGTGTGGCTACCTGGACTTTTCACAGCAGCTGACTATGATTTGCCTTGTGCTCTATTAGAGGCATGGCTTTACCAGCTGCAGATAGTTTCTGTGATTCTGTGATATTTGAAATTTTGGGAACTTTGCAGAGGGTATATAAATGCTATTATGGTCATGAGTCAGTCGTTATTGGTCATTTGGGGGTTGGTTGTGGTTTGTTAGTAGTTATTCTCAAAGAAGAAAAGAGAAGAAAGAAATCAGATTTATGGATCTCTCTTTCTCTCCCTTCTTTCTTTTCTCTCTTATCTAGTGACAGGGGATGAAATCTGGGAGACAAAGGCTGGAGAAACAAAGAACCCAGGAAGTGGCAAAGGCCTGCTGGGTGTAGTCATCTCTCCCACTTCATCCCATCTTTAGCATGAGTCAAGTTGCACCAACAAGAGCTTTATTTGAGGCTGATTTAGATTCTAATCCACGGAAATACAAACTCAAAAGGAGCTTGAAAACCTATTCAGAGGGTTTCTTAAATGGCAGCTCTATTTACAGCCCAAACTGCAAGGCATTTATAAACACATCACTTGTTAGAAATCCTGATTGGTGCTGGAATCGGTTAAGCTTACTTTTTTTTTTTGTTTGTTTGTTTGTTTTTTTAAAGAATTTGATATGGTCTCTGGCTCTGGATGGTTTAGAACAGTGCTTCTCAACTCATGGGTCCTGACACTTTTGGGGATTCACAGCGGTCACCTAAGACTATCTGCATACCAGATAATTACAGTATAGCAATAAAAATAATTTTATGGTTGGGTCACTACAACACAAGGAACTATATATTAAAGGGTGACAGTATTAGGAAGATTGAGACCACTGGTTTAGAGAATTACTTTATGTACTTTTAAAAAAATCTCTCAAGTACAGTTGGTGGTGTTTTTATAATCTTGTATATCTAGCTTTCTACTAGCCTATGGTCATCCAACGGACCACACCCGTAAGAAATACTGAATCTCTTTTTTCTAGCTATCAGTTGCCAAAAGATCCTTAGCTAGGAATTGGACTTTATGCCCTCCCTTTCCCTCATGCTGGGATTTCTGTTCAGTTTCAGCTTGCACAGATTTTATGCGTGCCAACTCAAATGCCATGACTTCATTTGTGCCACTGCCTGGTTGTATCCAGTGAACAATGTTCCCTTATTGTTATCCATCGCTTTTGGTTTTTTTTCTACCCCCTCTTCTGAAATGATTCCTAGGACTTGGGAGGAAAGAGTGTGATATAGAAGGTGAGTAACACCATGCTACTGAACCAGGCTCCTTCTTAAACCAAAATGATCAGCTTCCAAAGAGCCAATTCCCACAATTCAGGTAAAACGCTAATGTGATGAGGGGTTAAGAATAACTCAGGGATGTTTCAGTCCTTCATCCACCCAAGGAGCATTTATAAAGCATCTGCTATGCTAAGAAACATGGTGTTACATAAACTAGACAAGATTGATCTGAATCTCCTGCAGATGTTTTTCCTGTTGGCGTTTCTCTTTCTTGATGCTGTCTTCTTTGTTTTTTGTTTTTCGTTTTTTCGAGACAGGGTTTCTCTGTGTAGCCCTGGCTGTCCTGGAACTCACTCGGTAGACCAGGCTGGCCTCGAACTCAGAAATCCGCCTGCCTCTGCCTCCCAAGTGCTGGGATTAAAGGCGTGCGCTACCACTGCCCGGCGTTTTTTTGTTTATTTGTTTGTTTTTTGTTTTTTTTTTTGATGCTGTCTTCTTGAAATAAATTTTAAATTTTGATCAGACTCAACTACATGATTTTTTTGAGCTTCAGAATATAATGTCTTGATTATAAGCAAACAAAATTTAGATTTAAAAATCATATATATGTATATATATGTGTATATATATACATATATATATATATATATATGTATGTATGTATGTATGTATATATAATTTTTTACCCTTGTGCAGAACTAGGAATAGAACCCAGGGTCTCTGCATGCTCAACTATCACTTAGACACTGAGTTAAATGCCTAGCTCAATCATTTGTTTTAAAAACTGTGATGTTGAATATGCAATGCTTAAAGTTTTAAGTGTAGAATAAACAGAACATGTGTTGCGTATGGATACAAAGTGACAGCCTCTTTCTCACTGAGCATCAGACACTGGACTGAAGAGATTTTCTAAGACAATACATGCTTGCATTGGAGTATTTTTGTTAAAGTATTGTGTAGGATAAAAGTGACTCTGGGACACATTCTTAGCAAGATCAATAGTTTCTTGGAAGTAATTTCATTCTGTGCCCAGTAGTGATGAGAGAGCAAGTTTGAGGTTCTGACAACAGTAAGGAACTTGTTCCTTGACTAAAACTGGTCCACCAGGGCTCCCAGATTGGCTGATCAGGCTTTGCACACCTGGGACTCTATGGGGCAGAGCTGCTTTTGTGATACAGTCTCAGATATTCCTGGATGCTGAGTGTGGCTCCAGGTCACAGCATAGCAGAGATCAAGCCAGGCCCAAGCTCTGGACCCGTTAGCGTCTGACACTACAGTTTTAATAGACTTGGGTTTCTAAACTAAAAAGTGACAAGAGAAAATGGAAATGTGGGACCCCGAGTGAAGCCTCTGTGCTACTGCCTGCCGAGGTCTGAGGTATTTAGCTGGCCAGCAGGCCCTCAGAATGTGACTGAATTTGTGAAGGCTGTTACAAGCAGGAAGGTTAAAATGAGGTCAGTAGACTGGCCCTAGACCAGTCTGAATGATGTAGGCACAAGCAAAGGAAATGAAGACAGACACAGGGAGAGATCCTGCTATTATTTGTAAAGTGAGCATCCTCCAAGATCCATATGTTCTAGTCTTGCTCTCCACGGTGCTCTTGTTAGTGTTAGGAGATGGGGCCTATAGTAGGGTACTTAAACCATTACAGGTGTACCCATAGAGGTATTATGGAACACAGGCATTCTTCCTTCTCTCTTTGCCAATGGGGAGTAGCTTTTATGTTGGAAATAAGTCTCTCTATGAAGCCAATTTGTCCTAGACTAGAATGTTGAAAACTATGAACCAAGAGGATGCCTTTCTTCTTTTGAGCCAATGACCTCAAAATGTTTTGTCGAGGTGGCAGAAACTTAGGATGCTATGTGAGAATCCAAGGAGAAGGCAACATGGACAAGCCTGGGAGAGAGGCCTCAGGAGGAAGCAGCATAACCCATGCTTTCACCTTGGACTTCAGCCTTTAGAATTAGAAGAAAACAAACTGCTGTAGGATGTGCTCCCTGGGCTCTGGTGTTTTGTATGCCTGCCCCAGAGACAGTTGCATCATATATTTTTATCCTCTTCTGTGAAAAGAACACACACACACACACACACACACACACACACACACACACACACACTCATTTTTCAGCCTAGCAATAAGACTGTAAAGAGGAAATGGAACCATGACAGGTTTGTTTGGGTTTACTTGCTCCTGACTGCTTTAAACAACAGTGTTTATCTTTCTAGCTTAAATTGCTGTCATATCTATTTTTCTAGTTTGTCATTACAATGAGCCAGTGGAGTTGTTATATTAGCTACAGTTGATACAGGACAAAGCCAATCAACTTCCCAAAGAAATTCAGTCAGCAAGTAGCAGATAAAGCATTTGGACCCTGGGCTCTGGCTTTGAACTCCCTCCCCCCTTGGGTCAAGTGTGTTCCTGGAATCTGTCATGGGTGTGCTTCTGGGAAAGGTACTTCAAGTTGAAGTGATGTAAGTTTAATCTAATATATTAATGGAAAAAAATTATAATGGTGCTTGTAGTGTGGACCAAGTGCTTGATTTCCAAATTGTTATACCAAGAACCAAAATACCATATGTGATCAAGTTCATATTATGCACCTGTATAGCACACGGTGAAAATTGGCAATATAATACCTGCTGTTATAAAATCTCATTTCATTTTTAATACAATCTGCAGGAGAACCTCTAGGGATAACGGCATAAAGGTTTTGTAGAAACAGCTGGAAGTTTTCTAGTTTCTGGAGGTTTTGCCAGAAGCTGGGGATGAAGTGACAGGGGCAGAAGATGATGTTTCTGAGGAAGAGGAAAATTGAAATTCCAGTGGATAGTGTCACTGGAATCTTTACAGGGGGCACTGCCACCAGAATCCTGACAGTGGACACTGCCACCAGAATCCTGACAGTGGACACTGTCACTAGAATCCTTACGGGGGATGCTGCCACTGGAATCCTTACAGGAGGACATCACCACCAGCGGGACATCAACCACTGACAGCGGGACACTGCCACTGGATACTGAATTTTCTCTAGGGTCTGTGGAGTCAGTATGGCCTGCCTCTGGGCTTGTCTCCTTTAGCATTGTAGTAACACGGAACAGGAGGAATGTTCATTTAAAGTTGAGCATGAGCAAACCTCAGCTCACCTTAGTTTTGAGGATTACCCCTAAGATTCATAGCGGTGCTGCTTTGGTATAAGGGGCTTCTACAGAAAGCCAGAGGCCAACTGCTTAGGAAACACAGAAGGGTGAAGTAACCAACAGCAGGCTGGGGTGTGGGGATAGTGAGGCCATAGGTCCAGCTCCACCCAGATCTTTGCCCCAGACTTTGCTCCTGTTTTTACCAGGATAGAGAAGTGGGCTCAATCAGCCAATCAGTGAGCTGCCTTCCGGAAGCCACTTCACCTTTGTGGTTTCCCTCCTGCAGGCCTGCTTGGTCAGACTGGAAGAACCACAGAGTGTCTGCCTGGGGAGTCCTCGGCCATCTGTGTCTAGTGCTAGTGAAACAGGAAGACGTGCTTTTTCTTTCTTTTCTTTAAAGTCTCAGTATTGAGCCTGCAGCTGGAAGGAAGACAGGCATGGCGCTGTTATTTCTGGACCTCTGATGAGAGCGTGATGAGTGTGTGGGTGGAGGGTTGACCTGGCCCAGCCGGAGGCCCCCTTCCCACAGTGGCGAGTGAGTGTTCCAAGGAGATCTACATTGCCTCTGGGCTCTGCTGAGGACTATGGCCTTGAAGCCCGCTGAGGAAATATCTGGTGGAACACTGAGGCGCTGTGCGGCCTCCCCTGTCCTGCTGAGAAATCTTCCAGTGGCCAAACTGGGGGAGAGCTGCCAGCTTTGTGACAAGAGTTTATTCAGCCACAGTAGTGTGAGGATTTTACAGTTTTATTATTCTATTTACATTGTATTTTCTATATTAGATTTTATTTTAAGTAAATAATAGAATAAGCATATACAATATACAAAATAACAAATAACCTAAAATTACACACCAACAAATAGAAATTGTCAAGAAACAAAATAGACTATAATTGTTTTTTTTTCATTTCTTCCTTTTTTATGTATTAGCAGTCTGTCTTTCTTTCTTTCTTTCTTTCTTTCTTTCTTTCTTTCTTACACCTGTCTACATAATATCAGAAAAACAAAACAGGAAATCCCCAATGTCTCTTACCACACATGCTCTGTGGGGACACTTTTCTTCTAGCTGTAACAATATTGTTCCACTGACCTTTAGACTTCTCTGTGGGCCTTGGATTCACTTGTATCCTTATTTTCTATAGCCGTGGTAGAAAAACAAGATCAATTCTAAATAGGGAGGAGAAGTGACGAATTGTGTGATTTTTTTTTTCATTTCAGTTCGCTTCATATAGAAATGAAGACAACTGCTTCTATAGATAGAAATTACTTTTGTCAGAAATGGCAATCCCCTGCAGTGGGGACCTAATGCCTGTTTTTCTGGAGTTGAGATTTAGCAGAGCTGTGTTTGCTGGGATTTGGTGTCAGACTGACTTGAGCTCTGATCATCGGGCACACGGAGGACCCCATCTGAAAAGTGTGAAAGCAAAGGTCCAGGGTTTGGGTATTTCAGATTGGGAGGTTTCATATTTGAGACTTAGCCTGTGCCACCTGACCATATTGTATTCCATTTCACATACTTTCCTTGTGTAGTAGAAAATGAATATTTCCCCTGCCTGGGAGTGTAGGGAAAGGCATCGGTGGGCTTCTTTGCCTCGGGTAGGTGATTTCCAGCTCAGTTGTATTCCCCTGTCTTTTATTCCCAGCTGACATCCAACTATCAAAAACACTAACAGGCCTGCTGTCTGAGTCTACATTCTCATGAGAAAAGACAGGAGAAGAAACAGGAAACTGAACCCCAGGAGGCTGTTCTCATGACAGGGCTTCTGTGCAAACAATGGGGTGGGCCCATTCTTTTCCAATTTTCTGCTGATGTTCTTCTTTGATGAGCTTTCTTCTTCCTGACCCCTGCACTCACCCTGGTTCTCTCCCAGTGGTGGGAAGCAGGATATTTTCATGAAGCCCTTGTTCCTGAGAAGAGCCAGGTTTCTTCTCCCGCCAGCCTTCCCATTCCTGTGACTCAGGTGCCAGTGACTTCCTCTAGGATCGTCTCTGTGTATCTAAAGACTTTAATCAAAATGGAGAGGGGCACTACTCAGCTTTATATGCACCCTTAAATTTTATTTAAAAACCCAAGACTCAAAATTTCTAATGGATTGCCTTTTAAATGAGAGGAATGACTTCACCCTTACTGTTATAGGAAGGCAATGTGCTAGTGTAATGACTAACAGAGACAAACTTCCCTGCCCTAGGTGACATCTCCCTCTGCTCAAGTGTCTCATGCTCCACTGACCATTGGAAAAGAGACATGTGAAACCCAGTGCACTTCTTAGCCCCGCCAGCTAAGCCAAGCTCAGATCTAATCACAGGGAAGAATGTGCTTGCTTGTGTTTACAGGTACTGTTGAACTGTATGTTCAAGGCAAAGTTTGCTCAGCTAGATAAGCCGATTGACTGCAGTATAGGATACGGGCTGTGTTTTAGGTTTGTAAATACGTTTAGAACTTTTATTACTGCTGTACGACTCCCACTAATGGTTATGAGTAGCTTTATCACCTACGCCATATTATTGCTGGAATCGAAGTACAGAGAGAATTAAACTGTTAGGCTCAGACAGGAGATAAGGAAAGAAGACAGGACTCACTGAATGTTCTCTAAGGCTCCTTCTCAGCTTCTTCAAGACTGGTGTTTCATACCTAAGAAAGGAAGGTGAGTCTCCCTAATCGTACCCACTGTGCAATTTTGCACAATCAGATGCTCCACCTTCCACCAGGGGAGATGTATAAAATCAGGCAGCTTTAGGAAATGGGAATTTTACACACACACACACACACACACACACACACACACACAGCCTTCAATATCTTCCCAAGCCCAGGAGGGATTTAAAACCTATTCGTCACATTCTCCGCAGGAATATTTTTAGTTGTCAAAATGGGCTCCCTTGCTGACCAGCATCTGTGTTCCTATGACTGGGTATCAGCCATGGGGCAGCTGGAGGAATCAATGATAGCACTGTAGACACATTTAGGAGTGTGTTATTTCTTAGGTGCCTACAACAGCTTTGAGCTCCAGGAAACACTCTGTTAAAATGGTCTTTTGTGCTAATGTGAGGAGGTAGAGATGGGAAATAAGAGTAAACACCAAGTCGAGGCTCAGAGGCCACGAGTTCTGGTCACCTCAGTGTGGAGAACACTGACGGGTGTAATTCCAGTGTCCTGGTCCTGACTGTAAGGACATTACAGTGACTGTTCATTCTCTGTGGTCCCTTCCAGATGAGTGTACAGGAAAGGTAAGCCTCATATAGCAAAGAATTTTTTTGGACACTGGCTAGAGCATATGTGGAATTTCTATCTACTTAATTCTTTTTTTTTTTTTTTTTTTTTTTTTTTTTTTTGGTTTTTCGAGACGGTTTCTCTGAGTAGCCCTGGCTGTCTTGGAACTCACTCTGTAAACCAGGCTGGCCTCAAACTCAGAAATCCGCCTGCCTCTGCCTCCCAAGTGCTGGGATTAAAGGCGTGCGCCACCACTGCCCGGCTTAATTCTTATAACTGCTCTAAAAGTGTGAAGTTAGTTAAATTATTTGGTAACTTTATGTGGAAAGCTAAATTTTAATTTTGGATGCAAGGCATGGAGTCTGACTGGTACTCAAAATTTCTTAAGACATTTTAAATTCAGGCACTTTGAAGAATCAATATCCAATCCTTGATATCAAATTTGAATAGCACTTAAAGTCCCACAAACCTTAAGACTGGGGTCCACTTATGTTCTTTAGTTATCAGTCTTGTAACAAGAAAAGACAGAACAGAATTAATGAGGGACTACTGCCTACTAAAGCATCTTACGTTCACCATAGTGAAAACACTTCACATGGGTTATTTTCTTTGCACACTAAACATCTTGAGCCAAACAACAGAAATAGGAGAAAAGATATTTCCACCTTGAGTGGAGTAGTGGGTATGGAGTCTTCATGAGACTTTATTCAATAGGGTGGGGAAGACTGAAATCACTAAGTTCCCTTTTCATATGCCTCACTAGCTGTGAATCCACAGACATGGACCACATTAGAGCTCACAAGGACTCCGGCCCCTTGGAGTGATGAACTGTACCAGAGGGCCAACGAGCCTGCATTGTGGAGGCAGTACTTGGGCTTATGAGGAGTGAGGTTTTCTAGATTTCAAGGTTGAGAGGTGAAAGGGCTGCAATTCATAGTGTGGGCTATGTATAAGCAAGAAGCTGAGTGTGAATCGGCTGTGCATGAAAGGAGTTTGAGGAATCTCCATTTGACTGGGACCTGAGGTATAGGAAGCAATAAGATGTTAGCTTGATGATTGTGGCCCAGAAGCCTTAGCTCAATGAATGGTGAAGTTCAGGGGGTCTTGCAAAAGCAAGAGATGTGTCCTGGCAGGGGATGGAAACCAGCTCCACTGCTCTTGGCCCCGTCCCCATCTCTCACAAGAGTACCATAGATCACATAATATAATCTAGACTTTAAACCATGCTTCACCCAAGGCCTTATGATGTAACTTTGGGTGACCGCATGATATTAAACACAGACAGAAGTTCAGGCTGCGAATTCTTAAAATAGTATCTGATGCTAACGAGACCAGCTAGATGTTTAGTTTCCCCAGGACTGAGGGGTTCCTGGAGATGAGACACATCCTGTGATGAGACAGGGTCAGTCTCAGGGGAATCAGGGTGAGCTGACTCACTGCAAGATCACTGTCTCTGTATACTGCAAATATTTTACAGAGTAAAAAAAAAAAAAAGCCTAGGGTTAAATTTTCATAATGAACTCAAAGCAGGCAAAAATGTGGAAAAGCACTGACAGAGTGTAATCATGTCTGCTAGCTTTAAGTATACACTTACTTTCTATGCCACGCATCCATCTATCCATCCTCCATCCATATTCTTCCTCCAATCATAATCCTCCTACCCAGCTGACCACCCACCTCCTCATTCCAACAATGGCCATTCCACCTCTAGGACGGCCTAGCTATTTTTCTGAATCCAGAAGGAACAGCAGCCATGAGCAGGGCTGACTCACCCCAAGCTCTAGATAGCCACGTTTGAACTCTAAAGAAGGAGTCTTGAGTTTTGTTCTGTTTGTTTTTTGAGACAAGGTCTTACTATGTATCCCTGACTGTCATGGAACTTGCTACGTAAACCTGGCTATCCTCAGCCTCACAGAGATCTGCTTGACACTTCATCCAGGGTACTGAGACTCTTTTTTCTCTTAAAAAAAAGTTTAAAATGGTTTTTGTTGTTGTTGTTAACTTATTGTACTATTTGTGTTTAGGAGAAGAGAAGATTTATTTTGCTGGATCATTTGCTCCTCCCAGAAATGAAGTAGTGTCAGAGACATGGGTTCTTGATGTCTCAGGGACAAGAGGGCCCTTCTCTGAACACTTCATCTGTGTCAGTTTTCTCCTGCCCCAAACAGGAGAGGATAAAGCAGGTACATTCATGTGGCCAGAGATGTGGCTTGGTGATTAAAGTTACCTGCTGCTCTTTCCAACCTCAGCAATTCCCAGCACCCAATCAGGAAGCTCACAACTGCCCCAATCTCCAGATTGTGGTGGAAGCAGATCTCACCCCCCAGGTCTGACCATCATCATCACCAACACACATGGCATACACTCACAGCACATATATACACACATGCACACACAAATAATAAAATTAAATTAAAAATTATTTTAAAAAAGAAGGTCCATTTCTGGTCCTCAGAGTCCATTTCTGTGTGGCCTGCACATGTATAAGCCATGAAGAGACCAAAGACTATGTAAGATTTTTAAAATAAGATATTTTTATAGTTATAAAGTTTTAAATAAACCACATTAAATAAATACTTATGCACAAAGGGACAATTCACATTATCCTATTTATTTTTAATACTTGAAAACTCTGTTTTGGTTTCAAGTAATACCTAAGGTTTAAGGTTTTTTAATAAAAATTCTGGAATGCTTGTTTTGGGAATCACAGAAATACAAGAAGAAAAGAATCTCATCACCAAATGTACCAGCATGAAAGACTTTTCTCCAGTCTTCTTCTGAAGTCTGGCCCACTGAAAAGAGTGAGCACTCAGGGTGGTGTACCCTATCCTCCACCACCCAGGTGTGTTCCCAATACCTCTATGGCCCTTCTTCTTCTCTGTGACCTAAGTCTGGGCTTCCAAGGATGGAGCAGAGAGAACCAAGATGACACAAGTAGAGCAAATCCAGCAATACAGCGATATGTTAGGAGTTAAATGAGGAACTTAGGACATCTGGACTCCAGTGGGGGCCTGCCTCCTCGGGCCTTGTAGAGATTAATGGAAGTGGTGGCCATCAGGCAGGGCCTCTTTCCAGCTTGAGAGCTCTGCTTGGGCTCCATTCATCTCTCTTTGTAATGAACATTTGTGGTTGTAATCTGCAAATTAGAAACAAGAAGAGAAAAGCACCTTGTGAGGAGGTTGTCATCTTTCATGTGGTCTAAACAACTGCTACCCCAATTCCCAGAGAAGAGGACCCTACGACTCTATCCCTAAGCCCTAGAGAGGAATGTAGTAAAACAGTAGATTTGCTGAGGTAATTACATGAAGGGAAAAGCAGAGGCCCCCAACAGCACTGCTTTGAAGCCCCAAAGCTGTAGACTCTGAACAGAGACAAGTGGTGACTCTGTCCACTGCGCATTGTCTGTCCTTTGAAAGCTTGGTGGGGGGTGAAGCTGGGGAGAAGGGGGTGTAGGGACTCACCATGATTGGCCTCTGAGATAACGAATCCCTGAGGGGTTTATGTCAGAGTAGGAGGTCCATCCAGTGTGTGGCATAAATTCACTTTTATGAAATTCTTTCAACTGACTCCCCTCAGTGTCTGAGACCCTCAGAGCATATGGGTGCCAATGATGGTTAGCCTCTAAGTTACAGTGTGAGGAATGCCCCCTTTAGGCACACAGACATAATTGCAGGCATGGCTGCATGCAGCCCCTTGCAGGTGAGATCTGCCTATGTAATTGCTGTGGGAAAGTCATCTGCAGAACCATGGTCCCCTCACTTCTCTGCTCTAACAGATGGAGTCTTCTAGAAGATCCACTGCTGAATGTGGCCTATCACACATCAACCTCAGTGCTGAGCTTTCCTTTCACTTGCAGCTACTTTTGCCCAATGGCTTTTTAAAGCTACAGAAGACTTTAGCCTCTGTTCCCCTGCGACTCAATAAAACAGTTCCTTTCAGCACATCCACTGATGTTTGAGTTTTCAAGCACCCAACAAGCATTGCATACAAATTATGATGACTCTCTCGTGTATAATGAAATGGACGCAGAGAAGTTTGGTGGTTTGCCAAGTTCAGAACTACAAAGTCAGAAAGTGTGAGGTCAGGGTTCCTCCCTACCCGTGTCCTGTACTCTGAGCAGAGACCAACCTACCAGCAGCTTCTATAGCCAGTGCTGCTATGGAAGAGCAAGGCTTGTGTGATTCTGATAAAAGGGTGCAGATGAGGGGAGTTGAGGTTAAAGTGTCTTCAGACATCTGGTCAGTCCCCAGCTGTGGTTGACGTATTGTAGTGTGGGGGCTACTGAAACATGCAGCCAGCAGGGGAACAGCTGCTGGGAGGGTGGTCACAGGGAGGGCTGGAGGAGGCAGGACAAGCAAGTGGGTTATTCCAGAAACTCCAGGAAACCAGGGAGGCATGTCACATCTTAGAGGGTGTTGACAGGAATGGAAAGACCAGACCAAGCACAAAACTCCAAAGCTCTAAGTATTTAGAAGCCAAGAAAGAGCCAGTACAGAAAGCCCTCTCAATTCTTGATGAGTTGAAGGTGTGAGAAGTCAAGAATAGGAGGAGCAAGGTCTGGTGACGTTGGCCATGCTCTTGCTGCCTGTGTCTGGAGGGTAAGCAGTGACCCAAGGTGGGTGTTCAACAGAATGCTACTCAGGATATACTGGGAGAAAGGGCTTTGGGTGCAGACCATAGACAAGTCCACAGAGAGGAAGCTGGTTCCTGATGCTGAATATAACTGAATGGCTGAAGAAAGAATATTAGACTCTGATGACGTTGATGCTGAGGTCTCTTAGCACTGGCTTGCTTTCTATACTTCAAGAATTATTTCCAAAATAAAGCTTTGGAACTGTCACTGTCCTTTAGTGGGCACTTGGGCTATAGTTACTCATTGTATGGAGTCTTTAAGGCAAATCCTTTCTCAGAGGAAGAGTGGGAGTAGGGAACACGCCTCCTATGTGCTCCTTTTTTTCTTATGCAGGGAAGGGTGACCTGCATAAAAAAATCAGTGAGACAGTAAGAGCAGTGATCAGTGAGACAGGTAAGTAGCTCTCCTGAGCGTCGCAGGGCTTCAGTGATGATTTTTATCTTCCTGTGTGGTTGTTAAAAGCCTTTTGAAATTACCTCTTCATACAAACAGAAACTATCCCATTTCTCAATTCTAAAGCAAGACCAAAATCACACACACACACACACACACACACACACACACACACACACACAGAGAGAGAGAGAGAGAGAGAGAGAGAGAGAGAGAGAGAGAGAGAGAGGCAGAGAGAGAGAGAGAGAACAGTGAGCTCTGTGACAGTCTCTCCCTGCTCAAGATCAAACAAGGTAATGTGACAGTGTGACTTGCCTTCCTTTTGAGCTCCTGGCCATAATCACTGGAGAGTGGAGGCAGCTGATGTTAGTCACATCTAATTAAAATTGTTCTGTGCCATTTGGTTTCTAATGACGGCCGTTGCATGTTTCCTACATAGTGGTTGGTCCATTTGCCTCAATCTGTCATCTAGTTTTCTCAATTAGTAGCAGTAATTATAACTCCAAAGTCAATAGCAGTATCAAAGCAAGGTTATGTAAACACCATAAAGTTATTAGGGATGAAAATAACTGCAGCCCTATTGAGATTACTCACAGCAGAAGGAGGGTGTGACAGGAATCATTGAAGAGGAGAAGAATGGAGACTTTGAGGCCGCAGGGCAGCTGTGTTGGGGGCCAGGGGATGAGACGGCACAGCAAGATTGCCTTCTGCTTACAGGTTACAGATACAAGCAAGCCCAAGGGATTATGATGGGAAAATTCTGTAAGGTTTTAAGTGACCAGCCGGTGAGCAGAGTTCAGTGTTGTTCTCACTGCTCCATCCTACAGGAGCAGAAAAGGAAATAGGATCCAGGGCTCTAAGCAATGACTATAATCGATGATGTTGCTAATGAGTTTATGTAAGGAGAGGAAGTGAGATTGTGTTGACCTACTCAACCGTTTGCCCTTTCCTTGTGGGTGTTTCCTAATCAAATCAAAAGTCAGCCCACACCCTAGGAGGGCGAAGAAAAGGTATTATTGTTGGGCCACTCCCTGATCTTTTTTTTTTCCAGAATGGACAGAGAATTTCTTTCTTTGGATTTATAAGTCTCTTTATTCCACATGAACATTTAAAATGAGCAAAGGGGCCTTAGCTTGAGCTCTAGCTCTCTGTGTCTGTCTGTCAGTCAGTCTGTCCATCACATCTGTGTGTTGTGTGTGTGCACCAGTACTTGTATAATGTAGAGATGATTGTGCCTGTATGTTAGACATACATCCCTACATGTGACTGTCTAGTCTCTGGGACAGCTATAACAGAACAATACACAGACATTTGCTTACACTAACAGTTTTGGAGGCTGAATACCCAACACCAAGATGTTGGCAGGGTAAGATCCTCGCAGGTTTCTGTCCTTGGTGTTGCATTTGAGCTGTCTTTTCAGTGAACACTCATAAAAGCAAGAAGAGAGGGAAGGAGGGATAAAGGAGAAAAATAACAGGAGCAAATTCTCTCTGGTATCATAGAAAGATGCTAATCCCACTGGGAAGACTTTTTTGTCATCTCTTCATCTGTACCAAATTACTCCCAAAAGCCTTATACATCCAGACCCCTTCACATGAAGTTTATGATGTCAACACATGAAAACTTGGGGACACAATTCCACCCTCACAAATGACTAATAGAAATCTACCTCAGTATTGTAGATTAACATAACAGATTATTAGAACATTTCCTAAATGTTTAACCTTTGCCAGTACAAAGTGATTTCATTAGTTTCTAGGGGAAATAAAAATTGTCAATGAGAGCAAGGAAATGCGTTTAAACGGGCTTTGAATGAACTATGCTTGAGAATTCAATAGTATCCCCTTCTCCCACACGACTTTCTGAGGTGTGTTATCATTTTACATTTGCTTCTGATGGAATCGGAATAACCCTATTTGTCCATCTCATCTGACTGGTATCAATCCTTAGCTGAGTTCATTCTGATGGTGCTCAGTCACTCCATAAGCTTCTCAGGTGACCTCTGCAGCTATATGAGTGCTGTGCAGAGCCAATGAGGAGCAGGTAAGTTCACCATGAAGGCAGTAGTTTTCTTTTTAAAAATTAAAAAAAATGAGATTTATTTATTTTTATTTTATGTGTATGTCATTTTGGTGACATGTCTGTCACCGCATATTGCAGTACCCATGGAGGCCAGAAGAGGGCATCAAATTCCCTGAACCTGTAGTTACCAACAGTGGCCCACTATCGTGTGGGTTCTGGGAATCAAACCCTGGAAGAACAGACAGTACTCTTAAGAACTAGCCATCTTTCCAGCTTCACTTCTCTTAATTTGAGAAGCAGAAAATTTCCTACTTCTAGCTAGCCAGTTTCCAGAACTGACTTTATTCTCATAATGGTGTGTGCTTTTTCCTGAAGCTAGCCTCGTAGAGGTCTGTAGTATTGCAAGTCACCCAGGCTCCCTGAGACACTCGTGCCATACTCAATTGCACAATTTGGTACGAAGCACTAATCATCTTTAGATCTGTGACTATAACAAGCTCAAGTGAATGAAGTAGACCAAGAATCACAAGCCAAAGCTTTGGGACCAAATTCACCTTGTCAGGGGCTAGTTTCTTTGCGTTGACCTATCCAGTTCCTGTGAAATACCATGACCAGAGCATGCACAACAAGAGGAAAAAATATTGCTAAGTAAAAAAACCCACCGCCACTACCACCACCAACAAAAAGCAGTAAGTGCAACATGTTTTTTAATCTTTCGCAGTTTTAATTCTTAAAATTAACAATTATCAGTAGTTTTCTACATATGTCTGACATTCAATGAAAAGTATTATCTTCAGTACCCAGGAACTATCAATTCAACAAAATCTTTCTTTCTCTGTCTTTGTTGGTACTTGTTGTGTGCCTTTTGCTTTTCCCCTTCATCCTTTCACCAGCACTCACCACAAAGAGGCAGGCACTCTGGCAGGCACTCAGAGAGGGAAATGTCCATAGGAACAGGGTTATTTATAGAGATCTTGCTTATAGTGCATTTGATTGAGTCAGTATTGCTGGGTACAGTCATCCTCACTGTCACCCTTGAAAGAATGGATATTGTAGCACTGTTTTCAAACCATCTGTTCAAAAATAAAATAAAAAAGTTCTAAAGCAAGAATATGTACTTTGAATCACTCATAAGCAGCCCTGCGAGTCCAGATTCTCAGAAGGAATAAAGGTCCTACTAGCAGTTGATTGAACAGCACAGAGAAGTCACATTCAGTTCCCACTGTGCATGTTAGAGCAGGTTGCTTTAATCCATGATAACTGAGTCTCAATATTTCTGTAGCTTCCAACACATTTGATGAGGGTTCATGAGAAGGCCTGAGCTGTGCATGTGGCGACATCACCAGCACCTGTGCAAGGAGAAGAAAGGGAGTTGCCCACAGGAAATGTCACAGCCAGATTCAGAAGTGGCAAAACCATGTTCTGTCTACACTCCTCTGCGTCCAAGCCATTTGTCCCTAATGCACAGATGGCTAAGCAGTGTGCTTCAATCAGCCCCAGAGCAGAAGAGGAAGGGAGAAGCAGCCACATGCACTCTACCCTTCCTTTCTGATGATAAAATGCAAAGATTCACACATTCCGAACAAGATCCCCACCACTGGGCTACATTCATATTCCTTGGTTTTTGTTTTTGTTGTTGCTTGTTGTTTGTTTTTGTTTTTCTGTTGGAATCCTCCCTTGTGTGCTTTGCTTCATAAGAATGGAGTTTGGGATTGTTCTCCTTTGCCTGAAAGCTCCTAGTCAGAGTGTGACAGCAAGAGGTATAGAAAGAAAGCTGAAAGAGGACCATGACTGTCTCCTCTGGGGCAGGTGCTCCTTTTGGTTACTACATCCCAGAGCCCTGGTAAGCACTTGATTGCTTCCTTTTACCTTTTCTCCTGTGTTCCTGGAATTGCTTTGTCATGTCTCCTCAGAGGCATGAGCGTCATCCAGGTGGTGTCATCCCTCTGTATCTATCTATCTGAACCCCAGCTCTGCAGCTCTGGCTCTCTGAGCTCTGAAGTATCGATGATACCACATCTAAGTCTTCCGTGTCCACAGCCCATGGGTAATAGCTGTTCCTCACAATTATCCCAACCCAAATGACATATATCAGAATCTAAAGAATTCCATAGCTCAAACCTTTCAGAATACTGACATGATATTACAAGTGGAAAATGGTATACATGCCCTCATTGATGGGCTGCAGTCAAAGTGCAGGTGTACTAAAAATACTGTATAAAAGGACCTTCAGGCTATGCATTGAGAGTATACACAGAACACAAATGATTTTCACATTCAGATTTGGGGTACCATCCCTAAGATACTTTATTATGAATATATAAACATTTCAAATGTAAAAATATCTCCACTCTAAAGCATTTTTTTTGTCCCAAGTCTTTGGAAAGGGGTTAGATGCTCAGCCAGCGTCCCTGGATCACTGAGGTAGGCACGTGTGCTTGTTAAGTCCCAAGACAAACATGGAGAAGTCCTTGTGTCAAAGTTCCCCTGTAGAAAACACCTAGTTTGGCTTCAGGTTTTCAAACTGGAGCTTACCAGCGACTACAGCCGCCATACAAGTACAGCGTGTGGTAAATGAAGAGGCTCGAGCTTTAATTTTTGAAGAGTACTCTAGCTGCTGGCTGCCCTGGAAAAACATGGCTCAGTTCAGCAGACTACTCACTTCTAAGCAAAAAACTATTTAGCTTTCACTTCAGCTTGTGAAATTGATTTATTGGATGAATTAAAAAATCAACAACTCACTAAGAAGAATAAGTCAAATAGCTTACATTCATAAAATAAATGCTAATCATTTGTTAGTGTGGACTTTTTTTGGTGTCAGTTAGAATGGTCAAATATAAACTTGCCCATTCTATGGCTTTTGGTTTGAAATCTGAAATCAGTTTCAATGTAAGCAGTCTTACATTAATGGACATTACAGTCTAATCAGATCTTAACGTAAGCTCCTAATCTTTATTCAAAAAAAAAATCTGAACCAATAGTGATTAATAAATGTCTTCTGTTTTTTTCATGCCGTGTAGTAGTGTTAGCATTTGAGGTGTGAGGACACCACAGTCTTCTGTCTGTGAGCACACACTCAGTGTATCTCACCCACACAGGATGTGTCCTGTGCATATGTGATAGTCTATCTACCTAGGGTGTCACACACATATTGTGTGTCCTGCAAACCTGTAGAACATCCTACACTCACATAGAGTGTTTCCCTTGCATCTTCTGCTCAATTCCTATCTGCAGTGTGTTCTGTTGGTAAAGTCGCTGTTCCAGAGGACACGTATTCTGTACTTTCCTGTCATCATGCTCTCCACACAGAGTAAAGTACTGACCATGCTATGGGGTGGTCATTTATTGGTAATTGTCTAAGTAAATGATGAATAGCTTTACTTCAGGATCATATTTATTCAATTTTCTGTATAAATAAATAGCGGGGCATACCACTATTGAATGGAGAATTGGAAGACTAGTAACTAGTTAAGACTCTCATTCATCCTAGGAGAATAAAGCCCGAAACTCAGTGGTGACCCCAGGAGAGGTGGCCTCCAGCAGCCATACTCATCTGAAAGGTTGAAGGTTTCCCTGGGTGGCTGGGTTTCCTTGGCTGGCCTCTAAAGTTCATGTATACTTGGAGCCCCACGTGAGGCTATGGATGAGAAAAAACAGCAACCCACTGTGTGCTAATACAGAACACCGCAGGGCCTTTACACTCGGTGTACTGGGACTTAAGTGTTGATAAGTGTTGGATGGTGTCTATGCAGTAAGAACATGCTGGTTGAAGTACACTATCTCACGTCACCAAACCCGAAGGAACCTGAGGTTACTTTGTCAGCCTCTAACCACTCAACAGGGTGTCCCTACAGAGGCTCTCTGAGAATACAGTGGGAGTGAGTACAGTTTTTGTTGTTGTTGCTGCTGTTGTTATTTTAGTGTGTGCATGTGCGTGTGCGTGTGTGTGTGCGTGTGCGTGTGCGTGTGCGTGTGCGTGTGCGTGTGTGTGTGTGTGTGTGTGTGTGTGTGTGTGTGTGTGTGTGTTTTAAGCTGAGATGACCTGGTATGGGAAAGCCCAAGACTACCACAGCTGTCTTTGTGCCTGAATACTGAGTCCCTCCAAGTAATTCCTTTTATTGTCTGGAGTTTCATGTGAGTACTGGAGGCTGTTTGCAGACAGCTGCTTAGAGGTCACAGTGCTGGCTGTAAAGCTGGCTAGGGCTTAGTCTGCTATGGCTGATATTTTTACTAATGTTCGAATTTAATTGAAAATACTTAGTTTATTGGCACTAGTTAATCCAATCTATTTTTTCCTAGTTGAGGAACATGCCAAAAGCTGTAATTTGATCAGTTTTATGTGAACCAAAATAGATTTTGGCTTGAGCACAGGAGGAGGGACGATTTTATATCCGTTCAAAATCGGCCTGACAGTTTAACTTGCAAAGTTAATAGAAATGAGGAGAAAGAAATTTCATAGGAAAATTTGGAACAAGCCATGACAATCGTGAGATGTCTTCACAGACCTTCCCTGGGTCAGCTGTCTGTGGGTCCTCATCTCCTGGACAGATTCTAGACCTCATTCGTGTGTCCTTGTTCCTCAGTCCTATACAGCGGAAAAGCTTGGTGGTAACTGGGTTACCCTAAAGAAAGAGTGGCAGAGTCCTTTCTCTCTATGATCCTAGTCTCAGGATAGATGTGTGTGTGTGTGTGTGTGGGTGGGTGGCTTCTCTTAATGTTCATTTGTCCTCAGTACCCTCTGGAAGAGCACCTGTTCCTTGTTAAGGCTTACCTACCTTGCTTGCCCAGCTCCTGTCCCTTTCCATGCTGGCCACTCAGTGACAAGATAAATGGAGCATCATTGTCAGCTTCCTTGAAAAGTTTTTCTGGTACTGTAACAAGCACCTGAGGCAATCAGTGAATGAAGACAGTAGGTCTACCTACTGTTTAGTAGGTTTAGTAGGTTGTTGTTCTTGACTGGCCCTATTGCTTTGGGTTTATAGTGAGGTAGCATAGCATAGTTGTGGTACATGGCAAACCCTTCTCCTCACAGCTGGGATCGAGGGGGAAGCAAGGGAAAATGTCAGGGTCAGAATTTCTCATCCCTTCAAGAGCTTGCCACTGCTTGAAAGACCTTTCCTTTAACTCCACCTGTTTAAGGTTCTACCAGCCACCCTCCCACAACCCATAGGCTTAGAACCCAGAATTTAACACACAAATCACTGAGATACTTCACATCCACACTACACTGTTTCTTTCAACTAGAATCCTGTGCTCTATGGCCAGGCTCTAAGTAGGGACAGGAGTAGTAAATGGAGTACACCCTTGACCTTGCAAAATTTACTATGGAGTCAGAGATCTAACTCATGCTGATTTTAATTACTAGTAAAACAAAATGTGTGAAGAGATTCTCTGGGTTCCCCACCTCTTTGTGCAGACCCAGGCTCCCTCTATTTCTTTTCTGCTGCCCCTCGAAGCTTTTTCATGTACTCCACCTCAATTCCTTTGGATTTGGGGAAACACTTTCTACCAGGAACTCAAGGTGGCTGTATTGGACTGGGATGCAGAACCGTTCCTCACTAAATTGACATCAGAGAAGTTTCTTCTTACAGTAGACTGAAATCAACACAGGGCCTCATAACTGGACAAGGTGCAAAGAGTGAGCGACTTTGGAACACTCAGCCCTAAACTGAATGTCTTTAAATCCTCCCTCAAGGCTCAGGGGCCTATGCAGAAGAGGAGGTAGAAAGATTGTAGAGAGCCAGAGGTGAGGCATGACGTCAAGGAAACAGTATCTTCCAGGCACAAGAGGGCTGATGCACGTATGAACCCAAGAGATTGTGACAGCATCCACAAGATCTGCACAAGTTCAAGCCAGAGGGGGTCCCAATCCTGAGTGGAAGAAATAGACTCTGGGTTACATTTTCATCAGGAAATTATTGGCAACTGATGCTCACTGACAAATGGCAAATCTCCAATGCAGCATCACTGGGTACATCGCCCACATTCAGGGCAGGCTCCGTGCCAGGGAGAAGTTAACCAACACAAAACAGTCCATGCCGCTTTGTGGACTTTCTTTTCTCTTTTCTTTTCTTCTTTGTTTTATTGGTTTTTTTTCTTATTTGCTTTGATTTTCATTCTTTGTGGATTTGTTTTGAGATACACACATGTATACACATGCGAACACACACACACATACACAGAGAGAGAGGTTGAGAGAGTTTGAGAGAGAGGGAGAAACAAAATTAGGCAGGTAGGGAAATGATCTGGGGAGGCTTGGGGGAGGGGAAACAAAATACATTGCATGAAAATACACATTAAAAACCTAAAACAAGAGAAAAATGTGTGAAGCATCTGAGGCCTCTTTTGCTATGGGAGAAGAACAGCTCACAGACATACAAGGACAGCGATCGTCTTGGTGGACCTTTGGACTCTTTTTTTTTTTTTTTTAAATATGGAATACTACAAGTGCTTTAATCAAAATCCTATTACTCTAACGAAAATCACTCAAAATCTTCCAGACCCAGAATGCTTCACTGCAGTGAACAGGCTTGGATGAGGAGTAAGGCCAGTACCGAGTGGGTGGTCCGCCCAGAGGGATGCCCCCTCTCTGCTCTTCAAAGAACCAGAGCTGCCTTCAGATCTTGGCTGGAGCCATGGAGGAAGTGTGGAGGGTGAACATGAAAGCCATTGTGCTGAATACTAGACAGGTTTGAGTTCTACCTTGCTCAGTCTACTGAACTTCAGTCCCCACCTGCTTTCTAGGTAGGCTCACAGGTTATCCACCCACCCCCAATCCCCTCCACCCCAATCATGGAAGGGACTGGGTTGCACTTTCTGGAGGGACACAGAGAACACAAAGGCTGACTGTTGTTTTTTTCTCTTGGGGCAGGCATTTTGTGGGTGAATTGTCTAGCCATGAATGTTTCTTAGGAGGCCGCATTTTGGAATTTCTCTGCAAAGATGTTTGGAGGTGTTTATGGCGAGTTGTCTAGAGAAAGCACTTGGGGGCTGCATTGCCGGAATCTGGTGTTATTTTACTCTAATGTATGTCCTGGCAAAGGATGTGGTGACGTGAGCTGGCCTAGGCCTACTTCATTTCCTCCTCCCAGATCACATGATTTTACTATCCTGTCCTTCCCTTCTTTGTACCCCAAGACTCACTTGTCCTGGTTGGGGCATATGGCTCAGGCATGGGGGCTGCTTTTCTAGTCTCTGAGATTTTTTTTCACCGTACACCACTTGACAATAGCCCACTCTGATGTGTGCTGAAAACTGACCTTCCTGGGCCACCTTGTCCCCAGGATGTCAGGTGACCATCAGATGACCATCGAGTGACCATTATGCAGGAGCAGGGCAGAGCCATGATGCCTACCTGCCAACTTTATAGGTTCAGCTCAACCCCTTTGACGCAAGTCCTTCTGTGGTGTTGTTCCTGCAGACTCCAGCTCTCGGAGTCTGGCAGACTGTTGTCCCTCCAGCCTTAGGACTGGTGGCAACTTCCAGTTTTTATGGTTAGTTTCTTCACTCCAGTTTTCAATTAAAAATATTTTTTTTTATTTGTAGGATGGTCTGTATATCATCTGCACATGTGCAGGTCACAAGACAGCTTGCTGAAGTTCCTTTTCTTCTATCATGTGTATCCCAGAGATTGACCCAACGGCAGTTGGTCAGACCCAGTGGTAAGCACCTTTGCCCACTGAGCTATCTTTCTGACTTTGGCATGGCTTTTTTTTTAAAGTTTCTACCAAGTTTACCCCAATTTTATGTTTGTTTGTTTGTTTTAAATTGGAGCCTTGCAAGGCACGGGGTTTTGCTGGCTTCCTTTCCTGCCTCTATCTCCTGCATTTGAGGGTGCCTTCTGCAGCAGAGGTCTATCATATGCCTCTTGCTTGGAGATCGGGTAGCCTTACCTAGACTGTCAGTGTCTTGCAAAGCATCTGGGGCTGGTAGTACTTATATCTAGTGTCACATGCATTAATGAGAGGTGGGAGCGCAAGGCAGCTGACATAGCAGGCTTGCTAGGTGAGTCATTAGCTTTCCTCCTCCCACACTTGTCCCCAAACGGTTCAATGTTAAAACATATAATCTGCTTCCTCCTCACCTAGAGGTAGAAAAGAGAAAAGACCATGTAAAAAATCAGGGTGACCACAGATGTGCAGAAGCAGGACCTTACCTTCCTCCCACGGTGCAGATGCACATGGGACCAAGAGCAAGAGTCCACTGTCTACTGCTCAGATCACTGCAGGGGTTGGATGGCACAGGGGCCTGAGAAAGTGGCTTTTGGCATTAGGGTGTGGTGCAGAGATTCACAGAGAAGACTGTATTGTTTTAAACAATTTATCTCTCCCCATTTGCCACATTTTGATCTCTTCAATTTTATTTCTTCTTTAGCCGATGTCTACACTTATTGCAAGGACATCTATATGCTCCCTAAAAACCTATCCATGATATGACTTACAACCCAATACCATTTAGAATCAGGAGTGTCACCTCCCCCCATGTATCATGCAAGTATATAGTTAACACCCAGAAGATGTCATTATCTATGCCCCTTGCCCCTCTTCCGAATGATCTCTTTTCTTTTCACAGTGAAGGCTCAATAGAGGCAGTACATCCTGTTTCGTTAAGAGCATTCTAGCTGTGCTCCAAGCAAGCAATCAGAGACGGTCATTTTCAGGATATGAGCTAGGGCCAATAACTAAAAGACGTTTTTTTCATGACTCTAGGACAAGTCACTTTAGGCATGAGTCTTTACTGAGCTTTATACGGTTGTTTGGATCTTGAGATTGTGGTAGCCTCTACTCTCACGAATATACATTTAGTCCTTCTCTTCTAGGGAGTTTGAGAAGTCTTGCTACTTTTATTAATATTTGTAGACTACAAACTATGTTAATAGAATTTTGGCCTCAAACAAGGACAGGCAATTGAACCTGGAATCAGGAGTCTGATGATTGTACCGACCCAATCCTGGCAGTGAGCTGGACAGTAGGAAGGGAAGCTGACTGGACACTAATAGAGATAGAAGACCTGGGTGTCTCTGTCATGATAGAGAGCTGACATTTTTCATGTCTAAAGCCAGCATCATTAGTGATCCTGTGGCTGGGAGCCTTCTACTCTTATAAGAAGGGAGCGAGAGAAATCTACTCTAGGATCTAACAGCTTTGTTTCAACTCCCAGATTTAGAGGCTTTGCTTATCACCCCTTTTCCTTTGGGACTATGGTGGCATCATGGTAAGCATGAAGGACAGAGAAAGCCTACCAAAGTCATAGCTGAGCATGCAAGAGAGAAAAGGGAGAGATCAAGGAGCCATAATCCCCTCTGAGAACACACCACCAGAGACCCTAAACCTCCAATCAGACTATTCCCCCAAATATCTCAGAACCCAGTAGCACTGTGGTAGGGAACCAAACCTTCAAAAGATGCATTCTGGGAGAACATTACAGATTCAAATTATAGCAAGCCCCAAATCCCTTTCCTTGGATGGATTTTAGTAAGAATTTAATGAAGACCTACCATGTGCTAGACAGAGAGGGAGAGGAGAGAGAAAAAGAGAGAGAGAGAGAGAGAGAGAGAGAGAGAGAGAGAGAGAGAGACCAACCTGGCATCCATAAATCTTTCCTAAGGGACAGCTAGTAAACACTTCAGACTTTGTAACCAACCAACACAGCTCTTCCATGTAGCAGGGGCTGTAAGCACCTATGGTAGTTCCCAGTGGTCCTTTGCTTTAAGTGACAGCTAAACTTGAATGAATTTTCAGGTTACCTGTGGTGATGGACGGGCGTGGAATCTTTATTTCAAAATCATGCAGCCTATCAGCTTTGCAAAATACAGCACAATGAGTTATGAGAATAAACTGAAGATTCATAATATAAACATCATTTACCATGAGACCCAAGGCTTGAACCCACTTTGTCCAATCACTGTGTGCAAGTGGCACTTATCCTTCTTGCCCTCCCCTCCCACTTTGCCCTTCTTACCTTCCTCATCCTCACTTTCATCCTTTATGTTTGTTCTTAGTAAATCAGCACTGGATTAGGGAGAGACCATTGGTATGTGGGCCTAGCTTTAGCCATTTCAGTTGAGATTGGTTCTGTACCTAAAATGCTGCCAATCCATGACCGCTAAATATGGTGGCTAAATATGTTTAGTGTTGTTGGAGAAGGAAGTTTCATGAGTGGAAAGAGGTGTAGTTCAAAATAAACCCTTTAGTGTCAAGAGTAAACTGGACACAGTGTTGTAAGCTTGTGGTTTTTAGTACAGTCAGAGATTAGACAAGGCTTGTGTTTCCTAATAATATAAGGAAGGAAGAAAAGAAGGACAGACAGAAGGAAGGAAGGGAAGAAGGTAAGGAGGGAGGGATGAAGGGAAGGAGGGATGGAAAGCAGGAAGGAGGGAGGTAGAGAGGGAAGGAGGGAAAGCTGGCTTAATTTGACTCAGAATCTCAGGGGATGTCAGTTTACTATGGCAAAGAAGACATGGGGGAGATTTTGTTCTTGGTGAACATGGCCAAATGGCTTCTTCAAATCTTGGTGAACCAGGGAGCAGAGAATTCAAGACTGAATTTAGTTGTTGGCATGTCCTTTAAGGCCCACCTGTCATAGCATATTTTTACCAGCTAGGGCCTTTGTCTCAAAGGTTCCATAGCCTCTCTAAAAATTCTACTAGCTGGGGAGCAAGGTTTGAAACACATATATCTATGGGGTACATTCTACATTTAATAGCATTCATGCATGCATATAGTTTCTGGAGGTATACTGGGAAGGTCTAGGAACCATGGTGCCCTAATGACAGTGAACAGCCCCAGTTCCTGTAGTTTGAGTTTTAGATGCCACACCTAATTTAAAGAAACCAAGGAGTTGGTTTTTTGGATCCTTGGTTGGAACCTAAGGATCAATAGATAAATACAAGATCAACCTGAGACATTTAATTTGGTTTAGAAATTATAGAGTTCTCAAAATATAAGAAACCAGTTCAAAGGCATTCACCTGGCCATACGGACCACTCTGCATCAAATTAGTGAGGGTCATGCTTTGTAACCTTTTGAACACCATAGGTGCCCATAAATTTATACAATGGAAGAAGAGAATGATCTGCGCTCTGGCAGAGATTCTCTTGCAAATATTCACTAATTACTTAACAGTGAATAAGAATAGGGTATGCAGTGACTGGGGGTGAAACTTTGCAGCTTCTGTCTTAACCAAATAACAAAGTGAATATTGCTAACATCAGGACAATTTAACATTGGGTGCCATTGGACAAGCAACATGGCACACTGAGAACAATGTTACTATGAGATATTTCTATCCTTGGTGCCCAAATGACAAGGAAGTATGGAGCAAGATCAATGCAGGGGACATTAGAATCAGGTACAAATATGTTGTTTTTGGCCTCGCTGTTGCATGCAGTACACTGAGCTCCATAAAGCCAGGATAAGAGAGTCAGATGGGCACTGGAGTTGAGAGGGAAAACACCTCTAAAGAAAACCACAGCTGTATATGGGCAAAAGAGACCCTAAGAACCCAAGAGGAAAAATGTCATCTTTCTTTGTTCAAACCTGCTTGGAAAAAAACTTCTCAGTTTTCTGTGAAGTTCTCAGAGAGATGGAAGACTTTGCCTGTAAAGAAAATGGAAATTAGAAGACAGCAATGGTGGATGAGACTCATTATGAATAAGAAGTGGAAACCTAGATCAATCCCAAAGAGGAAACCAAAAAAGTATCAAAGGCATCAAAGAATCCAAGTACTCCCCTAAGGCCTCCTCTGCCTTCTGTTTTGAGCATGGCTCCCACACCAAAGGAGAATATCACTGTTTATCCAATGGTGGAGTTGCAAAGAAGGGAGAGATGTGGGCTGACCCTGCTGTAGATTATGAGCAGCTCCAGGGGAGGAAGGCAGCAGAGTAGAAGGAAAAATGCAAACAGGATACTGCAGCCTTCAGAGCTAACAGAAAGCTTGACTGATGAAAGAGGGAGCTGTCAGAAGAGAGAGTCTTCAGGGAGGAAAGGAAGGGGGCAATAATGTATATTATAATAAAAAAATACAAAACCCCATACATTTTAGAAATTTACAAAAATAGTGATTTATGAAGGCTGAAAGAGCAAGAAAAAGAAAGAAGAGGAAGACAATGAATATGTTGGCTCAGTTTCTTTTTTGTCTATAATGCCTTTAACCCTCCAGAGTACAACTCACTTGTTTTTAAAAAAATATAGAAATGTAAGGGTTTGGTCTCTTTCTTATGGTTAACAAACCAACAACTATGTCTTTAGATAGCCTCTCTTGGTGATATTTTCTTTCTTCTAAAAAATCTATCTATCTATCTATCTATCTATCTATCTATCTATCTATCTATCTTCTATCTACCTATCTATCTTCTACTTCCCTGTCCATCCATCTATCTGTCTATCTATCTATCTATCTATCTATCTATCTATCTATCTATCTACCTTCTATCTACCTATCTATCTTCTACTTACCTGTCCGTCCATCTATCTGTCTATCTATCTATCTATCTATCTATCTATCTATCTATCTATCTATCTTCTATCTATTTAATGTGAATGGTTATTTGGCAACATGTATGTCTATGCATAATGTATGCACATGTTGACCACAGAGGCCAGAAGAGGGGATTGGAGCTCCTGGAACTGGAGAGCTTGTGAGCCTCCATGTGGGTGTTCGGAATCAAACCCTGGGTGCTCTGGAATAACAACCTGTGCTCCTAACCACTGAGCCATCTCTCCAGCTCTAGCAGTTTCAGTGGTCACTAATCTTGCCCGGTACAGCATGAGGATTATAAACTAGAATGGAAATTTAAAGTGAGCATCTGTTGGTGCACAGCACAGGTTTGTTATCCATGGGGAAGGAGGTGTTTTTTTCATCTTCAGTTGTCTCTGATGTAGCTTAACAGAAATAACTTTTGTTCTCTTAACTGAATATTATCCTGTAAGTGCAAACAAATGAAGCTGCTTTGTTGACATCCTGAAGACTTCTAAATAAATGCATCCTTATTCTATTAAGTTTGACTGTTTTCTTCTCAATGGGGAAACTAGTCTTTTGCTTCTGCCGTTTTTTGGGTCATGTGGGTTACTGTAGTGTTTATCTTTTCTTATAATTAACGACTACAGTGTGTTTCTTATACATTCTGCACATTGTGATGTGAGTACTAAAAGTTCCAGGCCATTTTTACTCCTAATTAAAACTCCAAAATCTTCGTCACTTGAATAAGAGATTTCACACAGGCCACTTACATTTATGAAAGCAATAAGAACTTATTCTGTTCACAAAATGGAATTATCAGAATCAGACAGTTTGAAAGTCTCTCCTCGAAAGAATAAAAAAAAAAAAAAAACCTTTGTTCTAATCTTTACATCATTGACTGTGCAATCTGTAACTATCACTACCATGTAATGGCAGCCACACTTTGTAGTTTCTCTCTTAAAGAAGACCTGAGAATGTGTCCCCTGAGGTGTGACCTTAAAATGGAATGGAAGACTGCCGTATAAAACCTTTGTTGACACCATTGCCAGGGAAGGCCCTGGAAATGCTAGTATAGTGCCTTTGCCCATTAACCTAAATATGGATTGCTCAGGAAACTCACGAGTCTGTTGAAAAACAATTTCTAGTTTGTCAGGCCAGCTTTTATTAAAATTATATCACATTAAAGTAGAGTATAATTCCTTGTATTGTGATTTGTCCCTTTATAAATAAGATACAAGGAAAGAAGATAAACTTAGCATCTCAGTACCAGTTGCCAACTTCTCATTATAAAATCCAAATTCATTGATTAGAGTAGTGTTTACCGGCTTAGAAGTTTAGAGAAATATTTGCCAATTCTCTAGGTTTGAGATTATTATTCTCTTTAAGTTCCAGTGTTTTAAAATACATAACTTATAGTACAATGTCTTATAACTTCATGTGCATTTGTGATAGAGCAATGTCTTGTTATATAATTTTAACCAGAATTTTTTTCCATTTGCATTTGTTTGTGTCATTTGAGGCAGAATACCGAACTTATGATTCCTGTACTTACTTATAAACTATAATTACAAAGATTTTTTTTTTAGAAATATCTTGTTTTCCATGTCAGATTTATGAAAGGAACAGAAAGGCTTAGTAAGTGTTTAAAATAGAAGGAAGCTCTTCTTCCCTCTTTCCTTCTCTCTCCCTGTCCATGCACTTTCTCTCCCTTCTCCCTTTTGTCTTCTTCTCCATGGCACCTTCACTGGCCTCCTTCCTAGGGGTTAGTAAACTTGCCTGCCTGAGAGCAGCTTCCCAATAAACCTGTGTGTATGGACATATATATGTATATATTTATATGTATATAAGCAGGAGCTTACACACACACACACACACACACACACGGCTAGAGGCTGAGAAGCTACAGATGGCTTGTGATTCAGTACTGAACCTCATGGAGAAGATTGTTCTAGGGACAAGAAAGTACAGGTGGCCTGTAATGCTGAATTGAACTGCATGGAGGTGTACTGAGAAACTTGGTGGTCCTATCATTATCCTGGAAATCTTGGGTTTTATGCTAGCTATGTAGACAGATGTTTATGCTTGTAAGAAGTACACAGTGATGATATTTGAGGAGTAAGGAGCCTACAAACTGTTATTGGATAGTTCAGAAACATGCACAAACAAACACACACGGGCAGTGGTGGCGCACGCCTTTAGGCCCAGCACTTGGGAGGCAGAGGCAGGTGGATTTCTGAGTTTGAGGCCAGCCTGGTCTACAGAGTGAGTTCCAGGACAGCCAAGGCTACACAGAGAAACCCTGCCTCAAAACAACAACAACAACAACAAACAAAACAAAACAAAACAAAAAAAAAAACCCAAAACAAACACACACACACAGATGCACACACACAGAGATACACAAATACACACAAGGCATACCAACACACATTCCACCCACCACACACATAAACACACTATATATGATATGTACATGTATCATATATATCACATACACACCACATATCCCATATACACTACATACAATTATATACAATACATACAAAAATGTGTGGCATACCATACACGTCCATACCACACATATATACACACAAATTATATACACACCATGCACACTACGTATGCCACACACACTGTGCTGCATATATTTATGTCAACTTGGCATAAGCTAATTGAAGAGGATCCTTCAATTAAGAAAATGCCTCCATAAGATCTAGCCGTAGACAAGCCTGTAGGTCATTTTCTTAATTAGTGATTGATGGAGGAGGGCATAGCCATTGTAGGTAGTGTCACATTTGGATGACAGTCCTGGGTTCGATAAGAATCAGGCTGAGTAAGCCATGGGAAGCAAGCTAGTAATCAGCACCCCTCCATGGATCTGCATCAGCTCCTGCCTCCAGGTTCTTGCCTTGTGTGAGTCCCTGCCCTGTCTTCCTTCGACGATGGTCTATGATATAGATGTGTAAGCCAAATAAACCCTTTCCTCCCCCAAAAAACTTTGGTCGTGGTGTCTCATTGCAGCAATAGAAACCCTAAGACATACATATAAGA
>JANHMN010000006.1:30273188-30338071 GCA_030674055.1 Rhabdomys pumilio | reverse complement strand
TACATAACATGTTTATTCTGTTCACACACCATATACATGTTATGAATACCACACATATACACATACCCCATATATCCCACACATACACACACAGTACACATACCCAACACACATATACCATATGTAACAAACATACCGCATATATCATATATACCAAACATACCATACAGTGTATATTCTTATACATGCACACATACTGTATAAATGCAACCTATATCACATACACACAACCACACACCGCATACCACCACAGACATACAAAGAAATTTTTCACTCTGTGATAAAATATTACCAAATCTGGAGTCTGGGTGATGAATATTCAGAAGGAAGCTTTTTGTATCCTTTTGGCAATTTTTCTATAAATTTGCCACTGTTTTGAAATATTAAAATCATGTTAGCTAAATTTTTATATACCTATGTTCAATTTCTTTTCAAATGCTGCTGGACAGGTATCTCGTGATTTGTGGAAAGCCACCGGCGTACCCTCCTAACTGAACTGCAGCAGCATGTTCGTAACACACAGCCTAGTCTAGCCAGAGTGCGGACTCCACCAGCACCAGGATGGAGAACTGTGAAGCAGGAGAGGTTTCCCTGTACCTTAGTCCTGCAGCTAAAGAAAGCCCAGCTACAGAGGAGGAATGAGAGCCAGAGACAGCTAGCTCCACAGGAGCCCTGCTTGATTGAGAGAGCCTACCCTCCTGGGAGGTGGAGAAACCTGACTGCCAGTGGAGGATGCTCTGGGTGGGGCCTAACCACATCAGGTACCTGCTCATAAAAGACAAAAGGCCAATGGGAGGGGGGAAGCCTATTGTTCAAGCTGTAGGCACCCCTTTGTTTCATTACCTGCATTCAATTTAAAGTGTTTTATCGAGTTCAGCACGGCATCCCTCTTATTACATTCTTTAGAAGGCAACTTTGCTTTATGCTGGGACACCTGTCCACATGAAAGTCTGAACCCCCCTTTTCACAGTCTTCAAACAACCTAGGGCACACAGCTGGCTGGCCACAGCCTGCTAGAGGGACAG
Organism: Rhabdomys pumilio; assembly: GCA_030674055.1. Classification (NCBI taxonomy): domain Eukaryota; kingdom Metazoa; phylum Chordata; class Mammalia; order Rodentia; family Muridae; genus Rhabdomys; species Rhabdomys pumilio. Next base: position 30,337,046 of record JANHMN010000006.1, on the reverse strand, counting down.
CTGTGTGGCTGACAGAACTGGCACCAGCACAAGGCATGTGCACGGCTGTAAACAGGAACGGATCCCCTAACCTTTATGAGTCAAATATTTATTTTTGGAATATTAACAAAATCAAAAGAATTGCAGAGTTCTTTTAATTTTAAGTCAAAACACACTGGCATGCGGCTTTTAAGACACTTTATTTAACGGGGTAATCTTAAATTGAGGCTGAAACAAATTCAGGAACATTAAGGATTTCTTGCCCAGTATATACAGCACTGAAGGAACATTTTAAAGAAATCTTTAATGCTCTATAAAAGATGTAACAAAATCCTTCTTTCCATAAAATGTCCTCCAGATATCGATGAGTACAGTAAAAACTCTCAAGTACGTGTATGTCAAAAGCTCTGGATGTATGGTATGCTCTGCCCCCATCTCTCTGTTTCTCTTTATCTCCTATCTCTCTGTCTCTTCCTCCCTCTGTGAGTTTGTGTTTGTGTGTGTATATACATATGCATACACCATATACATTATATACATATACATCATATACACATACACATATATATATATATGCCTCCTTACTTCTCCATCCCTTTCTCTCTCTCTTCCTCCTTCTCCCCCTTCCTTCCTCTCATTCTTTTCCTTCCATTGTGGGTAGAAGAACTTAAGAGCTTCTATGGCTCAACTGGTAAAGGTACTTGCCCCTAGCTAAGCTTGGCAACTTGAGTTCAATCCCCAAACCCACGTGGTAGAGGAGAAAAACAAGTCCTCCAAGTTGTCCTCTGATCTCCACATATACACCATGGGTCAAGTGTCACCCTTGTTCCCACTCTCCTATCTGTACGGTGTGTGTTCTTTTGTTATGGTCACAAGATGGGTTTGACACTCAAGCTATCATATCCGTGTCTACTCAGTGAAGGATGAGACTGACAAGTAAGTGGGATAACCTAGACACATCTGTCCACTTTACAAGAACTTTTCTGTTTAGATCTGCTTGCCCAGAATCACCCAAACTCTCACTGTGTATTGCAAGAGAGGATGAGAAAGGATATTGGGGTTTTGCTAAGCAACCGAATAATGGGTAATTGGCGATTCATAGTTGTTTCCAGGCCAATTCATTGCTTCTCGATAAGAAAGCTGAAGTGCAGAGTTGATTCTGAAAAATCCTGGATGATAATGGCTAGTTCGGTACCACTATGGCAGAGCAGACAACTCTCACCGCGACAGATGGGAAAGGATTCTTTCCATCATAAGCTCCTACAGTTTAAAACATGTGTGCTTTATTTTTATGTATTTGCTGGGTTTTGACAAAGCTCTTGCTATGTCTCTGGCTGCCCTTGGACTTCCTGACAATCCCGGTCCAGGTGCCTAAATGCTAGAGTGACAGGAGTGTGTGGCTGTGTCTGACTGTTTTTATTTCTAATTCACAGCATTACCTTGACTATATTTAATCTGATCCACATTGAATACATCCAGACTACACCCTGTATTCAAGAACACCTCAATGACATGAACTGTATTTGATGAATTATCTATTACGGTTAGAATCCGCTCCTACTTATCCAGAATCAAAATGATCAGAAAATTCACCATCAAAACTCATGGCATTATTTTTAGTTTTTCTAGTCATATATCTATCAGCTGCAAATTTATTGCTTTTCAATAAGAACTCCACATATGCACCATGCATGAATCAAGAGTGTGTGAACATTTTTTTTATTTATTTATTTATTTATTTATTTATCTATTTATTTATTTTAATGTCATTGATTGCTATGTAGTTACTACACAGCTTGGGTACATCACAACACTTCTTCAGAACTAAAATGTTGCCTGACATTTTAGTGCTATGCTTGCCTTTTGTAGAATATCCTAAAAATGAGACCAGCCACTGACTTCTATTGTTGAAAGCACCCAAGTCCCCTCCTCTTTGGGGTTCATTTGAAAGTATACAGAAAAAAAATCCTAAGGAGATAATTGTTTTTCTTCTCATGAATTAATAAAGAAAGCCTTCTTGTATCAGGAAGGGAAACAGAATTCTTTACCCTTCTGGAGTTACTTCACAAAAGTTGGCAATTCAAACCTCCATGGGCACGGCTGGGAATTCCACTGCAAGGTAAACAAAGATCTAACACTTACCCCCCGCCGCTGGAAATGAATTCTTTCAGAGGGAAACAGACTATGCCCGTCACAATGACATCAGCTTATTGTAACCTTCCCTCAGTGTAGACAAAATAACCCATAGGCCTCTCAGATCTGCCTGTGAGTCACCTTTTCTGTACCCAGTGACTTCCTTCAGGACATCACACAGAGCTGCCTTTGAATGGTGCCTTTCAAATAGATTGTCCACTAACTTTAGGTTCATGGGAGTGTCTCTCTGATGGGCAGCAGACTGGTGGGTAGGGAACACCTGTGACTTCCCTGTGCCACCCTAGGGGTGGGGTCCAGGTCTCTGGACAGTGCCAGCTATAGTTGTAACTCTGACCTTTCAGGGCATTCTCATAGTTCTTTGAAAATCTCCTTATTTCTCCTGCTGATTCTATTTTTTCTATGTTCTTGTGGAGTCTCTAAGTGGGGTTCTTGTGGCAAGAAGAACATCAGCCTGTTTGTTGGGTCTATCCTTCATGGGCTGCTTGTCAGTCAGACAGGAACTTGAAGCCTGGGTCAAGGAGTTCTCTGTGGCACAAAAGACTTTGCTGTTAGAGCCAGAATTAGGCAAGTAAACTTAGATTAGAAAACGCAGAACATTTTGCTTGCTCTGTGCTCAGCACTCATTACAAGAAACTCCCCAATTGGAGTTTTTGAAATTAGAAATTAGCATCTCTAAGACTCCACAAATGGAAAATTCCATACTTGACCTCAAGTGATAGATGATAGTCAAACATGGGCACATTGAAAATGTTATATAAATTACTGTAATATTATTAAACGTTATATAAATTATGCTGTAACACATGAATGAATTTCATATTGAAAGATGGGTTCCAACTATGTTATCTAACAACACAAACTGTAAGCTCCAAGAGGACAGGGTAGTCTTAGATGATGACTCTGCACCCCCCCCCAGGCAATCTGGGACTTAAGGCTGTTTGTTAAATGAATGCATGACAAAATGAGTACATTTTTATTAAACTCAGAATAAGGGACTCACGGTCAGACAGGGTAGGCTATTACCTGCTCTGTAGTTCTGAGTTTAGAAGAAGGACGTTTGGATCTAGACTTGTTCAGCTACTTGTTTCTATTCCATACGATGTTAAGGTGAGACACACTGCTCCACCTTGTCCACTGGTCAACAATGCCTATTACTCCCCAGTGAATATACCAGTATATACTGTCTTGTGAAAGAGCACTGTTCTACCAGCACTAAGAGGTGGGGAAATTCCACTCAGAGATGCAGCCTCCCTCCTTCTCAGGAATGGCTGTTTCCATCCACTCATGCCCAGTCTGGGCAAGAAATCCCTGCTGGGAAGTGTCCCATGCATAGATATTCTTCACTCTCAGCCCTTTGGGAAAAGAAGCCCCATTTCTACTGCAGCTTTCTCAGCTCCGGGAAGGCCAGCAGCTTCTTGTTTCTTGAATGGATTTGAGAGCACAGCATCTGGCAGGCCACAAGAGGACAGCAGTGGCTTGAGCTCTGGTTGCTGTTCCCTCCTCTGGCTTCTCTGCAGGAACAGAGAGACCATCTGGCTACCTGGGTGACTTAAGACTGGTTTCATCACCTTATTCCAGCCCAGTAATGGGAAGAGATTTTTACTGATGAATGTGTTGGAAAAAACCCAAGGTGGTTTCTGTACGCCAAGTTGTTATTTTCCCTTTCTTCCAGACTGCTCTGACATAATTATCTCTGATATTTCAGAGCCTCACTGGGGACCTAAAGGGAAGAAGTAAGCTGTACAGTCTTGGAGCCTGCCTTGACAGAACCGGGGTGATTTTTAAGACTCTCACTTTTAATGTGTTTTAAACTGCTGAGCTGTCACCTCTATGTCATAAGCTACCCTGTCACTTTAATTCACTAAATTCATGAAACTCTCACTCATGGCTTCTCTCCCTTAGATATTTTATTCATAAGAAATTTCCTGAGCACCCGATTAGAATGCATAGCATATATGGAGAACAGAAATATGGACAAGCATCCTCTAGGTTGAAGCACAGGTGAGAGGAAACATGTGAACTAATAAATAATAATTCAATTTGATTGCAGCTAAGTTCATGTCACACAGGCAGGCGAGGATCAAGTTGGGGCTTCAAAGTAGAGCCCAAGCGCAGAATACTCTAGAACTAACTACATGTTTTTCTTATGGAAAAAGATAGTTTTAATTGGCTCTCGCTTCATAGACCTATTCTTCGATAAGTATATTCAAGAACTCATGTTTGCATGAGTCAGGAACTGCATAAACTCCGTGCTGTGCATGGGACCCTTCTGTTCACTCAGGCCTTAGAGGATATATTGTGACTCAAATATTTACTCTAACTAGGAAAGACTAAATTTTTTTTTAGCTGATGAATGAGCTGGAAAACCCAGGATGATTCCTGCATGTTTTCTTATTCTCCCAGATTATTCTGATATCACTGTGTTCTCTGTTACTATAGAGCTTTACTGAGAGTAGTGGCCTGAGTCCTGATCCCCACTTAGGCTCCTCCTAGAACCAGAGGGACCATCTAACTACCTAAGTAAGAGCACGTACTTGGGAAACAGAGAGGTTTGAGAAAATGAACTGAGTCACCTGAAGCCTCACAACTAAAATGTAGATACCAAAGCCAGAATATTGGTCCTAATGCTCAATGCTATGGCTCTCTCCCACCATCAGAATCTACCATCTGGTACTTATGTGTCTTCCTGCATTTCCATCTGGACACTCTTGGACCCAAGGGTCTACTCCATCTATGCTTTTCCTAGGCCAGACTCTAGAAACTTCCAACAGTGAATCCTTAGGAAGCCACACAGTCAGGAGACCACACAGTCAGGAAGTCACAGAGTAGCCTCAGGGAGAAGGGAGGATGGGAATGTTGTCAGACTCTGGATCTATAGCTCTGAGTGAATTGAAGTCCTTTCACTGGCTTATCAGTGTCTGTGGCTCCTCTGACTCCACAACAGCTCTTAGCATGCAGGTCATTCTAAACGAAGGCAGAATCTGCACTGCTGGTTGCAGTAGCATTGTGCCTAGTAATAGACCTGTCCAGTAGAACTTGTTATGAATAAACACATGAGTGTTTATTGAAGAGCAAAGCTGCTGACTCCCCCTGCCCCCATTACCTCTACGTAGTGAACAATCCATGGTCTCCACCAGAGCTGGAGCTTTAGAAACAAAGATGTCCTTCATAGATCCTGAACTCCCCAGATTGCTTGGATCTACAGAAAGGGGCCTCATTTCTTGACCTAAAGCAGCAGCTTTAGCATTCATTTTCCTCCTCCTTCCCCTTTCTCCTTTTCCCCCTCTCCCTCCACTATTTCTTTTTACTTCCTTCTTTACTTTTCTTCCTTTAGCCCTTCATCTCTTCCTTGTGATCCCGAGGCTCAAACACCAGGTTGCACACGATAGATAAGAGATAAAGGGTCTGTCCTTGATCTATCCTCAGCCTTTCTTTTGTTCTTTATTCTTTAACTTCCATTGTCTGGACAATAAACCACAGATAGAGGCCACAGATACTATTTCATGACAATCTTGTCTTGAAGCCATTGTTTTTCCATGCGTACTTTCGAAAGAACAAAGTCCTAAGTACAAATTAAAAATACATCCACAATGACAGGTGGGTGAGTAGAATCTGGCATTTAAAATTCCAAGGCAGAATGTCCACCTGAGCCCTGAGTGATGTCCTGTGCTAGCACATGGGGGTAGCTGCAGACTGAACTTTCTTTCCTCTTTCTACTTGGACAATACACCTGAGTCTACTGCTTTGGTACCCATCTGTCACTCCATTACACATTGGAAAGAAGACTCAATAGATGTCAAGGCCCTCTTACCTCTGTGTTATTCATTTGTGTTGATAGACAAGCTAATTCTTTAGTGCAAATGTTCTAGAAGGGGCTCAAATGGTTCAGGCTGTTGTTTTGTGTGCACTGGTACCCCCAAATTGGGTGACCTTGTGGGAATTACATCTGTGGATTTCCTCAAGAAGATAGCATCCAAGATTGGATATAGAAGACCTTGCTGGCTGACTGGCCACACCCTGGGGTCTCTTGGTAACATGCATCCTTGGAAGCTGACCTCATTTGAAATTTCTACATCCCTGCCTCTGCATGTCAGAGATGCCATGAAAAACACCTCAGAAATGACCTCTGAGGTCATTGTTGTGGGAGATATTTAAATCTCCAACCTAAATAGGACCGGTCAATGAAAACACAACTCAGTAATTATGAATATATTCTGTAAGCCTAGATTGGGCAGATACCCCTACACTACTCTGTTCCCCAGCTATGAGACCCTTAAAACTTGAGAATTTTCCAGACCTTGTGTCTGTCCTTCTACCTTCTGCTTCCCAGTCATCCTCTCCTTCATCATCTTCTCTCTCCTCTCTTCTTCCCAGTTGTCCTCTCTCTTTTCTTCTGAGTCATTGTCGTCTCCGTCATCTTTCTCCTCCATTGTCTATCTCTGGTCGTCCTCCAGTTGTCCTCCTCCCTGCTCTCTTCCCACCAATCTTTATTTCTCTACCTCCCCTTTCTCTGCCCAATCACTGACTCCAGCCTTTATTTTAAAAATTAAGATGGGCAGAAGGTTCACTAGAATTCACCTGTGTAATGACTTCACAGGAAAGGGGGATTAGCATCAAAATACAAGGCCAGGGCTATCCACAACAGGTCACAGTTGTGATAATTTTTTGGTGTTCTTTAGGCATAAGTAACTTGTCAAATTTGTAATTGAGCTTTTGTGTATATTAGTCAAGAATGTTACACACCAAGAGACAGACAACTGCTCTTCTTGTCACCATGTGAAAGTGACAAAGCTACTCAGGGGATGCATTAGGGACAGCTTCTAGGAGCTGGTGAGAATAAATGGCCCAGAAGAGGCAGGGCAGGGGAACATCTGTGAATAAACAAGACTTGGCTCTTTAAAAAAACAAATGTTGTTTGAGTAGTTTGCCTTCATACATGTCTATGAAACATGTATGTTCTGTGCCTGTCCAGAATGTGGCATCAGATCCACTGGAGCTGGAATTACAGACAGCTATGAGCCTCCATAGGGGTATGCTGAGAATCAAACCCGAGTCCTCTGGAAGAATAACAAGTGCTCTTAAGCACTGAGCCGTCTCTAGAGTCCAAAGTTGATTCTTGAATGATAGTTAAAGTTAGCTAAGTAAGGAGAAGGCAGACACACCCTCTGGCAGAAGGAAAGCCTGGATGTTCTGAAAATTGGGGTGCTCAGGGGACAGGTCTAGGCATGCCTTGCTATGCCTTGAGAAGCAAAGATAAGTAGTGGTCATTACAGTGTTGTAGGCATGAGACATAGGAGCCAGAGTGGGCGAAGAAAGAAAGGATACTACAACAGCCAGAGTCACAGCCCGATGGGCACCCTGGGGAAAGGGAGTTGGGTATGAGCAAAGGTGGCTGTGTTATCCATCCTTCAGTGAGCAGCTTTCCGCAGCAGCTTTTCTTTCAGCTTCAACGGAGATAAGGATTTCAAGATAAGGTTTTGATTAAAGATTAGACGGCAATATTTTCCCCTTAAGGTTTATCCTAGTTAAGATTTCTATTGCTGTGATAAAATACCATGACTAAAAGCAGCTTGGAAAGGAAAGGGTTTATTTCCCTTTCAGTTCCACATCACAGGCCATTACTGAGGGAAGTCAGGGCAGGATCTCAAACAGTGAGGGAAGTCAGAGGCAGGAGCTGATGCAGAGGCCATGGAAGGGTGCTGCTTATTGGCTTGCTCCTCATGGCTTGCTCAGCCTACCTTCTTATAGTATCCAGACCACCAGCTCAGGGATGGTACCATCTACAGAGGACAGGGTTCTCCCACTTCAACTATCAATCAAGAAATTAACCCATAGACTTGCCTACAAGCCAATATTAGGAGACATTTTCTTAATAAAAACTATCTCTTCCCAGGTATGTGTCACACTGGCAAAAACCAACCAGCACAAGGCTTCTGGGATGGTTTCTGGTTTTGTGAGTTTATATTTTTTTTTAATGGTGTACTCAGGGAAGCTGGACAAGGAGTCAAGTAATCCAGACCCATCCTAAGCTAAATTCGTCATTTAAAAAGTAGGAGGCTGTCTCCTCCCAGGGCCCTCTCTGGAGAATCGGAAAGGTTAATCATGGGTGGAACTATGTGAGAAGTTTGTGAAGTGAGAAAAATTGCAATTATATACTTTTTAGACAAAAGCTTTCTTCTCTTAGTCATCGACACTTATTTATTCATTTTCTTTTTGAGGGGGTTTCTCTGTGCTGTGCAGGCTGGCCTTGAATTCATTTTTTCTCCTGACCCAGTCTGCCAACTGCTCAGATTGATGTTTGAACCCAAGACCTGAAAGAAATCACTTCCAGGCCTGACTTCTAGGCATCGAGCTTCACAGATTCACTTCATGCAAGCTGTACTCACATTGTTCTAGATAGATCACTGCTATCTAATGACAGCCCATGCGTGAGAAACAGTCCTCCTTGGCTCTGTGTATTCCAGCCATTACAGGATTCATATTATCTTACATGCCTGTGGTGGGATTAAATTATGCACTGGCAATGGTCAGACTTTGAAAGCCTGGCAGTGACCTTAGCAGGTTATCTGCGATCCAAAGGAGCCAGAGGTGAAGGCACGCAGCCTGAGCAGGGCTAATTCACATTGCTCATTAGGGCTTTCTACAAAAGGCATGGGAAACTTTTTTGTTCTGTTTTCCCAAAAGAGAAATTGGAAATGGGTGCAAAGTTACATTCTCATCTCAGATGCAAGGGAAAGTGTCTTGAGGCAAGCTGAAAACCAGAGGGAAAGATTGGGGGTGGGTGGTGTCTGACCTTCACTGGTGGGCAGCTCTCAAGGGCTCTCGTTTCTCTTTAAAGGAAGTTTTCTCACGTGGGATGCGTTCTGTTGCACCATGAGAAGTTCTTGAAACAAAGTAAGATACAACATTCCATAGGTTGCAGCAGTTTTGCATAACAGTGGGTGATATTTTATTTACTAAAATAGGCCGTTGACATCATGAGATTCAGAAGACCTCAGAACTTGTAGAGATGAGTTTCTTCTCTTCTGTGGTCACTTCCTCGCCTCCAAAGGGAACCCATAGGCTCACTGATCTGCAGAGATTGTAAAGAAAATAGCAAGTGACCCTGTGTTCTGAGATGTCCTTCTTTAGCAGCCAGAACCTCTTATCTTTTCTGTGGGAATGATCGCCACCAAGAAATTTTTCAAGGTAATCAACAGATGAAAATAATCGTTAGCTATTTCTAAATTTTAAATTCTAGAAAGCAGTTTCAATATTAACAAAAGAGTCAAAAGAACCAAATAGGGTAGGTATAAAGTTTATTTTTATGTCTTACGATGGTTAAAAGCAATCTGGTAAACATAAAACGAGTTCTGTAAAGCAGTTTCTGTGGCACATTTTTGTACCTTAATGAGTTGAGGACCATTACATGGTTATAGAATTACTTTTAAAGCCCCTGGCTAGATGTTTTAAAATGCATGATCATGAACAAAATTTCACTATGATGAAGCTATTTAAATGTTATCAGCTGTTCTGAGGCCACAAGTCTCAATGGAAAATTTCCAGGCATTTACTAATAATTTCCACTTCAATTTTTTCCTTAAAGGAGGATCAAGAACTGACTGACAGTTTAAGTAAAAGATAAAATTAACTAAAAGAGAATGATTATTCAGAAGAACACCAAATACAATATGGTTTTCAAGACAGAATTACATAGATTACAAGCATTGGCTTTGTCTGATGGTGGCACAGTTGGAAAACCTTCCTAATTTGTCTTCCATTATTTTCTGTATACTCCACATCTTTGTCTGCAGTTGTGACAAGGGCAGGCCCAGAGCTAGAAGATAGCTTGGAGAAGTTCTATCTTTTACTTATCGTAGGAACAGCTTTGTCCATCTCACTGGGTCCCAGCCTGGTCAGTGAATAGATGCTGGCCTCAGACTCTTCTCTCCTTCACCAGAATCAGACCTACTCCTTTCTTATTGTCTAGCATAAGAGATCCCTAGTGAATGCTCACAAAGTTTGAGGCAGATATCGACAATTGGCACATGCTCAGGGTCTCAGAAAGTTCTCCTATTGGCTAGAGAAAGACCAGAGAACTCTCCATTATAAATGTTATATTTTTTATTTGGACATTGGAGGCAGGGTCTCAGTCTGTTGTTTAAGGTGTCAATCCTCCAGCCGCAGCCTACTAAGTACTATGATAACTATGAAAGCTAACTTCAATGGCAAAATGCATTGTGGCTTAGTGATGGAGGGGAACAGCAAGAGTGATGGCTCACATTGGCAGCACACAGTCAGAGCACACAGTCAGTCACAGCACACAGTCAGAGCACACAGTCAGTCACAGCACACAGTCACAGCACACAATCAGTCACAGCACACAATCAGTCACAGCACACAGTCACAGCACACAGTCACAACACACAGTCACAGCACACAGTCAGTCACAGCACACAGTCACAGCACACAGTCTGTCACAGCACACAGTCACAACACACAGTTGGCCACAGCACACAGTCACAGCACACAGTCGGTCACAGCATACAGTCATAGCACACAGTCAGTCACAGCACACAGTCACAGCACAGTGTGGTGATATGGTCACTTCATCTCTCAAAATCACAAAAAAACATGATCTAGTTTTGGGAACCCAGCAAACTGCATCAGTAAAGTGACAAAGCCTCTACCTGAGAGACATTCTTCGACCTTCCCATCCAGGCAGCCTCAGAGCTGCCCAGAGAATATAAAACAGGAGAGGTCTGAGAAACTGCCAGAGCCAAGCAAGCTTAACTACTGACCAAGTGGTACCCGGGATGGCACCCTGGCGAAGAGCGGGTTGGGTACAGGCTAAGGAAATATGAATAAAGCCTGGTCTATATCTGATGGTTGCATCAATATGAGATGCTAATAGCAGCCAGGAAGCCACACTCATCTGGAAGCCGATCCACGTGGAGAAGTGCTGTGAAATACAGACAACTGCCTCACTGTTTTAAAAATTCTCCTGTGACTCTAAAACTATTCTTAAATAAATGTAAAAATTAGGGTGAAAACAGATGAATTTGAACAAGATGATGCCAAGCAGCATAACTGACAACAACTAGTATTTGTGGAAAGGAGAAGGGATGTGGTCCTTCTTCCATGGATGAATGTGTCTGATTCCCATGGCAATCGTGTGAGGCAGATGTGTTTTGCTAGCCTTACCTCCAAGCCCAAGAAATGGAGTCTTGGCTGATAAAGTGACTGAACCAGAGACACTGGCAGTAGAGCAGGCTAAGAAGGAGGTGGAGGAACTCTGCCACTGCCTGCTCTGCTTCTCAGCATGGGACTAAGTGCTTCTATGAGCAGCCCAGATAAATAAGTAAAGGGATGGAGGCAGCCTATAGCATGGTGTGAAACCCAGGCTCAGTATGCCTAGCTTATGTCACTGGGACTAGCCAGTCACGTACTTAGTTAGAAACTACAAAACTGAACTAAACATGTGAGCTGCCGAGCAGAAGGTAGTTGGTGGTGGTGACATTTAAAACAAGGTTACATGCACTGGGCAGCATGACTGTCCTGACTTTCGGTGTCAATTGAGTCTACATTTCTACAGCAAAATGCAGGAGGTAGCTGACTTTCTCAAGGGGAATGGTTTATCTAACTCACACATTTGGAAACTCTAGTCCAAGACCAAATGGTAACAGTCAAAGTGTGTCTGAGCTAGTGGTCACTCCCTTAATAAAAGTACACAGAGAAAGAGACGGTGGTGGCTACACTACAAATATCCCATGGGCCCCACTTCCTGGCTAGCCAAGTCTGTGATTTAGAATATGCTCCCTTGGGGAGTATGAACTCTAAGCTCTTGTGTTGTCTGGGTACTTTAAAGATTACTCGGTTGGGAGACATGGACATGAATGCACAGCTTATTGTTAAACCAGTGCAGGAAGAGCTACTAGAGAGGAGAACCATGTAAGAAGGGCCCGGAAGTCAGTGTGGAGGTCACCTGTGGCTTGTTCTGTGGTTTACAGATGATACCCCACAAGGCCTGCTAACTCTGAGAGCAAGTGAGTGCTATGGGCTTGAAGCGCTGGGAGGATGCTGAAGTTTGCACAATGGAGAGAAAGGAAAGGGCTGTGACCTGGATGGAAGACAGAGAGTATATGGAGCACATTGGATGCTCTGGTGAGAGCTCTGAATCAAGGACCACACCTTATAGAGAGGTCCGCAGCCAGACTGAGCACACAAAACAGACACATACAGCCGAGGAATAAACAAAGTATGACAAAGTCATGAGAGCTAGCGAGAAACTGTACTCTTTGCCAGGGTGCTTTAACACTCATCAGAGAAAGATAGCATCCACAATTGCCCTAGTGTATTGCCAGCTAGAACTATGTATGCTGACACAGATCTTAGAACAAGAATGGAATTTCCAGGACTGGAAAGCACATCTGACATTTATAACACACCGAACCATTTCAGAGAACATGGACGAGGTAGACAGAGGTTTAAAGTGCACTTAAAGGCAGCCTATGAATGGCAAGGCAGAAAGAATAAAGTGTTAGCGAACACAAGGAAGCCCTTTGTGATAGACTAGTTGTCTACCACAAATATAGCGTGTCTGCTACAGATTCACAAAAGACAGAGATGAAAGTGCTTGAAGAAGTAACCTCCAAAATTGCCCCAAATTTATATAAATGTATGTCCTCAACATGCTGAAAAGAAGAGAAAAATGGCCTTCTCAAAAGAAAGTCCACCCACTGTAGACAATGCAATAATGCAAGATGTTGAAGATGGGTTGAGTCCAGAAAATTAGTTCAATATTAAAAATTGCCATTTGGGATGGACCAAAGGGACTGTATACTCTTTGTTGCTGGTTTCAGAGAGCTGTTGAAGCCAGCTGTATGGCAAGGAAGTCCCTTCTTAGGGTCCCTGAGAGACCATTGCGTGAAGTTATAAAAGTGAAGCCAGGGTTGCATTGGATAACCCAAAATTTTGGAGATGTCAGAACTGTGGGCCATCTACCATCTAGTGGAAGAAAGTAGAAGCAGTCCATGAGAGATGTATTTTGCAAGTAGCAAAACTGGAAGAGCCAGACCATCTAAACCCTTTGACATCAGACATGCAGCTATAGGATTTGGAGTTTGTCTTCTGGGTTTGGGTCCTGCTTTGGTCCAGTATTTCCTTGCTGTGTAACCATTCCTTCCTCTAGCAATGGTAATATATATTGTGTTATTGTATGTTGAGAGTATGTAATTTTTTATTTAAAGGGGCTTGCAATTAACAGTTTGCCTTGCATCTCAGAAAGACTTTGAACTTTTAAGCAGTCTTGTAACTGTGAAAGGCTGCACAAACTTTTGAAGTTGTAGTAAAGACAGTTGCCATTGTCATATGGCCACCAGGGAGCTGAACGTGGCAGTTTAATGCAATATCTCAATTAATCTTGGGCATTTGTATACTTGGTCCCAGTTGGTAGTTGTTTGGGGAGGTTTTAGGACATGTGGCTTTGCTGGAGGAAATGCACCACTTGCAATGGCACATTCTTTTCCCAGTTTGCATTCTGCTTCCTGGTTGTGGTTTAAGATGTGAGCTCTCAGTTGCTGCTCCAGCCACCAGGCCTGCCTACTGCCATACTACATCACTATGTTGGTGATGGACACCTGTCCCTCTGGAACCATAAACCCAATTAAACCACTTGTTCTTTAAGTCTAAAGTAACTAATACATGGACTATATCCCTTCAATTCCCTTTAGATTTTATATAAATTGGGGTGAAGAGATAATACCAGAAAAGAGTACTTGTTATTTTGGAAGAGGAACCATGTTAGGTCCCTAGAACTCATGTCACCTGATGGCTCATAACTGTGTATAATTCCTGTTCCAGGGGATCTGACCTCCCTCTTCTGAACTTTGTAGACACAGGTACACATGTATACACACACACACACACACACACACACACACACACACACACACACAAAACACGCATGCATATATACATACATACATACATACATACATACATACATACATACAGGCAAAGCAATCATATATATATAATAAAATAAATATTAAAATATACACATTACACTTTTGATTTGGTTACATGACAGTAGGTTTCCACACAGTTCCTCATACTTCCTTCACTTTGGCTAACTCTCATCCCCTCATCTTCCCTCCTCTTCTTGCTTAAGCGTTTCCATCCCCAGGATTTGCTCCTCTGTTTTCATATTTCCTACATTCTAGTATCATCATCTTCTCTTAAGTCATCCTCTTCCTAATGCTTCTTTCTAATATCCCTGAAGGGGAGGCTTCATTCCTCTTGGTTGCTCACCAAAGCTAGATGATGAGACCCTACTGCTGAAGACACCACACAGATTAGATGCATAACATGGAGAAATCAAGCTGGAGTAGAGCCCCAGAAAGTGTTACAGCCTCAGAAAGTGTTATACAGGCCTCCGGGGAAAAAGCATCAGTGGGCTTACCTATCAGGTAAGAAGTGTCTACTCATGCAATGGTGGAATTACTGTAAAGCCATAACCAACCGCTCACTAATTGGATTTTGAGACCAACTCCACACGAGGGAATCAATGTCTTGTATATAAACATGATAAAAACTCCATGGTCAGAGAAGTCATAAGACTTAGGGTAAAATAAGGCTGTTGTTTAGCTAAAATGTTGCTTTGTCAAGTTGCTTTCCAAATGCCTGTGTTTATATCAGTGTCTTAGTAAACCTCTAGTTTTCCTTCTGTTGCTGTGGCAAATAAAAGCAACTGAGAAAGAAAGGAATTGTTGGCTTACAATTCCGTCTCATAGTCCATTACTGAGTGAAGGCAGAGCAGAGACTCAAGCAGGAACCTGGAAGCAGGAACTGAATCAGAGACCATGGAAGATTGCTGCTTACTGGTTAATCCCCCAAAGACCATCTGATAAAGGCAATTCTTCAACCGGGGTTCCTTCTTCCCAGGTGACTGGTTTTGTCAACAAAAAGTAACCGGCACATAGACAAATGCTACTCTCAGCTTTACTTAGAGAAGTCCTCTTTCCAGTGATCAGTGGTGACTGCAGAGGCCGCACAGAGTGCTGAGAGTAGGCAATCGATGTGTACTCATCCCCAAACAAGACATTTATACCATCTCCTTTATGGCTTGGGGAAAATTGTAGAAGATGAGGCAAAAAGAGTGTTAGAGCTGGATTATTAGAAAAAAAACAGCAAACAACACCTCTGTAAGGCACAACTCTTGCAAAAATGAACTCAGAGCAGCCTTGGATCCTCCCCTTGTGTCCGCACAAGCATGGACCTTCAACATCAGGAATGGATGAGGATGAGTTCGGAGGCCCTATCCCTCACTGCTGAACTATTAGCTACTGACAGACTCAGAGAGAGGGAGAATCATTGCCTACCAGTTCTGCTGACCTCACCAGGCTCTGATGAAAATCCCACTCCAACAGTCACACATTAAACTAAATGACTAAATGACTAAAACCAAAACAGAAGTCATGAAACTGAGAAAGGATGGGTCAGGATAGGGAGTGCTGATAAGGATGAGAGAGATAAGAAAGCTCGTAGGGAGTATAATTGGAAAATTGGAATACATTACATATGTGTATGGAACTGTCAAATAAAATTAATTTTTAGAGAGGTGAACTAGAAAGAAACAAGGAGCTTGAGACATATATATATATATATATATATATATATATATATATATATATATATATCTGATATCTGATGCTGTCCCTAAGCTTTTAAAGGATAGGCCACTAAGTTTGTTGAATTAAATATCAAACCTTACATAAATAGAATCTCCATATAACACCAACATCAGTCAATGAAGAAAACCTCACACACAACTATGCTAGGAATTATAACATACCCAAGATGCATGTCACATGTCTACACAGGAAAAGTGTACAAGCCCCAGGGTGAGTGAAGTTATTTATACTAAATAAACCATACAAATATCCATGCTAAAATATATCCTCAAAGAGATTAACAGCAAAAAAGAGGGGGTTGTGGAAAGAACAGCATAGGTATGGGCCAAGAATACGAGTAGGAAATTCAAAGAGAACAAAGATTGCCATGAACAGAAGTTGCTTTCACCACATCCCTTATCACTAACCTGGTGGCATCTGGGAGTGGGTAGGATTTAGGTGGGCCATGGTGAGCCATAGTGAGCTATGGTGAGCCATGGTGAGCCATGGTGAACTATGGATCCATGGTGGGTCAAAGAGTTCTTAGACGTATCTAATGAGTAGTAAACTGTTACAATAGGAAAATCATGCAGACAATAGCCAGTAAAGTCAGAACTGCCTCTGGCTCACAGCTGAGACACCTGCTTCCAGCTACTCTTCTTCTTCTCCCCACCCCTTCCTGTACCCTTGGCTCCTTTTCTTCCACCTCCATCTCTTCTGTCCCCGATTCTTGTCTGCTTCCTTTTCATACACCAAACCTCAAGAGACATTCACTGGACTGGATTGATGCTAAAACAATGAGAAATGAATGCAGAGAAGACCCACTCACTGCTGGGACTGGCTGGGAAGTTCCTGGAGGTGAGAGCACAGCTTTCATACCCAGATCCTATTGTTTAATAAGTATCTGTGATGTTTTGGCTAATCTGGGTTCTGGTATTAAACAGACTGTGCTCACTCTTGGAAGGATCATACAAAGGCAATGAACATTCAGGAAATGGTAAGTAAGTCAAAATTTATCAGAGCAGCTGGCAGTAGCCTGGTTATATTGGACTCTGAGGAACACGCTGCACATGGAGGGACAAATAGCAGAATTGTTGAAGCCATTTACTGGTGCCCTCTCAACACTTGTCTACAAGATGGCCGGTGGAACACATGGAAGCTTAAATCATCACTTCTCACACAAGGAAACTGAATGGAGAATATGCTGGTGTTTTTCCTGGGGTTGTAGGGCTGAAATATGGCACTTCATGGGGAAATTAGGTCTTCTTGGCTCAGAGCAGCACTGCTCCAACCACCTCATGTGATCTACTGTGATGGCTGGACCAGTGTTATTTGTAGTTTTCTGGAGGTTTTATATGAGAAAATGCAGATAGTTACCACCACGTGGACTACAGCATCCCCCATCTGTGAATATGTGAGCCAAGCGCCAAGCACAGAGTGTTTGGTCCTCATCTCATGATGACAGAGAGACAGAGAGACAGAGACAGAGAGACAGGCAGAGAGAGAGAGAGAGGGAGAGAGAGAGAGAGAGAGAGAGAGAGAGAGAGAGAGAGAGAGAGAGGTCTGAGTAGTTTGGGATAGAAGGTAATGGCAGTGCATCTCTATGAAACTGTAACATTGAACATACAACTTGAAAGTCAACTCCTGCTCTGTCTTCAAGTATTTTGGTTAAATGGAGGTCCTTTAAAGCATTAGTATTGGTTCCCAGAATGAACTTGTAGAGATCCAGGAGCTGAGGCTGTCCAGGAACAACACTGGTGTCTGACAGGACATATATGTCCCTTATAACATCAAAATATCAAATCTGTTTGTTTGCACTTAAAGAAACTCTAACAGGTGCCTCATGGTTTCTCTTTTGTGTTTGCAGTTGCTGAGGCCATGTCCCTAATGAAGCAATCTTATACTATCACAATATCTTTGCTTACAATAATAAATACAGTATCAATAAAAAAATAAATACAGTATCAAAACTCTACTTCTGTTTCACAATCAGCATTACTCAACCCTGGGACCTGTCAGTGTCAAACTCTTTTGGGATGTTGTAAGCTTTGCTTGGCAAGTTGTACTAATGGCCTTCTCAAAGACACCCTGGGGCATTTAAGACTAACTCATCCATTAGGCGCTGCAGAAGTAGGTGTGAATGTGAAAATTGGAGCTGTCAATCATACTGAGAGAGATTACCTCAGGTAGGGCTAATGGGTGGGGCTCAAAAGATATTTATGTGCTTTGATGCCAACGGCTCAAGCTGTAGGTTCCCATCCACTGAACACAGGGACCCACCCATCTCTGCTGAGTGTCTAACTGGTACAATGTTGTCTTTGGCTACGGTGCTTCAAATGGTTGCTTGTTCAAGGCAAAACAAACAGCCCAGGACCAAGGTGATTTTAGTGTATTCAGAGATAAGTTGACTCATGACTTGTATAAAAGTATCCATTATTTAAGGACAGCTATCACTTCAGCATACTGTCACTGGCTTTATATGGGCTCTCTTCTAAGTGGTTGTCACCATGGCACAATTTTGACATTTGAGTTAAATCAAAATTTTGGGGGCTGGGGTATGAGATTTCTCACATCTTTAAAAAAAACAAGATTTTTTATTTTAAATTCAACAATAAAGAACATGTATCCTCTAGGTATAAATAATGTTTTAATATAACTTATGTATTAAAACCACATTGTTAGACTTCTTTATAGCAGAAATCATGAAGAGGCCATGCAGTGATGTGGTCAGTGTGGAGGAAAAAAAATTATAACCCTAAGATTATTTTACACACACACACACACACACACACACACACACACACTGCAAACAAATGGCAGTTACTGTATCTTCATGCTGGAAAGACGCAGAGACCGTTGAAGAATGCATTTGAAAATTCAAAATAAGGAAAAGCAGCCATGTAAAATAAACACCAGTGTGTGGTGAGGCGAATCAAAGCATATTTAATAAACACCTTTTCTAGGGCTCTTGTTATGGTTAAATTCTTAAAATTAAAAGTGGTACATATTGTTACCATGTGCATGTATAGGCTTAGGTGCAGCAGCACGAGTGTGGACTTTGGAGGCCAACTGTGTGAAGTCTGTTCCCTCCTTCCACCTTGCTGTGGGTTCTGTCATCAGGCTTGTGACATCAGTGTTTTATTGACTGAGCAATCCTAGCAGCCACTAGTGTTAGATTTTTTTTTTAATTAATTTTTAATTCAGGGTAAAAAGTCATGTGTTTCATTATGACGTTTTCATACATGTACATCATTATACTGTGCTTGTATTTACCTGAGATTACCTCTCTTTTTTTCTTCCTACCTCTTGTTCATTCTGTTTCCCAAATATCTCCTCCTGTATTACACACATGTGGGTGCGTGAGTGCGCTTGTACACACGCGTGCACACACACACAAACACACACACACACACACACACACATCTGAGTCTGCATATAAGCACAAGCATACAATATTTGTGTTTTAGTTTGTCTTATTTTGCTTGATATAATGATTTCCACTTCTCTTTTTTTTTCTGAAAATGACATAATTTCTTTTTCTCATATGACTGAACAGAACTCCACTATGGATGAACCCACCTTTTCTTTATACATTCATCTGCTGATGAGCCCTTAGGCTGACTCCATACCCACTGTGCTTCTTTTCACAGGTGGTGCTTCTTTCTGCTCACTCCTTCAAACTCTTCGGCTTCCCTATGAACACAGCCTCTGTGTTTTCCAATGCTCTCCCTGTCTTTCTGTCTTTGGGTGAGAGTTGTCTATATATAGGCTATAACTCACAGAGTCTGTATATAGGCTATAACTCACAGTGGCTGAGTGAGACACGCAGTGAGCGGCCGAGAACCTCTAACCTCATTATTTTCACTGGGATGCTTGCACATCTCCCCTCATTATCAGTGCTCACTGCACACACAGCGCTTTTTATCTCCCAGTCACCAGGACTCTTTTCCACACGCTTCCTGCCTTAGACTGCTGTGTGAGATCACAACGCATAAAATCTAAGGCCCCCCCAAGACACAGTCACAAGTTTGAAGTGCTATTAATAATTCATAGTTTTTAAAGAAATGAAAGTTGGGGACTCAAGGTCTTCTAAAAATTTATTAAAATTAGCAATTTAAAAAGAAACCAACCAACCCAGGGCACTCTAAGCTGTGATGATTTGAAACTAGCAAATTAACACACTGCCCTTGGCACTCACTCTTATTCAGTCATCCATAGTCTCCTGTAGTGAATGAGAGTAAAAACCCATTCAAGATCAGCCAGCAAGCACTGAAACCACACTCCCAGTAGCTCCCTCCTGTCTCCTCCTGATGTCTAAACTAGTCATTACCTAGGTTTCTTCCTGCTCCAGGTGTCATCTCTTATTCATGTGAGACTGGCCTACGCTCTGCTGTCTCTACCCCAGATTTAGAGTTAAGTCCTCGTCCTTTTTCCTTACACCCAATACTGGGTTCTAATACAACCTAGCTTCTCAAAACTCTTTAGCGTCTTACTTAACTCACTAAAGAACCTGTGGCTCCCTGGCTGCCTTCCTCCCAGGGCTGAGAGTCCCCGTTTCCCAGTCTAGAGCATTTTTGAGAACCCTTTCAAGTTCATCTGTCTGCTGTCCAGCAAAAAGCTCAGGAGAGCTGCTAAAAGAACACCTCCCTCTCTCTTTTATCCCTGTAGGAGGAGCTAAGGTGGGAGGAGTAAGGAGAGGAAGAGAAAAAGGAAGAGGAGGAGTTAGAGAGAGCAGAGATGTAGGGGGATGAAGAGCTATGCAGGTATGGATAGCAGTCCTGGGTAACAACTTATATTTAGGTTAGCTAATTGGTAAACACCTCTAATTGTATAGGCATTTGTTACTGAGTATTACCAAACATATAAAGCCTTTGATTAATCTTTAAGCATTAGAGTTTCATTCATACCAGGTACCACATGGATGGCGGGATTGTCAGGGCTCAGCCCAACCGTGTGGAGACAGCTTGGAAGATTGGCAAAGCCATCTCCCACGCTGGTGTCTTGTGGATGGCAGGGCTGGTGTCTCTGGCTGCCTGAGCCAGCGGTCCGAGCCGAGCTGTGAAAACATGATGCTGCCTAGGCCTTGCCTAGTCAGGAACATGGCGGCCCTCCATATTACAAGACAGATTGGGTGCTGCCACTTTAAATATCACCCACTACATATCCCCACTCTCTTTCATTGCTTTTATGAGACAGTATCTTGCTGTGTAGCCTAGGTTGGCCTCAGACTCCTGATCCTCCCTAAAGCCAAGACTACAGGTATGCATGTTCACACCTGACTGAATTTTACTTTACTTTTGATTGGCACAAACCATTTGTGTATATTTAAGAGGCACAGTAGAATTTTTTTAAAGTTTGTTTTTAAGTGATAAATAACGAGGTGCCATTGCATTAGCATCATTTCTGATGCATGTAGGTATCATAATGATCAACTCAGGGTAATTAGCATGTCCACCACCTAAAACTCTTATCACTTCTTTATGCTAAGACTTTCCAAATGCTCTTCTATATTCTGATACACACCAATCATTAGTTGTGTTCTCTTTGCTGCACTTCAGATCACCAGAACTTACTCTTCCTATCTTACTGATGTATACCCATCAATCAACTTTACCCTGTTTCCCACTGCCCTCCACTCTCCTGAGTTTCTGGTGACTATTATTCAACTCTCACCCGGTCTGAAATCCTCTTTCTTAGATGCCACACATGAGTGTCATAATTCGGTAATTGCATTTGTTTGACTTGTTTCTCACCGTGCCGTCTGTCACCTCACATGATTTCCCAACTTTCCAAATCTTCCCCAAATACTTACCTTCCATTTTTAGATAAGCCTCTAGTTCTAGTGACCCTTCCTAATCTGTCCACGGAGTTCCCACTGTCTCTCTTATATCTTTTGATAGTGCCTTCATCCATTTCTTCCATAGACCTTAATAAACCAGCCTCCAGTAGAGGAGAATTTTTCTAAGCCCTCTGTCAGGCTTATGTTTCATTCTTCAGCTTTCCAGTATCTAGTACTTCCTGGTTAACTAGCCTTTAAAGTCTTGTAATAAGTGTAAGTTACATAGTTAGCTACTTGCTGGGTTGTAAAGAGACAATAAAATGAAAGAGGAAAGCAATTGAACATTACGTATCAAAGAGGAGATACAATATCAAAGTATCTTTGGACACGTGACTGTGAAAGGTAAGAAAGCTGTCAGCAAAAAACAAATCGCTTCCTTCATTGTACTGGTTCAGTTCCTTCTAATGTAGCCTGGCGCCACTGATAATCAAAACAATCAGATTTGTTTTAAAGTGGGGAGGGGAACTACTTAAATCTTAATGTTAAGTTTCCACAGACCATTTCATTTTATGGTGCTTAGGCACCGGGATATTATCAACTGATTGAACAAATAGCAAGTAGGATAGTTTGTCAACACGTAGTCACTGGTCTTGCGATCAATACTAGACGCCACCAGACGCCACCAGAGTTTGCCAACAATCTGTTAACTGGCTTTGCCTAAGGCCCAGTAAGGATGCTTTACTGTGTGTCTTTTGGGTTTTATCCTAAAATGGAAACTCATAATTATGTTTGAGAAATAACCGACAGAGTGTGGGCAAGTGGGCAGGATACACACATCACTCCCGTGTCAAGCTGGGTTAAGAGAGGTGGTTTTCCTCTACTACAAAATTTATACTTTTTAAGAGTGGAGAAACCTCAGAGAAGAAACTAGGTCTCAATTCTGGCAGCAGCTCAGTTTTGTTCTGTGGCCTGTTCATATTGGCGGTGGTTCTTCAGTATCCGCTTTTTTTTCTAAATATCTTTGCTTCTTTCTTTTCTGTATCTACAGTATATATGCATATGTTTATAAAACTGTTCTTTTTATAAAATAATTGCATACTTTGAAAACTGTATAGCTAAAATGTAAATATTAAAGATATTAAAAATTACCTGCTAAAATATTAAAGAGATTAAAATTACTTACCTTTTAATGACGTTTCTAGGCTTGCAAATTCTATGATAGGTCAATAACATCATGTCAGACCTTTTTAATAAGAAGATTTTCTCCATGGCATTAACTATCAAAATTTATAATAATTATTATTAGCTATGATATAATATTATCCTATGAGGAAGTATTTCACTTTTAACATTCCTTTCGTTGATTTCTGCATGGTTTCTGATATTTGCCTAAGAAAATATTTGTGGTAACTTTTTCTGTTGATGTTTCCTATTGGTTTTTAGGACAAATCTTAGAAGGAAAATTTCTAGGAGACTCTTGATGCCTCTTGAAATTTTTCTTTTAAGAAACGTACCCGTTTCCCCACTGAAGGAACTTCTAATTGTTCTAAGTCAATGTGGTTTTTCCCTGCTCTTTGTTCTAGTGATAGATTAAAATGTATGAAATCCTCATCATGTTTTGAATGTGCTTTCTTTTCCTGTGGTGACAGCTACCTCTCTAAAGCCATTGTGTCCCACTGATATTTCCTGTTACCTGTCCTTTTCCTTAAGTACCCTCATATATCAGGGTCACCACTGATTCCTGGAGAGTCATCTTTGCCTGTAAACTGTTTTCTTCCTGTTCAGCATATTGGCCCTGACATATCTACTTCTCTTTCTCTGTAAAAAATGTGTGTGTGTGTGTGTGTGTGCGCGCGCACACGTGCATGAGAGAGAGAGAGAGAGATAGAGAGAGAGAGAGAGAGAGAGAGAGAGAGAGAGAGAGAGCGCCAGCCTGTATGAGTTTATGTATATCAGTTATGTGCAGCTGTCCAAGGAGGCCAGAAGAGAATACTGAATCTCCTGGAAGTGGAATTACACATGGTTGTGAACCACTGGTGAGGGTGCTAGAAACTGAACCTGCATCCTCTGAAAGAGCAGTAAGGGATTTAACCATGGAGCCATCTCTGCAGACCCCAGGTTTAATTTGCACACCAGGAACAAGGGACTGTCTTTGACAGCTTTCTATCAACCCTTCCATAGTCTTCTAATGTATCGTCTTATGCACTTGGCCTTTCTCAAAATCTAGCTTGTTTGAATTCTCATCTTCCTAACTGGCTTATTCCATTACCAATCTTTCAATCTCTGAATTTTTCTTCTTAGAAATCCACAAGACCCCGTGAAGAATCGATACTGCTACAAATTTCCCTATTCCGATGCTCACTGCTAGAAGACGTGTGGCGGTGTCTTACAATGATACATCAACCCCAAGTTCTTAAATGGACAGCACCCTATCCATGCACACGCAGCCCTTCCCTGCCTTTGACTTGGCCTCCTCCTTGTCTCTGTATAGCACTTCCTTCACCTTTCTCCCACCAATAGATTGATCTTACATGCTCAGGGAAAACATTATTTCCTTCTATAACTGTCTTGTTTTCTTAGACATGAAGAGTATTTTACTAAATTTCTCCTTTGCTGTGATATGATTTCTATTTTGAGCTTTCTGAGATTGGAAACAATGACTGTATCATCTTGTGTTGTGTCTCTAGGACCAATCAAAAGATGACAGTGCCAACTGCCCGGGATGAATTATGTGCTGTTGTTTTCTATGCAGTGTTCTATTGCTTTTGGTCCATGCAGTACTTTCATCATCTTACTCAGTATGTACTAATATGAATTTG
The DNA here is from genome assembly GCA_030674055.1 of Rhabdomys pumilio. Lineage (NCBI taxonomy): Eukaryota > Metazoa > Chordata > Mammalia > Rodentia > Muridae > Rhabdomys > Rhabdomys pumilio. Next base: position 30,312,663 of record JANHMN010000006.1, on the reverse strand, counting down.
AATTCATGTGCAGGCAAATGTAACATTTTAAAATAACCATATATTTTATTCTGCAGTGCATTATATGTTCTTTAAAAAAATCACATCAACTCCATTTCTGACCTATCACTTAGTAGTACCTGAGAAATTCAAAACCATGAAAATGTGCTAAGGATTCTAGAATAGGAATTAGTAGACCTTGTTTGTTTATTTGTTTGTTTGTTGTGTTTTGTTCTGTCTTCTTCTTATTGTCTGCTTTTGTTTTGTTAACTTGACACAAGCTATGGCCATATGGAAAGAGGGAGCCTCAATTGTGAAATCCCTGAGTTGTCTATAGACAAGCCTATGGAGCATTTTCTTGATTAATGATTGATGGGGGTGGTGTGGAGCTTAAATCATTGAGGAAGGTGCCACCCCTAGGTAGGTAGTTCTTGGCTGTATAATAAAGCAGGCTGAGCAAGCAATGGCGAGCAAGAGAGTAAACAGAGTTCCTCCATTGCCCCTGTTTTGATTCCTGGTTCTGACTTCCTGCCTTGAGTTCCTACCTGGACTTCCCTTCATGATGGTATGCAGGATATAAAATGATATAAACTTTCCCATCAAAGTTGATTTAGTCATGGTGTTTATCACAGCAGTAGATAAACTAAGACAGTTTCTAACTATTCAAGGTCAATGGATAGGGTCTTTTATTTATTCATTTAAAAATGTTTAAATCAAAATGAGCATAGTGTACAAGTCTCAAGGAACACAACAAATGAGGAAGCAGAAAGAGTGTAATAGGATGAGCAGATTTGCAGTAACTCTGGATGCGACACAGGCACTACTTCATGAACTTTTGCAGCTGTGGTTGCTTCAGAAAACTAGCACAAGACTGTGGCTCTCAACATCTCATCATGCATAGAGAAGGGCTCTATGAGGGCCCAGTCTTCCCTGAATGTAGTTAATGGTTGATGGAAGACAGGGTATCATTTTCTCCAGTGGTATAGCCACTGATAAGTTGCCTACATTTTGGTGTTCTTGGTGTCAACTCGTGCTCACTCAAGCACATTTAATTAAATTTAGTAGGTCACACTCAGAAAGAAGACATGATTGTAGAATGGTGACTTATTGGGAAGAAAAGAGTCTTAGCAGGATGAGAGGGGTGGTGGTGATGTGAAAGAATTATGGTGTGAAAGTGACAGAAATTAGCCATATATGAAATTGTCAGAGAGTAAAAAAAAAAAAAAAAGGAAAGTAAAGAGTAGTCAAGTGATATGTTCTTTGGAGAAACTGAAATTTTTGAGAGCTAGCCAAAGGTACTATTACCTAGATTGCACTGAAGACTAGTGATCAGCACTCTGAGTACCTTTCCCTGTGCTGAGAGGATACTCCTGGTCTGGGAGAAGGATCATCCTGTGACATATTCAAAGCATAATACTGGATGAGCTAGTTGTGATTTTGCTGTCATGTTTAAGCTTAGTTGGCACATGCTGACCATAGAGAATCTTCTTTATTCTTTTGAACCATAGTCATAGTTCTATAGAATGCCTAAGTGACTATAAACTATCTTGTTGATAGTTCTGAAACAGAAATTCCAGCTTAGGATACCCATCCAGCTAGAGCATTTCCTTCTCACCAGCTACAGCAGGTTTCTCATGTCAAATTGTGGTTTCATGTACAGAGCTGCCAATGTTTTATCTACTTTAATTCTAGTGAATACATCAATAGCTTCCTGGATACGTATAGCCCTTTGTAGGTTAATAGTCTAAATGTAGGCACATGTCTTATCGAATGATTAAATTAACAGTCTCCTTCTTTATTAATTACTATTGAGAGTCAATGTTATTTACATAATAAAGTCAATATAATCTCTATTGCTCATTAACTGAAATGTTCTGGGCTGATCTCTGTTTTATTTTCCAATTAGGTTCTATTATTTTTCCTTATTGATTTGAGAAAAATAGTTGTGGAAACAAACTTAATGGCTCTGAAAATATCAGAACAATTTCTCTGACAGAAAAGATCCTGTAATGCATAAATGTAATATGAGAACACAGGAATTGTGTACAGTAGCTGGAAAACATCAGATCATTTACTGTTATGCATCTGCCCTTTATCTTACTCCTTTTTAAAGTAACTTGGAATTTATAGATGTGATGAACACTCCTTTCTTACACTCATTTCTCTGTCTGAATAGACTCAAAAGCATTCAATGCTTTGACAGGAGTTACTCATGTGGGATAAGGGGTCAAGTAAGTCCTCTAAAAGGTGGATGGTGCACTGCTGAAGCTGCCCAGACAGGAGATCTGTTCTAGGAATATCCTTGAACCTTCACCCTTCTGGTCACCTAAGCAATCACTTCCAGAGGTATATCCATGTCCTGATCCTTGGAAGCTGAGTCTGTGCCACCTTAAATGCGAAGAGTTTTCATAGATGTGGCTAAGGCTTTTACAGTGGTGAGATCATCCTGTAGGATTCTATCTAATCACTGCTCCTTACCAAAAGAAGCAGAAGGACCACTGACAAAAGATGTGACAGAAACAGATAAAAAAGGAGATCATGTTCATGGGATATGGGTAGCTTCTAGCTGAAAAAGACTGTAGTTGAGCCAATTTTAACTCATTTCCAGTAATTGGCTATAACATTTTTATTTAACTAACAGTTTTAAATTAGGGAACCAGGTTTGCACAACAATAGTGACAGGAATGGGAGCTACCATAACCAATCACTAAATGCAGTCAGAAGGGAAGTGTGCAGGTTGGGAAGTGAATGGGCTTAGAGGTGTTAGAGATGATGTCTGAGGAAATGACACTGCAGATTGGTCCTCAGCAAGGCATATAGATGTTTACTGAAGCCTGAGAGTTCTAGGCAAGGAGTAGATTAGAAGTTCCCGGCATAAAAAAAATGATAGAAAGATGTAAGAAGATCTTTGGGGACTTGAACTCTTGAAATAGTAAAAGAACTTACGTGTAGGCAGCTGGACCTTCAGGTACAGAATTTAGCATTACAGTACATAGCAGCAGACCAAATCTCAACAGAAAGCAAAGAAATGGATCCCTGAACACCTACTGACCCCTGCATTTTAACCCATCGAGACTTGTATTGAACTCCTGGACCCCGGGACTGGTCGCTAATATAATTGCAGTGTTTTGGCATTAGTTTGTGCTCACTCAATTGAGTAGCCACAAGAAACCTATGCAGGGTAGAAAGACTTGGGCACTGTGCCACAAGGATTGGAAATGGACAGAAGATCTGGACACATGATGCCTCTGACTACCAGGAGCTGCTAATCCAATGCCTTGGAAGAAGAGGTTGGTGAAGAGGGCAGGGGCTTTACTTCCAATGGACACTTTTCATAACATAACTTCTGAGAAACTCAGTACTCCAGATAAACTTGTAGAACTTGCCTACCTTCGTATCTGTATTAGGGTTCTCCAGAGGATCAGAACCCACAGGGTGAGTGTCAAAAGGGATTTATTATATAGGGTTATGTGATAGGGTTGAGGTTGTCTAACAGTAGCCATCTCACACCAGAGAGGCTGAGAACCTTGTCTTTAACTGTTTAAAACAAACAAACAAACCCGAAACTGGCTTTTTAATAACATTGGACCTCACAGCAGTGAGATAGATGAATTTGCTAGCACAGTGACAGCAAGCAGCCGAAGACCAAAGCTACCTTCTTGCATGCCCTCATATCAGGGTGGGGTACCACCAGCAGGTGCTGCCCACAGTTAGGGTGGGTTTTCCCACTCCAAATAATCTGCTCAAGAAAGTTCCTTGTACTAGAACCCAATGGCTCACTTTTTATTTGATTCCAGATCCATCCAGACAACTTGACAACCAAGCTTCACCATCACAATGTGCTTATAAACTTCCCATTAGGAGTAGGCAAGCATGCTCAGGGGTTAGAATTAAGTTTGCATCATCTCTTATGAGAGATTGATTTTCTTGCGGGTGATACTTTGACTTTGGGATGATTTCATTTAAGTGGGAATGATAATGGCTGTCTTTATTAGGACTTTCCTACCCACCATTTTTATGTATGTCAAGTCAAAGGAAATGAAGGAAGAGGAGATGTAGCTCTTTAGCTGCTGCTCCATCCAAACAGTCCTGTCCAGTCCACCGACAACACTTTGTACAACACAAGATGGTAGACCTCCTGGCTCTTGACTCTGAATCCATCTGGGCTGGAGCAATTGCACACGTGTATAGCAATGGGTCCACATAAGAAACTCCTCTAAGAGTCTTTCCTTTGAATGTGGAATCTGTCTACCACCACACCTTGCCTAACAAGGGATCCATTTGCATTTCTTAGATAGTTCCTGGTAATGAGAGCCTGCTTCCCTGATGTCTAATAGAAGAAGCCACACTCATCTCCTAGGATTCCTCCAAGGCTCTGGCGTCATGTTATCTGAGACACCACATTCTTTTGTTTGTTTGTTTGTTTTTGTTTTGTTTTGGTTTGGTTTGGTTTTATTTTTTTGATTTTTGGTTTTTTTGGTTTTTTTTGAGACAGGGTTTCTCTGTGTAGCCCTAGCTGTCCTGGAACTCACTCTGTAGACCAGGCTGGCCTCAAACTCAGAAATCCCCTGCCTCTGCCTCCCAAGTGCTGGGATTAAAGGTGTGTGCCACCACTGCCCACGGAGACACTACATTCTTTTTTGTTGTTGTTTGGTTTTTTTTTTTTTTTTTTTTGAGACACTACATTCTTAATGAGAATTATTGAGCAACTAAACACTAGCAAGTAAGGTGACTATTCAAATAAAACAACTGTTCTGGCTGACTTTCCTGAAGTTTTTTTGTTGTTATTTTGTTTTAGTATACGCTACTATGGTTTGGGTAAGTGCTAAAATGGTTGGTCCCCAGTGTGTAGCACAGAGGCAGGGGGAGGGGATAGAACATTTGAAGGACAGGATATAATGAAGTATTTTCAGAGCACTGGCAGCATAATATTTAAAGGAGATTATAGGATTGAAACTTTGCTTTTTCTTCTGAATCAGAAGGTGCATGGTTCACTCTGTCTGCCTTTCGGCCTTACTGTGCTGTCTCAGTGCAGGCAGAAATGTAATGAGTCAACCCACCACAAACTAGACACTCCAAAACCATGAGCACAAATAAACCTTTTCACTCAGTAAGGTGATTATCTTAGGTATTTGTTATCCTGACAGATAACTGACACAGTATGAAGCTGAAGATAACTTTTTAAAGCTTATTGAGTTATTGAGTTAATTAGTCAATAAGGGTTAATGCCATTCATTGTTTAATATATTTACATGCCAGATGGCACTTTCAGTGTTTGATATATGTCATCTTATCTACTATGTCTAATTTCCCGGTGACATTTCTACTGATAGGTTGGAAAACTGAGGGTCAGATCACACTGAAGTGTAAACGTTCAAATAGTAAATTAAGGAGGTAGGGTTTGACCTTAAGTCACCCCCACTGTCATAGTATTTGTCAAAAGTGAGTCATTTTGTTTTTTTGAAATCCAGAGGTTTGGTATTTTAGGCAAGACTCATCATTTATTCTACTAGCCTGCTGCTTGGGACACTACGAAGTGATCATATAGTGGATTAGAGGTTTTTTTTTTTTTCTAGACTTAGTGATCTATGGAAACATAGACATTTACAATGTGCAAAACTAGCCAGGAAATCTATTCAAGAGTCCCAAAGCCTTTAGAACCTTTATAACATGTGCAATAAATTCAGGACCATTTTTCAGAGCTTTGTCAGAAAGACTTTTTGTAGGAAGCAGAGAGTGGATGAGAAAGAGCCTGTTTATCCTCACGGAGGCTGGATCTATGTTCTAAAACATCTGAAGCTCATGGAGCCATCCCTAAGATGAGTCACTCCTAAATTTTGGGGGTGAACCTACCTTTTCCTGATCCCATAGCCACTGTTCTGTCAGTAGAGGCTCAGGAATCAAGTCCTTCCAGTTGAGCCTTCAGTGTGGTTAATAACAAAGCACAGCATTTTGCTAAGGTTACCCAGTGATTGTTTTACATATTTTCATTTTTCTCATTTTCTTAGTAGGATATTAATTTGTGTTTCTAGCCTTTTTAAAGGCGTCTCAGAAAATCTTGCCAATATTTACACTTTAGAAATTGTTTCCCACCAAGTTACAGCTACATTAAAAAAATAAATTGAAGCTTTAAAAGATTATTATACACAATTATTTCTGATGAGATGCTTCTCTGTAGAGTCTATTTTTGTATGAAAGGAAGGCAGTAGTAAATGCTATTGCCAATGAATTCATCCCATTATTAGAACTTCAGTCCTTCATGGTGTTTCCGACTGTGACTATTGTTACAGGCTCATTTCAGTTTCCTTTCTGTTGCTGTGATAAAATGGACTGGCAAAAAGCAGCTTGGTAAGAATGGAGTTACTCAGTTCCAAGTCACAGTTCATCAGCTTGGGGAAGTCAAAGCAGGAACTCAATTCGTCAGTCACATCATACCCACAATCGAAAACAAAGAGAAAATTAGTGTTTCATGCTTGTTTGCCTCCTTAGCTAGCTTTCTCTGCTCTTATATAGTAAAAAGGGCCTTGCCCATGAAGTGATGTCAATCAAATAGGGGCTTAATGTTCACCTGTCAGTTAACAAGACAGTTCCCCACAGACACACATACAGGCCAACCTGATCTAGACACTCCTTCATTGAGGCACTTTCTCCTGGAGTCTAAGTTGTGTCAAGTTGACAACCAAAGCTAACTCTCACAGGGTTTAATATGAAATGTGCCCCACCAGGTTCATGTTTTGAACACTTTGTCCTCAGCAGGTGTTGCAGTTATAGAAGGTTGTGGAAACTTTATAAAGTGAGGCCTAGATGCAGGAGATAGGTCACCGGGGGAATCCTCAGCCACTTCAGGCCTCAGTATCTATTTCTTGTCCATCAAAATGTTCAGCTGCCCACCACACTGAAAATATCATGATGGCCCAAGCCCATGAAGACAAGCCACTATGAACTAAAAGTGAGCAAAAGGAATCTTCACTTTTAAGTCATTCCTATCAGGCACTTTTGTCAGAGGGAAGCAAAAGGAATTAGTATGGTAATCTTCCAAGGCAGTATTAAAATATTAGAATGAAAATGTATTTAATCTCTCCAACCTCCTTCATTTGCTTTTTGTCTTTCCTGCAGTTTTCTTTTGAACAAATCAGTAGTTGAAAGGGTGATATAATCCTACATCTGTTTTTAAGAGCAGGCTTATGATAGCTATCAACCAATACAGAAATGCAGCAGTTACTGAGTATCTTGAGTAGGCCTCAGCCAACTGACAGTATCAGACTTTGCATGTAAAACACCACTATTTTTAATTGACTGTTAAGGTCAAATAATGATATTTTGGATTGAATAAAGTGTGTTGTTAAAAATTTTTTCTCTTTTGTCAAAAAAGTGCGGTTAGTGAGATGTGGTGTGTCTGTGTGGCTGCTGTGTGTGTCTGTGTGTCTGTGAGTCTGTGAGTGTGCTGGAGGTCCTACCAAGTGCTGCATGCATAGTAGGCACAGGATATACTGCCAGTGTCCTGCAGCAATTAACATGGCACACCTTGGTTTCTTGTTCTGTTTCCACACACAGTGCTAGAGACTTCGGGCCATCCAAGTACTATCTGGCTTTTCAGTTATCTGAAAAATCAGAGTAATTCTTTTGACTCAGTTTGGCTTAAGAACTCAGTGCCACTATTTCTTACCAAACTTTATCCTTACTGCAAACAACAAAACAAAAACAACCCTTCCCAAGTTAGTTCATCTTCTAAATGGGGTCTTTTCATTAATGCAAAGTGAAACGCTTTGGAAATGCTTGGCTTAATATACTTAACTGATAGTAATAAGATTCAATTAAGGCGGAATTAATTCACAATCGTGACTTACATGGACTAGATAGTGGAAACCTTGAGGAATTATTCATACTTAAGTTTATGTGATGCATAACATACACTGCATCTTAATACTGTACTATTATAATATAAAAGTACATGATTATATATCTGTCTTCATGTTCTTAGCGACTGGTAATTGGCAGAGGTTGAAAAATAAAATTAGCTTCTTAACAGTAAGACATAATTAGTTGTGAAATTCTTCTATCAAATCATTAAGACATGAACATGTGTAACGACTTGTAAAAGTAATTTATTCTTGTTTGTTTAGATGCTGGTCGGTTACTCCTCTTTTTTTCATGTGGTTCCCAGTTTAGCCTCAAACAGCAAGTGTTCGTTGAGCTGCAGGGAAGCTGGGTCTTCAAAGACTGGAAGGCCGCATTCCCAAGCACCTGCCCCTTCCATTACGGTGAATCTTCTTTATTCTTCTAGGATGCTATTTTTATTCTCGAATGAATGGGTTGTTTCCCTGCTCCAGTGTCTCACCAGTGATCTTGGCGGTGACCCTTTATATTCTTTTGTTAGTTTCACACATCTATATCATCTCTCCTTTAACTTCTTTCCCTCTGTGAAACCAAATGTTTTCAACGCTGTATTCTGTCCTTCCAGACAGCACTAAATCAAGACAGAGTAAAGAAAGGAAAGCTAGTATCAGTGTAGTAAATATGATTAGTTAAAAAAAAAAAACCTAATAGCAAGTACAAGACATCTCCTGGTTTGTTGAAAGGTTGTTTCCTGAAATGACATGCTTTACTGATTAGAACAACTATAAATGCCCCATTAAGCAGTAGCTATTCTCATTATAGACTAGAAACGTTACAGCAATGAATTGGGCTTATTTACAAGCATAGACTTCTTGCTCATTAAAGAAGCCATGTTTGAAGCAGCTGGAGTGCAGCCCATTGATTTCCATGGCCCAGTCTATGCCAGGAGGATGCCATGCTCGAAGGTCTGCAGCCGTAGCTGATGCAGTGGTATGGCTGTCTCCCTGGGAAGGGACAGACATAGGACTTGTCCAGATATGAAATCAATGATGACTGTTTCAGAAGACTGTTGGCCTGTATCCAAGCCTCTTCAAAATAAATAGTTCACTGGATTACAAGCCCCAAAAGTTTTAGTAAAATCGTATAGAATGTCTGAACCCATTTTAGGGAGAAAAATGTCTAAGTTTTTCTTCATTTTGGCTTGTTTTTTAAAACATGATATCATTATATAGGTCACGTGGGCTTCAAACTCAGGCTCCTCCTGGTTTGACTTCCTCAGTGCCAGGACTGTGTTTGGCTAGTGGTGACTTTACCATCAGTGGTTTTGCCAGGAGCTCATGACTCTGCCACTGCCTTCAAGTTTACTATCTTAGGCTGGGTGCTCTGTGCTTCTTCATTTCTTCTGAAGGTGAACACTCTGAAGCTTCTCTTTCCCTCTGCTTTTTTCAGCACTTCCACGGGGAGAAGCTACCTGAAAGCTGGACTCAACAGGAAGCAATGACACCTCTTTCAGAACTCCTCCAGACTGCCCCAGTGTAAGCAGCTCCAGGTAGTCCCTGCCCCTCACTGCCTGGGTCATAGCCCCTGAGGCAGCAATTGGATTTCGCAGCATCAACTTTGTTTTCTGAGAAGCCTCCTTCCTGCAGTAGTGGGTGTTTGAATTTAGTTTTTTTTATTAATATGATAAAATACTGTGACCAAAAGCAATTTGGGCAAGAGAGAGTTTATTTCATCTTACAACTTTCAGGTAACTCTCCATTACTGAGGGAAGTCAGGGCAGAAACTCAGGGCAGGAACACATTGGCAGGCACTGAAGCAGAGATCATGGGGGAATGAAGCTTACTGGCTTGCTCCCCATGACTAGATCCTAGATCGGCCTGCTCTCTTATACAACCCAGGTCCATCTGTCCAGAGGTGGTTCCACTCACAGGAAGCCAGGCTCTCCCATATCAATCATTAATAAAGAAAATGCCCCATAGATTTGCACACATCACTTGCCTCGATAGATTTATTAAATTTTCTTTGTTTCATATGCCCATGCTATGTTATTTCTACCTCAGCCTTGAAATGTACTGATAGACAAAAATGTTCATTTACTTTTACGCAATGTGTCTCTTTTAGCTAATCTCAATGAAAAACTTTTCATTGCTATCGTTTCAAGCTATCATTCCAAGCAGAATCTACCTTGGCATGTTGTTTAATGACAATGACCCATTCTGGAGATTGTGCACTCGGTGATTTTCCTTCTCATGGGCTCCTCAGTGCACACAATACAAATGTGGGTGACATAGTCTAGACACACTGAGGAAATGTGGCACCGTGTAGGATGTGTAGGGTGACTGACATCTAAGTGGCACAGGAGGGTATTCCTTTTGTTTGCTCTTCAAGTATTCCAAAGAAGATCAGACGGTAGCGCTGTAGTAATTTAATCTTTAAGGTTGAATAAAATAGATGTGATTTAAAATTTATGTCCCTAGCATTTTCTTGCTTGTAGAAGAGAAATCTATGAGGACTAAATATACAACTTTCTGGAGAACTGTTGATACATCACGTAAGTGTGTATCGTGATGGCTGTAAGTCAGGCATAAGTGTTTCTGTAGTGTTTCTGTAGTGTTTCCAAACTTTCATCTAGCAAGCCCTGTTCCAAGAATCTGTCCTAAGGAAGTGATCAGAGCTATGCTTCTTACCTAGAAGGTATTTCTGAGTATGATTTATGAAGATAATAATGAAGATTAAAGGATAACTATTTCATTAACTGCTATATATAGTCATAAAATATTTTTTTTCAAACGTGGCTTAGTGAAAGTGATTATGGAAAGATTGCAGGTTATACCGTGCATATGTCACACAGACACACACACACACACACACACACACACACACACACACTTACAACATTTCCAATAAGTTTGCTTAATCTGATCTGAAACAAACTACTTCCCCTTGCAGATGGTGATTAAAATAAGAAACACGGTGCCATTTTATTTTTTCTTTCATATTTAGCATCATAATATAAATGGCCCATATTTTAAAGCATTTATCAAAACTATGGAAAAGAATATAGAAAGGAAATACTGTAGGTGTCATTCCAAAGGAAATCCCTTGAACCAAACAGAATAGATCAAAATGTGGAGAAAGGAGGGTTATTCGGATCAAGAATTCATTCATGCTGTGGGAGTGTTGGCTCTCTGGATCTTTCCCAAGGAACAGGGCAGCACACAGCAGAGGTGGGAGAACATTTAGCCAGAGCAAGGAGTTCTAAAAAGACCTCGGTCCCACGAATGATTTCATTACGAGGCACTTCAGAGAAGGGCGTGGAAGGCTGGGGCCAGGATTTAAAAGACTTTTTGCACTCTGTTTCTACCAAGGAGAACGTTAAGAAGGGGAGCCAACGAAACAGAAACAGATGGCTCAAATTTTCTTTGAAACTCAGACAGATTGAAGAAAAAGAAGTTTGGCAAAAATACATCTGGGGTTTAGCCAAACTGAAAACATTTGAGAAACGCTCTGAAACGCTGGAAGAACATGAAGGCGCCCACAACACTCGCATTAAGTGAATTGCGATAGATGCACAGAATGATATGGAGTTTTAATGGCAGAGCCAGTTTCCGGTGAGCTCCAGCAGCTGACTCAGGATGCCGCTGACTAGTCAGGCCATCTCAGTGAGGAAAGTGACCTGAAACCACGTGACAATAATACTTGTGAGACTGAAGCCCCGTAAGACATTGAGTAGCCATGCAGCTACAATGCTCAGCAAAAGCTGACCATGTCGCTGTAACTGCTCATAGCTGAAACCATGAAAGATTGGTGTGACCAATGTGGCTGAAATGACCAATGGCACTGTAATATGCTAAACTCAAAATTGGATGTAGAACCCACCTGTTAGACTTAAGCGTGTGGCTCAAACTACTTGTGATGCTGCAATGAAGTATAGTTGAAATATCCAGTGCACTTGTCGCTGGGTGACTAGAACAGCCTGTGCAACACGATCAACCAATGTGGCTCTTCAGCGATGTTGGTCTGTTGGCTTTCCTTCTGTTTAATTCCTAGGCATTAGAGTAGATGATGTAGCATTGATGAAGTATTTAAATCTCCTGTTGCAAAGAGTTAGGAACATTTCCAGAATGTATATTTACCTGAGAACTTTAGCATCCTTTGGCATAGGTGAGCACCCGGGTTTCAATGAGCCTTGTCTTAGCGTCCCTAAGTACAGAAGGACTGTGTGCGATTATGCCAATAAGCAGCTGAAGGGGAAGCAGTGAGTGAGTGGAGAGACATAGAAGCACACACTTCTCAGAGTTTTGGGACATTCATATATGGAGATTAGAAAGTCCGAGAGGCAGTGTGTGAGTGGGTTCTAAACAGAGAAGAAAAAGACAGATGGACATACTAAGTGTGCTACAGTTGGACAGAATGATAAGATAATGTCCTCAGGAAAATGGGAAAACAGAACACAATGAGAGAAAAGAGGCTCCCGCAATTTAAATTGGGGCTATTACCTTCAAATTTATCAGGTTTTAGAGTAGAGGGTGGGAAAAAAAACATTATACATATGAGCAGTAAGTTCGGGGTCAGCAGATGGCTAATCTGCTCTCCCACATCTACTAACCACAGAAAAGAGGGAGGCACACTTGGGGACAGTCAACATAAGAAGGAAGAATAGAGGAAGCGTCTTGTAAACCAGGGTGGAGAACAGTCCTGAAACAGAAAAGATTCGGGTGGCAGTGGCTACCAGAGATGTGGGACACATCTCTTTCCAAATTTCTCTAATGAGAAAGACCAGTAATGAGCTAGCTGTTGATTTTTAACTCTTAATTGTAGTTTTAAAAAGAAAATAAAAAAACCCAAAGAATAAAAATCTCAAATCTCAAGGGACCTGTTACATATTTTTAAAATTATTTGAGCAAGAAAATGGTCTAGAATCATAATGTTCTGGGCCAAATATGGTCCCAAATGTACCATCCCAACTGCTAAGATATTTTTATCTAGCTGGAAAAGAGACAGTGACACAGAGGTCTCCTGGTAGTGTAGCCCAGCATATCCCATACTTGGACATCATCTAGCAGCTTTAAGACTAGGATTGGCTTTGGGTTTGGTTGGTATGACTGGCTGAGACTCCATGCTTAGGTACGAGGTTTTGGGTTAGGCTTCAGAGTGTTTATAGATCAAGCAAGAGTCCAGTTCACTCAGTACACAAGCCACTCTAGACCAAGTATCATCAACAAAGTATGGAAAGAAATTTAGGTCAAACTTAATTCAATTTAACAGTAGGAACATTTTAGAGACAAACAAGAATTCTACAGCTCTCTGTGACTGTAAGAAAAGGCTATTTGGTGAGATGTCCTTAATGTTAAGATTCCTGACAGAGGAAGAGTAAGAATTTCATGTCCTAGCAGATATTTTCATTCCATCAAACTTTGTCAGCTAACTGCTTAAACACTGGCTAGAAATTGTAACTTCCTCGGGGAAGGTATGAGTCACATTGTGCAAAAAGTTCTGTCCCTGACTAGATTTGAGGTGGCTTTTATCTGTCTGTCTGGAATTCCATATGCTAGATTTGAGGTGGCTTTTATCTGTCTCCATGGAATTCCACAGAATGAGATGCCAACTTCTTTTTCAACTTGTTCTCAGAAGTCTGGTGAGATTTCTGCCCATCCCCATAGGCCATTTCTCTGAGGAACCTGACTAGCCAACCCGTTCAAGACACAGAAGCAGGTAATTTCCAGCAACATTTCCTTAAAAGCAGTTCAGATATTGGATCTGGGCTGGGAGTATAGCATCTTTTAGCATATGGATGGCCCAAGTTCTATCCCCAGCACCACAAAGATAAAGAATGTTGGTGTGATGAGAGAAAGGAATTCTCTTTAGAATAAAATATGATCTTAAAAACTACCAACAAGGTACAAGACATGAGAGGAGGGTAAGCCATATTGATGTCTGAGTAGTAAATTGGTATACAATTTTTTTTTTACATCCCAAACCAGGGTTTTACCCTACTTTGATCATTTAATTCCTAGCTAAAAGACACACAGCTTTTGTTTTTATAATAAGCTTGGAACAGCACAAGAGCTAGGCAGATATCTACCCTCTGCAGGGTTTAGTGGTCCCAGGTTTGGGGGGTTAAAACACACACACACACAAAATAAATAAATAGCCTCCATGGGTTAGGTAAGTCATAAAAATATGACCCTGAAGGCTGAACAATTAAAATTTAAAACAGCCCAAATAAAACACAACAAATAATAACTCAGGGTTATCAATAAAAAATAAATTCTAATAATATAGAGGATGGATATCTGCCAGGCTCTTATGCTGTTTAAAGCTTATTATAAAGTTATATATGTCTTTTATCCAAAACCTAAATAATCAAGGCAGGGAAGGAACTCCAGATCGGGATTAAATGAATTCTACAACAGCAAGCACTAAGAATCTATCCTTTGAAACAATTGCAGTGACAGTGTCTGTTTCATGTTGACTGATTTTGGATACCGGCATATAACAAAGGCTTCCATTTTCCAGAGGAAGGTCAGCTAATCCACTCCTTAGATTGGTAGCAGCTCCCTGTCCGTCACCCACCTCTAGGTATCACAGCAGTAACCACAGTACCATCACACCAGCCACAGTGCAACCACACTAGCCACGGTGCCACCCCAGCAGCCACGGCACACTGCAGGAGCAGCATCTAAATATGCTGCCATTTTCTTACTGTTTCTCTCCTTCTCCGCCATTTGTTTGACTATTTTGCTCTTCATTTCATTTTTAAGTTTCCTATTATATTTTCGTACAGCTCACCCTTGTCTCCTCACACCTCACACCCTTGGGACTCTAAAGTCTTGAGACCCAGCTTATTAGTACCTGATCCCTGGTGCTCCATGAGACACATGAATCAAGCCAGTGCCATCGGAGAAGTATACCGACCACTTCTCTGTTTTGTTTAGGGTATGCCAGCTCTCTTTTATTTCTTACTCTTCTGTCTTTTCAAGAATGCGTTTTGTTTGACTTTTTGCTGTTATAGTTCCAAGGAAAACTCATCCTAAAATAATAAATATGTGAAGAGTGTGTGAGCACAGCTTCTTCCAACCATGCTGCTCCTCTCCTCCCCAGGTACCAGCTTCAGATGAGTTTTCCCACCAATCAGCGCTCCCAACTTACAGTCCTTCCACTTCCAACTTTTAACCTTGCGATCATGCATATCTGCATAACCGTTCTATTCTTTGCTGTCAGTGCCATCTTCAGTAGCCACAGGAGATAGTCAATGCTCTATTACAAGAGTAGGCTAATGCAGTTTCCTGAATAGAGTGGATGGGGCATTAGGCTGATCCGATGATAGTCAGTGGGTACGAGGTAGTTAAGTCCACTTTGATTTAATGGTGCTTTCAACTCACCCAGATTTTTTTTATAGATATGTCCCCAGTGGAGGGCATCTGTATGCGTGAACATTGTTGAAATTCTTGGTAGCAGGAGAGAGACATCAGGTGTCCAAGGAACTGCATAGAGCAGGAAGAAATATACTTCTGTATTTCCATGTGACCTCAGTCATACATCGTTTTCCTCATGAGCACCATCAGGAGACTAGATGACTCTACTGACTTTCCCGTGTCCTGTTCTTTAGCCTATAAGGTGGCTGACAATAAAGAATCTGCATACTCCTCATCTGCCAGCAGCAGGTCTGCCCATCTGGACACCTGCTCCTCATCCCTGCTGCAGAGCAGCCACTGGCACATGTCCACCCACCATATTCTTGGGGCTGTGTTCTACATCCTTTCTCAATCCAACTTCTGAGTCAGTATTCATCTTCATTGAGTTTTTGGCCTTAACTTCTAGAATACATCTCTGTCACCACCATTCATTTCCACTACCTTCCTAAGAAAGAGTATGAACCAGTGTTATACTCTCCTAGTTGATAATTTGGCTGGGAAGAGTTTCAGGTTGGGAATAATTTTCCTTTAAAATAATTAACAGATTAAAAAAATTGTTTCTCTGCAGTCGACCTACCAATGCTTCTGTGTAGAAAAGACAAAGCTGGGTTCCCATCTCCCACCCATCCTGGGTTCCGTCTAATGTTGCTGCTGTTGTCATTTGGGTTTTTCTTTCAAAAGCTTTTAGGATCATTTCTGTCCTCTTTTGTTTGGAGTTTCAAAATGACCCAGTCTGAAACTTTTCCCATTAACCATGTTGAGTTTAGTGTCTTCAGTCTAGAAACTTACATGGTGAGTTCTAAAGAATTACAGAAATCCGTACAAGGATGCTTCCTTTCCTATACTTTCTGTTTGCTCTTCAGAAGCTGGGGCAGTTACTCAGAATGTGAAGTGAGACCTGTGTGAGAAATGAGTCCAGAAAAATCAGCAAGTTGAATGTGGCACTTCAGACATTTTCTACATTTAGAAGCGTGGTACTAAGGACTACACCCAGAAATTGGGAGACAATTTGATTGTTTTGATAAAAAGGATGTGCTTTTCATTGGGAAATTTGTGTGGGATTCTAGTTTAATATTGCATAGTGAAAACTCCCTGGGGGCAACCAAAATCAGTACTTTTTAAAGGGGTTTTATAGTCTAGAAACCATGTGGATAAAACAAGCCAGATAAATTGTAATTAAACGAGTGACATGTATAAAATAATTTGTAAACAATTGCACGATGCCCCAGGCATACACATGTCCCAACTAAGCACTGAGCTGTTCAGTGTGGGCATGGAGATTCTCAGAAAGAGTCTATTTTCATTTCTAATTGACAGCACATGGCAGTGAGCATTGGAAATTAGAAAATGCAATATAGGTTCTGGAGAAGAAAAACCACAAAGAGACATCTGATTCGTCTTGAGGAAATCACGTTCCAGGAATTACACTCATCAATGCCGAAAGGAATTAGGTGTCCCTTCATCAAATTCCTGCTATTTTTGGAAGCACTACATAAATGCTCATTTAAAGTCTATTAAATATTTAGAGGAATATATAACAGGTTGCTAAGGAGGGCTATCATACAGGGATCACAGATTGGGCAACCTCAACAATGGAGATGTTAACTGAGGATAGAGGTTGGTTTCTCCCAAGGCCTGTCTGCTTGACTTGAAGACGGCATTGTATCCCTGGGGCATCCCTCTGCATGTGTCTTTGTATCCCCTTTATATAGGGACAGCAGTTGGACTGGTTTAGAGATCATTCGGGTGACCCATTTTAACTTAGTTACAGTGTTAATGACAGTCACATTCCGAGGCACTAGGAGTTAGGACTCTTATACATGGATTTTGGGAAGAAATAGTTTGCCCCCACAGATAGTCAATGAATGATAAATGCATGGGAAGCTCAGGCCAAGAATCACTCCCCTAGGAAGCTAGTAACAGAGTTGGCATGTTTGATAAAGGTGACTCTGGACTTGTAGTTTGAAGAGAATGAGGAAACGTGCTTAGCTCATTGCTGGCTGGAGAGTCTGGGAACATACTCACCTACCCTTTGTAAGAGTGGCATCTTTCAAAGTCCTCCTGGCTATGCAAACCATGAAACAACTCAAAGCTCTTCTTTAAGCTGGAGACATGTATCTCAGACAAACAAATTCAGTAAACTCACACATATGACCCCTATGAACCCTATTTTTCTTTAAGTGACAGAAACACCTCTCCTCTCACACAGTTCTGTGTCACATGGGATAACACTTTCGTCTGATTCTATTATTTCATCATAGATATCATACTGTCAGCTACATCCTCTAACCCGTGAAATGTTCCCAAGTCCAGTTGTGTCATGGAAGCATCTGGATGTTCAGAATTCCTGCTTTCTGGTGTCCTGCCCCAGTTAGTGAATAGCTGTGGGCTGGACAGTGGGATACTTTAAAACTTCAGAAAATGTCTAGCACATTTAAGAAGCTGGACTGTGGACTTTCTGCCATGTATTTAAGACAATCACTGCTGTGTCATACCTAAGTGGCTTAATGACTATTGTCTTGATCCTATGGTGAGCTCTTGTGAAGAGGGACCAAGCCTGTGTCTCTTTCTTGAGGGTGTCTGCTCAAGTCAGTCAGTCAGTCAGTCAGTCAGTCTCTCTCTCTCTCTCTCTTTCTCTCTTTGTCTCATGTACACACACACACACACACACACACACACACACACACACACACACACAAACATTGGCCTTCAATTCTAATAAACTAGACTAAGTTTGTTAGTCTATGTATGAGCGTGGGAGTAGATTCAGGTGGTGGTAGGAGCAGGGGGTTGGGGAACATTGGATGTTACCATATAGGGTTTGAGTTTGTCTATTTGATCAATTAAAGAATTAAAGACAATAGAGAATATTGTCCAAAGCAAAAGTAAGACTTATTAGCAAGCAGTTCAAGCCCTTCAGAGAAGGACAGGCCTCCTTTTCTGCATAATCTAGCATCTCCCAACATCTGGGGAGGAAATAATAGTTGGAATCCCAAGTGAGGATCCCAAGGACCCTTTCTAGAGACCATCAGTAACTCTAACACCATTGCCAAAGATTGTTTGGTCACCATTGTATTATTCTGTTTAGTTGGTCCAGCTAGTGGGGCAAAGTCCAACATAGCATCTTACTAAGCTGGAAGGTATAAAATAAAATAAAATAAAAACTCCAAAATCTAGACAGAGTTAACAACCCTAACATGGGGTCTGCCTCCATTTGACGATAGTGAGAGGAGACTGGAGCCAGAGTATAGCGTGACACTAAGCACAGAAGACGTGACAGGGATGAGATCAGCATGGTCCAGAGAAAGGCCTGAGGCAGCAGATGAGCAGAAGTGATGTATTGATAGCCTAACTCAGGGTAAACATGCTAACCAGGGTTCCTGACTACACCCCAGCCTTCAACCGTGTGCTCTTGCGAGCAGGTGAGGTCTTGAACTCCAAGCAGTTATGGTAACAGGTGAAATGAAGGTCTCAACTTGGGTAGATCTTCTTTTGACATGTATAGTGGACATGGTAAGAATGAGCAAGACCTGTCCTTCACTTACTCCTTAAGAATGCTACAAACTAGTATTATGTATATTATTATTAAACATCCAGGGCGATGCCATTTAGTAAAGGTCCATTTCAGTCAAATGACATAACTCAAAAGTACAGTGGTTTGAGAAAGTATAGTAGTCTCCCCTTGAGTGAATATTTTTTTTCCTTCCATTTTCTGGCTACTGTGATCAGGTTGCCAAAGTGCAGCTTAAAGAAATTCTTAAAGTTCGGTTTCTAGATTAGTTTCATTTCCTGTTGCTGTGATAAAATACCCTGACAAAAGCATCTTTGGGTAGAATCAGCCTATTGTAGCTCACAATTCCTGGTCACATGGTCAATATGGCTGAGAGGACGCAGTAATGGGAGCAGAATGCAATGAGCTACTGCCTGATCACTCCACACAGTCCACGACCCAAAGCCACAGAAAGGTGCTGTGCATAGATCTTCCTACATATTCATGAAACCAAGACAGTCGCCAGCAAACATCCCATAGGTCAGCCTAACCCAACAAAGTCCCCATCTATGCTCCACCACTGTGTCAAATTGAGTATTACAAATAGCTGGCATAGTACTGACCTCAGAACGTCACTCCACTGTGACGAACACTAAGAAGGAATGGTACTGGCAATGAATAGACAGGAACAAAAGTGGAAAAGAAAAGAGAATCCAGAAATATCCCAGCACAAACACACTTGCAGATGTTCTCTTTATTATTGGTGGATACATTATTGGGTCTTCTACCAGACACAGAGGTAGGGAACACATCCTTAGTAGAACCCATGTTTCATCTGGATTTTGATCCTTTCTAGGCACCTAGTATCTTGCTAATGCTCTTAATCATCTCTTTGCAGTTTTCAATTTTACTGATTACATTTACTTTGGAACCTTAGAAAAATAATGTGCGTGTTTTGCAAGTTTGCAGTTTCCTTGTAAGCGGCATTTTAAGTCATTGGGTTGTATTCAGAACATATTTGTTTTAGTTTTCTTAGACAGGCTCTCCCTATGTATCCAGATTGGCTTCCAACTTGGGTTCCTCCTTCCACAGTTTCCTGAGTGCAGTGGCTACAGCACGAACCAATACATCCAATGTCTGGTGTTCATTCTTCATGAGGTTGGTAATAACAAAGCAACTGCATGCTTGTGTCGCCATGGAAAACAGTCACATATAACATTAGTCGCTACATCCTTACCCTATCCTGTTCCCCAAAGAAACCTGCTCTCCAAAGGGCCTCCCATTTAAAGACTGAATCTCATATGGCGATTCAGAGACATTGAAAAAGAATGGAGATGCAGAGCTTCCAGTTAAACACAATTACATTCAAGCTGTTCGGCTTGAGCTCGTACTTCAAGTTCACAAAAAACAAAGCCCTTCCATGTTACATAAAATTTTGAGGCTAGGATCTAAACTTTAATTTTGCTCCATTAGGTAAACTGCCAAATGGGGCACCAGGAAAAGGTACCTGAAGGGCACATGACCATGAACTGGGCATGCAGGATAAATAACCAAGAGCAGCAGGCTCACATGCTTCTTAGCACTGATTTTAAAATATTCAAGTGTTACTTAAATGTGTATACCATTGAAGAAAAAGTTTTTTTTAAAAAATGAGATTGGTAACTAGTATAGTGGAAATAGTGTTTTGTTTTTCTTTAATTAAAACGTTGACCAAATATTTCACAAAAGACTTACAACTGAAGGGCAAAGATAAAATGATAAGCACAGAAAAATGGTTCTCTAAAAGAATGTCCCTTGGCACTACTGAACGCTAAGATATGTTTTCTGCTTATGAGTCCTTGGGGCACATTTATGTAATAAGTTCATCTGACTCAGAGATTCCAAAATTTTCATCCAGGAGATTTAGAGTCAAAGGCTTAAATGGTAATTAGTTTGAATTAATGCAGTTTAATGAATTCCAACTGAAGAAGAAAAAGAATAGGAGACACAGACAATAAAGGCTGTAGAGAAGGACTGGGAAAGAGCTCATCATCTGGACCAAGTCTTGGAGGATGTGCGGAAATTCTTTCCAATATCAATGCTTTCACGAGTTACTTGATTATCTAAGTAACATGTCTTTCAAGTTCTTAAAGGCTTTTTGGTCTCTGTGTTTTATGGCTTGCTTGTTTACTGGACATGTTCTCTAACGAATTGGAAAATAAGACACATTGGGTTTTTTTGAGACTTAAAAAATATACAGGGTACAATTTTAGAGATAACCTTACTTGTCATTGTGTGCTCAGTTGTGGCGATGTGTTTCTTTGCGGATGTTCTAATTCTTTTCTAGAAAGTTCTCTGCAGTGTGGTTAGAGGGAGAAACAAAGCAAACAAACATGGAGGACTGAACATTTGCTGCTTTATTCTCAAACAAGGAAAATTTCCAACTTGTAGAAGAAGTATATGAAGTTTCCCAGCTGTGATTCTTATGGAAAAAAAAATGTTCCAACACCTCTTGAAAAATATAAATTTGAAAAAGAGTCGCCTGCAAAGCAGATTCACAAATCACAAACCTCATACTTTTTTTTCCTATGACATTTTGGCACCAAAAGAAATTCTTCACAGCTCCATATGTGAAGTACCTAGTTAAAAATTTTAATAACGTGTGTTTTTATTACATTCATATAATTTGAAAAGTTATAAGAGAACGAAGCAAGGGAAAGCCTCTCTCACATCCCATACCCCTGTGTGTTTGTGTGTGAAGCTGCTCACTGGTCCCTGAAATCTACAGAAACTCCATAGAAGAATATCACCAGAGCCACCAAGACCCCAACTACTGTTGGCTTCTTATAGTCACCATTCTAGCAAGGCTGCTCACCCAAACACCTATGTAGCATTAAAAAGGCAGGTAAACAGTCTCCATAGGATAGACTGGAACAGGCCTGGGAGGGCAACAAACAGCTGTAGCTGGAAAACATAGATAGTTTCTCAAAAACCAAGTGATGTTGGCCTTGATACACTGCAAAAGCCTGTTCTCAGAGGGGTTCCTGGCATGGCCGGAGAGCAGCCAGTTAGAGAACACATTGGAGAGCAGCTGGCTAAGACCATACCAGTGACAAAAACTGTATGTCAAAGAGCACGTTGAAGACTTTGTGACAAAACCTCCCAGACAGCTCCCGGTACAGATGTCCACTCCAGGCAACTCCTATGCATGACTCCACTTTGAAGCACACGAAGTGTTTGTGTGAACACAGTTTGTGTCTGTGTTATTTTAATCCTCACAGTTAGACAGTGACATTATTTTTAGAGATGAAGATGTGAGGCCGAGGGCGTAGCTCAGTGTAAGAGCACGTGCCTCAGTGGGAGGAACAAGACGCTGGGTTCCAGCCCAGAGACCATTTCCCAGGTGATTTCAGTTTCTGTCAAGTTGAAAATGAACAATAGTGGCACAACAACATTACAGTTTTCTCTCATATCCCATTTGGAGAAAGAAATCAAGGAAAATATCCAAAAAGATTTTCTCCTTTAGTGTTTAGAGCGAAGTGTACTTTGACACATGGTAGGCAGGAAGTTCGGTAGTAAGGTAGGTAGTATCCCATCGCTGCAGCCAGCTCTCTGTATCCATGGCATCTGTATCTCCAGTGTGCTGGGTAGTGTTTGTCCCCTGACATAGACTAGAAGAGGGGCACTCAATTGAGAAAGTGCCTCCATTAGATTGGTCTGTAGGAAAGACTCTTGATTAAAGATGGATGTGTGGGGGGGTGGGGCAGTCCATTGTGGGTGGTGCCACCCGTGAGCAGGTGATCCTGGGCTGTATAAACAAGCTGCGGAGGCAAGACAGTAAGGTAGCATCTTCTATGGCCTCTGCTTTAGTTCGAACTTCCTTCCAGGTCCCTATCTCGAGCTCCTTCTTTGACCTTGCTGGATGGTGGACAATAAGGTGTAAGATGGAGTAAACTCTGTCCTCT
Source organism: Rhabdomys pumilio (assembly GCA_030674055.1). Classification (NCBI taxonomy): domain Eukaryota; kingdom Metazoa; phylum Chordata; class Mammalia; order Rodentia; family Muridae; genus Rhabdomys; species Rhabdomys pumilio. Next base: position 30,289,996 of record JANHMN010000006.1, on the reverse strand, counting down.
TCAGTTTGCTTTTGGTCACAGTGTTTATCACAGCAATAAAAAACCAGCCTGAACACCAGGGTTTAACTGAATCCCCATGGTGGGGAATTGTTAAAATGCGCCTCAGTGTGACTTTCTCCTTGTTTTTATTCCTGACTCAATGCAGCATAACAATGATCTCGCTGACATGGACACATGGCAATATCACAATATCATCAGAACTTTTCTAGAGGTGAGTCAAAGCGCACACTGGGATGTGTACAGACCTCTGGCAATGCCACACTGAACATGTGAGAGGTTGGGTGTCTGGCAGGGGTGGGCCTGGAATGTGCCTCTCGCTTGCATAGAAGGATAACACAAGTCTATAATGTTTCTCTAGGTCTCTGGTTCTCTTTTTAAAGAGCTTACTCTGAGATCACATGCAGAGAGAATCACACTTTGGGTCAAAAATAAGCCTCCTAAAGAATATACGTAAAGAACACAAAGAAAGGCTGAAGGGAATATGTATAATACACTTTATACGAAGTGGTTGGCAGAAAGAGAGCCTGCTACTTGAAGACCCATGGAAACACATGCAGCTGCCTCAGGCCGCAGATGGCACAGGCCACCCACAAAGGTGTTGCACAGATCCTGGAGCAAAGCACAGGGCTTGGTACTCCCCCTCCCAGTGCCCAATGCCCTTACCTCTGGCCAGGTGCCTGTGAGCCGGAGCATGGCTTTTGAAGTGTTCCTCCCTATCTCCATCTCCTCTGTCTCTTTCCAAGCTACAGTCTCCCTAGTAACTTTACTCGATTCAATATTTTGGTGGTTTTTAAACACAACGAACAAGTTCTAACAGTAAAAATCTCATGATTCAGTAACTGCCCCAAAGCCTTAGGCTAACTCACACTGCAACACGGCTTAGGGAGCTGCCGCTTAGGATCAGTTGGGGCTGCCAGACGAGATATAATTAACTGTCCTGTTGAATGGCTTCGTGTTGTTTACGGGCAGGGCTTTCGGCCAGATGATAATGACTGCACTCTATTCAACGTATGCAGAAAGCATTTCAGGTGACGTTAATCGACCTATGGTGTTTAGCCAATGATTTTCTATACAGACACGATCCTCAGCTGAGCTTCTATGATGTTCTTCCAATTGCATCCGATCTCAGTCAGTACTGTGTGTAAGGGATGGAGGCCATGTCCATCTAGTGCCAAGAGTTTGTTGGTGCGGCCCAGGGCTTTGATTGCTTCACTTTCTGTAGCATTGCGTGGAGTCAAATGGTCACTGTAGAGCTAACCACTGCCATCCTAGGCCTCAGTGTCGTTTCCACTGGCCCGGGAATGTTGCTAGAAGCTATGCAAGTGTTCTGCACAGAACAGTTCTAAATTCCGTGGTGAAATATAAAAAGCACACCCTTTGCTACCTGGCCTGGAGTGAGATCAGTGTCTGATCGTTAAGGAAACAAGATTCAAGCCGGCTGACACGCTCTCCGGTCCCTCAAAGTCTCCCACATTTATTGCTCTCCAAGAATTTATTTATCAGTAAACTGTTAAAGACTTTTGCCTTTTTTTTTTTCACATTCCCCTCTAAAATGGTCTATGTGCATTCCACAGCCTGTGTGGGTTCTGTCTGGCAGGCTGTTGTGAGACCGCAGGTCCTGCAGGAAGAAGAGATGAAAGAATGGCAGCCATGAACTCTTCCCCTAACGACCCAAACTCTCCCAGAAGACACCACTCTTAAAGGTCCCACTAAGCTGAGAGCCAAGCCTTCACTGAATGTTGTTGTTGTTGTTTTGGTTTTTGCTTTTGTTTTTTTTTAAACTATTATCATACTATTTGTGAATTCCTATAGACAGAGCCTTGTGTGGCCCCTCAGTTCTACTGCTCTGACCTGGAGTATCTGTCCTATGCTAGTGCCATACTGTTTTAACCATTATAACTTTGCAGAAAGTTCTAAAACTCCAGAGCTGTGTCTCTTCTTACTTTGTTCTAAAGTTTAACGATTTTTTGTTTGTTTGTTTTAGAATGGGTGTTAGTCATTGTCCATTGAAATTGAAATTAGTTTACAATGTGATCATTTCAATCCAGAACCCAGCAGTGACTTTGTAGATCAGTGTGGGCAGTGTTGCCTTTTTGACAACATTGGGTGCTTTCATCTATGGACATTTTTTTTTGTTAATCTACATAGACTTTAATTTGTTTTGGCAATGGTTTAGGAATTTGTGTATGCAGATGGTTACTTTTGTCAAATCTTTTTGTAAGTATTTTAAGTACAGTAAGTATCTTCTATAAGACGACACTGCTGAACACGTTCTTGACTGGAATTAGTTCTAGATATTTAGGATTCTGAGTGACTGGTGCTAAATTTTGTTGTTTTAAAACCTATGTACTTTAGTTGCTGTAAAACACTGTTGCATTCTTTGGCACCGCTTTGAGTTCACTCAGAATTAATATCCACCAAGTTATCTGGAGCACCTTCAGAGTTGCACCCAGTGAGAGTCTCTCCAGTCACTGTGAGTATGACTGTCCCTGGTTAGTTCTAAGATCTGATGCCCTGATCTGCTCCAGTTGTTTTCCAGCTTTGCTGTTTGCTGTGTGTAGAGGGTTGTCACATCTGGCTTAAGGAATGTATTTCTCACACCAGTAGCCACTCATAATCTCTCTCCAGCTTCCTGAATCTATCTTAGCATTCGGCTTCAAGAATTCTCATTGCTAAAGGCAGAACAGCAAATCCAGTCTTTGTTATTCTATCATCGTTGAAAATAGAAACGTCTGAAGTATGGCTTGACTCTTGCTTGGGAGGTTGTCAGTTTCTGAAAAATGAAAGCAGTTGCTCTCAGCAGTACTGATAACCATATCCGAGTCTAGTGTTCATTATAAAAACAAAAAAGTTCATATGAGAAGAGGGAGGAAGAAGGGGAAGAGGAAGAGGTATCACTGGAGCTGAGCAAAGGAGGAAACCAAGAGTATATCTTCACAGCTCCCTGTGTGCAGTCTCTAATCAGGGGTTATCTATCGCTCAGTGTGTGGAGGGGATGTGTTGTCAGCAGGGTGAAACATTTTATACAATTTGATATTGCTTTGATTCTTCAATCCATGTGAGTTCATATTTTAAAAAAATTAAAAATGCATATTGCTGGCTCTTTAAATGATCCACTAAATCTCCATACCATACCATTCATAAGAAATCAGTTCTAGATACATTTTAAAAATGTGAGTCAATCTCACAAAGTATTTAGATTACACAAGAGACATTACATCCGAATTCAGAGCAAGAGTAAATGTATACTAGATAAAAACATAAAAGATTTAAAGAAAATGTTTATAAATTAGGTGGGTTTCACTACAGCATCTTCATCGCTGCTTACATGCCAGCCTAAAATTTTAATGAAAAAGGGATGAATTGCTAAAATGTAATGTAAAGGTAATGTCACCCTCCACCCCCTGGACTCTGCTGAGACAGAGACTTGTCAGTAAGACTTCCCCCAGCCTGTTGTCAGCAGTCACACTGAGACAGAGAATCTTCAGTAAGACTTCCCCCAGCCTGTTGTCAGCAGTCACACTGGCTCTTCTCAAGGCTGTGCTCCGGGCTGTTCCACACTACCTTCTGGGAAGCATGGAGGATGCCATTGCTTGAAAGCAATGGTCACACATGTGACCTTCACAACTACACAGTGACCTTGCCCCTAACAACGTGATCTGCTCCCCTTGGCAGTGAGAATTTTGTTCAGCCTTGGCTAAAGAGAAATCTAAAGGATAGCACAAATCTGGGTAGCACTTGGGTCTGGGCCTTGCCACCACCTTCCTCTGCAGTTTCCCTCACCTTGAGCTTTGTAAATACTGGAAAAGGAAGACAAGGCTTCTATGTGGACGACATACAAAGAAAAAGGTACAGCTCTGAGTCCTGTGACTGGTCCTATCAACCGATGGGATGGTGGGATGATGGGATGACATGCCTCACTCCCCGTTGTTCTCATCAATTAGCTGGGAATAGGAAGTTGGCAGGTTTGTCTTTGTCTCACATTAAAGGTGGAGGTGGAAGAGGAGGGGGATACTGTGAAGTCGTTATCATGTGATGAACCAGTTTACCTCCATCTTGACCTTGAAAGCCATCTTATAGCAAAGCCAAACTGGGTTTATTTCTGTTTATACTTAGATCTGTTTCTCAAGGATTAAGCTGTACTCCACCTGTAACCTTATCTATACATGATTCTGTACTGCCTGTTTCAGGATATGGCAGCCATGCCTTCATTTCAAGAGTTTGTTGTGACCAAATTATTTTCTGCTCCTGCAATCCCCACTTATTTGCCTGTCTAATCCCCCATTTGGAAACCCCCTTTTCCTGAGCTATAAAAATCTTACCTTCCCCAAGTCCAGGGGCTGATCTCTTAAACCCTGTCTGTGTACACAAAGCATGCTTTAATTTGGCCATGATTAAATTTAATTTGGGTTGGTGAAGTTTCTCCTGTTTGTGGGACTAACATGGGATTAACACCTACCCCCTTATTGCAGTGGATCTTGCTATCCTTGTTAGCTTCCTATTGCTGTGATATGTATACCATGACCAAAAGCAACTTGGAGAAAGGGGTTGCTTCATTTTACAGATTACAATTTGTCCTTGAGGGAAGTCAGAGGAGGAACTCAAGCATGGCAGAAACTTACAGAAACCACAGAGGAATTCTTCCTTGCTTATTGGTTTGAGCCCACGTTCATATTTAGCTACCATCTGTACACAGCCTGGGACCCCTGCCTAGGGGATGGTGGTGCCCACTGTGGATCTCCTACATCGATTGACAATCAAGAAAATACCTTCACAAACATGCCCACAAGCCAGTCTTTTGGAAGCAACTCCTCAGCTGAGATTCCTTCTTCTTGGGTGCATCAATTTGACAACCAATATAAGTAAATCACATTTGCTCTTCTGGAAAACAGCAAAATCCAAAGAGAAGGGATCTCTATGTCACTCTAACCTTCTGCACTTTGTCCCACATCACTGTAGTTGCCATATACTCTAATCCCCCAGACTCAGAGTTGTTCTCTGCAAGCACAGTTTCTTATCTCTAGATAGGCTGCAACCCAAAAGACTAATGGAAAGTTCCATCACTTCAGCATGTCTCACATGACCATTCAAAGCTTGAAATTTGGGCATGCAAAAGCCTTCAAAGTGATATAAGATTGAAGGCAAAGATGCCTTTTGTTCAAGGTAACCACAGTTTCATTTTTATACTGGTGTTATCTGTAGACCCACATTCAGGGTAGAGAAGAAAAAGCCTTGAGAAGGATGTCCAGGATTTTCCCCAAGTCTTGGTGTTTAGGGATCACTTAAAGCTTTGAAAGCATATGGGTTTCTACTGAGGACAAAGCAAGCAACACTTAAACCCACTGAGGTCTCCACTGCTGTTTTCAAAAGATGGGAAAGGGTGGAGTATGAGAGATGATTAAATGGTTAAGAGAACTTGCTGCTCTTGCAGAGGATTCAGGTTTGTTATCAGCACCCATACCAGGATCCTCACAGTGGCCTGTGACTCCAGTTCCAGGGGATCCAATGCCCTCTGGTCTCTAAAGGTACTTGCACTCACAAAGTACACATAAACCCACACAAGAACACATATATACACAGAAACAACAACAAAACCCTTTTAAAACATCAAAAGAGAGTGATCAGTATCTTCATAAGAGATTTCCAGTCTGATCTGGTAGGCCAATGATGCTGGCACAGTGTCTCAGAGTCAGGGTGGTTGAGTATACCAGCTATGGCTTTGATGTACACCACACTAACTATGCCAGAGAATGCATTAGTGTAAACTTCACTGTGAATCCCAGACAGCAGTGAGTGGTCTGGCGACTGGAGACTTGGCCTGGAATGTAAAGAGTGAGTTGTGTGACTCAGTAATCTGTGAACTGCAGAGGAAGTCAGGGCTTTTTTGAACCCTCTCTAGCAGGGGCTCAGAGCCTCTCAAGACTCTGGCTTTGCACAGTGGCTGCTAGCCTCAACTTACTTTCAAAGCAGAATGGCTTCTTCTGGTGTTGAGGTTCATATAAGCTCAGGTCTTGACAATTATATGAAACTATGTTCCATAGGCCACACATGATTGTCGTTTCTAAGTTCACAGCACTTTGCCCCCTATAAGCCCACGTCAACAAGCTTTCTAAATGTGGTGAGCTGTTTTCCCATCTGCCCTATCTACTCATGTGTTCTAGCTGTTCATGTGTTCCAAGTCAAGATGAAAGAATTCATAGGATGCCAGATAACTTGACAGTCTGGCTGTCCTCTACCCATGGGCCTTGATTTTGTGAAAATTTATAGAGCTATGTTTGTGCTGATGTGAATCACTTGCATACTCTTGGGGTTTAGGGATGAGACAGACAGATAGAAAGAAGCCAGGAAAGGTAGAGCTTTAGAGAAAAACAAAGTCAAGACACTCTGTGACTTTCCTACATTTTATAAGATGGTCAAAGCAGTAAGATAACATTGTTGAAGTCTTGACATCCTGCATACCAAGTTAGGAGCTTGCAGAAAAGGATCCCCAAGGCAAAGGAGGGGGGATTAAAACAGAAAAAGTTAAGTATCTGGGAAAGCATCAGTCTCTGGGCAGGGAATTTGTCATCCATCATCAACACTAGTCACCCCTGCCCACTACCACACCCTCTCCCCACTTTCAGCTGTTCTGTAAGAGACTTATTTGCTTAAAATTAAAGCATGGCAAAGGAAAATTAGAAAATTAGAAAATTAGAAACCTTATGGCATACTTACTGTCTTCAGGCAGCCTCTCTCTCAGGTACCTCTGCCCCTAGCCAAAACTAACCTGCACCGAACCTTAGATTCTCAAGAGTAAAACTATTTTAAAAAGAGTGGACTAATCATCCACCACTGTTAGCCCTTTGAAAATGCAGGTTTCTCAGCATCAAGTTCAACCAAGCTCAGCCAAAAGTATTAGGAATAGAATTACATTCATGTACTGAACATATATGGGTTCTTCTTGTCATTACTCTCAAAAATTCAACTATTTACATAGCAGTTGCAAGGTATTATACATTTAAGATGGTAGGATGTGCATAGGTTACATGCAAACACACACACACACACACACACACACACACACACACATTAAATGTATTGATGGGGCTGGAGAGATGGCTCAGAAGCTAAGATCACTTGGCTGCTTTGGCAGAGGACCTGGGTTCAGTTCCCGGTGCCTACGTGGTGGCTCACAGACCCCTGTTCCATAGGTTCCAACACCCTCTTCTATGTTCTGTGGCCACTGTTCATTTGCAAACACAAAAATAAAAAATAAAGATAAATCTTTAAAGCAATGCATTCCTGCACCGAGGGCTTCTTCATTGATTTCCATATCTTGACTGTTCTGACCAGGGCTGTAGTGGACTTAGGCACGAAGAATTTCTGCTCAAAATGGGTTGCAGTTTGTTTGGATGGAAGTTCTGAACTGGGATTATAGGATCACATGAAAGTTCTCTTTGTAGGTTTCAGTCACACCTCAGAACTATTTTTGTTTTTTTTGGCCTTACTGATTCCACCAACGATGATGAAAGTATTCTTTCCACATCTCACAAGCCTTCACTACTTTCTATCTTTTGACAACAACCATTTTTGCTGTGAGGTTTCCTAGGCATTTCTCTGATGATAAGTGACTCTGGGAACTTTTTCGTGTATCTATTTGGCCACGTGTATATCTTGTTCTGTAAAGATATTTACCAGTAAGCTCCTGGCTTTTATATAAATTCTCTGTGTCCTACCTGGGTAGCCTGTCCAGATTGTGAAAAGATGCTGCATTCATTCTTTCATGGTTTCATCTTAACCTTAGAAGAACCGAGATGAGAAGAAAGACCCAGACAGACTATAAATGACAGGGGAAAAGTACAGATCATATACACATGTGGAGAGAGAGGAGGGAGGGAAGAAGGCTTGTGGTTGCACAGTCTGCAGCAGCTCGCTGTGTGCCTTGTGTGCTGGCCTCTAAGCCTTTCCTCAGTATGAGTATCTAAGATACTAAGATACTGAGCTGTATCTTAGGAGAACCAGGCTCCTTGTGGAGACTCTGACAGTGTACACTATCTGGAAACGGATTTCTTACGGCCACAGTGTCTTCTGACATCACTCACAAAGCATCAGAGAAAGTGAAGTTGAGGGACATTCCACACATCACTTCACGAGAGGCAGAAAGCACTGTGCAGTGCTAGAGGAGTCTGGGTAGACACAGGCAGTGCAAAGCCAGGTGCTTCCCGGATGGGTTATGGACCACACAGGCGCCGACGCCAGGAAAAAATGTAGCAATTTGAATAAAGTCTGCTGATTGGTTCTTGGTGTTATCGTAACAATGTAGCTGGTGCTGAGCTTCATGCTGTATCTGTAGGTGTTAACATCTGGAGGAGGCTGATGAAAGGCAAGGAAGAATGTTTCTTCTTATTTGGAAATAGTTCTAACATGAGACATGAAAAAAAATTAACAGGGGCAAAAAAATTTAGTGCCTGAAATAATGTGGTTATGCACCGTCATCCTCCTCCATGTCTTGTGGTAGTTGGTTCCTTGACACTCTCCACACAACCTCTGCCACCTCCTGCCACACACACACCAAATCTGTAGATGCTCAACTCTCTCTCTCTCTCTCTCTCTCTCTCTCTCTTGCACACACACATATACACACATACACACACACACACATACACACACACACACACACACACACACACACACACACACACACAAATACTAGTCAGCCAAAAAAAGAATCAAGTCCTGTCAATTCCAATAATATGAACGAACTAAAGGAAATTGTGCTAAGTAAAATAAGCCAAACACCAAAAGACAAAGTTCTATGGCCTCTCTTATATGTGGAATTAAAAGGAAGTTCTCATTAAAGTAGACAATGGACTCGCAATCATAAGGGTTTAGGAAAATGAGTAATGAGGAAATATTTATCAGCTGGCACAAAAATTTTTTCGTTAAAATTGTGACAGACTCACTAAAGGAGCCAATGTGACTCCAGCTCTGGGACAGAGAAGAGGGGAGGTGCTGAAATGTAGGATGCACCATGGCAAAAGAGATCAGGGATATTTTAAGGGATTGTATTGCTGGCACCTGAGACAAGCTGGGCACCAAATGGGCAATGACAGCAGTGAGTTATAACTCAATGAATAAGCCTGAGTTGTCATCATCGTCATTTGATAAAATCAAGCAATGGGATGGGTCACAGGAGAGGCAAGCAGTGTATCACTTGAAGTACTTTCTTGTAGCAGAACATCAGAACTAGGAGGCTACACCTGCACAGAAATACAGAGCACACAATGGCTTGGCACACACTTTAGAACCTCCAACTGCATTAAAATCAACAGGGGACTCAGGGGACTCTAAATTAAAGGAGTCTGAAGGGACATACAACGTAGATGGAATGTGGAACCTAAAAAGAGATCTTGGACAGGGAGCCTTTTAGAACAAATAGGGAGAGCAAAATCTGAGCATTTGATACACTGCCTTCCCAGGGCACCCTGTCCCTCTACTCTTTACCGAAATCTCGGGATGCCCAAATCAGTTATGTATTTGCATAGACTTCACAAATAGTCTTCTGAATGCTTCCCATCCTTCTAGATGATGATATCTAATACAGTATAATTGCTATGTAAATAGTCATTTTGCATTGTAGTAGATCTGTATGTGTCTAGTATAGACATCACTTTTCAAAGAAATTGAGGCTAGTTTAGTTAGTGGATAAGCAACTCAAAGATGCTGAGAGTCAACTTTAGACTAGCTAATGTTATTTTGTTGATGTCAATTTTTCTAAATTTAATGATAGCATTGTGATTATGTACCAGACATTTCAGTTATTAGGGGACACACAGTAAATACTTATGGGTAAAGACTCATAATCTCTACAATTTATAACAAGTAATTTTAATGAAAGAAGAATGGAGTCAGGGATGGACAGAGGCAGAAACAGTGGGATAGCCAACACAGCGAGGTGCTGGTGTGGAAGGCTAGGCTTGAAGACCTTGTATTGCTAACCCACAGCATTCTTGCAAGTTTTCTGTACCTTTTAAAGATACAGCCTTGATTTAAAAATAACTTCCTGAAAGAAATTAAAAGGAAGTGATTTCTTTCTAAATTCATGACTATCAGTAATGTGTTTTGTGCAAAAGTATGATGACAAAAGAGAGAAAAGAAAGTGTTCTTTTGATACAGAGCCTTGTGTACTACCAGCATTTAGAGTTGATTTTTGAGTTGATATGTACCATGTACTTTTCTTCCTTATTGTTTAAACCACCGTTCTTTAAAACTAACTTCCCAGTGATCCAAAGCTGCTTATATTTTATGGTTTTAGACAAGATATTTTTAACATTTATTGTATTATGGTTGTAAAGGGCATTCCTCAAGGGTTAATAAGCTAACAAGATCTGTAAGGAGCCAGCTGACAGGACTGCCATCAGAAGCACCACCCAGCATCAGTGACCTTTGCAGACACCCTGTCATTACCTTTGATATAAAGGATCCTCTGTTGCTGCCAGTGAACCACCAGCACCTGCCTCACCTTTTCCCTAGTTAGATCTTTTACTGCAAACTCAAGGCAGGTCAATGGCAAGAAGCAATACTCCACTCTGTGGGCAGGGTATGATTATCTTTTAAGAATGGCAAAGCATTTGCATTGGAGTGAGTGGTTCCTGGAGGCTCACTCAAGAACACTGGCCTCTCCTTGATTGTCATTACTAGTTTAGAATATCCTTGGTAGATCTCAAAAGATGTACTATTCTGATAGACCATGGCTGTCTAGCCATGACATCCAGATCATGGCTTGGGAAAAGGGCTTTCCTTAGCCTCAGATGGTTAAGATGCAGCCTCATGGGAGAGTAAATGTCTTGGAGACAGGGATTTGTCAGTGGGCTTAGCTATGTGGGGCAGTACACACTCTGGCCATATGAAGAGACTACTTGGAACATGGGGCAGGGGACTTGTCCACTGAGGAAGTACTAAGGAGCTGGGGGTCCTGAGGGGTGGAAAAAGACAGTGGGCTGGGATTTTTGCAGATCTTTGGGTAGGGACTGGGTCAGAAGAATTTACCCTCAGGCTTATCTGTCACCAGCCTGCCCAGGACAATTTTGTCTTTCATGAGTCACAGATGACAGGATCTTTCACTGCCCGTGAACAGGTTAAAGCTGAGTCTCTCTCCCAAGAGTTACAACTTATAATTTTTTCTCCTCTCTCCCCATTTCTCCTCCCACTGCCCTCTTTTTTCTCTTCCTTCAATTTCCCTCTTCCCTCTCATCCATCATTTTTCTACCCTTCCACCAAGCAAGACATTCACATTGTTGCCTCTGGACTGTTGTGTCTTGAGAAGGCAGAGCCCCGCTGACTCACTTCCTCAATCAAGGCCTCTCTACAGCTTCCACCACCTCCCAAAACAGCGCCACCAGCTGGGGACCAAGTTAACCCGTGAGCCTGTGGGTGGGATTAAATAATTGTAGCACTCATTCTGTCCTTGCTGTCCTTCTCCCCCTTCCCCCACCCCCATTCTTCTTCTCAGGGAGAAAGCCATGGACTGCTGTGCCCTGATTTGAAGCACTAAAAGTGCTTCTTCCTTATTAACACTTGGGTTCTAACTGTCAAACACACACACAGGGCTGGTCTGTCCCCTGGAACTCTCTAGGCTACTGAATCCTCGGAACTGCTTGGCCGTACTATGCGTAGCACACATCACCCTGGGCTTGAGGGTGTCATCATCTGTGCACAGTACACACTGCTTCAAGTGCCTCCTGCCTCCAGATGTTGGAGGTTAAAGAACCTGTCGCTCAGCAGAGGCAGAGACATGTCACAAGATTCCTGAAGTTCTGGGACACCGGAGCTCCACAGTTTGGGTTCCTTTCTTCCTTAGTTGGTCATTAGTTGTTTTATCACACAGGGTGACATCAGCTTTGTCAACTAATGTTGCCAGTGAGGGTCCTGGCCTCCATGCTCCAGGCTACTATTGAGTCTGAAACATGCATAGCACTGTCAATTCCTAAAGCTGTCCCTGTAGGGAACATGTCTAGCATGCAAGTGCCTCTTTTATGTTCATCACTGCCCTGTAAATAACCCTACTTTCTGGCCCTCTGTGCAAATGAGCTGTAACCTATATCTTTATGACGCAGTAAATGTGCAGACCAAAAGAACACGCACTTCCCAGGGAAAACCAAGGACATTTCATTCCATTTTCAAATATATGCACTTGTACTTAAAAGGCTCTTTTAAGTGGTTTCAGTTGAGTGGCATACATAAAAATAAAATTCATTTGGTGAATTGGTGAATTATAACGACAATATAGCTCAACTGTATTTCTCAGATTGGCCCTAAAGTCATTGCTTTTCTTGCAAATAATAAGCTTCTATGTCAGTGTTCTATACCAGTAACTTCTCCCAGAGTGAAGGAAGTGCTCTTGTTGGAGGCCCCACTCCGTGCTCATCCTCACAGCCCATCAGAACCAGTTGTTAGGCAGCCTTCAGCTTTCTACCAATGTCACCAATTCGATCACCCAGTGTCCCTGAAGTGACCTCTCACTGTCAGAAAGGACTGTTTAAATACTCCGTGAGAGGATTCTGTGAGATGGATGACTATTGTAAGACTTCAAAGTGTATTAGTAGCGATGGCACTTAGGTAACGGTGTGGGTAAGGGACATTCCTGGCATGTGTAGAATGTACCTGCTGTTCACACAGATTCACTTACACCAAAGATGCTGCCTGGAGCCACAGTCAGATTGTCACCAGAAACAATATCCATCTTAGTCATTGCTCTGGCATCTTCATGATGTCATCCAATATGCTGCCTCGGTGCCACTGCAAGGAAGGGAGGCCAGGCACTTTCTATAAGGACGAGCTGAGACAGAGCAAGCCATATCGACACTCTTGACTCTATGAAGAGGCTGAGGGTGCCCACCCACAGAAGGTCAGGTGGCCTTTTCCCTGTGCTCATCTTTAAAGGAGGCCATTTGCCAGAACCTCTGTGACAGTCATACTTTAGAAACTCAGGAGCTGTCCTCCAGCCCTCTCTGCAGGCAGCTGCACTCCACACCCCAGGGATTGCTCTTCCTGGCAGTGGGTGGCCCCCCTCAACCCCTTCCTGACCTCTGCTCTCTTTTTCCAGGCCCTGCTGATCTTATCTAACACCTAATCTCCCCCTTTCATTTGTAGAACTGCCAGCTCCAGGCACTTTCTATGAACTGATGTTTTCAAGAAACCTGCAAGAAATGTGAGTTTCCTCCATCCAGCTTAGCCTTCCCCTTGCTCTGGCTGTCCCTGCTACTTGGCGCTCTCACCAGACTCAGCTTCAGCTCCACCCATTCTCTTCTGAGAACCCATTATGGTCTTGACATGAAAAATGAACTCTGTTTAAAGCTTATGAGATCACACTGTATTTATGATTTTTCTCCCCGTTTGATGTAGTTAACCATTAGGCCAAGTGAAGCTATAACAGACTCACAGCTCATCTTATACAAACATTTCACTCACAAGTTTACATTCACTTGGGATTATTCTCCTGCCCCTACAAGACATCCTTTTCATGAGCCTGGGTGTTCTATAATGAATGTTCTTCGCTCACTGTTTGCACTTTCCACGGTGGCGCTGACTCAGGCTTGGGGACTCTGGTTGAAAGGACTCTCATAGTCTTCATTCCTAATGGTGTGTCCTCTGAGATTTAGGGCTCGCCTGCTTAGAATCTCAGTCTACCTATTTTAGTAAATGGAGAAGCTACAGAAGCTCATTTGTAAATAATAAACATCTCTAGGGACCAGGGATCTAGTCATTTGCCTGGCTTTACTGATCACGTGATTCAGATTATTTTAAGGATATGGTAAGCACTTTTCACTCAGATGTAACTCCTTGGAAGCCTCATCTAGAATGTGTCCAGAAGCCCTGCAGAAATACACACACACACACACACACACACACACACACACACACACACACACCACAGGTCACAGGGGGCCAGGCCAAACTGGAAGTCTGCTTAATGATTTCAGCCCCTAAAGCCACCTTGAGATAAGTAAGAAGAAATCTGAGAGCTGCCAAGCTGAGCTGACTCACAGAGGACAAGCTAGGGCTACATGGGCCTTCCAAGCTGAGTTCAGGCCCTGCTGTATCTGGATGCACTGTGAAACAGATGACTGTTGTAACTTGTTATTCTTCAGATGTGCCTCTTAAAAGCCCATGTTTAAAGTCCTGATTACAAGGGGCCTCCACTGCTTGTGGAGATCCTGGGAGGTGTGGACCAATAGACAGCAGGATGTAGTGAAAAGAAATATGTCATTGGGGCCATGCCCCTGAAGGCACTGTTGGGACTTGGTCCTTTCCTGTCTCTCGCTTTCCTTCCTGGTGGCCATGAAATGAGCAGTTTCCTCTGCCACACAGCCCTGAAGTGATAAGCTTGTTTGCCATAGACCCAAAAGCAAGAGATGAGCTGAGCATGGACCAACCTTCCAAACTATGACCCTAAATAAGCCTTTCCTCCTTTTGTGTTGTTTATTTCTGGCATTTTGTTATAGTGATACAACAGAGTATATAAGTTGAGAGTTTGGTTACCATTAGGATAATATTTGAAGGTGAGACCTTTAGAAAGTTATTAGTACATAGATGGGACTGATGACTTTACCAAGGAGGTCCAGGGAAGTAGGGTGATTCTTTGTTTATTTCCATGTGTGGACAGGACAAGAAAAGAAAGAGACCTTATCAGATATTAAACCTACTGCTACCTTTATCTTGGACTCCCAGACTCCAAAACCATGAGCAATATGTTTATGATGTTTGGATATTACCCAGAGTAAAACATTTTGTTATAGCCAGTGGGCAGCTTAATATAGTTTCTTTCCCTTCCAAGGAGGTGCTTCCAAGGCTGTACAGATTATGGCCTGATGCTTCAAGGCCATGCAGGAACTGACACTGCCCCTTGAGACCTCCCAGACCACCCATGTCTTCTTCAAGGTGGATGGGCTGAAAGAACTTCCCAGGAGAGTAGCCCATAGTGCACAATCGCCACACTCCAGTAGATTCTAGAAGTTCTAGAATTCATTTGAAATAGTGCTTGCTTCGGCCATGTTCTGGGTCCCTTCAGGAACAACCAAGGGCACATTGAAGGTTTAATGAAGTCACCCAGTGGCAGTGAGGCAGCCCCTACCCCTAAGTAAAGATCTATAACTGAGCCATCTAAAGCAAGGAGATGAGACACATTGAAAGATAGAGCCTTGATGACTCTTGCTGCATTTAGAGTCAGGAATCTTTTTAATTGTTTATTTGATTAAATTTTTCACTGTTCAGTTCAACATCAAGGAGAGCAGACCTCGGCTCCACCCAACAACTTAATTACAGGCCGACACAGCAACTGCCTCTAAAACCTCTGATCCAGAAATTAATTTGAAGGCAGAAGACAGAACACAAATAAAGGAAGAAAACAGACCTGTAGTTGTCACATTTGTTTTCCTCTGGTCTGTTTACACTCTGTTTATGGCACTGCTATAAAACCCACCCTTAATAACCTTTCATATCAAAGGCTAATGGGGCAGCCAGTGTTACCCTGGCCAAATTTGAAAGACTCCTCTGAATAAAGACCCTGGAAGTCTCCGTGTGGAATGTAAACCTTCACTTTTCTCTTTTCTGCAAGATGGTTTAAAAAAGAGTCTCTTGGCGTGTGCCACATCTCTGAGGATGATACCTGTTTCCTCATATTCTGCTCTATAGAGTGCCACTGTGCATGTATGGAGTGCTGGCCTGGTGCTGAAGGGAAGCTTGGACTTGACATCCTGAAGACCTTGTAGGTTTCCTAAGACAGTTCACAGATCGTCCTAAGAGCAGATGAAGATAAGGGTTGTAGTAGGAGTATAAGTATCAAGCTCTGAGGGGACAGAAGAGTAATTCATTGATCTTGGTCACAGTGATTTTATTATCTACATCCATATGAAAACTAAACGCCACAAGGGGGTTACCACAATTTTCTAGAGAAAATGGTCTTGAGTTGAGTCATGACTAAGCTCTGGTGGGTTGACATCTAAAAGGAAGAACAGAAGTCAGTAAAGAGTTCCTCAGAGACGGAGGAAGTACATACTTAAGCCATGGAGTAGCAAGAGAGCACCCTTCCACAAGGGCATAGAGAGGAGACTGACAATAGCTGGGGCATCAGCGTCTGAAGCAAATGTATGAATGACTCCATTAGACCCCAGCTCTCAGTTACTGAGCAAGGGAGGAGACTTGCTCGTGTTCAGTGACCTGATTCTACTTAATGCTGCTAATAGTGATTAGTGGTTAGTTAGCATTGAGTGAGAGAGTTACCTGCTTTCCTTCAGTGTTAGGACATTAATTTTGGCACTAACATTGAAGATGAGATCAGAAAGCTACTGGAACCAACAGACTGGATTGGAATCCCAGCTCCTGGAGCTTTATCAAAGGGAACTGGAACATGTTGTTTCCTCACGCTGCACCTCCTCTTCTTCTTCATCTTTAAAAGAAGGATACTTATAGCCTTGGACGACGGTGAATACTATGAGGCAATACAACTGTGCAGATGTTCTTGGTTGTCAAGTTGGCTACATCTGGAGTTAACTAAAACCCAAGCCTCCGGGGGTACACTGGTGAGGGATTTTTTTCTCTTAATTAAGTCATTTGAAGTGAGGAGACCCACTTTTAATCTGAATCTTTTAAGACGGGAAGATATACCTTCAATTCAGATCTTTTGAGATGGGAAGATCCAACTTTAATCTGAGCTACACCTTCTGCTGGCAGCCTACATAAAGGACATTGAAGATGGAAGCTTGCTCTTGACTGCTCCTTTTGCTCTTGCTCGTGTGTGTGTGTGTGTGTGTGTGTGTGTGTGTGTGTGT
>JANHMN010000006.1:30239375-30273178 GCA_030674055.1 Rhabdomys pumilio | reverse complement strand
AGAGAGAGAGAGAGAGAGAGAGAGAGAGAGAGAGAGAGAGAGAACATGCCTGGGGCTCTCAACAACACAGATTAAGTCTAGCACTAGGAACAATGATGCAGTCAAGAGACTAAACATGAGATAGATGTGGGTGATGCAGAGCTCACATAGCAAATTGTTTTGCTGGAAACATTTTTTACAAGGAGCATGCCATAAAATGGCAATCAAAAGTACAGTCCAGTAAATTCACACCTGAGTATCGTGATGGTTTGTCTCATTAACCAAGCAGTATACCCCTGTTAACAGCCTGTGCTTTTGGACGCTTGGCAGCCCAGTGAGTCTGCGTACCCCAGTGTTACTACAACTCCATTATAAACTAAGGACCACTGTTTTATCTGTGGTCTTCCCACTGATTGCAGCATTATCGTGACAGAACCTTTCTCTCTGCCTTTTTATGTTATGAGAACTCTGGTATTAAAAGCACAGGCTCAGGGATGGAGAGATGGTTCAGAGGTTAAGAACACTGGCTGCTCTCCCAGAGGTCCTGAGTTCAATTCCCAGCAACAACATGGTAGCTGGCATCTGTAATGGGACTGGATTCAATGACCTCTTCTGGTGTGTCTGAAGACAGTGACAATGTACGCACATACATTTAAGAAAGAAAAAAAGAAAGAAAGAAAGAAAGAAAGAAAGAAAGAAAGGAAGGAAGAAAGATCTTTTAAAAAAGCACACTATGATGAGTCACATCCTCAGGGCCCTCCAACCAGAAGAGCAGCTTTCAGACAATGGGATTGTTGCAAAGCTTCTCCACCATGTGAGGTCCAGCTCTCTGTTACTGTGATACATCAGCTTGCAGCCCCTCTCCACCAAGTGAGGTCCAGCTTGCCGCTACTGTGATACATCAGCTTGCGAGAGGAAAGGCTTATCTTGGTTCATGTTTCAGAGGTTTCAGGCCATGGCTTTCCAGCTGGAGTGCTTTTCCAGCCTTTGATATGTGCATGGCAGGGAAGAAAAATGAAATGTTAACTATCCCTTCCAGATGCAGACTGGTATAATAGTTGATATCCCTAAATTTAATGGTTTGATTAATCATCATGACACAAGTCTGTGGCAGAGGAAGTTGCTTACTTCATGGAATCTGGAAAGCAAAAAGGTTGTGGTCCCCATATTCCGCTTAAGAGCACACATTTAGTGACCAGACTTTCTTCTAGTAGGCCCATTTCAAGGCACTACAGCCTTGGGACCAAGCCCTCAACAAGGAGGCCTGTGGGACACTTTGAGCTCCAAAGGGTAGCAAGGATCCCCGTTCTGTCATCACAACTGTCCTGGAAAATCTGTGTCACGCCTTCCTTCCAGATTCTGGAAGCTGATGCTCAGCAAGCTTCAGGGACAGGCTCAGGGCAGAGCCTTTCTCTCTTTGAGACTTCCCCTCATTGTCTTCCTTCAGGACTGGTGACAGTGGGGTGGGTGGGATTGGCAAAGTTTCCCTTTAGACTAGGAACCTTTTATAAGATGAATCAGTAACATTTCTCTAGTACATTTCCTTGTGAACCTCTATTTTGTTGGCTGATAAAACAGGCAGTCGGCAAGTCTTTCTGGAGTGATCCTGAAGCAGGCAGGAGCTGGGTAAAAAGCATATAAAGGTCTTCAGTTGGGCGGAGCCTGTTACAGTCTCCTCCCCAACCGCAAGTACCACCTGACTAGGGCAAGGCGGGCAAGGCGGGCAAGGCACTTCCTCTGCTGAACACCTGTCCAAGCCTGGACAAAACACCACAGCCTGTTCCTTTGTTTCTCTTTGCACAGCTGACAAAGCTTGGGGTTTTCAAAAGAACTCCTTCCTAAAACATCACTGGGAAAAAAAATAATACATGAACAAAGAAAAGACCAAAAGAGAAAACCGCCTTCAAAGTTCTGAGGTCCAAGCCCACAATGGCTCACCCTTCCCCCAAGTATGCAGACTTGTTTGGCTTCCTGGCCTTCCAAGTCCCCCTGCTTTGACTCCTGCACCTTTTTCCCCTGACACACCTGTCTTTGTCTTCCCTTTTCTAAGGGAGACACTCTTGCCACATAAGAAGTGAAAAGCTGGTGTCACTGCTGAAGAACAGCCATTGGGTTAGGATTGTGCTCCCTTTCTCTGGGTTAAGAGTTGTAGGGTCCTTGACAAGGGAGCAGAGAATTAGGGCAGGGCCCTCAATCTGTAACTGCCAGATGTCCGGGGCTATACAACAGGATTGGATAAGCCCTAGCATCTTCAACAAGATGGAGACGACTATGCTCCTGCTCAGTGGAAGCTGGAGGCTGGGGGGAGGGGCATTGAGGAGAGGGGGGCTGGTGGCAGGGGAGTGGTGGGGAGACCTGAAGAACATCATGAAATGGCACGTAGGAAGTACTGAACATGAAAAGCTGAGCTTGGCATGAACTACTTCTGTTTCTGCAAAGGGTAGTTGGAGCCCAAGATGAAGATGCAGATGCAGATGATGCAGATACAGAGCCCAGTGACAGGTGAATGGATTTTTAATGTGCACAGCTCTGGGAAAGCCATGACACCATCAGCATGAACTTTGTTCTTGTCACTCAGGCCTCTTGCCAAACCTGTGCATATATTCACAGGGTCCTAGGCTTTTGTTTGCCTGACACACCTGCAGGAGCGTGAGGCAGAAAAGCCAGGAAGAGCTGAATGAAGAACGAGAAGGACTAGTCTCTCCAACAGCACATGGAGTTGCATGTGTCAGGCAGGTGCAGGGCATCACGGAAAGGCTGAGAAATGAGGAACCCTGCAGGTGGGCTTTGCACTGAGCCCTAAGAATACAAAGCCAAACAGCTCAGATGAATGGGTTATCTTTCCAGGGAGCCTCTCATTGCCTCTGTCTTCTCTCACCACTCCAATTTTTGTCTTCCACAATCTCCTTCACCTTGTCTGTCTTGCCTTAATTTAAAAAAAAAAAATGTAGTGGCGAAACTCAGGGAGGAGGTTCACACTGTAATCCCAGTGCCTAGCAGGCTGAGGCAGGAGGACTGCAAGTTCAAGGCCAGCCTAGAGTACATAGTAAAACCCTGCTTCGAAACTTCAAACCAAAAACAAAATAAATAACATCACCTGGAACATATCAGTGGTTTTTAGTAATTGGAAAAGCTGATGCCTCCTAGTTTGTTTGATACGTTAGACTATATTCCTATAGAGGGCAAAGACAGTGTCTGTGCTGACTCCCATGGAAACCCCAGGCCTGTAGGCATGCCAACTGCATGGTAGATGTTCCAAGAATGCTGGCTGATGAGTGAAGAATTTGAGCCATAAAGATGGTGACATTTTCTATGCCAGGACATGAAACATAGTAAACAAAAGCAAGTTGGAACGGAAGGGGTTTATCCAACTTACTCTTTCACATCACAGCTCACCAACGAGGGAAGTCAGAACAGGAACTCAAACAGGACTGAAACCTGGAGGCAGGAGCTCATACAGAGACCATGGAGGATGCTGCATATTGGCTTGCTTTACATGACTTGCTCAGCCTACTTTCTTATAGAACCCAAATCTGGCATGACCTCACCCACAATGGGCTGGGCCTATTCCCCCGTTGACTACTAATTGAGAAAATGCCCAACAGCTGGATCTCATGGAGGCACTTCCTCAACTGAAGTTCCTGTCTCTCAGATGACTTTGGCTCGTTTCAAGTTAACATAAAACTATCTAGCACAGGCATAAAGAGATTTTGCTCATTTTTCATCTCTGAAAGTCACAGTCACACAGATAAGTGACCAGGAGAGCACATGAATAAGCTCCATGCTAAACTACCATGGGAAAGAGTGCCTGAGGAGATAGGTTCATGGGTAAAAGCACTTGCTGAACAAGCCGGAGAACCTGAGTTCCATCCCCAGCACTGATGGAAAAAAAGTTGGGTGTGGCCATCTGCGCTTGTAACAGTCTCTGGGAGGTGGTGACAGGAGGTCTGCAAGAAGCTTGCTTTCAGAGTGTCGGCTTGACCAAACACAGCCAGTTCCATAGTGAAAGATACATCTCAAGAGGATGAGGCAGACAGTGATAGACCAGGATATCCACATCCTCCATCTCAGTCCTCTGCATGTGTACACACAGCCAATATGCTTGCACATGCATGTGCACACTCATGTAAAGAATGTCCATACTGGGGATTATGAAAGATGTCTTTCAGAGTTGGTTTGATCAGCTCTGAGCAGTTTCTGGTTACCACCATGGCTCCGCCCTCCCTTCTGCACCACCCTTTCAACACCAGGTGGTTTCCCTGGAAGTAAGTCAGTGAGCCCTGAGTTACTTAAAGCAGCAAGCCGTCTTAAGTCTTTGGGATGTCATGTTTAGGAGCAGGTGTGTGACCCACAGAGACATGTGGAAGAAGGAGTCAACTTTAATCTTGGGTTAGCCTTCTGGAAAGGCAGCTTTTGTCTCTTGGAGCTAAATGTGATCCAGTCAACCTCCGAGGACCACCAAGGGAGGACCCTTTGAGATTTAGTGCAGCTCAGAGAGTTAGCAGACCCAGAGCTAAGAAACAGAGAAACCACTTCACCAACACTTTGCTCAGGGCCTGGGTGAATTTCATTTGAAGCCAGATCTGCTTCTGGGCTGTTCTATAGAAGACAATAGACTGTTCATGTTTTTGACTGTTTGCTGAAGTGCCAAATGAAAGGGCTCTTTGTGGACATTACATATAATTACAGAGCAAGTGAAATATATTTATTTAGGAAGATCAAATAAAATCTGTCAACTTAAAAAATGTAACAAATTCTGGTGATAAATAATCAAGAAATGAAGAAGTTTAAAAACAGAGAGAGCTATAGTTATGTAAGAGAACGTAAACACTACTTAACTCTTCACAGAATAAAAGTAATTACAATCAGATGTCCATCACAGAGAGTGGAGAGATGCCCAGAGAAAACGTAAGTGTTCTTAGGTCCTCCTGGGTCATTCTGGAAAACCAGTAGAAGTTGTAATTAGTTGTTGCAACCTTATTTGAAAATCCACACTACAAATTACTTAAGTTAATGACGAACCAGGAATCTGTTCATGACCATAAAATTTGAAATCCAGTATAGGAATGTATTTTAATGTCAGTTTTTCCCTCCAGGTTACAGTCTATTTATTTTACAGTACATAGAATTGAAACCCCTGATACATACAGATAATTAGTTGCAATGTGCATTTAAATTAGAAGCTAGCGTTCGGAATTAAAGCCAGTTCTTACCATGGTGAAATATGTAATTCCGAAGTACAAGATTTATTGCTTATGCCTTCAAAAATTGGGTTCAAATTTCAGTGCGTTAAAAAAAAAAAAATCAGGTTTTGACTGGAGTGCAGCTCCGCACTTTCTCCGCTCATCTACAGAAGTATCGCTAGCCCTTGCCAAGTGATAGGACATCATCGAGTTTTTGTGAACTAATAAGTTCTTGCCGAATTAACCTTCAGTTTCATTTAATGTTTCTTCCTTTGAGCTTATTCAGCTATTTAATTCCTGGCAAACTAGAAACAAACAAATAAAAACAAAAACTGAAGTCAATGTGGGTTTCAGAGAGTAGCATAGTCTCTGAAACCTAACACATATATCAGGTGTAATGCTACTTTTTGTTCAACAGGATCCAGGTAGTACCCATCTACCACAGAGTGAATAACTAAGGCATCTGTGAGTTGTTCATAGCCAACAGTAGACAAATGTTCAGTTAAGAGGGACTCAAAGAACAAGTTCTTCAGCCGATTGATATGAGTATTACTGGGTAGAAAATGTCTATCATAAACTCCTAATATACCAGTCAGCTCTGGCCGCACAACAAAGTGCTGCTGAGCGAGCCAGATGACAGATACCCACTGTCTTACAGTTCTGAAAACTCAAGTCCAATGTAGAAGGTCATCTCCTCCTTGGGAGTCTTACCTCACCCACTGTCCTCATGTGCGTGTGAGAAGAGAGACAAAAGGAGAGCTCTGGTAACATTTCTTCTTCTGTAGGGACAGCAGTCCTGTGAGGTTAGAGTTATGGCTTCATTTAACCCTAGTTAGCTTCTTAATATAATATAGACTTAAGGCTTCAACATAGAACCTTAGCGTAAGTAGAACTCAGTGTATGGTACCCAGTCCGATATATTTCACAGTGTCATTTCTAGAAACCTCAAATACCTCAGAGTTGTATCTGTCAAATTATTCAGAATTTACATTTATTTTATGCTGTATATTAAATCAACACAGAATTCTTCATTTTTGAGTGGCTATTAAGTAAATGTCTACTCCTTATATTTATTCATGAAAATAGCACACAGACCATATGAATAATCACACTGTGGTAATATTTCAACTGGTGTATGTGTGTGTGGGGGTGTCCTCATCAGCTAAAAGTAATGATTTTTTTGTATATTTAAATATTTATATATTACCTCAACATATAATGAATTTTAAAGGTAAGGCTCATATATTTGAATGCTTGGTCATTAGGAAGTGGAACTACTTGAGAGGGATTATGAAAAATAAATTATCTTTAATACATATTCAAGTAGTAAATTAATCCTGCAGCTGTATTTCTTTACCTTATGTGTGTCCCCAATAACCACACAGAGAAACTATGATTTATCTAAAGCTGAACCTCAATAGCTGAACAATATTGATTTATATTAACCTCCTATGCTATTCTGGCTACCTCCCAGCCATGACTCCAATATACTTGCTTCTTATTTTTCATTTGGCTCTTTGGCCTTCAGGTGTGTTTCCATGGTCTCTCTCTGAACCCTTTCTCATGGCTCTAATTCCTCCATCCTTCTGTCTGGTCTGAATCTCTCTTCTCTCTCTCTCTGTCTCTCTGTGTCTCTCTCTGTGTGTGTCTCTGTTTCTCTGTCTCTCTCTCCCCCCTCTCTTTTCCCTCTCTCTCTGTTTTTGTCTCTGTCTCTCTCTCTGTCTCTCTCCCTCTCTCCTTTTTCCCACTGGTTGGCAGATGTACCTGACCTATTCTCTTTTCTTCCCAGCCACTGGGTGATCAGCATTTATTGACAAGGCAGAGAATAAATGGTAAGAAATTTTTACAGTCTTGAGACTAGAGATTCTTAACCTTAGCATTACAATACTGTGTCAACACTGAAATGAGATACGAGGACTGAGAAGTCAGCATTTAAATAACACAAGAATAACCTTTACATGGTGCACAAAAGCATTATGCCTACAAACTCATACATTACCTGTAATTTGACACGAAGATACATTTATTTCTATGAAATGGGAGAAATTATACCTTGGTTTAATAGTTGTTATAAATTGTTGGAGGTGATTTGTATTACTAGTTCATCTTTACACAGAAAATACAAAAGTATTTGCCTAACGGATTAAGAGGTGTGGCCTTGTTGGAGGAAGTGTGTTCCTAAGGATGGGCTTTGCTCTTTCTGTTGCCTGTGCATCCAAATGTAGAACTTTCAGTTCCTTCTTCCCACTAGGTATGTCTACCAGTGTGCCGCCATGCTTCCTTCCACATGTTCCTTTACAAGAGTTGCTGCAGTCATGGTATCTCTTTAGGCAATACAACACTGCCTAAAACACTAGCTAAAAATGATGATATGCTGCGATAAAAACTGAAATAAGAACCGACAAAATGTATCACACATGGATATTGCTCATTGCCCCCAAATACATCCTTCTAAAACCATACAATGTTATGCTTTCCTCCAGGCATAGAAGTCCATGAAAGCAATCTAACAAGAAGGAAGAAATGAAGAAATGACAGTGAGAAACTGACATGTGCAGTGCCCAGTTCATCAGACAAGATGGTATCATGCTCACCTGAAGGTCAAGAAGGACAATAATTCAGCATGTGCCTTGGGACTGGCATTAGCTTGTGATTTTGATGACTTTCCTGGTAAAGTGTGATTTTAAGAGGTAGGAGAGAACTTGGAGGATCTCAAGAATGTAGATCAGCAAGAAAATTAGGTTTGCAGCATGCTAAAGCCATCAAATTGGAATGAGAAAAGAGGAAATGGGGAACTGACTAGGTCACTTGATAGCAAATTTGGCTAGTAGGAACAAAAAGAAGGAAAGTCAAGTGCTCAAGAGCTTGTAGAAAGCTCTTCACCTGAATGGCAGTTCACCACAGCGGATGATACGGAGACAGAGATGAGCCTCACTGTGCCAGATGCTCTGAAGGAAGGAATGATTAACAGGTGGGAACTACAATGTAGTGGCCAAAGTCTCTGCTTGTGAGGACCATCCAGGGTAACATTCAGTTGTGCATTAATTGGTCCTATGCTAATGTACAGAACAGTTGTGGTTGGGTGGATGGTAGAGAAAGTTGTTCCTGGTGTCCTCCTGGAGCACTGGAGGGCAGTGGGCATCAGATGATGGATGTGGAGATAGAAAGAAGCAGGTTTGAAACAGCCTCACTCACACTTTGTAATTCCAAGGAATTCATTGGGTCTCCCATTGTGGCTGTGATGAAACCATAGTTTGGTCCATTGGTCCCTACCTGGGATGAGCAGACATCTGTTCACAACCACCTATGGAAAGTTCACCCAACAAAGAATGAGTATGATTTACTAAAAAGAGGAGAGATTGTATAGAGATACCTCTGAAGTATAATCAATAACAGTACTGATGTCTTTCTAAGAGGGAAGCTTGGGAAACTCAGACAAGGGGACCTTTCGCTTGAATGCACTTTTCAGTTGATTTTATTTCATAATCTTTATATTTCTTTTAAAAATCTATATACCCATGGCAGTCAGTGTTCTATCCTTATAGCAAATATTGCAGATAGCCACCCAGTATAGATAAAAGGTTTACTGTGACTGGCAGTCTGGGAGGTTTCCCTCCATGATTGGTTGGCTCCATTGCTTTGAAGCTGTGGTGACACATCATCGAGGAACAAGTGACAAAGCAAAATCTTGCACCTCATGACAGAAAAGTGAAAGAGTAAAGAAATGTCCAGGGCCCCACAGACTCATAGGAAGGCACATCTCTGATGTCCTAACTCTCTCCCAACAGGCCCGCCTCCAAACGCCACAGGAGCTGAGGGACACTCAAGGCAACTGTAGATAGGAAGTGAAGAAAAAAATCAATTTCTTCATAAAGATGTCACATGTTATGTAGAAACTATTCCTCACTCAGGAAACTTGTCTTAGCCCTTGCAGTATGTGATCTTACCTGGGCCTGCCCCACCTGAAAATGTGTCAGGTGTCACTTCTCAACCATCAGTTTGGAGGTTGTGGCCCATTGTGTATGTGCTTTCAACTAAATCGGATTAATACAGTAGGAACCGTATTAAAAATGATGTCCAATCTAAACTGTCTCCCATTTTCCTCTTTGCAAAATAAAGAGAAATCCTTGTTATCCATTATAAGACTATGTAGGTCAAATCTTAATTGCCCTAGTTCTTACTATTTCAAATATTAGTTGAAAGATTTTCCCAAATCTGTGTTCTTGTCCAGCAAACTATGCAGATTAGGCATTTTCTCAGCCAAATGAGCCGGACTTTTCATTATCTTAATGTCTGAAACAACAGACTGCAGTGCTCAAGAGTTATGGACTGTACTGGGTAAACCCCAGCATGTTAACCATAGTGTACAGTGCTGTGGGATGAAAAATGTCAGGGTGAACCTCCTAAAATAAAACGGCTAACGTTTCTGTCTGGAGTTGTAGCAGAATCTCATTTTTCACCCTGCAGGTGCTGGAAATATAGTCACAAACAGGGTGATGTCTTTCTTGCCCTTAGCCAGTTTGTACTGGACTGAGGAGAGGCAGGAAACAGACAAGCAACTGAATCACTGCTCAAGATGCAGAGCAGATTGACAAGTTCTGGGGGAGGAAGGCCAAGCCCATGAAGTCTTCAGTCAGAGGTCAGAAGCCCCAGTGTAGCTGGTAATGGGGTGGACAGAGCATGCAGCAGGCCAGGGTTTACAAATGTGGGCTTTACTGCAAGCACAGCAGGAGTCAAGGCCCCCTAAAGGCTTTTATCAGGAGATTCAGAGTACCTTGCCTTCTCTTCAGAGAATGGATTTAAAATAAACCAGGTGAGAGCTGTCAGGAGATTTTGCTGTATTTGGGTTGGAGGTCTCAGAAGGCTACTCTGGGGTCTTTGCAAGAGTGGAGGAAAAAATGGATTGCCTTGAAAACTAGAAGCTGAACCATCCCATCGTGAGCATGGGATGAGAGGAGAGAAGCACCACAGGATGGCCAGCTGCTTTGCTTCAAAGCAGACGGGGCAGCAGTACTGCTGATGGGCTCCTTTGGGAGAGAGAGACCAGAGAGACCAGAACAAGCAATTGGATGTGGATTCGTGGTACATGTTGTTCCTCAGGCGTTATGTGGTTACCTAGCTTTGAATGAAGGTCTAAATGGAGTTTTCCAGTTGGCTCTGAATTTTGTGTACATATACATCTGTTTATGACTTTGACACATTTGATTAGTGCAAAAAAACAAAAAACTAAAAACAAAACAAAACAAAAAAACAAAACAAAACAAAAAAACACAGAGGGGAAAGGACTTGTGTTCCTATCCCTAACTGAGGAACCATGAACAGTTGATAGCTTCTAGGGCTCAGATTTTTTTTTTTAATGATGTGGTACCTAAGAGGTCAGCCATGCTCCAGTGGATGGGCCCCACACTGGAGTGTGTCTGTGTGTGTATATATATATACTGTGTATATGTACACATACATATATGTGTGTGTGTATACATACATATATATAATGCATGATAATATATATATGTGTGTATGTGTGTGTATATATGTGTACATGTATGTATAATGTATGATACATATTATGTGTGTGTGTATACACACACACACACACACACACACACACACACACACACATATATATACACAGCACAATGGTAAAGTAAAAAGGACATGAAGTCGGAGGCATGAAAGGGAGGTCGAGGTGAAGCAGAGGCAGAAAGGTTGTAAGAGCCAGTGATAAAGTAAGGCACCAAGGAAAGAGCTCCTTCCAGACACAACAGTGCTGACACACATCTGAACTCACAGAGATCACGGCAGCATCCACAGGGCCTGCACAAGCCCAAGGCAGATATGGTCCCAGCACTGAGAGGGAAAGTCGACATGAATACCCATCCCTAACCCAGAAACTATCTCTAATTGACAGTGGTTTGTAAAGGTAAAATTATTTCTCTCCAGTGGAGTCTCTCTGGGTATACAAGCCACGTAAGAGAGTCCCAATACCCAGCAGTAGATAGCCAACACAGAACAAATTCAGTGGTCTTTTTGGGAATGTTTTGTCTTTTAACTCCTTGGGTATTTTTACCTTACTTGTCTTTTACTCCTGAAGTATGGCTCCCAGGTTTGTGGTTATTGTATCTCATGTGTATGTGTGTTCCTTGTGCTCTTTCTTTTTTATTTTTTTGGTTTTGTTTGTCAGTTGGTTTGGTTGTTTAAATTTTTGTCTGTTTGCTTTTTAAATTGTAGATTGTTTTTATATTGGCTTGTTTGCTAAGAGAAGGAGGCACTGAGTTAGGTAAATGGGGAATTGTAGAAGATGTGGAGGAAACGAGGGAGGGTGACGTGATAAGAATATACTCTACAGACACATATTTTCAATAAATATATTATTGAAAAAGGCAAAGAAAAAATTAGCATGTCCAAAACAAAGAAAAACAAAGGACATGAAGTTGGGGGTTGAGAGTAGGAAGGAGGGGTGAATCTGGAGGAGTTTTAGGAGGAGTGGACAGTGAATATAATCAAAATACATTGTATATAATTATCAAAGAATTTATAACAATATTATGCCAAAAAGCTGTAAGTATAGTTGAACAGTGTTAATAATGTATATTTCTTCTTATGTATAACTTGGAATTTTTATCATTAAATACATTTAAATACATGATTTTGAATGACTCACAAATGTACTATAATTTAATTGTAGTTTTTAAATATTGAGCACACAAGCAATGTTACCCACTAAATGTCACATTGAACATGTTTGCAAAAGTACTTCCTGAATCTTTAACAAAAATTAAATGTTTCACATATGTCAAAACAAAATTGTATACTATATTGTATCTGCTCTGGTTTTGACCTGATAATTTCATAGGTTTTACCTAATCAGAACTCACAAGACTATTTTTTGAAAAACTCGCCATTAGTGGGGGCTAAGGGTGAACCCTTTTCAAAGAGCAGGGCATCCCTTCTTTTTCCTGTCTCATCTGTGTGGGGCTTGCTGTTTAGAGTTTACCAAAGGGAAACACCACTTTCTTTCCAGTGTGAGTCACTGTCTGTCTTCAGTCCCATTTGTCACGCATACTGATTTCCAATTTTCCTTGTTAATATGTTCATTATTTTATTGCTAGATCACTGTAGATAGTGATCTCTCTGTAATTTTAGGACAGTATTAGAAAGTAGAAAATTATGAAAATGACTATTTGTAAATGTCAGAAAGGAAATGACACTCCAACTTCAAGTTTATCAAAATTCTTCCCTAGGTCGCACAGCCAAAAAATATATATATATATATGTGTTTAAATAACCTATATCCTGATGTCATGAGTCTGTTTTGGGAAATGGCTGTGTGCTGAAGAGGCTGCTCCAGAAGGGGCTTTAGTAGAAGCACTGAATCCATCCCAGTTCAAAGGCTACTGAAACAGCCTATCCCAAAATCTCGAGGACCTAGAGAAGGTAGTTGGGACTGCCCAGGTTCTGCCTGACGTTCTTCCCCCTACTACCCACCATTCCTCCCCAGAGTTTTAGAGTGAACTCCAAGGAGTCTTGCAATCTTCATGACATCAAGAGCATCTCAGAAACAACAACAAACCCCTGTGTAGGGTGGGCAGGAACACTTAGCTTAGCCCTGGAGTCCTGGGGTGATGACCCGACACAAGCTCAGTTTCCTCATCACAGACAGCAGTTCTGGGTAAAGCATGTGTTTGTGAGTCAAGCAGATCCAGCATACTTCCTGATTTACTCCAAGCATCCATATACAGTAAGTACGTTAATGAGCTCACCAGCAAGCCCTATGTGAAATCTACTGCACACAAATTACACTTGTTGCAGCTTGTGAAGTGGACGTGCAGGGCAGCCCTGCCCTCATCCTTCTTACCACAGAGGGAGTAAAGAGGGATGGGGAGAGTCATAGGCTTACGCCAGAGCCTGTGCTGGGTCCAGACAATAGCTCCTATATAGAGCCAAGAGCCGGAGCTTCGTGGTTAAGTAGGTAGATCCTGCTCTCCAGTTTATATTTTCCTTCCTATTCTCTTTCTTTGAGCTGTAATGGAGTGTGGTTCCCAATAGCTACTGAGAAGTCAGAGCTGAACATTGGCGGTGGACTGAGGAGCACCACCTAAATTTGGAGGGAGTATTTGATATCACTCTGTGTGTAAACATACAGACAGAAGGCCTCGGGGACAGGAGCCAACATTTGTTGTTGTTCTGAAATAAGTGATGTGGATTTGTGGCCTCAACAGGAAACCCAGCTAAGTAATGCACACCCAGGACAATCAGCAGGAGCAGACAGCAGCAGGCATGGAGGGATTCCAGTTCTCCAGTTTAAAGAGTTTCTGGTCCAATGTGATTTACTTAAGTACTTCTCACCCTTGATTTTGAAACACAAGATCTCTCTCCCTAATCATATTTAATCAAGTGGTCTTAGAAAACATATAAATAACACAAATCTCTCTTTCTTTCTGCATGTGTCCCTGTCTCTCTCTATCTATGTCTCTCTGTCTCTCTCTGTTTCTCTCTCTCTCTCTCTCTCTCTCTCTCTCTCTCTCTCTCTCTCTGTGTGTGTGTGTGTGTGTGTGTGTGTTTAATTTGAAGTTGCTGCTCAAATCTTTGCCACAACCATGAAACAGTCCCCACCCCTTTCCAGAAGACTAAACATTTGTACAAGCTTTCTGGAGATATTCTAATCAGGCAAAGTGGCATCACTGCATCTTCCCAGTCAAGTGTCAAGTAGCACAGGTCCAACTCCCAGAAGATGTCTGAGCTGCTCTCAATCTTGGGTCCTCACATCTGTGGTCTTCCATCATCCATAGAAGGAGAGGGGATATATCCTAAAGTCAAGCTGCTAGTATATCACGGGCTACAAGCATGTGCACATAACCCTACCTCCAGGAAGAAAAAAAAATCCCCAGGGGAGCTATGCCAAAGGGTGGGAACAAGGAACAAAGGACGAGAAAAGACTCTGTAAGGAAATTGCCTGTGTTGATTCATTGCCACCCACACATCAAGTGCAGTGACTATTTTCTTTAGAACTCTGCAGCAAGGGGTTCTGGATTCCTGAAGATTGCCTCATCGTGAGGTTAAGCTAAAAGTCACTGACTTTGTCTTCTGCATGACTGCCAGCCAGGCCCAGGATGCAGGCACAGGGCAAGGGTCACCTCTTCCATACACTGTTCTCTCATGATCTTATTTTGCTTTTTCAAGACTGATAGTGACGCTAGAACAAATGGAGAGGTTAACCGTGAAAAAGAGAAGACACGTTACACAAGAAAAGAGGCCATTCAGCCCTTGCTTGGAATTGATGGGTTTGGGGCTTCTAGAAACCCGCTTCCACATGAACTGGCCCAGTCTCCCACAGAAGTGCCCAGAAAGGCTGAAGAGTTTTTTCTTTCCCATCTCTCTGCTGTAGCTCCTTACTCTTCTTCCATGTGAGAGGAAGAACTGAACCAAAGCGCCCGGGCCTCCCCTGTGAGGCTGGAGTGCCTGGGTAGGCTTCCGGCACTGAGACATGCACTTGGGGCACACTTACTCTTCCCTGTAGGCTTGACTGAGTAGTGACACTGTCTGGCAAGTCTTTTGCCCAAGTCAATAGAGTCTTCATCCTCTCCCATTGAGAAGAATAGACCTTTTGCTTTGCACTCTCACTTTCTGTAGTCTCACTACTCTTGGTCAACCACAGTCTGAAGCAGCAAATGGAAAAGCCCCAGAGTCAACAACTCATGTTCTGAATGGTGTGCCACCTAAGCAGGGTGACAAAACCCCTGCCATGTTGCCCATATGCCGCCTCACCCAGCATGTGACTCATCTCCTGTCCAGTCGGTCCACACTGTATGTGCTACTCACCCTTAGTCTCTCAGTGGCCATCGTGGCCATCAGATTGTCATTGTGTCACAATGCTTGTCATCAGATTATCCCCATGATGGCCCCAAAGGCGAGAGTAATGCTGCTGGAAGGTGGAACATGTCAAAGAGACTCCAAAAAAGTGTTTGCTTTTTTGAGAGAAAGAGGGGAATTCTTGACTTATTAAAGAAAAGAAATCCTTGTATGCAGAGGTGACTGAGACCCAAGGTAAGGGCAAATCTTCTCTCCATGAAAGTGCAAAGAAGGAGAAACTATACTGATTTAATTGTCTACTGTCTTATTAAATATTATTAACTACACTTTATCATAGGCATGCATATAGGGATGAATATATAGGGCAAAGTAGTTTGCATCCGGGCTTCAGTACAGTCTGCACTTGCAGACAACTATGGGGGAATGAACAGTATGTCCCGTGGGGAAGTGGTTAGTGTCAGAGTCAGTTTGTCAGGAGCCACCCTCTCTCCCAGCCTGGGTCCTGACTTTTTGTGCAGGCAGGTGCACTCCTGGGTGTGGGAGACCTGTTAAAGGCATTCCTTTCACCCACCATCGAAACAATCACTCCCACTGGCCTATGCTTTCATGCCTAGACGTCTATCTCTGCTTTTCAAGGCATTATTGGGTCACTTTCTTCCTATGGCTGCTTTTAAAGTCTGTCCTTTTGCCACTGTGAAAACAGACAGGAAACTTTACCATCATAATCAGTTTTCAGTGGATGCTTCAGTAGTGAATGCTCACATGCAAACAGAACTATGTCCCCTTCTCAAGTCAGGAGCATCCTCAGGAGAGACTGCCTAGGGCAGAAGGTGGACAAAGCTTTAAAATAATCTCCTTTCCTTGGGATAGACTGAGATGGACAGTGGGAACAAGGGAGTGCTGGCAAATGGAAGGTAGTTTGGGAGTTGGGGCAAAAATAGGGGTTCCAGAGGCTACCTTGCAGCCTGCTCCCTCTCTCGACCACGCAATTTCAGTATTACTCCCACCAAAGACAAGGGGTGCACTTAAAAGTACAGTATTTGCTATTGATCATTTGCAGATGATTTTTAAAACAGGGTGAAAACCACTGAGAAAACATTTTGCTAAAAATGGTGCTTTTAAAGTCTATAACCATTTTCTTCACAAGCTAAATATTCAGCACTGTCAAGGATATCATCAGATGCACTGCAGTGCCTAGAAATAAAATTATCGACTTGAAATAGTCCAAGATTACAAAGCCATTGGCACAGTTTCAGATCTGCTTTCCAACACTGTGACAAATGTCCAAAAAATTTTTTAAAGGAGAAAATGTTATTCGGGGTTTGGTTTGAGGTTTCAGCATATGGTCAGTTGGCCTAGTTACCTTTGAATTTCTGGTGAGGCATCAGTTTCTGGCAGGTTCATATGGTGAAGGTGGTCATTCTGCCATCCTCTGGGAACCAGGAAAGCACAAGAAGAGAGAGACAGAGAGAGAGAGAGATGGAGAGAGACAGAGACAGAGAGACAGAGAGAGACAGAGACACAGACAGAGAAATAGAAAGAGATAAGAGAGAGTTAGAAGGCAATGGATGTCAAATATCCATTTCAATCACATCATTCCTCAACAACTTAACTTCTTTTCACTAGGGTTCACCTCCTAAAGGTTCTACCATCTCCTCTCAGCACCCATAGGTTGGAGACTGAGCCACCAACAAAGGGCTATTTGGAAGCATTCAAATTCTAAATTATAAGAAAGGCTAAATACAGGTTTGTCTTTCACCTACCAACAACCCCTACTCCCTGGACAGCACAGCTGTGCATGAATGATGTAACCATGGAAGAACTTCTTGCACTTTAAAACTGTTGTCTCTGCTTGTATTTTGAGTCTCCGTCTTAACAAGTAAGTATGGAGTTCACTAGCATGAAGCATGCTCACACAGTTGCTCTGTCATCACTATCCTCCACTTCCAGAACCTTGCATCTTCCCAAATGGAAACATTGTTCCCCTTAAACACCAACCCTCCACTTTCCTTTCTCTGCCTTAGTCATCATCATCTATGTCTTCCTCTATGAGTTTAGTCACTGTGGATAGCTCATATGAGTGGAACCACACAGTGTCTGTCCTTTGGTGACTGGCTTATTTCTCTGATTAGAATGTCTTCAAGGCACATTTGTGTTATGGCATGTGTCGGAATCTTTCTTTCTAAAGACTAAGTAACACTCCATTGCATGCATGCACCACATTTTGTACAGTTGTCTACCTGTAGGTGGACACTTGTGTCTACCGTTTAGCTACTGTGGATGATATCCGTGTCCATCGATGTCCACAGAGCCTCCTACTGCTCAAACGTTGTGGCCAGGGACAGATGATGAGACATACCCCTTAGTGACTCATCTATGTTAGCAGGGCTCTGACACCGTGATTTTGAGTATGTCTATTCTTACGATGACTTTGGACACAGAATTGGTCACCACAGTAAAATGGTGATGATTATTCCATCCAACTTCTTAGAAGGTGCTGTGGCCAGACCTATGAATTGCATTCTTAGAATCTATGAAGGAATGGACTCCACGTTGTGACTCTACCAAGGATCAGTACCTTGATTGAAAGCAATAGGAAGTAGAGCTTGGGCAACCTACTGAAGTATTGTTGGTTTGTTTGTTTGTTTGTTTTTGATTTTTGAGACAGGGTTTCTCTGTATAGCCCTGGCTGTCCTGGAACTCACTCTGTAGACCAGGCTGGCCTCGAACTCAGAAATCCACCTGCCTCTGCCTCTCAAGTGCTGGGATTAAAGGTGTGCACCACCACCGCCCAGCCTGAAGTACTCTTAAATTGATAGGTCTATATAGGTCTCAAAGCCTCTGTAATACCAGTCTTGCAGCAATGCTGGCAGGAAAGAGGCTAGTATGTGGTTGGCAAAGAACCAAGATATTCCAACGAACAAGAACGCATGACCTCAAGACCTACAGTCAAAAAGACATGTTATTTTTCTCTGAAAACTTGGTTGTTTGAAAACTATGAATTATGTTGAGTATACATCACCATGATAAACTTGGGTTTACTTTGTTCCCACATGGGAACATGAACCTCAGCCGGCTGGCCTTTGGTTTGGTCTCACAGTCTTGTCCACATACATAGCCAGTCTACAGGCTAGGTGATGGCACCACACTCTGATCAGTTCTTTCCTCTGGATCCTTGGCACTTGCTCTCTTACCAGGAAGCATTTATCTCTGCAGCAGTTTCTTACCCACATCACCCTTTAATCAGTGGTCCCAGCTGTGACTAGTCTGCTCCCTTCTCTACGGCT
Organism: Rhabdomys pumilio; assembly: GCA_030674055.1. Taxonomy (NCBI): domain Eukaryota; kingdom Metazoa; phylum Chordata; class Mammalia; order Rodentia; family Muridae; genus Rhabdomys; species Rhabdomys pumilio. The sequence continues at coordinate 30,254,919 of JANHMN010000006.1, read as the reverse complement.
CTCTGTGGCGTGCAAGGAGAGAAAGTGTTTCCATCACTCAGACAAACTTTGATCAGTTCCTGTCCCTTCCTTTCTTCATATAATTATCTGAAGACATGTCACATGTGTTCCAGGGATGAGTCAATGACATGCATTTTGTGTGTGGAAGAAGATTGGAGGGGAACATGGAGTGTGTCAGACAGGAAGTCATAAACTCAAACCCTAACAAAAGTTTACAGTAACCTGCTTGCAAACAGCAGAGAGCCACTGAGTGTGCTGTTTGTTCTTTGAACACCATAACTCCCCTTCCTAATGTACAGAACTGTCTCCTGTCACTTATCTTGAATATGACTAGAACCTTAGTGAACTTGTTAACTCCTATTGAGTCCTACCAAGCAGCAGATATAAAGAATACCACGGATCAATCAGCAGCAAGTTTTCCTCCCTTTGCTGATACCATCCTGGGATGAAACAGCAACTCTTTCCAGGGGTGATCCCAAAGTCATGTCCTGCAGGAATGAGGATATTCCAGCCTTAGCAGCTCCAAGCATTTCCTTGGCTGGCTTGGAATTCTGTGAAAGTGGAGTAGTCTGCTGTTCTGAGCAAAATGCTGAGTGTTCCCCGGACTAGTGATTTGCGACCAAAGTGCTGCCTTGCTTAGAACTGCAGTTGGAGGCCCTCTTGAATGACCTTGCCATTGTTGGGTCTTAGGTCCTGGGCCAGCCTGTGACACTTCTCTATAATACACAATATGTCTGTTCATTCTGTAGTTCCCATGCTTGGCTTCTAAGCAATACAGTCACCTGCACCCCAAACCTCCCTGTCACTGAATGCCAGGTGGCCTCTTGGCAGGGAAGAGGAGGTACAGGTGCATTGTTAGCATATTTTCCAGAACAATTACTTTTATCAGCCTGCCTTTCTTGTCCCAGAATGCAGTCCTTGGCAGGAAGTTACAGGTCTGTTGACTTTACAAGCAAGATAAACAAACCTCCCTTGACACACAGGACAGCGGAATCTGTGATTTCCCTCCACCCACATGGTGCAGGGCAGTTGAAGTCCAGTGGAGCAAAGGGTTGAGTTTTAAATATATGAAGCAAAAGTCAGTCTTCGCTTTCTGACAAGATGCCCATTGGTAGCCAGGAAGGAGTGAGCCCCATCTGCCTTGCCTGGGGGAACTCAAGCCGGGGAGAAAGATACTCAGAGAAAGGTTTGGCCCCCTGCCCAAGAGCACACTGTGAGCTTGAAAGGTCTGTTTCAAATGGGTCCCATCTCCTGCGTAATTATCTGTGAACTTGAGATACAACAGAAGCATTTTCTAGCTGTGCAGTTGATCACGGAAAACTAAACTTAGGTATACAATCATTAAAACATAGCTTTCTTTTTCTTCCAGTATCATTTAAGGCTTGTTTAATGAAAGTTAAAAGTAGCCCTCTCCTGCTCCCAGGTGAAAACTAGGGCAGTCTCCCTATTTGTTGGTCATTAGTAACAGAAAATCCCACCAACACTTTAAAATATAAAACCAATGCCAACCAGGACAATGGTGCTCAGTGCAGATGGCACCAGAACACTGTCTCCCTTGTAACCCTCTCCCTGGCCTTTGGCAGTGTCCCACGACGGCAAGGGCTTGTGTCTTGTTTCTTTTTTAGAGTTCTGCTTGTCAGGCTCTAGGTTCTGGTTTGTTCGAGGGACAGCAGGAAGAAAAGAGATGTAAGGAAAGGGCGATTGATACCCACCTGGGGCTGTCATCAAACAATTCCAGGGAGCACAGACCTGGGGAATGTTGATTCTCCTGTGAGTGTTTTCATGCATTTAATGGGATCGAAAGTAACAGTTTGAAGGCCATGAGGGTTTGCTTGTCATTCCCAAAATGAAAATAGTACATCTTTTCTCAGAATAATTCCAAGTTAATAGTCAATAATTTGGACTTCTTTTGCAGCAGAAAAACCAGTCAATACGTAACAAGCATCCACAGAGTTACAGAGGAAGAACAAAGCAGAATTCTAGTCCTGCCTCTGTAGTGTGGACCAGCCCAACATCTCACAGCTACTTTTGCTTCTCTCTCTGTCATGCTGGCTCTTCGGGCCTCATGGAGAGAATGAACCTTCCTTCCCTCCTCCATGGGTGGGCAAGGTCTCCAGGTCACCAAACCCAAAGGAACTGAGTGACATCCTCATTCCTACTGAAGGATGGAGTCTCACTCAGTGTCACATCCTGAAGCTCAAGTCCTTTTATGCTAGAGGAAAACAAAGTGCCCCAACTATGAAAATAGAAAAAGATTACAGGATTTGAGGGAAATTAAGAGACTCACGCAAAGCACTTTTCATATCATTAGAGTCAATAAATGTGAATTCAAGACGACTGTGTCTGAACGGGGGAAGAGAAAAGGGCTGGGTATTCACTCATAAGCACCCATTTGTACTAGCCCCTGGTTGGGATAAACAATGCTGTCGCACTCACTATCAATTACTTGGTGCAACAGGCAGGATTCAATAAGGTTTGAATAAGAATGCCACCACAGGCTCATATATGTGAATGCTTAGTCTCCACTTAAAAAGGCTTAGGAGCTGCGGCCTTGTTGAAATGGGTGTGCCCTTATTGGAGGAAAGTATATCAATCGTAGGTGAGCTTTGGGCTTTCAAAGATCCAAGCTAGGCCTAGTGACTCCCTTTTCCTGCTTGCCAGGGCCCAGGATATAGAACCCTCAGCTACTTCTCTAGCACCATGTCTGCCTGTGACCCACTGTGCTTCCTGCCGTGATGATAGTGGACTAAACCTCTGAGGGTGTAAGACAGCTCCAATGAAATGTTTGCCTTTATAAGAGTCACCATGGTCCTTGTGCCTTTTCTTAGTAATAAACAGCCTGACTAGATAGTGTCTGAAGCTTAATCATTCTAGAGCTTTTTGTTTTATTTTGTTTGTTTTGTTTTTAAGGACAAGATGTTAAAGATTCTGAGTAACTGTTTCTAATGAATTCCCTACAATAGTGGGGATGGAGAGATGGCTCAGCAGTTAAGGGGACTTGTTGCTCTTACAGAAGACTAGTGTTCAGTTCCTAGTACCCAGGACAGACAGCTCACTACTGCCTGTGACTAAGGTCTGATGTCATCTCCTGGCTTCTAGGAGCATGTGCATGAAAGTACAAGCATCCATGTGACACACACACATATAAACAAATCTTAAAGTGGGCTTGGAAAGAGTTGTCATGATCAAAACCTCAGATAAGATCATCAGTGAACAATTCTAGGAATTTTGATTTGTTGTTTTAGGGATGATTCATTTTGACTTTTCTGTTACTGGATTATGCTAGATTCCTCACATTAAAACCCAAGGAAATAACTGACACTGGTTTAAAGTAGATTCACTGCTCTTGGCTGTCTGCCAGGTCTCCAGATCAGACTCCTGGAGTTTGCTAGCTGTCTGCTAGGTCTTCGGATCAGCAATGCTCAAAGGACCCTGGGTGAAACTGACTTCTACAGAGCCCTTAGCGTGCTCCAGGACACTGTTGTATCCATGCTTCATCTGGGTTGGGAATCAGGATAGTGGCTTTCTCAGAAGAGAGTGGTGCCTACTATTCTTCCATTTAGTGTCTGGGCAAGCTGCTGGTAGGTGCTTCCTTGGCCAAAGTCCTCAGGATATAGGCACAGCCTATACCTGGTCTCTACTGATGTCATTGCAGGGTCTTCCTATATTTTGTTTCTGGATGGGAGAGCATTTTCTGGAAAATACTTATAGAAGTAGGTGTCTGCCTTTTCTATAATCCATACTATCCCCAGTAACTATAGGACAGAGGTTCTCAACAGGTGGCTTTTGGTGGGCCAATGACGCTTTCATAGGAGTCACATATTTACATTATGATTCATAACAGTAGCAAAATGACAGCTATAAAGTAGCAACAAAATAACTTTATGGTTGGGATTCATATAATTTCATGGTTGGGGGGCTCACTACAACATGAGGAACGGTGTTAAAGGATGGAGCACTAGGAAGGTTGAGAACCACTGCTCTGCTAACATCCTCTGCTCTAATTCTGAATATACAAGGTACACAGTGAGGATATCAGATTTGTGGGTAGCTGTGTGATATGTTGCTAGCATCTCTCTATTGCCCCTGTCCCATAAAGGAGGTAAGAGGAAAATCAGCTATCACTCCCCCTGCCTGCATGTCCCTCTGGGTGTCTTACGACTGTCCTCATTAATCATGTCATCTATCTGTGAATGTGATATGTTCTCTACAGAGCTGCCTGAGCTTGAGTCACCAGGTCCCATACTGTCCCCATGGAACTCTGCCCCACTTTCTGGTCAGCTCACACTGTCTTTTGCCATTTGCTTTCATGGGATTCCCTGGGAAGCCTTGCCAATTACAGATTCCCATTAGAGTCTTGTAGTTAGCACACTCTCCTCTGAATCAATGGCAACTAACAAATGCCTTTGATCTCCATGTATGAATTCAAAAGTGTGCCTTTTCCTGTTTGAGCTGCATACTGAATGGTGTGTTACCCCTGAGATATCGGGTCACAAATGTTCCCATTCTTGGGGAACTGGAACTCTTTCTGTAATCTTTAACTTTCTCTTCCTTGGAGCTATGCCATCTGTAGAGAACTGAAAGAATATCAAAGGGGTTAAACTTGAAAACAGAGCACTAGGGTCTTCTGTTCTTGAGTTTTCATTGGTCAGTGGGAGCTAGGTGCTCTTTCAGGCAGATCCACAGCTACCAGGTCTCTGGTGGAGGTGAAGAGTGTGGGACACTCTGTAAGGGTCATGAACACCTTCTATATCTAAGTGAGCACATTCAAATTTCCCTTCAACCTGTTACCATTTCCTCTCGGAAGGGGGAAACTCAACTTGTTAACTCTTTGGTTACAAGTTTGATAGTCTCGTAAGTCAGTACAATAAATTTTCCCTTTTGCCTTTGTGAGCCAGCACAGCTTGATTTATGAACATTCTTCCCAGTACTCTGGAGCCACTTCCTGATTACACTAGCTTTTCATCTAGCTCCTCCTGATCTCCCTATTGCCCCTGTCCCATAAAGGAGGTAAGAGGAAAATCAGCTATCACTGCCCCTGCCTGCACCAGCCACATCCCATGGTCTCTGATGCTGCTCTGCCCTTTCCTGAGCAGTTTGAGGACCAATTCTTTGGATTCTCCATGTTGTTTGCTGTCATGCACCAGAATAGCACCGGCTCTGTCTCTTCCTCCGCCCTTCAAACCCATGCTTTCCTCCTTGCTTGTTTCATTAGCTCAAAAGAAAGAAAACACACTCACTTCCTGTACTTGGCCAGGTTTCCAAAATAACTAAACTTCCCTCACTTTCAAAGAGACTAGTTCCCTGTGACTTCGGAGCTCAGATGTTCAACACCAGGGGCTTCTTAAGCTTTGTTTGACCTTTCCTGGCGATCTAGAGATGTCACAGCAGGCAACCTCATGGGCCAAGGGACAAGTGTTTTGTCATCTGCTTCCTGTTGTCCCATCAGTTTGGGCAGCAGGGAGGTGTGGTTGGAGAGACCTGTGCTAAGGATAGATATAAATTCAGACTCGTGTTCAGGACACCACCAGAAGGAAGCGCTCCACACATTTCCACAGTAAGCATCTTTGTTAGGACCATCAAGGGCAGTTTGGAATCTGATGGAAAATGTCAGCATTCTCTTTGCCCTTCTCCTTCCTGGGAGTCTCATCCCAGGCTCTCCTACATATTGACCAGAATTACTTGTTAGCAAGCACCATAATATCCTCTGTGGGGCTCCTTCTTACTTGAGGGTAAGTCTCCTCTGCCATTTAGCTGCATTTTCAATGTGCCACAAAACCTCAGTTCTCCACCATAAAACAGGAATGTCAATTTCCACCCCAGGCATTCTAATATTTAAGATGTTTCATGCAACATCTTTTGGGATCATGTTTGCTACAAAAAGAGACCTTAGTGCATTGCTACTGTTACTGTTCTTAAATCAGGTTTTGTGATTGAATGTGCTTTGAGCATATCCTTGATATATTCATGTATTTTTGGTGGCTTGGTCCCTATTCTGGCAGTGTTGGATCTGGAAGAGCCTTTAAGAAATGGGACTCGGTGGCAGTGCCTGGGACACCAGGAACGATCCAGTAGTTCTCGTGGAACCCTAGTTAGCAACCACGAGAACAAGTGGGTTCAAAAGAAAGAGCCTGATTTCTGAACTGGGCCCTGACTCCCTCCTCATGTGCCTCCTCCTTCACAGTCTCTCTTACTCTGATTCCCATAAGCTCCTATCAGAGGATGAATCCACTCTAGAGTTGGGATGAACGTAGCCTCTACAAGTATGAGCTAAACAAACTGCTTTTCTTTGTAAGGTTACCAGCCATGCCTGTTTTGTTCCATCAATGGAAACTGTAGCAATAGTGGATATTTTGATGCTCTTTGAATCTTTGCAGGCAAGAGTTCACAAAAGGTGAGCTACAGGGTAACAAAGAAGGATTGATCTTCCCATTTCAAAATCATTGGAAAATGCACTTCTGTGTATTAATATTAAAGCTGAGAGACTGATTGTAAAAAAAAAAATGTTGGTGCTTGGAAGAACTATAGATTCGTATTGGGTGCCTGAGGCGTAAGTAGACTAAACATCTTTTATAGTCAAAGAATAAAGTGCCAGTAGAACATACAGAAAAAGAAAACACATGAGAATTTTTTTTAAATAAAATCCAGTGCTCAGTACTATATGAAAAATTAGATTTGCTTATGTTCTCCATTTCCAGGACATGCATTTAAAAATCTAGTCACACATTTGTATTGATCCTCTTGCAGAGCCCTTCCTTTGATTCAGAAGATTGAACAAAGAACAAAACCGATTGCATGAAGCTTCCACGCTGCTAAAGGCCAACTTCGTGATGTAAAACAAATGTCAACTCTGGGGGACTCAGTTTCCAGAAATTTGTATTTAGGGTTTATAGCTCAGTCCAAGGCTTAATCTCTTTTAATATTCTTCATGTAAACATTAGATGCAGCCAAGTTGTCTCTCTAGTTCCTCATTCCCTTCTGGAGGAACCAAGGGTACTCCTGAGACTCAGGAAGCTCATGAAAATTACAGTACTCATCAGACCCTGCTCCCAGGTTTCACGACTAGTGAGCACTTTCTAGGAGAAAGAGGTCTCTTCAATGTAACTGCCTACACATTGTACAAGGAGCTCCAGAGTTTCATAAGTCACCACGCATGCTGGGAAGGGCTGTTCGAGGTTCTCCTGTGCTTTACCCATGCTCTTACCAGTGACCCTGATATTCATTGGTTCACCATGCTAGTCCTGAGTGACAGAGAGAACTAAGATGCCAGAGCCAAAATATGGAGAGACTATGGAAGATTATTCATAGGAATTAGACAGGTGAGGTGTGTTGGCTCTTATTGGGGCTATGGAGGAGCAATTCTTGGAGGGAAAGACTAAGAGAGGAATCCAGAAAGGCACTGGGAAAACATCTCTGTGGGGTGCTAAGGGCTAAACAGGCCAGGTGGACATGGATAGGCAGAGGAAGGAACAAACATGCAGGGAACTGTAAAGAATACAAGCTGGAACGTTTTAACTCTATAAATTTATGTCAATAACACTCATATACCCTTGGCCACTGAGCTTTGGATTTTAAGTCATAAACAGTTAACTTATCTTCATTCTCCAGATCCTCTTTCCACAAGGCTGAATACTGAAGCCAGGTGGACAGCTGCACTGCCTGTCCTGTCCCTCCTAAGGGTGAATTTATCTCCAGAAACTCTCCAGCCTACATCTTCCCCATGCAGCTGAGTTGGTGCAAACCCCCTGTGGTGGGAAACGCTGCTGCTCAGGCTGAGTTGGGTTTCTTTCTGTACACTGCTATGAAATGCATCTTCTTGGGTTCTGAGATTTTTAAAGTATATGACATAACTTCACAGGCTTCTCTAGACATCTTTCGCAGTGCCTTTGCTTTTCATGTTTTCTAACTTACTTTCATAGCATCTGGAATTCTACGGAAGTTTTAGAGGAAGATGGAGGTAAAGAGAGTAAGCCATTAGCATTGATATAGCCTCTGCCATGTATTATCTATAAACACAGCCATCGACATAACAATAGCCACTGATGCAGTCACTACCATAGGTATGAATTCGCCACTACCAGAGGTACAAATTCCCCAAATCCATAGATATACATGAACATAGTCACCACAGTAGCCATAATCACAGGAATAACCAGACTACACCATAGACATAATCACAGGTATAGGCATAGATACAACCATCATCATAGCCATTGCCATTGATATAAAATCATAGCTGTAGACAGACACAGATGCCAATATGGCATATTCATCAGTGGTCCTCTGTCTCCACAGAACCTGTTTGTGATGGCTATTTCTGCTTGGCAACTTGACTACATCTGGAATGAATGACAATCCAGATATGGAGGGCACACCTGTGATCCAGATCTTGCAATATAGGGGCTATGGAAAGATTAAGTCCAGGCAAGGTGGTACATGCCTTTAATCCCAGGAGACAGAGGCAAGCAGATCTCTGAGATCAAAGCTGACCTAGATCAGGGCAAGTTCCAAGTAAAGAACAGTTTAGGTCCAAGCATGGTGGTACACACATTTAATCTGGGCTATGTTTTCTGCTGGAGACCTACATAAGGAAAATGGAAAAGAAAGTCCCCTTCTTTGTCTGCTTCCACTTACTTGCCAGCACATCTGTTGGAACCTATTTCTTCAAGATCCCAGCTTATACAGAAGACCAGCTAAAACAACTAGATTTGTGGGACTGAGCTACTACTAGATTCTTGGACTTCCCATTCACAGCTGCCCATTGTTGGGTTAGTTGGACTGCAAAGTTTAAGTCATTACAATAAATTCCCTTAATACATAAAGACATTCCATAAGTTCTGTGACTCCAGAGAACCCTGACCATTCAAGTGAAAGACATGCAGAAACGAGGCCTTCTACTCACTAAGGGTAATTTCTCATGTTCCCAGCATCTCTCATCACTGTCCCAGGCTATGTGCACATGATAACATAGCATTCTGGTGCTGGCTGGAAAGTGGTAGGCACCCTCGTGTGTACATAGATGGTCTGGTTCATACTACTCTGGTTTTTGTCAGCCCTTTCTGGCTGTCTTCGTTGTCTCATGTCATGGGATGTTTAAAGCATGGAGTCCTGTAGGAGGGAAGTCTAGGCATTCCCATGAACTTGGTGCTCTCTTGGGTTTCAGACCATTTTCACAGATATGTTACTACTCCCATTTTTAGTGCAAGTAGTGGCATACATACCTATTTTTTTCCAACCATTTATCATAAATCCCACTTGACTCTGCTGGGCTCCCTAAGCTTACCAGTATTGTCTGGACTTTGGCCTGGTATGTTCAACTTTCAGAAATTCATTTTGATTTTTGAACATAAGTGTTAAAGGGAAACCATTGAGGGCTTTAAAAAAAATGGTACTCATAAGACTGTGATAAGATGTCACGACCAGATAATTTAGAAAAGAAAGTTTATAGGTTATGGTTCTGAGGGTTGGAGTCTATAAGGAGAGAGTGACAGCCAAGTGGCTGGAACAGCAGAGAAGGGCTCATATCATAACCTGCAAGTAGAAGGCAGGAAGCACACTGGGAATTCCATTAGTCTTTTGAAACCTCAAAGCCCACTCCCCCAGTGACACGCCTCCTCTAACAAGGCCACACCTCCTTGTTAGTCCTTCCCAAATAGTTCTAGCAATTGAGGACCAGGTATTCAAGCATATGAGCCTGTGGAGGCCATTATCATTCAAACCACCATATACCATTCCATGGCCTCTATAGTCTTATGGCCATATCATAATTCAAAATGTATTAAATCCAGTCTTAAAAGTTCCCAAGTCTTTCACAGTCTCTCAAAGCAATCAATCTCCTAACTGTAATGCCTTGTAAAATACAAAAGCAAATTATATGCTTCCAACATAAAATGGCATAAAATATACATATACATTAGTATTCAAAACAGAAGGAACCAGACCATACTGAGGAAATACTGGACTAAAGCAATATTGAAACCCAGCAAGGCAAACTCCAATCCCTGTTACTCTATGTGTGATGTCAAAGGGCTTACTTAGATGGCACTATCCTTCCAGCTTGGCTGACTACAACACACTTGGTCTGTTTCCACCGCCTGTACATGGCTCTCCTCAGCAGACATCCCATGGCCCAGACATCTCCAACATCTTGAGATCTCCAATACAATCTAGGCTTTACTTTCACATCTTCATACAACAGCCTCTGCCAGCAATCATGCAGGGACTCTCTTGCCAAACACATGACCTCAGAGGTGCCCTTTAACCCCAGAACAATATCCTACAACCCCTTTATGCCTATATTCTTTGTGACTCTAAAGTCAGAACCAAGTGGCAAATGCTGACAAGTTCAGCTGCCTTCTTGGGATGGAGCCTGCTTCCTTGAATTACATTCATGGCAGCTTTCCTTTATTGTTGTGTTTTAGAAGCAGAAAATTCTTCAAACCATTCTCTTTCACAAACTGGAAGCTTAGCTGGACGGGGTCTTGTCCTGAGAGCATCTTGACCTTATTCCATTTCAGATCAGAGCCCCACCCCCACCCCCCTCTGTATTTCAGGACAAACCTTGACTCTAACGTCAAATTTTCTAATACTCTTTTTCTTTTCAAAGTGTACATTTTGTATTTCTTTTATCCTTCTTGCTCTCTGTGACAGAATCAATATTGGGCTGTCTTGAAATCTCCTCCACCAAAGAAATTAGTCCATTACTTTTCAATTCAGTCTCTAGGCAATTCTTAAGACAAAGGCAGAAGGCAACCAGATTCTTTGTCAAGTATTACAGGAATCACCTCTAGTCCAGCTGTTTTAAAGTCCTCGCTTCCTTCTGAAGCCTCCTGAGCCTCCACAATCCACAACGCCCACACTACTGTCCTCCAGGTTCCTGCTACAATGGTGCATTAAGCTCTGCTTACAGCTTTCAACCACATTTCCAGTTCAAAGTTCCAAAGTCTTTTACATTCCTCCAAAAAATCACATGATCAGGCCTGTTGAAGCAATTTCCCAGTCCCAGATACCAACTTCTCTATTAGTTAGAGTTTTTATTGCTGTGATAAGACACCATGATATGTTATAAGGCAACTTATAAAGGAGAGCATTTAACTGGATTTACAGTTCCAAAGAGTTTGTCTATGATGATGGAATAAAAGGTTAGCAATAGGTGGTTGGAACAGGAGCTGAGAGCTCACACTTTGATCCATAAGCAAGGGACAGAGAAGGAACACAGTGGGAATGGTGTCGTTTGAAACATCAAAGCCTATCCCCAGTTGCACACCTCTTCCATCAAATCCACACCTCCCAGTCCTTCCCAAACAGTTCCAACAACTGAGCATCAGGTATCCATCCAGATGAACCTGCAGGGTACATTCTCATTCAAACTACCACAATTCTCCAGATACACACAGAGTTGCATAATACATCTCCCTCATAGTTTATGCTCTTGATATCAGTTTAGATAATTGTTAGCAGGCTATGATCATGATCATCCACTCCTCCCTGTTCTATTCCAGTGTCCATTCTAATTATAAATAAATCATCTCACTGCCTATGGTGGCTTTCCATGCAGAGAGACTATATCATTATCTTACATTAGCATCAGAAATGCAAAGGATCCCTGGTTATAGAGAAAGCTACAGAAGCTCTCTCTGTGTGCTGTGACACAGAAGCTCTCACTGTGTGCTCTGTCACAGAAGCTCCCACTGTGTGTTATGGTTTGGTATCATGATACTACATTTAGCTCCTCTGCTTTGATCTGAACATTCTCCTCAACACAAGCACAGAACCTGCAAAAGTATGACTTTGCTTTCTGTCAGGGCAATCTGATAAAAGAAAACATGGTACTGGATGGAAAAGGAAGCCTTCTTTGCCAAGGGGACACATGATCTTTTAGTAGGATGTGAGACACCTGGGGTAAGGAGGAAAAGAATGGGTATGAGATAAAATGCCCCAAAGATGATAACGGCAATATCAAATTCCACAAATGCCACAGAGGAGCTGAATTTTTTTTTCTGATCCCGTTCATAGTAGAAACAAATGACACATTGAACCACAAAGTGTTCTCCCTCAGAAGTCTCTGTCCTGCACATTATAGAATATTTAGAAAGATCTCTGGTCCCTAGCTACTACAAACCAAGAACAACCTACCCTGATTATGACCACCCAAATTGTCCCTAGACATTTCCAAATGACAATCACTTCTCCTCACTCCACACCAGCAATGGGCAACTATTAGTCTACAGGCTGAGGTGGGAGTAGGGGTAGACCTGGGAAAGAAATGTATACCAAGCATTTCCTGCCGTGTCATCAGTGTGAAGCTGTCTCAACAGTTTCTTGTAGCATGCCATTCCATAGACCCTTCTCCTTTCAGCCTCCTCCCAACAGTGAATACTCCTTTCTTTTGCTGAACCTGTTCCAGTAGCTATGTGCCAGATCACAGAGTCATCTGCCCTTGACAATTGCCACTTTGATTCCTCTGAGGGGGAGGGGGAGCTGTTCTGTCCTGTCTGAAAGGCTCCTTGGTTCTCTGTGATCTCCCTAGTGTGTGGATTGCAAAACACAGGAATAGACAGAGCTGAGACAATAGGCAGGCTCATTAGCAAGGCCTTTGAAGTGGGCAAGGAAAGCATGGAAGCGCCTCTCGCCTCTTGCCTCTCTTCTCTTCTCCTTGTTCTTCCAGTCTCTCTTCCAGAACTCAATGGTGGCAACTGGCAAGGGATGAAGAGGAAAGACAACGTGGCTTCAGGGGATTCTTGTATGGAATAAAAGCCAAGGGGACAGCAGAGTAGGCCTCCCTCCATCTGGAGCAGCTGAGGGGTAGGGATTCAAAGCTCATGCTACCATTGGGATGGATAAGACAGGAGTCAAGCCAGGATGTAGAATGAAGCATGCCAGAAGCAGGTGGTAAGCCTTCCACATAATGTGTGACATACAGGACTCAGAGTTTGGGCAGCAGTTAAAGAATTAAAGCTTGGGCTGCCACCAAACTTCCCTATGGTCCCCAGACACAGGTGAAACATCTAAGAGTCGAGAGGGGGTCAACAAGTCGTCTAAATCGCAATTCACCAACTCAAGGCCACAGGTAGCTGAGAACCCAGCAATCACAGCTCACAGTTCTGTCTGCTGTTCTGTCTGACATATTCATTTCTCTCCCTGTTCCCTGAACCCAGGCTTAGGAGAGTCTAATGAAAGAAAGGGGCAGAGTATGCAGAACCATTGATTTCAGTGATCTGAATGACTGCTTTCTGTGTGGAACACACATTAAGATTCAAGTAATAAGGTTTTTTTGGTTTTTAGAGATAGGGTTTCTCTGTATAGCCTTGGCTGTCCTGGAACTCACTCTGTAGACCAGGCTAGACTCGAACTCAGAAATCCGCCTGCCTCTGCCTCCCAAGTGCCGGGATTAAAGGCGTGTGCCACCACCGCCTGACAAGTAATAAGTACTGTCCACAGACCTACACACTCCTTTTGTGGATCCCCAACGGGTGCCATATCACATTTCCTGTCATTACTTATTATTGTGTCTGTGTCTATAGACAGTCCTTGGTGTCTATAGGAAATGGGTTTCAGGATTCCCAAGGATACCAAAATCCACAGGCAGTCAAGTCCCTTAAATAAAATGCTGTTGTATTTATGTAACATGGACACTTATCTTCTCCCACACTGAAATCTCACATACTACCTAACAAAATGTAAATGCTATACAGTTGTTAGACCTACTGTTTAGAAAATAATGCCAATAAAACTAAACTCTGTTCAAAACAGATAAAAGGTGTGTTTTTGATATAAGGTTTGTAGAAGCTAAGCATATGGAAGCTGAAAGTATGGAGCATCAACTATATACACAAACACACAAGCACATACATGCACCTGAATAGACACACACACACACTCACACACATACACGTGCACCCAAACACACACATCTATACACATTTGTACACATGTGTACCTGAGCATACACATTTACACACATACATGTTCACTTAAACACACACTTCTACACGCACTTGCACACACACACAAACATGTACATACACACTAAAAACATACATGCACACACCCAAACACACATACACACTCAAACACATACACATGCACCCAAACACACACACATGTACATACACTTGCACATACATGCACACAAACATGTACATACACATATACACTCTCAAACACATATGCATGCACCTGAACACACACACACACACACACACACACACACACACACACACAGAGGCTGCCCTCAGTCACCAAGTGTTTGCCTTCCCCAATCTTTCATTAATTTTCACAACCTTACCACCTTTAAGAGAATGTTTGATGATGTATCTTGCAATTTGGGTTTACCTGGTCCTTTCTCATGACTGGATTGGGATTATTCATGCTTGGCAGAAATCCCACAGGGATTCAATGGAGGAGCCCTTTCTCTGCCCATCCTGTGATGCTGTGACATGACTCCAGAGTTAAGGAGTCTTCCTTCTTCCTTTACTGTAAATACCCTTATGCACTTCTGATAAGCCTGTTGTGAAATGCTTCAAGAATGGCAAATTCCCCGACCTTTGTCTATTGCTCAATCATTAGTTTTAGTGTCTGCTGATGGGTCCTAAATGAATTATATATTAATAATCAGGTTACCAAGTAGAGACTTTCTAATTTCTCAGCTTTTGACAGATGCTATCCTTATATAGAGAACTTTGGCCTTCACACACACAGACACACACACACACACACACACACACACACACACACACACACACACGCATACATATGTATGTACGTATGTATGTATGTATGTATGTATGTATTATGTATATACAGATATAATATAGATACTCATTTATTTAGGTGCATTCAGCAAGCCATACTGGTTATTATTTAGTCAGTGTGCTACAATTTGCTTTGGCCATAAGGAGCCATTCATTTTGTGCCTATGTCCTTTCCATGTTTTCCCACCTGGAATACATCAAATTCTGGTAAAAAACATGCCTGTCCTACTTGGAATATTCTAATCCCCGTGTGGAAGCAGCCATTTCTCCAAGGCACATCATCAGGCACCTTCATGACTGCCTGAGCATCAGAGAATCCTATGTGTAGCACAGACCATTCTCCAAGATTTGGACAGCACATTGCTGAGGGCTGAGACAATTGATATTTGTATATCTAAGCAATGAAAGACGTGGTTCCAAGGCTAAATGATGTGTTTCCACTCTCATCATAAACTTAGAGGACCTCCACGGTACATATCAATGTCCAGAAGTCCTCCAGACCCATTGTATTCAGTACATGGACTTATTTCCTCAGTCCCCTGCATGTAACCAGTGTTATCAGTTCCTCAGCATTCCATGCGGCTCTCCTCCTTACATGGCTTCTGAGCTGCCAACCAGTGAGCCTTGGGGGTCTGTTACTTCCCTCACCTGGATCGTCTCAAATACATATTTTTATTTAAATTTAATTTATTATTAACAGTGAGTCTGTATATGTATAGTGTGTGTGTGTGTGTGTGTGTGTGTGTGTGTGTGAGAGAGAGAGAGAGAGAGAGAGAGAGAGAGAGATTGAG
>JANHMN010000006.1:30203515-30225009 GCA_030674055.1 Rhabdomys pumilio | reverse complement strand
AGGAGAAGGAGAAGGAGAAGGAGAAGGAGAAGGAGAAGGAGAAGGAGAAGGAGAAGGAGAAGGAGAAGGAGAAGGAGAAGAAGAAGAAAAGAAGACTCTATTGCTCATGAGATACAGATCCTGTGGGAGGGGCAGGTGACTGTATGGCAAGTTTTCTCACTTCAGCATCCAAGGCTTCCTTCCTTGTAATACACTAATGTGTTTAAAGTTCTGTTCCAGCCTGGTGCCCAGGGTGTGGGTCTCTGCAGTTCTTGCTTCTCCTGTTTTACTCTGAAAACACCCCTAAGTGGACAGAGGGAGAGCCAACCTGTCCCAGGTCTCAGAGAAAGAGAATTCTGAGAAGGCCGAGCCCACTGAGTATTTATCAAGACGATTGAACTTGGATAAGCATTATAGGATACAGCAAGTAAAAAGTATAGATTTAGTGATTTGGGGACAAAAATTATTCAAAATGTGAAAGAAAATATGGATGTTTTACCCAGTCCCCCTGCAAGAATAACTAAAATAAATGAGGTTCACCAGCTCATTCTCCAAATCAGTGATTGCTTTGCAACCTTTCCATAAAATATAAAGGTTAATCTTTCAGATTATGTACAGTTTTACATGTAACTACTAACAGTTATGTACTCTCTCTCACACACACACACATACACACATTTACACACACTCACATACACACATACACAAAGATACACGCACACATAAAGATACACACACTCACATGCACAGATACAAACACACATACACTCTCACACACACATGCACACACACCAATTGTAGTAATTTGTTTCTCTACACGGACACACTTGTAAAGTGCTCTAAGAGGTGTCTGCTCTTCAACTGCCTCTTGTTGGTCTATTGCATCCTGGCTACCTCATTCTGTTCTAACACTCTCTCACAAAGACCCAGCACTTCTGGGAACACTGAGGCTAGCTACCATTAGAAGCCAGGCAGGCCAATCTGATCACACCAAAATGCTGGTCTTGAACACTGGACAGGCCTGGAAAGGACCAGCCGATTGGAAAAAGCCCACAACTTTATCACAGTTATACGCCCTGTGCTATTTCCACAATACATACATTACATACACCAGAAATGTTTGCCCAGCAGGGAATGCAAAACCAACTACCAATCGAGAATGTCTTATCTTATATCATGCTAGCCTGCTGAAGAAAAACATAGAAAATATTTTTCCTGTGTCCTGATTTAGAACATGCTGATAAAGTGTAATCAAAGCAAAAGATAAACAATTCATGTCACGAAGCTGCCAGGTGGGAGATCGAGATGGGAGCCATGCACAAGAATCAAGTGCAAGGAAGAGAGAAAAGGTAAGGATGGAACTAACATTTGCCACTATAACTTCTCCACAGTGGTGAACTGGCTGGCATCACTCTGCAGGTGTAGCCTTAGCCAGACTGCTAAAGGCCTTCTGTAAAATTAGAGCTTGCTCAGGGTGAAATCTATTGACTGACATTCCACACAGTATTGATGGCCTTGGAAATGCCACCCCCAACCTAATGCCTACATAATAAGAGAGTCAGCCACTGAGGGTAAAAGAAGACTGACCCCAATCCACTGGGCCAAATGGCTACTTCTCTGTCTTTTCCCTGACTTTGCCTGATCACCCCTAAGGAAGTTTACCTTGAAGGTGAGGGCACAGTGTAGCTTGTATTGTGCATGCCCTAAGCTAAGTTGGCAGGAAATGTGGTTGGCTCTCCCCTAGAATCCAAGCAAAAGCTAAGTCTCTTCACATGTTTCTTCCACCAAACTTAGGGAAGTATCTTAAAGAAGGCAAGTACTCTGACAGATACAACTCTGAACTCTCGTCTTAAATATGCCATTTTAAACTACCACGGTGTTCTTCGACTATTTCTGGCTGTCAAAGGGCCCTGTTTGTTCACCAAGACTAAGGCAGAGAACTCAAGACCCTGCTCCGTGGCAATGGTGACCACCAGCAGTAGTTTACCCTAAAGATTAGCCCCACACCCTCAGGAACAGGTAGCTGGCTCCACCTAGGCTGCACATGCGGATTGATACCCTATTCCCAAAGGTCATTACCTTGAGTTTCTATTTCAAACTTTCAGCCTGTGAAACTAAACGATACTGAGATCTAAAATACTAGGGCAGAGGGAAGCAGGTTAAAAAAAAGGGAGGGGAGGGACTAATATTTACCTCCATTATCATGAAGAGATTAGTTTGCTTTCTGGTACACTTGAGCGAGGTGATGGTGATTGGTGATTGCTCAAGTGTTTAACTTTTTTTTTTAATTGCAAATGCCAGCACAAACCCGTTTTGAACACACTCGCATTAAAACTGCTCTGCCATTTGAAAACTCTGATCTAGAGATGCCAAGTCCTGGCTGGCGAGAAGGGCCAGAGTTTGTGGAACTATTAGGGTGGATTAAATGAAGCCTAATAGCACTTAGCACTTCAAAGCACATGGAGCCATTAACTAATTAATCCCCACCACTCCCCCTTCAGGTACATAAACAGCTATTATCCTCCCCCTTACGGTTGGGTAGATGAGGCATCTTCCAGGCCCCAGATGAAATCTGGGTTTAGCAAGGATGAAGGCAGACTTTCCTATTCCATGCTTGCTGCATGCTCACCCCTTCCTGGATACGATACTATTTTCTTCCAGAGACTGGTGGACAGGTTGTTAGTTAGAATTTCAAAGATTTGGAATCTTGTCCCTCCACATGCTCTTTCCGACAAACGTAAGAGATGCTGTCTAAAGTTGTGACTAACTGGAACGCTGAAGAGGCAGAGCTATCGGCTAAGGAGTGTAACTGAGACAGCTGGTTCCATCTGGGCTTCTCTGCATCTGTTCAGAATGCTTTCAAAACTGTGCAGTGCACAGGATGGTTTCACTGCACATTCACCTCACTCTCTTTAGCAAAGCGCCACACTCTATCCTTCCCCAGAGCAGGAAAAACTTCCCACTGCCCTACTCTACAGAGTGAGAAGCGGGTGATGGCACCATAGGGAAAGATCAGAATGCCGCAGCTACCACGAGCAACGCGCTCTGCCAAATTATTAACTGCCTAGTAAATCTGGAGAGAGAGCTCGGGCTGTTGTAAATCTGTAACCTTTCACAGCCTGGCTATGTCTTTTGTGCTGACTGGTGAATTTCTCCAAAACCCTGGCAGAGATGGAAAGTCTTTCAAGGGTATTTAGACAGGGAGTGAACCTGCAAGGTCCCCTTTGAGCCAATAAAGTAGCAGGTAAGATCTCTGAAGCCAGCTGGGCAGTGGTGGTGCATGTCTTTAATCCCAGCACGTGGGAGGCAGAGGCAGGCCGATTTCTGAGTTTGAAGCCAGCCTGGTCTACAGAGTGAGTTCCAGAACAGCTAGGGTTACACAGAGAAACCCTGTCTCCAAACCTCCCCCCTCCCCCAAAAAAAGATATCTGAAGAAGCCAGAGGGAACTTCAGGAACTAGCAGTAGGCACGTGGTCTGCTAGACAGGTGGAAGACAGCATGCTATGTGCCTCAAGGCTTGAACTGTGCACAGAGCCACGGGAGAAAGGAGGCTGGAGGTCTGTGCCAGACATCCTGGTACTCAGGGGACCCCACCTCCTGCTGTACAAGCTGGCTTCACAATTCTTCTGCTTCTAGGTTCTTTTGTGAAATTTTCTTTTCTCTTTCTTTCTCTCTTTCTTTCTCTCTTTCTTTCTTTCTTTTTAATTTTGGGCTTTGCTCTGACGAAGTCCCTAAACTCTCCTCCAAGAAAACTGCTGGAAAGTGAATGGAACTTTCTCATGGGAAAAAATGATAAAAATCAGGGGATTCAAGCACAAAGTAACAAGCTGGCCACATAATGAAACAAGAACAGTCACAGAGGCCAGGATTAAACAACCACAAAACCCCATGACCTCATCTGTAGAGGAGGTATAATAGTGGAGACCTCTCGGGTCTTATGGAAGGATTAGGGGGACGAGTTGAGTGGAGTGCAGCCGGCCTTGCATTTAGTAAGTGCTCATAGCTCTCATGAACAACAAAGAAGCATTCCTCATAGTTCTCAGTCCAAGAGGAGTGTCTGAAGGTGAGGGAAACTATTATTCCAGTTTTAAAATGAGACAGCATAGGAGTTGGAGAGATGGCTCAGTGGCAAAGAACATATTCTGTCTTTGCAGAGGACCCAAATTTGGTTCCCAGAACCAGCTACAGGTAGCTGACAACCTGTCATTTCAGCTCCAGTGGTCCAATGCTCTCTTCTGGTTTACACAGAACCAGAACTTATTAACTGTACTCATATGCAAATATACCCCCTCCCAACACACATATACACAAAAATTTTAAAATTAAATAAGAGATGGAGAAAAACAACAGACACTCAGGTGCCCTCACTGAAGGCTGTATAATCAGTGAGCAACCTTCCAAGTTGGCATTTGTAATCAGCCACTCTGAGTTCAAGGTATTCTAACTTTTAGACTGCAAACCATAGTGCCAGGAAGTAATATCAGCAGCTCCATTTATTTCATTTAAACACACGAGCAAAGTCCGTGTCATAGCAAGCCCAGTGCATGTACATCAGGCAAGGCTTTGCTTCACTATAAAGTAAGTGAAACCCATTTTAAAAAGCCAGCTGGTCATGAAACAGGCCTAAACTAGTCCCCAGGAGGCAGATGCAATTTACAGGCATTTTACTCAACATAGAGTCCATGGCATCAGAAGATACAAGCCAAGAAATATTGAGCACATTATTTTTCATGATTTCTTTTTGAAATCAACAGAAATGTATGGTGGGGTTGATGGCTGTCTTGGTTAGAGTTGCTATCGGTGTGATGAAACATCAGGAACAAACCAACTTTGGGAGGGAAGGGTTTATTTGGATTATGCTTGTACATCACAGTTCATCATCAAAGGAAGTCAGGACAGGAACTTAAGCATACAAGAGGCTCTGAACTGCTGCTACCATCAGGTAGGAAAGTTGAGGAGTTGGAGAAATGACTCAATGATAAAAAGCATGTGCGGATCTTGCCAAGGACCCCAGTTTAGTGATCAGTGGCTCACAGCTACCTATGACTCCAGCTTGGGAGAATCTAGTACCCTCTTCAGGCCTCCAAAGGTAATATATGATCTTAAAGTACTTAGGGGAAGGGTCTAGAATTAAATAATGCATTCACCCATCACCACCACTCAGCTGTCCCATTTGATCTATGTGATTGCATCAAACACTTAGGCAGATAGGAGAAAAGGGGGAAGTATTTGGTCTAAAACCTATTGCTGCAAACACTCCATGGGGTCTGTCCTTTAAAGTTAAAAAAAAAAAACAAGCCTCCCCAGTCCCCTGGACTTCCTGCGCCTGCCTAAGATGACAGTAAACTGAAGTAAAGATCCCAGAGGCTCTGTAAGGCTACAGTCATCACGTGGTGGGGTGGCAGTGGGCTTTGTTACTGGGATTAATTCCAGCTTCTTGAGCTATTTTCCAACAGTGATAGCCATGTTTTGTTTTGTGTAAGATTGGTGACTGGGCTGCTGTTGGTGTGGGTGTGTTCCTAAAGTGAGTATGTACTAACAGAGACATAGAACCCATAGATACAGTTCGCAGAAGTCAGCTCATTAACCAGCCAGCTTAGAAATGACTCATCGTGATCTGAAACTTTCAGCCTTACTTCTTATGACTATACTCCATGCTAGACCATACAAAGCCCAGAAATCCCAAACTGCCACAGACTGTCCCTGAATGTCTCTGTCCCATATTGTCACATAACACCAAGGAACAGTTATGTGAAATGTACTCTAACCAATATGGGCATAGAATGTGTTTGCCCTTAGGCATTTGAGTTTCATCTAAAGAGATTCCCTAAGTACACAAAACTCTGTGGGGCTGGGAATCTTGATTGACACACCCTTCAGAACCATGGCACTTGTCTTATGGTGATGTGTCCTGTAGAAGTGGGAGCCATTAAGATTTTTCACATTGACATCTCCCAAACCATAGGCAGTGGCTGCAAAGGGGAACAGCCTGGGCCATGGATACCAGATCCTTTAAAAAAAATCTCTCTAGTACCTGCTCTTCCCACACTTTGGGGGTGCACAGTAAACAACCCCTCCAACCTTGGGTCCTCACAGAGTGTATTAGAACTAATAAGGACTTGCTCACTTCAGTTTCTCCTGTTAACCTGACAGCTTTAGCTTTAAGGTTACACAGATGATGTCATAGGGATAGTTATTCAGAGTTTTGTCTCCTTATTATTTGAAAACTGCTTTTTCTTTTAAGCTATTTATTTTGTGTGTCCTCATGCATGGGAAAGTGTTCTGTTTTATTTTTATTAATTTTTCGATGATTTCAATGCATTGTAATCATGTTCACCCAAAGCTTTTCACCCATATTCCTCTCACATCCAGGCTTAGCTTCCCACCCCACCCCAACTTTGAGTCCTTTCTTTTAAAAAAAATAATCCATGAACTCCAAATTTTATAATGTTCATATACTCTTTAATGTGGAACCATCCACTGGAGTGTTGATCTACCAGGACCACACCCTTAAAGAAAACTGATCCCTCTGGACCCAAGAAGCAATCAACTATTCAAGGCTCATCAGTTAGGGGTCAGGGCTCATGAACCTCTTCTCACTCCATGCTGGGATGTTGACTGGCTTGATCTTATGTAGGTCTTGTGCAGGCAGTCACAGCTACCATGAGTTCACGAGTCCAGTGGTCCTGTCATGTCCAGAACATGTTTTTGCTGCACTCCTCCCCGACCTCTGGCCCTCACAGCTGCCCTCAGTCTTCTTGCACAACGGTCTCTGGGGCTTGGGGACAGGGTATGACACAGATGTCCATTTGTGGCAGAACATTTCACAGACACATCTCTGCATTCTCATCGGTTTTGAGTCTCTGTATTAATCACAAATGGGATCTGAACCTTGACGAGAGGGTTATATATGACTTATTCGTGGCTGAGCAGTCTACTGCAGAGATAGATTTGTCTGTCAAGAGTTGTACGAATCTCTGGGTATAGAAATAAAATCTAGAAGGCTTTATACTATGTTCATTTAGCAGAATAATAGTAGTTCACTCCTGGAGCCTGTGAGCATGGGGATTTTATTTTATTCCTAAAATACCTTGTTGGTCTACAGTTAACCTTTGTCTTAGTGTTTTACTACTGAGAAGAGACACCATGACCATAACAGCTCTTTAAAAGGAAAGCATTTAATAGGGGTTGGTTTCCAGCTTCAGAGGTTTAGTCCATTGTTGCCATGGCAGGAAGCACGGCAGGAAGCATGGCAGGCAGACATGGTGCTGAAGGAGCTGAGAGTTCTACATCTGAATTTTCAGGCAGCAGGAAGAGAGAAGCCTCTGGTCCTGGCTTGGGCTTCTAAAACCTCAAAATCCACGCTCTATGACATATTCCCTCCAACAAGGCCACACCTATTTCAAGAAGACCTCCTATCCTAACCTTTTGAAATAGAATCACTCCGTTAGCCTATGGGAGCCATTTTCATTTAGACAACCATAACATTGTTACTCACAGTGGGTGATTCTAGCTCTTCTGTGTTTGCATAGTCTACCCCCACAACAATGGCCACACTGTTGTCAGGAAGCTGCAAGTCCAGAGTGTGTCAACCATGTGTTGGTAGGAGCCTTCTCTGATGGAGGAAAACAACCCTTCTCTGGCTTGCTCACTGAGATGTCTGTCCTTTGCTATGCTGTGGGATGCACAGATCTCAGTGCTTTCCTCTCTCAGTAAGCTTCCATCCCTAGCTGGCCCACATCCAGAGCCTAACCAGCAGCCCCTCACTCCCTTATCCATCTTCACCTCTTGCAGCATCTTTTTCTTTCAACCCCAAATCTACATCCAGAAGGACCCTCGTAGCCTTTTCCTCGGTGTTTAGCAGAGTTGTCAGGGAAAGGTGTTTGTTGTTTATTTGAAGATTCCTGGAATCAGAGAGCTTTCCTGGAAAGCATTTTTGAAAGCCAGAGTGGCAACTTCTTTGACCTTTGGCCTTTCTTTTTCTCTGAAGTTTATTCAAGAGTGAACTCAGGGCTATTTCCCCATCTGAATCTCATGAAGTGCTTCACCAACACTGTAGAATCAGACAAGATTCAGGTCAGCAGCCACTCTACCTGCTGGCCATGCTATTGGCAGGCAGTTTAGCAGCACTGGGGAGCTGAGGCAGGGGCATTTCAGCTTGCTAAGCAACTGTAGCACTTCAAAATGTAAACTATGTAGATTGCCTATGGAGGATCAATTCTCCACTGTTCTGTCTTCTACAGGAAGAGGTAGGATGGACATCCAAGCCTTAAATGTCATGCAGCACCAGTTGCAAACTTAGATCTATGACTCCTTACGCAGAGGAACCAAATCTTGCCACCTCTCGCCTCCATGTCTTCTCCGCCCAGAGCTAACATATTAGCATTATCAAAAGTCATTCTACAGATGGGCTCTTCCTGAATCTCAGAGACACTTGGAAGCAGGGTCAGCTCTTCAGACTTCTTTCAGCAACGTTCCCTGGGGCAGCCTTCCCTTGCCTCGCCCAACACTACACATGTAGTCTTGTGTTCCTGTATATTCACTTGTCTCCAAGTAACTGGGAGACAAACTGACCAGAATTCTCTAACATGTTCTGTGTTCTCATCCGTACATTTGAAAACTCATTAGATGTCTTCATTCCAGGCACCTCAGGTAAAACTAAGATGGACTTAAAAAAAAATAAAAAATTCTATCCCCAAGGAGCTTCTGCTCAAGCGGCTTGTCATGAAGAGTGCTCCCTCTGTTGAAGACAGCTCACTTGCTGTGAGCTGTGCTCTGTTCCAGCTGAGGTACTTTCTAATTCCCAAGCTCCCCTGCAGATTGAACCAGTGGCCCACTTGACAGATGAAGTTGGGCCTTGCTGAGAATATGGAAACAGTGGTGGTTTATTCCTGCTATTCTCCTTCACTTTGATCACACTCCAAGTAGATTTCCCAGGGTAAAACTTCATCAGCTTTTTCTCCCCAGCCTTCCATATAAGATGAACTCCTTGTTGCCAAGGTTCCTACTGCGGTCACCAGTTGTCCCTCTCAATGACTCCTCAGAATACCTCCCAGGGCCTAGGTAGAAGTGAACTTCTGAACTGGTCTTCCTTACGGGACCCTTACTTAGCTGTGCATCTTTGCTACTTCTGACCCTCTGTAGGGAGGAGGACACTCCAAGGTGCCAAGATGGCTCAAGGTTTGTTCCCTGACTTGGTCTGATGTTAAAACATTGTATTTGCTGACAGACCTATAAGACAGGTGGAAAAGCCTGACCAGAATGAACAGGGCAGTGTGGATGTGTAACGTGATATAAAATCAAGATTATACAGTGAAGCTTGAAAACAAACCATGATGTTACTGCTCTTCAAGCCAGTTCTGGGTCTTTTGGCGAGTGAGGTCTACCAAGTACCCGACTGTTTGCCTTGTCTTAAGCATCATAGTTTTAGTGGCGATGCAAAATTCATTTGTGTACATTTACTGACCAGTCTGTTGGGCAAGTTTGGTTCTCAAGATCAAGGATAATTCTAATTTGTGAATATGTCTAAAGTTGTTTCAGCCCTGTCAACCCCGATCTTTGTAGAGTGTTCTTCTCTCGACTTGTCTGCTCTTTCTGTGAAGCATCTGCTGAGAAGTGTTAGGGGAGTGTGGACTACGTGCAGTGCACACGGGGCACCCTGCACTTTGCCAGTACTACCCTCCTTCACCCCAGGATATGGCTGGTGGACTCTTGTTAACAAGACGCTGAACCTAGGCCCCCTACTCATTTGGAGCAGATGTGCAGCTTGGTCTTCATGTGGGCCCCTTAACAACTGGAGCAGGGGCCTATCTCTGACTCTGTTGCCTGCCATTGAATCTCATTTCCCTAGCTGGACTGCTTGGTCGAGTCTCAATGGGAGAGGTTGCACTTAGTCCTGTTTCAAGTTGGTGTCCCAGGGTGGGGTGGTCCCCAAGAAGGGCTTCTCTTTTTCTGAGGAGAAGGGGAGGAGATAATGGGGGGAGGGACATGTAAGTGTGGGGCTGGGAGGAGAGAAAAGAGAGACATAAGACCAGGATGTAAAGTGAATAATTAAAATAATGAAAAAAAAAACATTCCCTTCTACAAATGAGGGGATACAGCACAGAAAGCATAGGTCACCCTAGGTTGCACATCTGGTACATGGTATATGCTGCACTTGAACCCAGAAAGCTCTACCTGGAGCTCATATCTTTATCTTTTATTTCTCCATTTTATACAGGTAATAGTCCCACTGTGAGACTCATGTTCCCCCTCTGCCTGTTTTCCACTCATGCCTGACTGTGGCCCTATAGCACAGATGACAACTCTCATCATTTCTTGCACACTTTGAGTTTTAATGTAAATGAAAACACATGCAAGCATGCACTCCAGGCTGTCCCGGCACCTACACCCTTTGCTTTTCACTGCTTACAACCCAAGCTACTGTGTCATTGCTTTTGGTTGACTGCCAGAACTTGAGGATAAGACCCCATCGCTGAAGACCACACACTTCAGTCACAGGACTTGGACAAATGGAGCTGGTGTTGACCTGGAAGTCTCTTCCCAATGGCTAGCTCTCATAGTGTCAATGTCACAGGTGTTGTGCAAGCCTCTTGGCCAGAAAAGCCATCAGCAGCCATCTTACCCATCTATAAATCCCGCAATGAATGCTGCACTTCCCCTCGTCAGAGCAACTTCTTTTTAAAGAGACAGAGGTTATTATAGAGGACCACAACTAATCAAGACACAGAGAATAAGAGACTGGAATACCCTCAAGAGGGAAATCTATACACAACCCTGCACCCAGGACTCAAAGGGAGAGTCAGTGTTCTTCATGGATGAGCTCCCTCCTAGGTTACTCATCTCCAAGGATGCCAACCCGACATCCATGTGAATAAGAGCAACACTAATAGATTCAGATTATAGAGGATATAGTATATATTGTATATAATTCTATAAAATCCTATAATATTTCATATAGTAATTATAGAAGAGGATGTGAATTTGAGAGTGAGATGGAAAGACACAGGGTAGGGATAAAGGGATCGGTATGATAAAATTCATTGTCCTCAAGTATGAAATCCTGAAACAATAAAATAAAATAAAATAAAATAAAATAAAGGGGGAAATGCTACATATTGGGAAGGCTGAGGATATGGCTTGGCTGAGAGCATTTGCCTACCACAGAGACAGTCATGGGTTTGACATCCAGGTCCACATAAACTAAGCATGGCAGCACACACCCTGAAATTCCAGCACTTAGGCGGTAGAGGCAGGAAGATCAGAAGTTCAAGGTCATTCTATTCTCCTACATAGTGAGATCGAGGCAAGCCTGGGCTGCATAAAACTATCTCAAGAATAGATAGCTCTTTGTACTCCTTCCAAATTGAATCTTTTATACATCTTTTGTTTCATTTCTGACATAATTTAACTAGTTCCGTGTTTACTGGTGATCAGGTTGTTTCCGTTTGTAATCAGTTTTTGCTGCTGCTGCTGCTGCTGCTGATTCCTTCACTGATATCAGAACCAGCACTTCCAGGCTTCCAGCATGGACTAAGGACTGGCGGCTCTCCAGAACCCTTCTATTTTTTGAACCAAGATTGTGTCTCCTGCGGCACCCAGCACAGTGGACTGAGCAACAGGGCCTCACAAGTTTGAGGCAGCCACTGTGGATATACAGCAGCTGCTGAGTCACCCAGTTCCATAGACTAAGTAACTGCTAGGTTCTGAGCCTTTCTTGTAGAAAATAACTGTTGTTACTATTTCAACATGAACTTATTTGTGAATTTACACATGCGTGTATGTATATGTGTATATATGTATATGCATATATAGGAATATACATGTGTATATATCCACTTATGTGTCTGTGTATTACATATTATATGTATGTGCATGCATGTGTGTATATTTATTGTATTTATTCTTCTAGAGAACCTTGACCAATGCAATGCAATATTCTTATTGAATTCACGTTATCATTTGTCATGAATAAGGTTGAGGAGGTTTTCTTCATTAAGCTTTGGGCAGCATGAGAGAGTTTCACAAAAAAATGCAGGTACAGGGCCTCTTATCTGCACTAAACTAATGAGTGGCCTTTTTAATCACGAAAGAGAAAAAGAAAAGAATCAAAAGCTTTCCATCAATATGTAAAAATACCCATGATAATTATTTTATAAAGATGAAAGGTTTGTCTTGGCTGACAGCAGTTCCTGTCCAGGATCAACTGGCCCCACTGGTTTGGGTCTGTATGGCAGCACATTACAATAGGAGCAGGTACCAGAGCAATGACAGTCACCTCATTAGCAAGAGGAGAGAGGAAGACACAATGTTCTTTCACTTCAAGAACGTTCCCTAGTAACTTGCCCCAAAGACCCACGCCCTACCTCAGCCACACTGCCTTGGGGACAATGCCTTTAACACATAGGCTTCTGAGAGACATTCACATTCAAACCACAATATTTTTCTTCTGTCCTATTTCCTGGTATGCAGATTCTGTTTCCTTAGTGCCTAGATAGCTCAAAAGCTGCGTTCTAAAAAATGCTAACATAGCCAGCATCCCACAGATCATCTCAGAAACACACATTAGGCTGTCATTCATCCCTGTTCTGATGCTGTGCCTGTCCTCGGAGTTCAGAAGAGTCATTTGGCTTCACTTTCTTCATCTGTGTTTAATACCAGACTCAATATCTAGGTCCTTCTCCCTTGACCTGTTCCACGAATTCTAGCCTATCCTCTATTTGCAAGGACGGACTGGAATCTGCAAAGCATTTAATCTAAGTCATTTGATTTATGGAGGAGGCTATTGGGGAGCCTCGGCAGGAATGGAACTAAGCCAAGGCCTCCTCAATTCGTGGGTAATCATGTGATACCTTCACCAGGTCTGGGTCTCTGCAGCTGCTGTGGTTAGTGACAAGCAGCTGACAGAGTCAAGAGATGTTCTGAAAAGACTCCAGCCAGCCTTACCTAAGAAAGTCATATCTACTGCTTATGGGGAAAGAGCAAGAATGTAGGCACGAGGCTTTGGGGACACACACACACATCCCTGGGGCTCACAGAGCCCACCCATGGGTTGCAACCAAAATCTCCAATGTGCCTGAGGCCTCTGGCAAATGTAGTCAGAGCTGGATTTTACCAGCTTCCCTTTCTAGGGCTGTGAGTACTCTAAGTGGTATGACACTTCCTTATTTGCGTCTGGAATTTATTGTCCTTTAAGCTTATTGGATAATATGGTACAGTTGCCAGATTAAAAGAGAGGCTCAGTGCACCCATGTAATTCTATTATGGCTGTATTTGATGCAAGTTATCCTGTGACTGCTCTTGGAGGCACACTCACAAGGCCACGTAGACCACCTCTGTTTCCACAAAATGCAGGACTGGGTGCATTTAGTGTCTGATGATGCAGCTCCTGCATGGCTCACACGCTGACAGCCAGCGTCACTCTGTAAGACAGGGATAACGTGTTAGCTAAGGGCAGACAGCAGCAAAGGGGAATTCTAGAATTTAGTAGACAACATAGAAACTAATACCATCCACTAACAAACACCACTGCAGCCAGCCCAACCACAGCAAACACAGGACAGTATTCCTTCCTTCTCCATCCCTCATATACACAGCCTTTAGACTTAAAGAACTGATTGGTCCCAGGAAAGGAGATTTCTTTCCTGAGGCTTGATTCCACATCAAGTTATAGCCTGAAACCCAATTAAAACTTGCTCTGAGAAAATCTCAGACTCAGGGATGTCCTTGGCTTTATCCCAAAGGCTTCAAGACATAAGCTTCACCAAACCCCAGCCTTTCAACTTCCTCCTGCCATTGTGCTGGGGACAGAAGCTAGAGATCTATACAGGCACAGAAACAGTGAGCTACACAGTAAGCCTTTTCCTTGTTCCATGATTTTCTTTGGAGACAGGGTCTTACTACATTGCCTGGCTGGTATTCAAGCTACTCTGTAGTTCAAGTTCAAGGCCTTGAAGTTGTGATCCTCCTGCTCTGGCCTCAGCTTTCTCAAGTAGTTGGGATTGCAGGCCCATGACACTACGCTTGTCACAGATGTCAAAACCTGGTCTCCAATACTCTAGTGCCCTCACCCAGTGCCGACCCTGCCCCTAAACCCTTCTGTACTCCATCCACTCAGGATAGCCTTCTTTTCTGCATATGCCATGCTTCTCCCTGAGAGGACCTCTCAGTGCTTTCACAGGGCCTAACTGTGTGGGGATTAAGCTCTTCCTCTGGTACCTGTCACTCTTTCCAAGACTCCTCCCTTACATAGGATTTCTCCTTATAGCAAGCACTTCATTCATCTTTGGTGTTTGGAATCCCCTGCTGTACTGTGAGGTCAATGAGGGCAGAGTCAGCTGTCTTCTTCTGACCACATCCCCTGCAGCTGGCACAGGGCAGAAAGGACAATGCTGTGAGGACCACTCTGGCCTGGCTCATGTTTTACTCATGTGTATCTCTATTGTCTAACTAATGCAACTGTCAAATAACTGTTTGCTAGGAGAATGGAGGATGAATCAATGTATGAGCTATTAAAAAATGTTCACAAAATTTAGCATTAAAATACTGAATAGAAACATAGATGTGATCTTATCACCACTGAAGTTACATTCAGGATACCACTACACACACACATAAGGGTGGGGGACCAAGAGACAGAGACAGAGACAGAGACAGACAGACAGACAGACAGACACTGAGAGAGGCACATACAGAGTTTCTTAATAATTCTACTGGGGAAAAGCACAGTTTCAGCCTGAGGAATTACCAAGTCTACAAAATCCAGTTGGGAATACGCACTGGGCACTGTGATTTCTCCAGACCTGGGCTAGGCTGCTTCAGTTGGGTGACTCATGACTCTAAGATCTGAGTACTTCTCATGTTCATATGGCCCTGTCTGGAAGCCCATTTTTAAACAACTATATTGATTTTTCTTTCATACACACACACACACACACACACACACACACACACACACACACACACATCACATACACACAGCATCCCAAAGAACTTACCCCATTCAACACCTAGCTAGGGAGTATGTTCAGCTACTACATGCACACATAAACCAACAAAATCACATCCACACAGGCTTGGGCATACCAACATCCATGCACATCCCACTCTATGATAACTGTGCATGTGCATACTTACTCTTCAGAGGGCCTTAGTTGAGAGGTTCTTACTTGGAACCCAGCCCTACATCCCCTTCTCTATCTATGCTCCATCAACCAGTCCAGCCCAACATGAAACTATTTGCCCTATGCTAAAGTTATTTTCCTTTTGAACAAGAAGGATTCAAAAGTCATGTCAGTTCCTAGAACCAGTTCCAGTGAGATCAAGTATAAGGGTAAACTCTGTCCCGGGTCACTGCCTCTTGGCTTCTCTCTGGGGCTACAGATGGAAGCCACTCCAGGCCTTTGAGCAGCTCTGCTCTAACAGACACTCTGCTAGCCCCACCCCCATCCTGTCTTACTCATCAAATGGAAGGGTTGCCCTATAAGGTTCTCCTGTTACAGAGACCGACTTACCAGTCACTGACAGATTAGTGTGTCTGTATCAGTTATGTGTCTTACTGCTAAGAGAAAACACCTGGTGAAAGCAACTTGAAGGATTTATTTTGGCTCAGAGTTCAAGGGTACAGCCTTATCATTGCAGAAAGGTCACGGGAACAGGAGCTTGAGAAGACTTGTTTTATTGTGTCTACAGTCAAGTAGCAGAGAGAATCAAGAAATAAATGTTCCCTGCCCCTAGAGGCACTGCAGACCTGGCTGCTATGACACCTGTGTGCCAGTAGGTGGCAGAGCAGAGAAAAGCTGTGTAAGCTCAGTGTACCCGAATTACATTTCCCCCAAAAGAATCTGAGATGACCACGAGTCCAGCACCAGTCAAGCCTAGTGGGGCTTCCAGGATCAGAAGTAAGCAAGAGGCCAGAAGAACCCCACCTGGGACTATGGGTTCTGGCTGGGAGTGAGCCTAAGACAGATGACCCTTTCAAGGTGAGCCTGAGACAATCACCAGACTGGTACCATGGGGGCCAGACAGAGAGCTAGCCTGAGATAAACACCAAGCTGGCAGCACACAGGCCTTGGTGGGGGCATGTTTGAGATGATCCCTGCTCTGCACCATAACACTCAAGTGGGGCATAGCACTCCTGGGCTAATTCTTGAGATGACCCCAGACACTCAGACCCTGGCACCATTAAGAGGAGCAAACAAGTAATGGAGAAATAAAGAGAAAGATAAACAGAAAGATGTGGGCACAATGAAGAGGGGCAGATCTGGAGACTCCAGGGTAGTGAGGAACAACCTGTTGTGAGTAGCTGGTGATGTCATCTGAGACTATGGGGGTGGGTTGTGCCTCTGGGTCCATGACCCTGCAGTAGCAGAGGTCTGTTACCATCCAAAGATCAGGTGGACTTCCTTGGTCTGGGATGATACCTGGGACATGTTGATAACCGAGGGATGTGCAAAACTGGCCCCACCCCTCACCCGGGCATCTTGGAGAACTGGCCCTCGAGGTATAAAAGCAGGAGAGCTGACCCTGCTCTTTTGCCAACAAGTGCAGTACTCAGGAGAGCATACACACACCCACACATAGGTGGCGGGTGGAAGAGTTGGCTTCAGTGTCGTCATGGGAGCAGGAGAACCGTTCCTTCGCCTCACCTACTGCAACAGTAGGGAGAGCGGGCCTTGCACCTCACCTGGGCAACTGTACTGGCTGGTTTTGTGTGCCAAGTTGACACAAGCTGGAGTTATCATAGAGAAAGGAGCCTCTCTTGTGGAAATGCCTCCATGAGATCCAGCTGTAAGGTATTTTCTCAATTAGTGATCAAGCAGGGATGGGGTGAGGGCTCAGCCCATTGTGGATGGTGCAATCCCTGGGATGGTAGACCTGGGTTCTATAAAAAAAAGCAAGCTGAGCAATCCAGGGGAAGCAATCCAGTAAGCAGCACCGCTCCATGGCCTTTCCATCAGCTCCTGCCTCCACGTTCCTGCCCTGTGTGAGTTCCTGTCCTAACTTCTTTTGGTGATGACCAGCAACGTGGAAGTGTAAGCTGAATAAATTCTTTCCTCCCCAACTTGCTTCTTGGTCGGTCATGATGTTTTGTGCAGAAATACAAACCCTGACTAAGACAGCAACACAGTAGATCTGACCTGTGATGTGGGGGTTACAGGTGAGCCACCCCTCAGTATGAGTATGGAAGAGCTAGCCTCAACTCTTGTCTGTCGTGCGGCAGTGTGAATGAGGGAGAGATGGTCTCCTCAATTCTTGCTCCCTACCACCTATGACAGGGGAGAGAGCTGGCTCTGGGATTATGAGAGCAGGAGAGCTGGCCCTGCCCCCCTACCAACTGCAGCACTTGGGAGAGTGGGCCCTGCTCCTCACTTGGGCATCACAGTAGAGCTGGACCTGCATGTGGGGCTTGCAAGTGAGACAACCCTAAGGGTATGAGCACAGGAAAGTTGACCCTGCCTCTTGTCTACTGAGTGGTAGCACACCCTCGTGTCCTCCCTCCTCCCTTGACATCCACGGCAGACTGGAGAGCTGGCCCCAGAGTCATGAGTGTGGGAGAACTGGCTATGTGCCTCACCAGCTTCAATACTCAGGAAAATGAGCTCTGCACCTCACCTGGGTAGAGCTGACCCTGGTTGTCGGGGTGATCCAGCCCCAAAGGTATGAGAGTCGGAGAGCTAGTGGGCTAATCATCTCAGATAACTCTCAGGCCCAGATCCAGGGCTTTGAGTTGGCCTATCCCAACATCTGTCTCCCTGATGAACTGCTGGAATGCAGGAAGGGGCTGGTTCTACAGACGCCAAACTACAGGATCCCCATGAAACAACAACAATGGGACAGCTGAGAGAAGTCCCGGAGAGGATTCAGTACTGATGCAGTAGCAAAAGATGGAGACTAAGGAGTCATTGCAGTAAACCTTGCAAGCAAAGTAGTGTTAATAAAAAGGTAATACTGTGGGACACACTGTGGCCCACTATACTTCCACAATGAGATTTTTTCTCTCTTCAGGGGAGAGGTTGGAAGGGTGTGAGGGGAGATGGAGATGAGTGGGCTTGGGTTGCATAATAGGAAAGTAAAAAAGAACCAACAAAAAGTTTTAAAAAATAAAAAGAAATAAATGTTCAGGTTTGGCTCACTCTCTCCTTTTTAATCCAACCCAGAACCCTAGCCTATAGAATGGAGTCACTCAGAGTTAAGATGAGTCTTCACATTTTAATTAACCCAATCCAGACAATTCCTCACAGGCAGACCCACCAGCTAATCTAGTCTAGATAACTCCTCACAGACATTTCCAAAGCCTTGTCTTAGCTGATTGTATTCTATTTAGTCAACAATCATTATCAACTATCACAAGCCTTCTCAGAATTTCCCAGAATGGTATATTTTTCCTTTGAAGAATGTCTTTTACAAGAATGCAATTCAATTCATTTTTATCTCCCTGTACAAAGCTCAAGTCCAAGTGGATCAAGGACCTCCACATAAAACCAGATTTGCTGAAATTAGTAGAAGAGAAAGTGGAGAAGAGCCTCAAACACATTGGCACAGGGGAAAAGTTCCTGAACAGATCACCAGTGGTTTATGCTCTAAGATCAACAATAGACAAATGGGACCTCATAAAACTGCAAAGCTTCTGTAAGGCAAAGGACACTGTCAGCAGGACAAAATAGCAACCAACAGATTGGGAAAAGATCTTTACCAATCCTACATCCGATAGAGGGCTAATGTCCAATATATACAAAGAACTCAAGAAGTTAGACTCCAGACAACCAAATAACCCTATTAAAAATGGGGAAGAGATCTAAACAGAATTCTCAACTGAGGAAACTCAAATGGCCGAGAAACACCTAAAGAAATGTTCAACATCCTTAGTTATTAAGAAAATGCAAATCAAAATGACCCTGAGATTCCACCTCACACCAGTCAGAATGGCTAAGTTCAAAAACTCCGGTGACATCAAATGCTGGCAAGAATGTAGAGAAAGAGGAACACTCCTCCATTGCTGGTGGGATTGCAAGCTGGTACATCCACTCTGGAAATCAGTCTGGCGGTTCCTCAGAAAATTGGACATAGTACTACCTGAGGACCCAGCTATACCACTCCTGGGCATATACCCAGAAGATGCTCCAACATATAACAAGGACATATGCTCCACTATGTTCATAAGCAGTCATATTTATAATAGCCAGAAGCTGGAAACAACCCAGAAGTCCCTCAACAGAGGAATGGATACAGAAAATGTGGTACACTTGCAAAATGGAGTATTACTCAGTTATTAAAAACAATGATTTCATGAAATTCTTAGGCAAATGGATGAAACTTGAAAATATCATCCTGAGTGAGGTAACCTAGTCACAAACGAACATACATGGTATGTACTCACAGATAAGTGGATATTAGCTCAAAAGCTCAGAGTAACCAAGACACAACTCACAGACCACATGAAGCTCAATAAGAAAAAAGACAAAAGTGTGGATGCTTCTTAGAAGGGGGAACAAAATACTCACAGGAGGAAATATGAAGACCAAGTGTGAAGCAGAAACTGAAGCAAAGGCCATCCAGAGACTGCCCCACCTGGGGATCCTTCCCATAAATAGTTGCCAAACCTGGACACTATTGTGGATGCTGGGAAGTGCTTGCTGACAGGAGCCTGATATGGCCCTGCCAGAATCTGACAGATGTGGATGCTCACAGCCAACCATTAGACTGAGCATGGGGTCCCTGATGGAGGAGTTGGAGAAGGGACAGAAGAAGCTGAGGGGGGTTGGAGTTTTGTATGGGGAGCAACAGTGTCTATTGGCCAGACCCCAGAGTTCCTGGGGACTGGACCATGAACCAAAGAGTACACATGGAGAGACCCATGGCTCTGGCCAGGTATGTGGCAAAGGATGGCCTTGTTGGACATCAGTGGGAGGAACGGCCCTTGGTTCTGTTGGGGTTCGATGCCCCAGTGTAGGGGAATGCCATGGTGGGAAGGCGAGAGTCAGTGAATGGATAGGGAAGCACCTTGAAAGAGGCAGGGGCAGGGGGGATGGGATAGTTGAATAGGGGATGTCTGGAGGGGTGACCTGGAGAGGGGACAACACTTGAAATGTAAATAAAGAAAATATCCAATAAAAGAAAAACAGAATGTTTTTAAATTTATCTTCCCATACAATATAGTTTGATCATATTCTCATGCCCAACTTCTCTCCGATCCTTCCCACTTTCTTACCCACCCAACTTCCTGTTCTCTCTCTCTATTTCAAAACAGAAATCAAAACAAAGCAACCAACAAAAGCAAGCAAAATATTCAGTAAGATTTTAAAAAGCACACTAAACAAAACCCCAAAATGTACAAAACAAAACAAATGAACCACAACAACAACAAAAAAAAAAAAAATAAGCAACAAGCAAAAATATAAGCAAACACAGAGTCCATTCTGTGTTGGTCATCAGCTCCTGAGCATGGGGCAGAGTGACCCACAGGCTATCCCCTGATCACCAATGCAAGCCTCCTAGTGATCAGAGAGCTAAAGCTGCCACTTCTGGCTGACATAGCCCAACACACCATTCTGAAAAATGCAGGGTAAATCCCGGAAACTTCATTTTTACAAGACATCTACAACCATAGTCACATATTAGAGGCTCATCACCCCTTTATAGCCTACAGTCACTGTAATGTGACAGGCCCAAGGGACAGAGATACCAGGTCCCACAAAACATTACGGCAGAGGCCCAAAGACCAGCCACCACCATGTGAATACATTTCCAAGAAGTTTTCTTCTGTTGTTGAAAACCCTGCTTCTGCACCATGCATGACTGGGTGCCACCATTCTATGAACAGATGTGGGGTGAGTGTTAGGCGGTCATGGAAGTATGCATCCCCACAGACCTTCTACAAATGTTGTTTCAGATCATCTTTTCCTCTAGGTGCTTAGGGACACAGAGCTGTGAGCCTCTAGCCTTTGTTCATTCTCTCGGTGGGAGGAGGAGGTCAGGAGAAGGGAGTGTGTAAAGAGGGTTGGAGTGGGAACCCCAGGGCCAAGGCCAATCAGTGGTCTGAGCCATTGAGCTGTGTCTGACCCAAGGATCCTGTCTGCCATGGGCCACACACCTCTGTACAATATGCATCACAGAAAACAGGAAGTCCAGTGGACTAACTCCATGGAAGGAACTCTGCGGCTTCATGTAGCTTTGTCTCTCAAATGTAGAAATCTTCTCTCACCGGTTTCCATAACTCATGTTGCCACCACTGTGAAATACTAAATTATAGAAATAAATAAGTCATGATTTGCCACAGTATAATCTGACTTTAAATGGTTTTTGTTCATCTCTTCTGAATTAAAAGTTAAATGATACTGTAGCCATGTAGGCATAGGGAACGGCATATAGAATGCTGATGGCTCAGTACTCCCTGGAAGTTTGGATGCCCACTAGAGTCTAGGGCCCTATAACCCAAAGATAAAAGGGTAGTTGTAACAGACTGGAGTCTGCTGTGTGCTGTGTGCTGTGTGCTGTGTGCTGTGTGCTGTGTGCTG
>JANHMN010000006.1:30177311-30203505 GCA_030674055.1 Rhabdomys pumilio | reverse complement strand
TGCTGTGTGCTGTGTGCTGTGTGCTGTGTGCTGTGTGCTGTGTGCTGTGGTGCACTAAGCACTTCCTATGACAGTCTTCTTTAATCCCAGTCTCCCTGACCCACCACCTCTCTACCTTCTCCTGTTCTTTCAGCCTGCTGTCCCCTGACACTCCCTCCTGCATGCCTGTGGCCTGCACTGTGACTTCGAGCTTCCTGTGTGCTGACTCCTTTGCCGATTTGCTGGGTTGCTTTTGTTTTGTTTTGGTTTGGTTTTGCTTGTTTATTTCCTTTTCAAGTCTTTACTTTTAGCCACCATCTCAGGCCACTGTATCTAAAATGACCCCACCCCATGCTAAAATGACCCCACTCCATAGCACACATAATTTATACCAGCCTGTTCATGCCAATTGGCATGCACTGATGCTCCATCAGAAACTGTAGGTCACCTGGAGGTGATCTGGTGTGTATGGAAGATGGATAAGGTTCTTGGAAACATCACACCCTTTGACATGAAGGGCCTGAGCACTTGGAATTGGGCATACACAGGATCCTAGCACCAGATCACTGAGAATACCCAGATTTGACTCTAGTTTGCTGACCTCTTTCTCCATTTTCTAATCTCTAACAAGAGCAAAGGGTCTGTCTGTTTGCTCATTGCCAGTCTCTACTACCTGAAAACAGGGCTTCGGCTCAGAAAGCTTTGAGTACCTGAGTACCATCAGTGACAGTTCAGTCCCTGTCTCTCTGGGTTGCCATTGCTGTTCCTGCATGTCTTGTAAGTAAAGGACATGTCCAAGCTAACATGGTGGCTCAGTGGATCTGACTGTGGTAGCTGCCAACATATGCTATACTGTCTTAACAAGTTCCCTAGACTCTCTAGTTCTAGAAACCATGCTGTTCAGCTACTGTCCAGATGTGCACAGCCAGGAGAAGGTGGGATTCAAGAAGGAACTTGGGCTCATCCAGTATAGACCATCCTTTCAGTCCTGGTAGGAAGGGTTGCAACATCAGGCATGGCTGCCTTGAGTGCTGACAGTAGTATTATAGTAGTATGCATATTGACTTTTGGACAGTATTACAGTCACCCAGGATTGTCAGTTGATCACAACCACTGTCATTTGAAGGTTTCCCTACAGGGATTCCTTTCTATTTTGTGGCCCAGATTGGGTCACATAATCCTAGGCATTGGTATAAACAGACGTCCAGTTTATACCCAGACAATGACATTCTAAGAGCTATCTTTCAAATGACATGAGCTCCCTGTTACAGACAGCCTGGACCTCTCCACTGTCCTACGGCCCTGGAGCCTGGAATTTCACTCTGATGTTGGGGCTCACCCTATGCTCCACACAGCATGCTTTGCCTCCAACATTTCTGGTTCCATAGGTTCTCCCAGGCCCTAGTAGCTACACCACTTACATTGCACCCTGGACATGAATGCACAAAGCACCCATGGTTCTTCGTACTCTGCAGAGTCCAGAACACTGGCTACATGCAATAAGCCTGAGGCCATGGGCTTTGGCCAAGATGTAGGAATTCAGTTGCAGTTATTACTTAATTGAGTCTGAAGTGGTCTCCCCATGTCTGCCAAGATCTAGCTCATTTATGAGTGCCAGACTGTGAACTAAGTGGGGCCGATGATGGCAATCAGCACCTTGCACAATTCCTGTGGCACTAATCTAAATCTTCAGGGAGGTAATGTTATCTAATGGTTCCTTTCTTAATGGCCATTCCAGAAACTTTCAGGTGGCTTTCCATTGTCTCTTAGGCCAGAAGCAGAGGGAAAAGTGCAAGGTTATCTGAACAAGCATTGCTACCACTTTTTACACACTTGAAACAACAACAAAAAAAATAATTGTTATGTTCTCTGGACCTTGTCATCCCACTGGGAGTCAGACTAGACCTGGGCCAAGACTTTATTCCCTCCCTTTCCTGTGGGGCACCACTCTAACACAAAAGTTGTGATGACTTTTCTAGTGCGGCCTTACCTTCATCACCTCAAGGCCTGGACCCAACATTCCCCAAAAGTGAGTAGGACTCATCTTTCCACTGAGGTGGTTCTTAAGTAAATGGCCATAGGTTCAGTTTGGGTGTGTAGAGATCTGGGGCGGGGGGCCAGGGCGGTGTAGGTCAAAGCCTCTTAGTGAGGGTGATGTTTTCCCTCTGGGATGTTCCTTTCTTCTATGGTACATAAAGTGTCACACGGGTAGCTCTGCAGCATACTGCCACTGTGGTTTTCAGCCACCTGGATGAAAGTCGGCTCTCGGCCGCCATCTTGAAGTCTAGTCTGGCATTTCCACTGAGTCAGCAAGAGCCATTACCTTGTGCAGCTTCTATCAGCTGCAGTAATTGACTGGAAAAACTCCTCAGATCCAGGCAAGAACAGGTCCTTTTCCCTCAGCAGCCCAAGCTATCGTGCACCTCATTCCCAGTTATTTGTCTGGTCACCCTGAAGGCAGGTAGAGGCAGATTCCGAGAGGAGCATACACAATACTACAAGTCACGGGGTTTATGGGCTGTCTTCAGTCAAATGAGAAAATGCTAGACTTTCACTGGTCATTTCTGAAGGTCTAAAGAATCAAAAAAATCTGAAATTTCAAGGGCTATACATTAACCAACATAGCTGAAAGACAAGTCAGTAGTTTGTCTTTTTCTATCTATGGGTCTTCATTGACTCTCCCTTTATATTCTTACCATTTTGTTGAATATCACTAAATTTACATACCTTAGCATAGAATTCACTTAGCTCATCTGTGCTTTACACACATAACTTAATGTGAATCTCATACAATATTTTTAATGTACCTACATGATCTATCATATGAGGTCAGGAGTAGAACTTTCCATGTGTGATGTCATGTCCAGATCAAAAAGTTTCAAAGTGAAGATAATTTGAATTTTAGACTTTCAGGTAAAAGATGCTTCACCCAAAGTGCAATGGGGTCAGTATTACCTCTAATCACAGCACAAAGTAACTCCCATTTTCTATTTTCCCTAAGAGAAAAACCAGTCATAGCATTTCCAACATAGTCGAAGAACTACCTTACCTTTATAAAATCAGTTTCCAAGTAAGTTGTACCACAAATGGGATGGTTTACACTCTAGTGGGCCATGGAAAATATATCTGTAATTTTCAATACTGTCTAATCAACTAAAATTGTACTAATGTTTTTACATACAATTGTTCAAGCCATACTATTACTTAATATTTCATGGAAAGTTTCTTGAAGATAACACTTTTCTCCAGCACAGTTGTGTTGCTTATGACTTTTGCCAATCTTTTTCTCTTTAAACCACTGAACTGACACCTTGTAGGATCATAAAACAAAAATTACTAAATATTTATTTTAGATATTTTCCCCATGTATGTACAATACTGCTATAGTTATTTTAGATATCAGTTATCTTCAACAGTGTCTGTGAAGTTCCTAATTGACACCAACTTCTTAACCTTCAGAAGTAAAAGTAGCATTGTAAGGCCACCAGGAAGGGAGGACCTCACCCAATAACTCACAAGATATCGAACCTTGATGCAATCAGCAAGAGGTATATTTCGATCAACATGTTGAGGTCAAGACCCATGACCCACGCAGGGGGTCTGACCCTGGGGCTTTGGAGGCAGAGAAAATTTAAAGGCCAAAACCACAACCCAGGGGGGAAACCACAACCCAGAGGGAGTGAAGGAGTGTTATTGGAGAGTACCTGTGGAAAGTCCCAGTCCATTATTCAGTTTGTGACAGGGTCCAAGGAACAGTCATGGGGAACATTTTATATAGGCTATTCTCAAAGAGCCTATTCGTAGTCAACCATCTATCTTGTGGTCAGCCAAGTTTCTGAAACACAGAGCTCATGACCAAGCTGACCTGCACTCTTGGTTCTGCTCAGCCTTCTAGGAGTTTCTGAAAAATTTTTAACCCTTTCAGCATCTCCTCATTTAAGTTGGGTTGTGACATTTTCCTTTTAATTCTGATGTTAACCTCCATAAATTGTAGTCTATTAACATATTTTCCATTTATGTTGATTTGATGTAAGATGAATAAATTCTCTCTTCAAAAACGCTACACTGTGAGTAAATGAATACCATGCTGTATGTAGCTAGGTAATATGAAAGAACAAAGGTAAGTTGAAATTAACAGATAAATAGACTCTGTCTTACTTAAGGTTACTACTGCTCTGATGAAACAGCATGACCAAAGGAACTTGGGAAGAAAGGGTTTATCTGTGTTACTCTTCTATGTCACTGCTCACCGTTGAAGGCAGTCAGAACAAGAACTCAAATATGGCCGGAACCTGGGGGTATGAGCTGAGATGAAGTCATGGGGCAGTGCTACTCAGAGGTTTGCCTAGTGGCTTGCTTAGCCTGCTTGCTTACAGAAGCCAGAGTCTTCAGACCTAGGGTGGCCCCACCTACAAAGGGATGAGCCCTCCCACAGCAATCACTAATTAGGAAAGTATCCCACAGGCTTGCCTGCAGCCTGATCTTATGGATGCATTTTCTCAATTAAGGCTCCTTCCTCTCAGATGATTCTAGCTTGTGCCAAGCTGACCTGAAACCAGCCAGGACAAACATAGTAATGCCCCTCTCCCCCCAGACCCCTACCCCATATGCCAGTGTTTCAATAGCTGGCCAAACTGAAAACTGGAAAACAACAACAACTGATATTAAAGTGCATCTCAATTACACTAAAACTGGATGGTAGTAAAAAGCTCATCAAAGCTCTGCCCCAAGGCTTGGCACAGTAAATGGGAAGAAGGGAGGAGCAACTGAGAACAAACCAAGAAGTAAGAGCTTGCAGCTCAAGGCCTGTGAGCCTTAGGCATGCAGAGGAGAACTTTGGGCTGGAGTCAGAGCAGGGGGCACCAGCAGAGGGAAGTTTGTTGTTTTTTGGTTTTGGGGTTTTGAGGCTTTTGGTTTGGTTTGGTTTTGATTTTTGACTTTTGGTTTTAGTTTTTGGTTTTTGGTTTTTCTTTCTTCTTTTCTCATTTGAAAAGGATGCCTCAACTTCCTGGGGTCAGTTACAGTAAAGTAAAAACCCAGTCTCAATGGAGAACTGAGCACTTGAGATTAGCATGTCAAAGCAAGACAACATGCTTCTCTTCTCGATGCGATGCTCAGAACCCCTCTAATGAATGCAACTTAACAGCAATTGCTAAGAGAGAAGCCAGCTGGCCAGCTGCTGTGCAGCAGGAGATGCGCTGAGACTTGCA
Source organism: Rhabdomys pumilio (assembly GCA_030674055.1). Taxonomy (NCBI): domain Eukaryota; kingdom Metazoa; phylum Chordata; class Mammalia; order Rodentia; family Muridae; genus Rhabdomys; species Rhabdomys pumilio. The sequence goes on along the minus strand of JANHMN010000006.1, from coordinate 30,198,316 downwards.
GTCTGAGCACCGATGGCTACATTATATAGAAGCCACCCAGCCACTGAGTGTTTCAGAGGTGGAAGAATTTACCTCTCGCTAGTGATCAAATCGGAAATCAAATAAACATTCACAACACTCATTCTTTTATCTTTGCCCTTTCTCCTTTCTGATGACAACTTCTTTTAAGAAGTTAATCAAAGTAGCCCACATTTAACTGACACATAGAATTGCTCATACTTATGGGGTATCATGTCATGTTTTGGAATATACATACAGTATATGTCTGAACCCTCAAATATTTATTATATCATGTATGATGGAAACACTCAAAACCCTTTCTAGCTTTTCAAACCCTCATGCAAGTGTCATGTGTAGTCTTCTCGTTCTGTAGCACACAGGAACAATTTTCCTCCTTTGTGAAAAACAGTGACCAGTGATCAGCTTCTCCCCAGCTCTCGGGATTTCCTAAGGGCTTTGAGGTACAGGGCTTTTGGAGGCCTGGGTACACAGAGCACAGGGGTGGTGGGCAGGTCTCAGCACTAAGGTTTGCTTGTGTGGTTTTATCAATATCACAGTGATTCTTCAGTAATCAGAGAAAGAGAAAAAGCCAAGAAACCATTTCAACTCTTCCTTCTGTCTTATTTTTACTTTATAATTGATGAACATTGACAAAGAACATTCTAGAAAAGGAAGTAGAACGCAACAATGAAAGAGAGGCAGGGGAGAGCAATAAGTGTGTGAAAAACACCATACCATCTTGAAGAGAGAAGATGGCTCAAACTCTCATCTCTTTTGGAGCTGATTGTTCGAGGAGAAAATCAAGATCAGTATTCCTTCCTGGAAATCTACCCAACACAGGAGGCACGATGTATGGTTACTATGGTAACCACTGTAGTGAGGCTCCAGCATGTGGCTGGGCCCAGACTATATGTCTTCCACATCCTTTCTGGTTTCTCCAAATGCTTGAGACAGCAGTTTGTGAGCATCTTTGGAACACAAGATCTTTAAGCTCTGACCTCGGCCCTCGTATGCCTGCCCCAGCACTTTCTAGACTCCAGAGCTCTGAGGAGTGAGCACTGTTGACTCCTGCTAAGATAGCAAACCTCCGCCTCCATTTTGAGTTTATATGTGTGAAAATGTAGGGGTATTGTAGAGGCTTTTTTACAACTCCACAGAAGAGCCTCTGGAAATTCTGGACTGGCAAGGAGTGTCGTTATCCTAGGAACAGAAGTCAGTCTCCACTCTCTTCTCTCTGCCTTCCCTTTTCTCCTGTTTCATTGATAAACATATAGCCCTGCACCTGCTGGCCACTCATCTGATGCTGTAAATCTATTTTGCTGAGATGGTGCCTCTGGTGGTTTGAATGAGAATGGTCCCATAGACTCGCGTACTTGAATGCTTAGGGAGTAGCACTATTTGTTGGAGTAGCTGTGGCCTTGTTGAAGGAAGTATGTCACTAAGGGTGGGCTTTGAGATTTCAAAAGCCCAAGCCAGGCCCAGTAACTCTTTTTTCCTGCTGCCTGCTGATCCAGATGTAAAACTCTCATTTATCTCTCCAGTACTGTTTGCCTGTGCGATGCTATGCGTTCTGCCATGTCCACAATGGACTAAACCTCCAACATTGTAAGCCAGGCCCAATTAAATCCATTCTTTTCTAAGAGTTGCCTTGGTCATGGTGTCTCTTCACTGCAATAGGATACTGATTAAGACAGCATCCTTTGTTAGATGAGTTACATAACAATGGTTGTGCATAGCTATGAATTAGGGCATACCATGCCATTTCATGACAATTCATTTTGCATAGATTGCTTCTGAAAGCCACTCACAAAAACACCAGCTGACCACTCCTTTAGCCCAGTACTTTTACAAGTACTGAAGCTAAAGCCCAGAGCCAGTTTCCTCAAGCAACATTCTGGGAATAGTCCACATCTGTCTGATTTTGGTGCTGTGAAGACTAGTTTTTATATCAACTTAACACTTTAGGGTCATGTGAGAAGAGGAAGTCTTAATTGAGAAGATGCCTCCATATGATTGATCTGTTGGAAAATCTGTAGGGCATTTTTTTGTTTGATGACTAAGATGCCCGGCCTACTGTGGTTGGTGCCACCTCTAGGCAGGTAGTCTTGGGTGGTATAAGAAAGCAGGATGAACAAGCCATGGAGAGCAAACTAGTCAGCAGTAAACCACAGCCTCTGTATCAGCTCCTGCCCTTAGTCCATGCCCTAACATCCTTGGATGATGGAATGGGATGTGGAAAAAGTGAAATTAACCCTTTGCTCCCCAGGTTGCTTGTGGTCATGGTGCTTTATCACAGAAATAGAAATCCTAGCCAAGACAGGCCAAGCTTTGAACAGATTACTGTTGATTCTGCCATACACATATATCCTGGCTGAAAAACTCACCAGCTGTACAAAGAGGCCTAAAACAAGCAAAGAAGTTACCCAGTAGACTGGTAGGGATCTGAATAGCAGGCACAATGGCAACCACTGCAGTTTCACTTATCCTTTGATTTATTCCGTAATTATACACAGAGAGCATTCTGCATACTAGTGTCCCTCCAGATGTGAACAAGCCAGACCCACTTCCTGCCTCACACTGAAGTACCAAGGAAAACAAAATTTTATTAATTGACCAGTTCAGGTTGATATCTTTGTCCTTAGCTTCTTCTCCTTCCCATCTTCCCTAATCCACCTCCACTTTCTTTTTATGGTTTGAGGGTTTAAACTCAGAGCTAAGTGCACACTAGGCAATCTATCACCGAGCCACTCCCCTATCCCTGCTGCCCTGCCTGTCTTTGTTTCTAACAAACCTCCATATATGGCCATGGTCCAAAGGTATAAGACTCAAATGCCTATTCACCCATCAAACCAATCTTTTCTCCGTCGACATCATGTTAGCATATTTGTGCTGAAAGCGGCCTTAGAAATCATTCAATGGCTCCTATTTGTTTCACAAGTGAGGAACTCAAAGGCCCACAGAGGTGACCCCACACAGATGGGGCAGACAGCGAAGGTCCTCCCATCCCCCAACATCTGACCATATTTGTGCCACTGTGTGACAGATTTCCCAAGCACACATTTTACTCTCATTGTGCTCTAGACTTCTTTCTGGAAAAGACATGTGGCAAGTCTCCTTAGACTATATTTTAGCTCCTTAGAGCCGAGCCTACTGCCTTTCAGCTAGCACACCAGAGAGAGAGTGCCACCACAAAAGACAAAATATAATAAAATAATGGTCTAAAGGCCAGGAAATGGCCAGATTTGTCAGTCCAGGGCACTGACAGGAAGACAGGAAGACAGGAAGAATGTTAGAATTTCTATTTAAGTATATGGAGGATTATTTCTTGGGGGATGGGTCAGCAAAGCTGACAACCATCTTTCCCTCTGTCAGATGAGCAGTAACAAAAATGGTTTAAATACCTACCATTTAAAAAAAGTATTTAACAGCACAACATCCCAAATTGAGTAAATAACAAAGTTGGGTTGTACAGCTCATGATCCTAGTGACTAGAAAGTCCAAAGAGGCACATTGCTGGTATCTGGCAAAGATCCACTCAGCAGCACATGGAAGACAAGTGAGTGTGTGTAAAATGTTTTTTTCTTTTTTTGCTTCTGCGGTCCCTAACCCACTACCATGACACTGGCACTAACATTCTCTGAGTGTGGCAACACTCACCCTCTACTAACCAGGACGTGACCGCATCTGTTAAAGTTCTTCCAGCTTTCAGCAGTGTTCCAGTGGAGACTAAGCCACCACCAGCACATGAACCTTGGAAGAAAAGCCAGAGGTAAGCCACAGTCAAAAGTTCATACAAAGAAGACACAAGCCGTGTTAAGGACTCCCATTCAACCCCTGGCGTAAATGGTACAAACTATCAGAAACTGTGGAGAAGGTTCAAATGTTTTTGGTGGCAATAAGACACAGGATGAAAATTTAGGTCTCAGGCCTTCAGCACAAGTACTCAAACACCAGAGTTTAACCAGTCAAAGCCCAGGAGGGCCTTTACTTACTGTACATAAAGTCACCCAAGGAAGAGACCTTGTAAGACCACTAGCCAGCCTCAAACACCCTTCAAGGTTAACTACTAACGTCCATGTCTGGTATGGTTGGTTTAAATAAAGTACATTTCTCCTCTCCAGTTTAATTCAGACATTCAAGAGAAGGTCCAAGTGCTTCTGCTAGTCATTTTCCAAGTGGTAACAAAAATGCCTAAGGTGATCCACTGACCATTGTTTAGTTAAGCTTTCTACTGCTGTGACAAAGCACCATGACCAAAATCAACCTGTGGAAGGAATGGTTTGTTTGACTTATGCTTTCGTATCCCAGTCCATCATCAAATGAAGCTAGGACAGGGATTCAAGGCAGGCGTTGAAGCAGAAGCCACATGGGGACGCTGCTTACTGACTTGCTTCTCATAGCTTTCTCTGCCTGCTTTCTTCTACTACCAGGACTACCTTCCTAAGAATGGTAGTGCCCACAATGGGTACATGAATCAGGAAAATGTCTTACAAACTTGCCTACAAGTCACTCTTATGAAGGCATTTTGACCAAAAAGTCTAGGTTGGTGTCAAGTTGACACAAGACATGCTTGTTTTGGTGTCAGTCCATGACTGCTGCTTAGACTTTTGCTTTAGGCCTACAACAGGCCAGAATGTCATGGAGGGAGTAGGTGGCAGAGGAAGCCACTCACTTCATGGTTGGGCAATGAACGAGGAAGGACTGAGGAGAGAGCAGGGTCCCTCCAATGACCCGACTTCCTACAGCTCAGCTCTACACCCTAAAGTTTCTGTCCCATTACAACAGCACCTCAGGTTGGGGACATGAGCCTCTGGGGAACAGTTGAGACCCAAACACTTATTTAGTTTCTGTAGACTGGGTGTTCAGAGGTAAGAAACACTCATTAAAACTAAAGAATTCATGCTTGACAGTAGTTTCTCGTCAAGGAGGGTCTGGACACCACCCTTGGGAATCAAGGCCCTGACATTTGCACGCCAAAGTTTATTGCTTCTTCTCCAAGCTGCCCTCTGTTGAAAGATAAATTACAGGGGAATCAAAACAACAGTCACCCTCAGCAGATCATTCTTTTCTGAATAATACCACATCGTTTAACACCCCTCTTTGAAAATGGATTTCTGCTGGTGGGGGTCTTACTGTGAGATACGAAGACAACAAGCACCCTCACAAAACTATGTGAAGCAAAGTCCTGATAGCATAAGCCCCAGACATATTTATTTTCCCTGGGCCAATAGCAGAGTCTTGAGTAGAAGCCAATTCTATACCAGAGGCATGCAGTAGACTAAGTTATAAAGTATGGGATAATACACCATGGGAGGTAGAAAGACAATGAAAGCCTATCTAGGCAGATTTGGTGAACAAAGGACTCCCTTGACCCAGAGAAGCTGAAAGTGTGCTGGGAGGTTTAAGGAAAGGTGGCCCTTGATACTGCCATCTCCTAACTCCCAACCTCACAGGTCTTTTGGTTCTGAGGTCACATGGTCAAAAGACCTGAAACTGGTGCTGAGCTAATGGAAAGGAGAGGACAAAGTACAATGATGGCTGTCCTCCTAAATATGCATGCTTTCTGTGACCCCATTTTTTTTGCCTTTATCCTTAAATGACACGCAGTAGCCTGGTTTAAATTCTTACCAGGTGGTGCTGGAGGTTAAGTGTGAAGGAATAACCTTTTGTGTGTTTTCTGGGGAATCTAAATAGGATCGGAAGCCATCAAATTACACTCCACTATTTGCCTTTGCTATTTAAAAAAACCAACCAAACAAAAGCAACTGGAAAAAAATACAGCTGGAGAGAAACATGGAAAATTCACCTTCTTCCTGAAAGAAGAATGACAGGAGGATGGAAGAGTTACAAAGCAAAGAGAAAGGCTGTCAGAGTGTGCGCATGAGCCAGTTCTCCCTCTCTGATGGGTCCCCAGTTTTAGGCCCTCAGAAGTCCACTGCTCAGGAGGCCCCAGAGAAGGAGCTAAGAATTGCTTGTTGTGACTCCATCAGTTACCTTCTGGCCAGCGCAACTCAGCAATGGGCCTGTTGCTCTGGGCTATGCAGGCCTGTTTCCAGACAATGAAGTGTTGTCTTCTGGGATTCCCTGCCAGGACCACCTGCAGACAATGTTTATAAACCCTGGCAGGGACTGATTGATCTCACAATGGGACTGTGTAACATAAACACCCCATTATTCTATAAAAGAATATGTCCAACACCACCTAGATCTTCTAAGAATAGGCTCTGGGAGTTACAATGTGCACAGGCCACTCAAGGAGAAACAGAGTCTTTCCTTTGAAACAATATTCGCTTTAGCATTAACTTTATGCAGGGACAGAGTGGGATTTTAACCTCTTTGGAAACCAGGATTCAGAACTGGAGCAGAACTCAGAACTCTGAATTTGCCTAGCTTGAGAGTTCTTGGAGTGTTGTGACTCACTGTGTGTCTGTGTTTCTGTGTATGTGCCTGGGTGTGTACATGCTGTGTCCAAGTGTCTGTGTACGTGTGACCTTCAGAGGTTTGCTTATTTAAGCATTCATTTTAAAAGGGCACACCCAGAGGAATTTTATGAGGTGACATACTGGAATGTAGACGCTAGGAAAAAAAATTTTTTTTTAAATTTTTTCATAATAGCAAGTGGGTAAAGCCAAATTTGAGGGAGGAAAAAAGCAGGGAAGGGAAGAAGAAGAGATCAGCCTGTGACTGGCAGAGATAAAGACACACTAAACAACAACAACAAGAATAACAACAACACCACAGCACCCAATAAACAACGGCTTCTCACTCCAGAACACAGCCTGGCAGAGTTCATTTCTCAGGACTCCGTTGCTTTTAACTTAACCAATTAGGCATTAAATATTAAAAAATAAATTAATTAATTTTAAAGTCATCTGTTATAGATGCTATTTATATTTGGAAACAAGAGATCATTTCTAAGTCCAATGGATGTTTTATAAAACAAATGAACTTGGGGTTAATTTAAAGCCAATTTCTTTCTCGAAGGGACAGGAAAGCAGGCCACAATGCCTCTGTCCTGCCTGCTTCCAGGAAAATCCTTTTAGCAGAGGTGAGGTAAGTGGAATTTATCTCATCCCTGGATGCAAACAGACTTCACATAGCATCAAGATTTATGACCACCAGGGCTGCCTGTGGGAACTTGTAGAAGCTCAGCTACAAATGTTTCTGTTGTCACCATAACATAACTACCTGAGGTGATTACACACCCGAGAGGAAAAATAAACAGTGAACAAAAACCTCACCTCACAGGGCACCACGGGTACTGGATATCTACGAAGGACGGTGGGGTGAGAACCACACATGCGGACTCCAGTCACAGCCCCAGCACTGGAAAATTCTCTTTTCTCTTGCCTATAAGGTATAATAATAGGTAAAAAAAAAAAATCACTTTTAAAATGAGAGAGCGAGAAGAACATAACAACAAATGTAGATTGCGAGGTAAATGCCACGACGAGATTAAATTACTTAGAATGTACTTCGGCTTTGACGTTCCTCCTCTATCAGTAACTTGTGCAGACCATGACCAAACACCAAACAAAAACAAGTTACAGAAGAAAAGGCCGATTTTTCCTCACAGTTTCTGAGGCCACCACGGCAGGGAAGGAATTGTGGTTGCACAGTTTATGGTGGAGAGAGGGGACAGAGGTTGTTCACATCCCAGCAGACAGGAAGCAGAGAACACAGCAGGAGCTGTCTGCCTCATCCTCATCCCGAGTAACTACACTAACCAGGCCCCAACTCCTAAAGGTTCCACAGATCTGGAAAACAGAGGCACCTTTAGGGAACAAGAGCTCAAAACTCGAGCAGAATATGGAGGCAGAGGCTGGGTGTATATCAAATGCAAAACCATAACAGCCTGGGATTCATTGAATGTGCTTCTGGGGAGTCTCAGAAACCTGCGGAGTTTCTGCCACATTGTGGGAGAATCACAGCAAGCTGGTTGTATCTACCAGCATTACCTACGCCCATGTCTCTTTTAAAGACAGAATATGCTTAAGTTATGATGTAGCCAAGGACAAGGGAGAGCATTCTTGAGGTAGCAATGAGAAACGGCAGGCTGTCATCTCTGAAACATGTGCAAGTCATACTTGCCCAGGAGGGTGAAAGAGACTCAGACAAGAACAGAAGGGAGATACTGTGGCTTTCAAGTTCCTGGCCTGGACAACGCAGCCCACAGTCCTCCCTGCAGCAAGGGAAGGGAGTCTTATGTAAATGGATAGCCCAGGCATGGGGAGACCTTGGTGGGGAAATGTGGCCCTTCTATCTTACACCACAGTGCTTTGTTCCATGCCTTGAACATGAAATGGCTTCTTTAAAAATCTGATGAGTGACTCATGAATAAATGGATGAATACGAGTGAGCAAAGCAGGATGGGTATCCTGAGGAATATGGAAGTTCTGTTCGGCACAGTGGATATAACCAAGTAGAAGAACAAGGTAGCACAAGGCTCAGAGAACACAAGAAGTGGCGGTGTCTTCCCTGACCTACATACCAAGTCTGTCTCAGGAAGCCTGCCCACAATTCATGCCTGTACAGGGTACAGCCCCAGGCATCAAGGTTCTGTTTAATGAAGCAAAAGTATCCTCTAATCCAGGCTCTCTGGACTAAAGAAGGGAAGGCCATTGGATGCCTGAGTGGGTAGTGGAATGGGGCATACCCAAATGTATTCTCAAGAACCTGAGGAGTGCTAAGTAGCCAACAGTGAGATTGAAGCAAAAATGATATGGAGATACCATATACAGGTCAGTCAGTAAGTATTCCAGAGTGTAGAGGAAGTGTACATTATGATCAAACTGACTGTCCTGTTACTTGTCACACTGCTATGACAGAATGCAACAGTTATAAAGGAAAGACATTATGCTTGCCAAGGCACAGGAGGCTGTAAGGTTCAAAAGAATGGAGCTTGCATCTCATGAGCTTCTGCCAAGGGTCTTGGCTGCTTCATGGATAGAAGCATAAGGACAAATATGTATCGAAGAAAAAGACTAATTTTCATAACTGATTATTCTGAGGCTCCTTCCCTAACTCAAATGCCTTCCCAGTTCCTAACTGCCCCACTGAGGAATTAGGGTACAAACACACAATCTTTGAAGGAACACACTCAAAACATCACACAGAGAAAACTGTGAGCAAAGATGTAGTGGTAAGTTGTAATAGGAAAGATATAGAATCCCACTATGAAAAGACTAGTTAAACCATGGCAGCGGTGGTGATATGCAGGGATGGAGCCAAAACCCCGCTGAAGAGTCCTTCAGAGCCATCCAAGTACTAGGTGGCCTTCCAGATTCAGTTAAAATGAACTGAATGCTGGAAAGTGGGGCTGCGGGCATGCTGGGGAAATGGACAAACTCAGCACAATTTATGAGCAGAGAGTCTCTGTCTCAGGTCCGTGTGGTGTTGATGACGCAGCCCTGTTTCTTATTCGCTTTTCTGAGGCCTGCCCAGGCTCACATCTTGCTGACTTGTAGAACATCACTGGACTACATTTCCAAGGCTCCTCTGCTTTCCACTGTCTTATAGTTTGACCAATGGGAAGCTTTGTTGGGAGACCTGTTGGTGGGAGAGCTTTCCCACATCCCTCTCTAAACTAGGCAGCATCTGCATCTCCTTAGAATCAAAGGGAAGTGATTACCCACTTCAGTTCTTTGGAAACTAAAGCTGAGTGGTTAGAAACAAATGCTGGCTGAGCCCTGTAGTTGGAGGAAACAGTTACTCACATATACTTTAGAAATACCCACTGTATCACCACACACAAGGATGGCAATAAATACTGTCATACCCGAGACAGGCCAGGAGCCCCTTGGCTTCAGCAATTCGAAACCCAAGGGTCAAGAGGCTGCAGATCGAGATTTGTTCAATCTAGCAACTTTTCATAATAGTAAGTTTAGATCCACAAATTCAAAGGGTTTGGCAGAGAAAAAATTAGAGTAGTGTTGTTATTCACCACTAGAGGAAATCTTAAATGAACCAAGCTACATAGTCTAGCAAACACAGGTTATTTGTGTTGACACGGAAGAAACAACTCCTGGTTGCATTTTAAAAACAAGAAACAGCAGATGATGTGTGTTGTCTGCAATCTTTTTGTTGTTTCTTTTGCATTTTTTTAAAATCTGAATCTACTGCAAGCAGTTATTTCTCTGCCCAGCCCCTCTTCAGTGCTGTGACTCCCATGGACTCAGGGAGAGGTACAGCTAAACCTTTACAACCACACTGGTACTGAGACAAATGAGGGGACCTAACCTCCCTGGACCACTGTCAGTTGGAAAGCATCGTTACAGACAATCTAAAGCATCCTTAGTGAGGTACATTTCCTAATGGTCTATTTCTGTAAGAGGAGGACAGAGATAATGGTGAATAGTGCCATTTGATTCCTTAACTGACAGCTATTGGACTCTCCCTTGATTTTGAGCAGATGAACTGTTAATCAAACAACCAGTCAGACTAGCTTTTGGCCAACACTGGCTATTTTGAGTACTCTACAATGCCTTGAGGCAACTATTCAACGACCATACATGCTTGTTCTGACTCCCAAAGGTACAGCCTCAACTAGAACTGTTTCACCTTGTACCAGACCCTTTGCTCTTAAGGGTCTCTGTAAACCATCACCCTCTAGGCTGGAGGTGGCCTCCTCTAGTGCCCTTAGCAGAGGAATTGCAGCAATTGTTACAAAAGCAACAGTGTGCTAGAAAGTTCCTAAGAACTTTAAGGTTTTTTTTTTAATGCTTTAATGCTTTTTTTTTTCTGATTCTGAGAACTAGAAAGAATCTGTTACAATTTATTTGAATATGACATATTCCATCTGAAGCATATATTAGAATTTAAGCTCCATTGTGATTGTGATATTCAAAGGTAAAACTGAGCAGAATCCTTAAGTGATGATTGGAGCTCTGTCCTCATGGATGGCTCAGATCAGCTTCAGATGGGTCTGGGCTAATTCAAAGGTGAATTGTTAGAAGAGCGATGAACTATGTCCCATACTAGTTTTCTGTCTCTCACCACATGATACCTAGAGCCAACTTGGGACCTTGGAAGCAAGAAAAGAAGCATCACCAGATGGAAACACTTGATCGGGGGTCAGAACTCTGACCCAAATATCCCTTCTCTGAAACTACCCAATCTGTGGCATTGGAAAGAGAAGGCAGACAAATAAATAAATAACCAAAATATCAACTCTGTGAGTCTGGCTGCTTCTGCTGGCCTGTGAAAGGCAAGCCAAACATGAAACTCTCCTACACAGAAATAAGACTGCCGCAGGAATGTGGAAGGGATCAGGATCCCAAACAATATCATAGAACAAAGAATTCATTTTGGGGGCATGAATATAGCTTCTTGTGTGATACAGAATAATACATCTTCCTGACGGTTTAAGAGTCATTCAGTCTGGGTTTTGTTTTACAAGCAGCCTCAAACATCCTAACAAACAGAGAATGTGCATATAAATGACATGAAAACGGAGTAGAAAGCATAGTGTACATGAAGTCCCCTGTATGTTTGTAAACATGAGGCAAAAGCTTAGACATCAGATCCCCACATAGTCAGCAGCTCCTTGGGAAACAGTCTGGATTCCTCTTCCGACTCACTGCCTGCTGCTGTTATTCTTACAGTCTGGCTTGTTACTTCACATAGCTAGAAGAACTGTGGGCACAAGACAGTCTTTGAGAAGATCCTGAGCTCTCTCACATGCCAACGGAGTGGGACCAGGTAAGAAATTGATTGTGGAAATCTTGAAAGGAAATCCTTTACTTTCTAAAGAACTCCAGGCAGCAAGCTCCTTCTTGACACTCACCCCAGGTCCCAAGATTCAGATCATGCCAATTCCTCTTCTCAGGTCTACTCTTAAAGCTCACTGCTCATACAGTGGGTGAAAGATGCCTGGCTGGAAAGAACTGTAACAAAATAACACACACTGCATGTCTTACCAACAAAAGAAATGTATTACTCGCCATTCTGGAAGCTGGAAGCCCAAGATTTAGGTGCAGGTAGATCGAGAGTCTGGTGATGGCTAGTCCCTGGACAATTACGGCAGCTTCTACCTGTGACATCCAATGCAAAACACAGAGCAGGTGGGGGGACTATCTGGAGTCCTTTTAGTAAGAACATTAATATTATTCATGAATATTCCATTCTTTTGTCGTAATTACTTCTCTAGGTCACCATCTTCTAATACCATAGCCGAAAGAAGAGATTTGGTAGAGACAAGAACATTCTAGTTATAGTAGGGACTGAAATGTTACTGGCAACATTTCTTGCTTCTTTCATTTAGTCACCAAAATTGCTTGCAGGACTGTTACACTGTACCAGCAGCTTGGGTGGAAGCTCTGAGTAAATGGGAGAGACCTGATCCAGCCTGAATGGAAGTTGCTAGTAAGTAGCAAACCATAAATAGTCTCAACTACAGATGGAGAGGCCTGGAAGAAGAGGGAAGTAAAGGTATCCCCAATGAGAGAGCTTCCACCTGAGATGAGCCCAGAGGAGGTTCCATTCTGGATCATCACTATATAGGTTCAATTGCCCCCTCCTATCTCCAGCACGCTGAACCTCACTGAACCCTGCCTGGGTTGCTCACTCTCTGTAGGGTCTGCAGCCTCTGCAGAAGAACACTCCATCTTGTTTCCTTCACTTATGGGTCCCTGCCCTCTCCCTGTTCATGTTCAGTCTTCCAAAAGGTCAAGGATGTTTATTCACCATGGCTACCTCAGTGTCTCTCTAAAGACCAGAGCCTCATTCGCAGGCTAATTGAACTAGAACAGTATTGGGGTCTGGCAAAAACTCAGAAGGCAGGGTATCTGGGTCCACCTGAGTTTACAGCCAGCATACCAACACCAGAGCTTCGCAGATTCCTCTCCTGATCCCAGTGCCTTCTGTGTCTCTAGTGAAAGCTCCCACCTGGTTATCCCTTTGGGGAGGAAATGGTCCTCCCAGGGGGAGGACCAGCTTCCTGAGGCTACAGCTTTGCAATATCCAGCACACTCATCTCAATGAAGAGCCTCAGGAGATACTGGAGAAGCAAGTGCTAGCCAGTGGGCTGGACATCTCCAACATCTGGGATACGGATCAGAAGCCACACTCCAGGACTCTCTGCCCTGAACTTCTGTGACACTTCTGATGTGTGCAACAGTAGAGTACAGTGGAGCTTGTCTTACTTCAACTCTCACTGAGAAATATTTCCATCACAAGCCTGGATAACTGAAACAGCAGCAGAGAATGAGTCTCATGACACAGGACAAACTTTCTCCCCATGTGTATTTATTTCATTGTAGCCCTCTCTGATCTCTCTAGGGGAATCTAAATCTCTGGTCTAACCTGATCCTTCTGTTAGCGGTCTGTCTAAACTCTACCCCCACAGTTACCTGGCAACAGCCAGGTATGCTCCTCCCCACAGTTACCTGGCAACAGCCAGGTGGGCCTGGCCCACTATAAAGGGGGCTGCTTGACCTCTCCTCTCTCTCTTGAGCTCTTGCTCTTGCTCTCTTGATCCCTCTTTCCCCTCACCCCTTCCCCCTTCCCTTCCCCCTCTCTCCATGTGGTCAAGGCCAGCCTCTACATCTCTACTCTCTTTCTCTCTCTTTGCCTCTCTCTGCCTCTACTACCCACTTAACCCCCCTCTCCATGCCCTGAATAAACTCTATTCTATACTATACCAGTGTGTGGCTGGTCTCTCAGGGGGAAGAGATGCCTCTGCATGGGCCCGCTGAGACATCCCCTTCCCCCATACCTCTCCACACACTCACAGAACATAATCTCTTATCTCTTTATCTTTTTATAAACACATTACCTTCTATTCTAATCTGTCTAATTCTAATCTGATCTATTTTCTTTTTAAATCCCAAAAGTGTCCATTAAATTCATGTTATAATCAGCAGGGATTGTAAGACCTGGCCCTGAGCGTTTCTGGTGGGACGTTCCACTTGGGAACACTAAGCTTCCCAAATGAACACATGGCAGTCCCAGCTCTCAAGGAGCCACCTTGTGGGCTTGGGTCAGAGATAGTTAAACAGTCATATTAAAAATTATAACATGCTTTCTCATTAGTTTTCCATCATAAATACATATTATAAAACTGATATGTCGGTTTTTTCCCTTTAGAGAAGCTATAATCAAATCAGTGATTATTTTACCATGGCATCAATGTAAAATGAGAAGATGAGGTGTGTGGCCATGCTTCAGGGATGATGGGTGACACATAATGGGCCCTGCCTAATTGCAGCCTTCTCTCTGATTGCTCCACAAGGGACACCTCAGCTAACTGCTGGACAAATAACATGTACACCTGGGGGGAAGTTGAGAGTGACTCCCTGTACAAGAGGAATGCATGTTGTTGTTGTTGTTGTTGTTGTTGTTGTTGTTGTTGTTGTTGTTTCTGTTTTGCTGTTGGTGCTGAGGATGGAACTCAGGGCATTCTAAGGAAGCACTTTGCCATTGGACCACACCTTACACCAGACTCTGAAAGGACATCTTCAATTCCTAAGCTGTTGCTATTAAAGCCCCCTATGACTGCACTGCTCCACCAAGCCAGGACAGACAAGATGTCTATGGAACAGCCAGTTAGAACTTATGCAGGCTTTGCATGATATAAAAACTTGATAGCAAGTGGGAAGTTCTTCAGAGTAACACATCATGGGAACAATAGACATGGCTGCCATCCCACAGGGGGTAGTTATATGAACTCTGTTCATAATAGATTTGTGTGGCATAAGCTATAATTAAGCTTTCCAGTTTTTTGTTGTTTTTGTTGGTGGTGGTTTTGCTTTTGTTTTACAATTTCAAGACTGCAAGATCCATTCTTAGCTCTGAGGTCACACAGCAGGCTGGGAGTTAGATATGAGTTTGGAGCCTCCTGACCTCTGCTTCAAATCAGCAGGCTCTCTCAGGATGGAAAAGTCTGTCTCCTCCAGTAGTGGCGACTCCCCACCTCAGGCCTGGAACAGAGGAGACTGCTGAAGATGGCTTTCTGCAACCTTCTCTTGATGTATACACTGCAGAAGGCTCCTGTGGAGAACAGAAATTGTTTCTGCCTGAGGCGACTGTAACATTCTGGGAAAGAGGAACTTTTAAATGTAGGGGCTGGCAGGAATGTTCCACTTCTTGTGGGCACAGCTTCACTCAGGATTAAGGAAATAAACCCACCTTTAAAAGCCATCAGAAGGCTCAGCCCACTGTGTAGATTTTTCTATTGCATGTCCAGGATAAACTACCACTTTGCTCCACAATGTGTTAGTCCAGCTTGAGCCATGATGGAAAATGTTATAATCCACTAAGCAGCATGCTCAATGAAGTGTTTCATTAACAGGTCTGGGTCCTGATTGATCATCAGTGCCCAAAGGCAGCTGCGGGCAGGCATCACTATGTGGCCAGAGTTTCATGGGTACTGAACCCAGGGCCACATCAGATTAGGCTTTGTCCCAGCCAGGGACACACAACTTGCAAAGGATTGTCAGACTGCCACAACACAACTTGCTCAAGCTGTCTTTATTTTTGTATATACAAAATTAATATATATTTATTTAAAATTCAATCCAGAGATGTCTATGACAAATTACCTCTGTTCTCCTTCCCAAATCACCGACAACTTGTACTAGTGAATTCTGCTGTGACAAAATTCTTGTCAAAAAACAACTTAAGCAATGAAAGGCTTATTTTGGCCTTTCATTTCATTTGGCCCATCCATCAAGGGTGCAGTGCCTCATGCAGAAGAAATCAGGAAGGCGGGATCTTGAGGCAGCTGTTTACACCGCATCTGCAGCCAGGAAACAGAGAGAGATGAATGTAGGTGTCAGCTCACTTTCTTCTTTTTAAAAGTCTAAGACCCAGTCCATGGATTGCTGCCACCCACAGTTAAGGTGGGTCTTCCCACCTCAGTTAGTTTAATTTAGGTAATCCTTACAGGCATGTCCAGAGCTTTATCTCCCAGGTAATTCTAGCTTATGTCAAGTTGACAGTATCAGACAATCCAGGATCCTGCTCCATCCTGCACCATCCTGTGTCCATACACACACATGCCATGTTAGTAAATTTTGACAGTTTTCTCACACTTTTATTATTTTACTTGGTGATGGTCTCGAGTGTGTCTGATAGAAAGAATCCTGCATTTGTACTCAGAGCTCCACAGTCATCTGTGGGGCATGGTTTCCTGACATTTAGCCAGTTGAGAAAGATGATTTTTTACTGTTTTTTTTTTTCAGCAGAAACAGTAACTGGGTAACCTATTTTATTTAATTAAAAAAAAGTACTTATGAGACAGGAGAGATACCTTAGTGGTTAAGAGTGCTAAATGCTCTTCCAGAGGTCCTGAGTTCAATTCTCAACAACCACATGGAGCCTGACAACCCCCTATAATGGGATTTGATGCTCTCTTCTGGCATGCAGGCATACATGCTGACAGAACACTTACACATAAAAAGCTGGAAGCCAAAAGACAACTATATGGAGCGAGCTCTCTCCTTCCACTAGGGGAGTTCCCAGGATTGAACTCAGGCCATTGGGTTTGATGGCAAGGGTCTTTACTTGCTGAGTCGTCTCTCACAGGCTAACTGATTTTTTATGACTTATGTAGTATTTTGTCTATGGTATGGCCCTGACTCTATCATGGATGCTGTCATTTCCCAACAAGACAAATTCCTAAAGACCAAGCGGAAGGGATCTGGTGCTGGAGGTTGCTCTGGAGGGCATTCTTTTGCTTTTACTGTTTCTTAAATGTATCTTGAAATGAGCCAGACTGTCAGTACTGTCTGGTTGTTTTATACAGGCAAATTTGTCTTGGGATTCCTTCAGGGTCAGCAATGTTTTAACATGTTCAGTGAACACAGCCAAAGGATGTTCCTTACCAACCAGAAAGGTAAGACAAACTCCAACTAAAAAGAAAAGGTGGAAGCACACCGTGGTACAGGTGGTATAGGTGAGAGTAAAGCACTTGACTTTAGGAACCCCAACTTGGTTGAGGAGTCATTTGTGTCCCAGAGCTCTCATTCCGTTGAAATGTGCAATTGGAGGCTCACAGGAGGTTATAGAGCTATAGCCCATCACCACAATCTGAGTTCCTATTCCAGCCCCGAATCTAGCAGTCACACATCTACTTTCTGTCTCCAAAAAGTTGCTTTTTCTGGAAAGTGCATGAAGTGAAATCATACAATAGGCAGTCTTTGGGAAATGACTTCTTTCACTTAGTGTATTGCATTGGTGGCTTATTCACATTGTATATGCACTGGTACTTGACGGTTCCTCTTTATGATGAAATACAGCTATTCCTTATATCCACGGAGATTGGTTGTGGGATCCCAGAGGACAAGAGATATGAAGATGCTCAAGACCCTTACATAAAACAGAACAGAATCTGCATATAACCCACACCTTCTCCTGAGTGCTTTACACTTTGGATGGCTTATGACACCTATATACCTATGCAGTGTGAATGCTGAGGAGATGGTTATCACATTGTGCAAGTCAGGGAACAGTGACAAGGGGAGTCAGTATATGTTCAGGAAAGATGGCTTTGATTCATGATGATTGAATCCATAAGCACAAATCCTGCAGGCCTGGGGGCCAGTTGTATTTTTCCATTGTGTTGATATAGCAGTTCGTTTACCCATGTGCCAGGCAGTAGGTATTTGGGATGTTTCTCTGGTTTGGGTCTTATAAACACTGATTCTTTAGTTGTTATTGCTGCTGCTATTATTATTGAGACTCAGTGGAGCTATGTTGTCTGAACTCAAGGGGTTCTTCTGCCTCAGACTCACAAATAACTGGAACCAT
The DNA here is from genome assembly GCA_030674055.1 of Rhabdomys pumilio. Classification (NCBI taxonomy): domain Eukaryota; kingdom Metazoa; phylum Chordata; class Mammalia; order Rodentia; family Muridae; genus Rhabdomys; species Rhabdomys pumilio. Next base: position 30,180,568 of record JANHMN010000006.1, on the reverse strand, counting down.
AGGTACCTGCTGCAGCACTCAGCTTTTGCCTGATGCTGCTGTGAATGTTTGTATTGAAGTCCCTTGTGACCATATGTTGCACACATTCTCATTTTTCTTGTGTAAACTTCACCAAAAAGTGAAATGGTTAGATCAGCTGCTAACTCTATAAGCAATATTTTAAGAAACTGTCAACCTATTTTAAATTGCTTGCCATTTAAAGTATGTAGCTTTGCGGTTTGCTTTAAAATGTTTTAAATCTATTTAAGTGTGCATCATGTGCATGAAGTACCTGTGCAAGCTAAAAGGGGGCATCAGATCCCCTGAAACTGGATTTACAGTCCATTGTGAGCTGACATGCTGGTGGAGGGAAACAAATCTGGGTCCTCTTCAAGAGCATCAAGTGTTTTAATCACCAAGTCATCACTCTGGCCCTAAATTTTGCTTTAAAAAATTTCAATAAGATAACTGATGAGCATTGCCAAGCAATTATCTGCAGAGTAAGATGTCAAGTTCTTTGAGCAAATGGCAAGAAGTAGTATCGCTAGATTATTTGGTACATTTATTTTTAGCTTTTTGAGGATTCTCCACACTGCTGTCCAGAGTGGCTAGACTACTCTGACACCAACAGTGAATGAGGGACCCCTTTCCCAACTTCTCTAGCCTGTGTTGTCAGTTACTTTGCTAATCTTTGCCATTCTAGATAGAGTAAGAAGAAATATCAAAATTGTTTTGACCATACTTCCCTAATTGCTAGGAGTGAAGAATAGTTTTGGAGACATTTCTTAGTTATCTTTATTTCTCCTTTTGAGAATTCTTCAGCTGGTTCACCTACAACATAATTGCACATAAGTTTAGGAACCCTCACAGAGTAGGGAGTGGAAAGATTATTAGAGACAGAGGAACTGGTTATTTGCTGTGAGATGCATCTTTTTAAAATGTCAGAGAAGTTACACCCATGAACTCTCAATAGTATGGCTATGTAAACAAGCCCTGACTTAGAGTGGCACCAACACAGATGAGGGAATTATACTACAGCCCTCAACTCTAGATAAAGAAATATAAGCATCTAAGAAATACTGATAATGGAAAAATAGTATTCCCCAAGAGAAGGGTCCCTCAATTAGTTATTTAATATCAAGGGGTTAGCCCTAAAATCATATATAAAAGTAACAGTATACAGACCAAGCATACTATATCTAGATATTTAGAAGCACACACACACACACACACACACACACACACACACACACACACAGAGAGAGAGAGAGAGAGAGAGAGAGAGAGAGAGAGAGAGAGAGAGAGAAAGGAGAGAGGCCAGAGTCTATAAATTAGCAAGAGTGGTGGAGTGATACATGGAAGGGGTTGGAGGGAGGAATGGGAAAAGGAAAATGAAGTAGTTAAATTTCAAAAAATTTAGAAATTAACGGCTAATATATGCCAAGGTACTCACATCTAACATGTACCATTTGGTGAGTCTGAAATGAGCTTATACCTATAAAATCATCCCCACGGTAAAGGCTATTCCTCTATCAATCAACTCTAGAACTTTCAGTTTGCTCTATCGCTTTCTTTTCAAATATACTTCATATGAGGTCTACCCTCTTTGCAGATTTTAAGTGCTCAACACAGTACTGCTAACTTTCAACACTATGCCATCTATATTTCCTACTATAAGGACTCATATCACTCCAAACATGCTTCTGGACTCTTCATGTTTCCAATGGGGCTTCCATCATGCCATACCGAGCCTGCTAGGTACCCTTTTCTTTCCAGAAGTAAAGAGTATGGTGCTCATAGAAAAGTTGAAGACTTACTTGGGGAGTAGAGTGGTCAACTGAGTTAAGGACAAGATCCAAACTAAGAGGAAACTGAATTCCAAATTTGCAGTGAAGATCCTGATAAATCAAGAAAATAAGCTGGGGCTTGTACATAGTGAATCCACACTTTATGCTGGAAGTCAGGTATGTCAGTCAACTTGATGGCACTGTGACAAACTACCAGAAGCAAACAACGTAAAAAAGGAAGATTATTTTGGCTCATTGTTTTGGGAGGTTCAATCAAGGATTGTTGGAATGTTATTTTGTGCTTGACCAAGCAGCCTATCATACATGGAAATCCTAGAAATGCTAGAGAAATCCTGTTTATTTCATCTGAGGAGCAAACAGAAGGGCCTGGGTTTCAATATTCCTTCCAGGTGCATCCTGACAAATAACCTAACTACCATAAGGCCCCATCTCCTAAACCTTCTACCACTATTTTCCAATAGTACCACAGGGGCACATTGGACCTCTAGCAACATGTATCCAAACAGCATCCAGCATGCTTTTAATTAGCCTCAGATAGATATAAGGCTGTCATAAGTATGTAACTTTTATGGGAAGAGATCAAATAGACCTTTCAGCAGCAAACTTCTAACCTTCACTTCAGCAAGCCCTTCTGTGCATCCCACCTCAGCCTCTCAACCTGAGGCTTAACTCAGTTTGCTTTTGCAGTTGTTCATGAACTGAGAACTGACCAATGCCTAGAACACAAGAGCACAGAGATGAGACCGAGCATGTCAACAATGAGCCATGGGCCAGGCCTTACACTTAAGGCCTCAGGAAGAATGATTGGCTTCTGAAAGGGAGTGGAGGGGTGTGATTTTCTGCTTTAAAAAAATGTGACCTGGTTAGAGTCTGGAAAACAGAAAATATGGAATATGAGAAGGGTTTAAATGGGAGTTGACAGTGTATCTTGATGTCCTGTGTGATGGAGAAGCAATTGGTGGGCTTGAAATATCTCTTTGAAGAAAGAAATCATAGCATTTATTTGTAGGCTGGTGCTGAAAGCTTGGGAGTGGGAGGGGTATCAGAATTTGATTTGTTAAATCCAAGACAGAGGACCCATCCTGCCCCTTCCTCTTTCCTTGTTCTTATTCCTGCCACCAGAACTGGTGTGGAGTCAAAACACCAACATTCCTGTGGGAATCTGGGGTGTAATAGCATGTTAAACTACTTTATTGATCCTAACCTTACAAACCAGTGAGAGACATAGTTTGAGGGGCATCCTTTAAGTCAGAAACCTTCCAATTCCTCTCACTTTGTATGTTAAGTTATAGGAGAACATCATAGCCAACATAGGTTGGGCAGATGTGAGACCTCACTCCCAACGTACATCACCACCTTTGGTGAGTCTGCATCACAGTGTCTCTGGGAACGGTCCTTAGAAGATAGTCTGAATTAAGTACGGGAGAAAACAGCCCTAACCTTACCAGCCTTACCAGGTTCCTGGCATGC
>JANHMN010000006.1:30087436-30177301 GCA_030674055.1 Rhabdomys pumilio | reverse complement strand
GAAAGAAAGAAAGAAAGAAAGAAAGAAAGAAAGAAAGAAAGAAAGAAAGAAAGAAAGAAAGAAAGCAAGCAAAAGAAAGCAGGAAAAAGAGAAAAGCATATGACTGAGAGACTGTAGAAAAGGGGTTTTTACACCATAGGCTTCAGTTTTAGCTCGACTTTACATTTTAAGTCTTCTTTGCCTTCACAAGACTAACCTATTTATTTATCCCATAGCTAGAATGTGCCTGCCCAAAGTGCACACATTGCAGACTCCATTCCCATAGTCACACGGTGACAATATTTGGAGATGGGGTTGGGGGAATAAACAACATTTGATAAAATCATGAAGGTAGAGCATCATGATGCTGTCAGTGGCATTATCATAAGAGAGAGACCCAGGTAACATCACATCTCTGCCTCCTGGCCATGTGTTGTGCTCTGCTATGTTATAATGTGCCCTTCTCAGCCTCAGACTTGTGAGTCCAGAAAGTTCTATCCTTTATAATGCCCAAGACACTGATGCAGGTATTCTGTTTCTGCAGTGGACAAAGGAAGAAGACAGCTTTGCCCTTCTTGAACTCTGTACTGCCAACTTTCCCGCACGCCATCCTGAAGACAAGTCTCTGACCAATTGCTTTCTCTACTTCCGGTTTAAAAGTCAGCTTCTACCCTGTACTGAGCAATTGCCTAGCAATTACCAGCAGCAGCTGACCCTTCCTGCTCCTTGACTACCCCTCTCTGTAGCTGAGGTCCCCTCTGTTAGACCTCATACAAAACCCCAAATCAATCAAGATTTATACTCACTGACTCTTCAGTAGCAGAAGGAGCTGTTTTACGTCAGGGCAGAGTCAACACTGTCTTCCTCTCTCCTCTTCCTGCTTCCCAGCAAAGCCTCTTCTCCTGTTCTTCTTGTTCCTACCACCAGAACTGGTGTAAAGCCAAAGCACCAACATTCCTGTGGGAATCTGGGGTGTAATAGCATGTTAAACTTCTTTATTGATCCTAACTTTATAAACCAGTGAGAGACATAGTTGGGGGGGGGGTATCCTTTAAGTCAGAGAACTTCGAATACTTCCTACTTTATATGTTAGTTATAGGCAAGTTTTAAATGTTCTCTTTGCTTTCTGAAGATTTCAGTCTTCAGAAATAATGTTAATGGTAGAAAAATAATCAAATATATTTTGGGCATTGACATAGGAGCCACATAGAGTTAAGTGTCAAAGGTAAGACATATGGTTAAAATGTAAATATCAATTTTAAACTATAGAGAGAATAATGAATCATAATTGATCATGGTGGTGTGCAACTATAACTCTAGATCTGAGACCAGAACCAAGAAAACTGCAAGTTCTAGGACAGCCTGGGTCACAGAGATAGTTCCTACCAGCCCTTACAATATAGAAAGAAAGACCTTGTCTCACACAAATAAAAATAGGTTGATGGATGGATGGATGGATGGATGGATGGATGGATGGATGGATGATTCAGACTCCCTGGGCAGGATGGAGTCAGATTGGGAGATGGTGAGGGAGGACTGTCACTATGGGCACAGGCTATCTGCTTATGCAACTGAGTGTCGTGGGAAATGGCCACCTGTGTCTGTCTAGGCAGCTGTCACAATCTTTGTCACTGCTTCCTGTGGGAAGATCCTTCCTAGACAGAGAGGGGAGGGCATCAGAGGAAAATGTCTCTGTCTGCACTCTCTATTTGCTTTACTAATGTAAATAGATGTGAGTGGGTTTTTTTTTCCACCAAAGAACGTAGTTTCAGAGGCATTTCTTTGTTTTCACAGGTCTCCTATTTCTCTGAAAAACTAATTCAAAATGTGCTAAATGAAGACATTTGAGGCAGGAAATCTGTTTCCCCCCACCCCCCAATGACTCGTCTGAAACAATGAATTGGATTTTCAAAAAACTGATGTGAAAAGATGCTGTGTGTACCTCTGAGGGGAATCCAGCCGCAGAAAGAAAGCTTCACTCGGGCCTCAGGATACTGAGTCTTGCTGGCCTAGCCCTTGAGGGAAGACAGACTCAACCATGAAGGCAGCTGTCTGTTCCTGTTATCCCCAGACTCTGAACCCCAGAACTTCACAGGGACACAAATGGCATTGTTGCTGTCTCACTAGGCACTGACAGGGATCACAATGGAATAACAGTAGACCAGACAACATTAGCTGTGACTCCTTTCCAGACTCGGAGTTTATCGTCCTGACAATCTCATCCTGAACTCAGCCTGGACCACAGTTCAGCCTGGGCTGGTGCTGAGCATAGATGGAAAGCTGAGTCTGAGGCAAGGCCAAAGGAGGAAAGTTCTCAACACTAGTTCAGCATCTGCAACAGTAAGAGACGAGGAAAAGGAGGCAGAGGAGGCAGTCCAAAGAAGAGCCAGAGACAAAAGAAGGTGCCTAATGTACTGCTATTATGGCTTCTATTTAGAGGTTGGAATCACCAGCAGTCACTTTTAGTGTCTATAACTGTATAGTACATCATCTGAATGAACCCCAGTACAAGAGATATTCCTGGTTGTGGTTAGAAGAAAGACCCTGGTCAAGGAGTCCAGATATGTATGAATAGAGGATATGACATGTCACATATTCAGATGAAATCGACATTATATGGTTCCAGAGGTAGACCTTCTGAAGGTCAAGACTCTTGAGAGCTTTAGCGTATTCATTAACATTTTCACTCAAGTCCCCAACTAAAACACAGTTTGCTTTTCTCCTGGTGTATGGCCACAGCCATCTGTTGGTCTTTGATCTACAATGTGACTGTGTTGGGAATTAGGGCCTAATAAGAGGAATTGGCTTATGGAGCCAACACTCTCATTAATGAACTCTCATTAATGCCCTTATGATAGGAGTGGGTCATGACTGCTGGATTGTGTTGATCACATGAGGTACACAAAGGCTTTTACTCTTTTCTCATACCCTCTTGTTGAGGGAGACATTTAAAATGGCGGCAACCAAACTGGCTTATAGTTACAGAGCCTCCATGTTCCCAACTAGGCTAGGCCTGAGGTCACAAGCAGCAGCAGTCAGAGACATCAGCCCTGTCACCCATGAGACGCCAGCATGGGAGATGGCTCTGCCAGTCTTCCACACTGTCTCCACAAGGCTGGGCTTAGCACAGACCATCCTGCCATCTATATGGTACCCGACAGAAAATGAGACTCTAATGTTTAAAGATTATCCAGTAGTTTTATATATTTGGTAATGCTCAATAACAAGATACTCACACAATTGGAGGTGTCTCCCAATTAACTAACCTAGATATAAGTTATTACCTAAGACTGCTCTCAATCCAAGTGTGGTTCTCCATCCTCCTACATCTCTGCCTCCCTGTGATCCTCCTCTTCCTCCTTCTCTTCCTTTCCTTACTCCTTCTCTTCCTCTCCTTACTCCTCCCACCTTCGCTCCTCCCAACTTGCAGGGGATGGGGGGGAATATGCCGCTACACCCTCTCTTGCCTTTTGACTTTTGCTGTGTGATGACAGAGGTCTTTGGCAGATGTGAACTCCTCTGTCTTACCATTTCTGGCCATCAGAATTGTGATCCAAATAAATTTCTGTTCTTCATGGAAGACTTAGCCTGTGGTATTCTGACATAACATCATGAAACAGACAGTGAAGACACAAGGAAACAGTCTAGTAATAAACAGTCCACCCTGGGAGAACTCTCATAGCACACGATCTGCAAGTGGATTTCTGTCATCACTGCAGTCCAACTAACAGGAAAGAAGCAGGAGACAGGGGACATGACCTTATTTCTATTCCCGTTTCATTAGATCAACTAAGCCCCTGGCCACAAGAAAACAAATGTTTAAAAAGAGTATGGTTTGTACATGAGGGACCCAACAGCCCAAACACAGCTTTTGACATATAAACATGTGAGAACAGCCAGCCTTTCCCATCTTATGCAGCCTGGATCAGCTGGAGATCTTCATGCTCTGAGTTTCTATACCTCTTTAATTTTTCTCTATACTGTATTAACAGGTACCCCTGTTGTCTCCTATTTATTTCTACCCGTGGGTCAGTCCCCACTGCCACACCCATAGTGTCCTTCAAGGATATACTTGTATGTTTATAAATCAATTAATCAATTAATATTTCAAGTATTCAACTTACAGGCTGCCCCCACATACTTTCCTCTGCTTAGAGGATCAGCTGTTTGGAATTCCTGGGTAAACTCTACCCTCTTATTACCTGCTGAGTGAGGATCAAGATGGAGGGTGCAGCATGTCACTGATGTAAATTCATCCAAGGTTGTCAGCTTCTGGTGTCTGGCTTTGCCCTGCTTGCCTCGTGTTGCTATGATTATGCTACTACATCCTTGAGAGTTTTCCCTCTCCAGAAAAAGATGTTTTGAGTCCTGTGTTGATAAACCAACAAATAAACCACCATGAGGCAAGGATATTCTTGCCAGATTTCACTACTGTGAAGCCTGAACTGACATTTAACCTTAGAAGCCTCATTCTCAAGAGTCCAGGCTTAAAATATAATCCTGTGTGTAATCCACGGCACAGTTCCTCCAGCACCCAAGATGGGCAGCAAAACACTGGAAATCACCTAACTTTCCGACAAGAAAAAACGATTAGAACCTTGCTCTCCTGGCTGCAGTCAGTCAGCAGGGGCCTCATGGTCAGTGTGTGCCCTCTGACACTTCTCTGTACCTCCACTTTCAATCAATTACCCCTCTTTCTGCTGAGCTTCATTGTAAGCAATTGTGTCTGTGGCTGAATGCAGATTATCACAGACTGATTCGATCTAGGCTGATAAAAGATTCCTTTTTTTTCTTGTGTTTTACGGTAAAAGTATTACATATTTTTAAACTTGACAGAAAAGTTTTATTTTCTAAGCCTTTGTTTAAGCATCTCTTTAACGGAGACAGTGACGTAGTCATTTCCTCCAGGCATCCTCATTCCTGAGAGGCAGAGAGAAACACTAGTCAAACCATAGTAAGAAAGGACAACACAAACTTTACTTAAGGAGGCCCTGTCCTTTGACTGAGACCCTCCAGCTTCCCTGGCTGCAGTGGGGTCAGTTGGCTTCCCAGTGACTGGAGTCAGAAGAGCCTGAATAAGTCCTTCTGAGGACAAACAGATGTCCAGGCTGATGCGGGTGACTTTGATTGGATCACCAACAGCTGAGACCTCCCAGAGATACCTTAAAAGCCAGTGCTCGAGGCATTTTCGCAGGGATCCATTTTTACAGATGGGCCCTGCCTGGCCTCAAGACCTGCAGGAATCAAAAACAGATGCGAACTCACTCTGTCCTCACACATGAAAAGCGCTGTCACACGCAAATCTCACAGCGTCCTCTCAGGGATAAAGCGTACACCCAACCTGCTCTTATGTATGACAGGTCAAGTCATTATTATGTGGATGGAGATGCAGCTGATTAGTTACAAAAATAGAGATATGACTGAATGGCAAAAAGAAAAGCTAGCAAGTGTGAGCAAAATGAGTCTAAGTCTATGTTTAGATGGAAATACGGGCCACCAGGGATGAACCAGACAGCCCGACATGACTCTGGGAACTAAAAGATAAACTACAGGGGTCTTAGGTCCCGGCAGACTGTGAGACAATAGTCGGTCATTAGACTCCTAGGCTACCCTACCATATGGATGGGAACTCTTAGATCCCCAAAGGCAATTCTTTGCTTATACTCAGATTCTCCTGAATGGAGTGTCCATCTTCTCCCTGAAACACGCTCTTGGTGCTTTCCTATGTAAAAATCTAACAGTAAGTAACTAGAAAACTTAGTTAGAAACATGATCTTTACAAGGAAAATGAAAAGTAAGGTATGAATTTAATCAGCTTCTAGGGAAGGCAGTGGTACTTTAGGTTTCTAGTTGCTGTTTTAAATCAAGAATCATGGGGCTGAGGAGGTAACTCAGTAGATAAAATGAAGAGGACCCGAGTTTAGATCTCCAGAACCGATGTAAAAGTCAAGCATGAGAGAGCATGCCTGTGGTGCTAGGGGTGGGGATGCAAGCGGAGACAAGCAGATCTCAGAGGCTCACTAGCCAGCCAGCCTAGGAGAAGAGTGAACTCCAGCTTCAGTGATAAACCTTCCCAGTAGTCAACCTCTGATGAACACACACACACACACACGCACACACACACACACACACACCCCAAAAATTCACAAGGATTAGAAAGCTGAAATATTGAAAGAAGTTCCCCAGACCTAACCAGGGTTCCATAAGACTGCCCTTAGTGGCAAATGAGAGATCTCCAGTTAAAGACAAGCCAAAGTCACCCCTGTCTCCACAGGCAGGGACTTCACACATCTCACATACACATACATGCACACCAATATAGAATGAAATACACAACTCAGGTTAAATTGCTATTAATCCTAAAATAGCTAAAGCTTCTGGATATCTAGGTCTCTGCTGGTCCAATAAGCTAGCCAAACACTACTTTGTAGATAGTTGAGAGGTTATCACTGTGAAAATCTGGGTACCTACCAGGCATAGGGATATACAGCAGGAGGTGGGATACCATCTTTCCCATGTATTCTGTCCTCATGCTAATCTCCACCCCTTAAACTAGCTGGATGAAGAAAAATGGACTCAGTCCTGAAAGTGCTCGCCTGACCACTCAAAGGGATACCCAGCACTTCTCTTGCTCTCCTATGTTCTACCAAGTTCTCTGGATGGATGGAACATGGACTTGAATCTGATCTAGATACAACCTCATTCTCTGATCTGTATGTTGCACTCTCCTGAGGCAAATAAAGACAAGCATCGCATCAAAGCCAGGCCCCTAACATTGTGGTCTTTGTGTCCTAGGGGAGAAGATTCTTCCAGTTTAAGTTATACCCGATATAGGATGGTCACAATCAAATTTAATGTTGTCCCAGATCGTTCTGAAAACATGAACAACACCTCGACACCTTTTGCAACCCAGAAGTTCTTTTGTAGAGTATTTTAGGCAATATGTTAAATCTGAAAAATAGCAATCAAAAAGGACAAGGCAGGAGTGTTGAGGACAAATACACCAATCTCGAGTTCCAAGCAAGGTTAAGGCCATCCCCCAAGTTTACACAGGGAGAAAACCAAAACAGGTTCTGGGTTTATACTCAGATCCTAGTGCACTGTATCTAAGAGACCTTGCTGAGGCAATCATTTAACCACATTGTCTCAAGTTCAAGTGCAAATGAAGTGTCTGCTCTTGTTTTAGATGTGAAAATATATTAGCAGCAGTATCTCTGGGTGGGACATTTTATGAAGCACAACCTATATGTGAAGATATCTTTCTATGAAAAAATCTTCACCTCCCGACCCCACATCTCTCTCTCCTGCAGAATTTCCTGAGATTTCACTAGTATAAAAGAAAAAAATGCAACTTAGTCAAGGCACAGTACAGAAGACACTGGCTTTATAGACAAGTAAGAAAGCAAGCAGAAACCAACAAAACTTACCAAACTAGTCTGATCATTTCTAAGAACTTTCCTCCGTACTGTCAGGGAGGTGGGGCAACGGGAAAGTGGCTAGTTAACAAGTTACTTCAGAATCAGCATCGAACGTTTAGATTATCCTTTTGGGGTAAAGATTAATATTGATATTTAAAATGACCTATTAGGAATCTAGTGGTTGTCTCTCTAATTCTAATTTCTGGGAAGTTCAGATACACAGTTTTAGCTTCATGAGCAGAACACTGGTGTGAGCTGCTCATTTTGATCTTAGCCTGGTTTGTTCAGGCTCAATCCAGGAGCTTAAAATTAAACACTAGTCTATTGAATTTTTTTATATAACATTGGAATATATACATATGTATATATATTCCAATATATACATATACATACATACACATATACATATAATGTAGTGTACATATTATATATACATGTATAATGTATTGTATATATCCTACACACATACACACACGTATGTATTTGTCAACCTCCTTTGTGAGAAGATATTGACTATGTGACTGAGTTACAGGCCTTGGATTATGGTCACGAGTGAAATGGGAAAGACCATGCCATCTCACAGAGAATGAAGCCTCTTTAGATTCTCTATGGCCCCCTTTGTAGATTAGGATGCCCTTACCACTGCCATCATTGTGGAGGTCACATGTAGAGGGCAAAGTCACTGCATCAACTCTTCATGCCAGCTCTGGTACAAGATGAGTGTCATCCCACATTCAGGCCAATGCAGCTAGTGACCTGGTACAGTGGCACTCAAGAAAAACCCATTGGCAGAGGCCTCTGGACTTTTACCAGTGTTGAATAATGTAAAAGAGAAAAAAGTTAAGCAAAAACTTTTGTAGCCTATCGGTATGGTATGAGAAGTCACCAGGGATTTGCCATCCAGATGGGCACACTCAGGCACTATTAATAATTACCTGGGACACCAAGCAAGGATTTCTAGGAAAACCATAATGAGAGGCTTGGTACACTCCTCAGGTTGGACCTTGACTCTTAAAATAACCTCCTTTGTCCCTAGAACACCTCCTTTCAAGAGTTTTCTTGCCTGGGATCTATCGGAATTGAGCTGCAAGGCTGAGCGCACTGTGCCTTGTGCTCCATGTCTTGGGCGAGATGTGGATGGTGTTCTTCAAGGATGTGTTTTAAAACCATCCTGTTTCATGTTCTTAGAGATACATGACTCAGATTTATGTGATTCCCAGACTCATCTCCTGGCCCATTATCCTTTCTAGAGCAAGGGGCTTGTTAGTTGTAACAAGAACTAAAGCCCTATATTTCCTTTCCTTCTTTCCCAGTCTACTGAATGGAACAGGCTGACAGGCTTCCACTTGTCCAGGATGTGGCGTCCTGGAATTTCTTTTCTGTGGAAAGCCACAGGCCAGGCTAAGGGAGGGTTGTGGTTGATATGAAGAGACCTGTTAGAAGAATGGTAGCCATGGGAGCTTTCTCAGTTCAATGCGAATAGATTTGGGTTTGACAGTGAGGGAATTTTGTAACCTCCCCCTTTAAAAATATTCAGTGTTATAAAGTTTCTAGGAGTGAATACTTTAGAAATTTGTTGAAAAGGATTTATCCTGTTTATTATTCCTGCTTTGTATAGACTTAAGCAGACCGATTTTTTTTTTTTTTTTTTTTTTGCAAACAGCCCCCATACTCCTCGCAGATCGATCTTAGAGACAAATTTCCAGACGGAAAAGCAAACAGATTTTCTTCTTCTGGCTCTGTGGATTAGCCAGCAGCACCTCTGGTGACTGTCGGGTCCTACTGGAGTGTGCAGATCCAGTGAGGCAAGTGGAAACTTGTTCCAGCAGCCATTCAAGTGAAGTGCTTACTGCTGGGGCCAATAGACATTGGCAGTGTACACCCGGCACCTCCTGGTAGGAGGGACTTTACTGGATTCTAGGGCTTGCTGTCTGCCATCTGAGTCTAAAATGGAAATCAATGTCACACAGAAAGGAAGGGCAAAAACCTGAGCCACTTCCCAGATAAACGCACAGGTCTCACCTGGGACTACACAAGCAATGGCAGTGTTATGTTGCTGATTTTTTCAAAGCCTAAGAGTTCAGTGTCCTGGGCTCAGCAGGGGAAGCCTGGTAAGAGAATCCCCTCTACAAAGTCAGGGTTGTGCTGGGATGCTGGTGACAGCTGTGACTGTAATGATAACGATAGTACTGATCCTGCTCCTGGCCAGGACAATGGTAGTACCCCCAAATGTCTATTACCCCATGGTTAATGTTAATTTTTAAAATATGAAGGATGAAGATCTTTACAGATTTGGATCCGGTCAACTCATCTGCTGTGGACCATATGCAAGTGTCAGGGTATGACTGTAAATATAGTTAAAGTCAGCATGCACACTGTCACCTAGATGTCATTCAAGTTTGCCGCATCTTCTCCATTTTAAAAGCCATTGCAATGGAAAGTTTCACTGATGCAATCAGAGGTCACCCTAAGTATGCCCTGACATATTTCATTCATTACAGCCTCAAAGCTCTTCAATCCCGTTTGGCTTTTATGCATCTTTTTTATGACATGTATTTTAGAAAGCTATCCAGTAATGATCCATTTTCTGAACAAATTTTGCCCAGTTTGTGTCAGTTAGAACTAAACAAGAATCAAGATGCATAATTAATCCTAGGTTCTCTTCCAAGTGTGGGAATCAGAAAGTAAGGACACGTTACATGATCATTAATAACAATTTCAAGAAAACTGAAGTTTGGATCATTCTGTAGCTTGCTAAACTTCACAGGAAAGGCAAGCAGGATGGACTGGGAACTGTCTTCAGGTGTCGTCATGGCAACTCTCAAGGCAACAGTCTTTGTTGTATGGTCTCCACTATCACACAGTTACAATTGTCCCTGGATCCCTAGGAGAAGCTGGATCCAGGAACAGGGTCTGACAGCAAACTCTAGGTTGCTCACATCCATCTTGTAAAACAGTGAGTTGTGTCCCCATGATCTCCAAGTGTGCTTCTGTGTATTTCATGTCATCTTGGATGGAGCATGGCACCTAGCACTGGGTTGGTGTCAAATAGCTAGAGCTGCACTATAGTGTGGGAAAATGATACAGAAAAGTCTGTGTGCTTTCTGCTGTGACACAACTCTTTTTTTTTTTCAAATATTTTCAACCTACAGCTGGTTGAATCTTTAGGTTTTGGAATCCAGATGAGGAGACCTAAGTGTAAAGGCATTTTATAAATATTCATCTAGGCATTCCAAATGCTCACCACTTGGGGACAGGGTGACAAATTCAAGATAAAAGCTACTAATACCTTCTCCATAGCCTCAGTCCCTAGGTACCTGGTTTAAGTAGCCCAAGGTTATCCTTCATTCCATAGGCACCTGCCTCAGCTGCACCCTTCTTAGACTCCTACATGTATCTGGAAAGTGTCGTCTCCAAGTGGAGCTGTGGTATTACAATCAAATGAAATAATATGTTAAGAATTAGCTGCAGAGTAACATAAAGACACATGACAGTCATGTAATATTCTCACAGCTAAGAATGTAGCCCTGCCACTCAGGTGCCACAGACCACGGGAGCTGAGGGATCACGTGAAGAAAGCAATCCTTTGGAGTTACTTGATTACCTTCTAGAGGCCCTGGTACACATTGTCGGGAAGAGTTAAGGACAATAGATTGCCTTTGGTGTTTGGGGGTGGGGGAGTCATGTATTTTAGTAGTGAATCAAATTTGGAAATTAGGAACTGAAAAAACAAGGATACCCTGGCAATACAGTATGTATGTGTCTGTGGCAATACAGGACTCATGTCACAGCTTACTGGACACCATATTCTTCCATTAAAAGGGATGGCTGTAATGTCTAATGAGCAGCATCACACAGCCATGTTCCTGGGCGGTAGAAGAGCTACAACTGAGGCTTCAGAGCAGAAACTGTCATCAGTGTCCACAGTCAACTAGGGCAGTGCTTGAGCAGTTTCTACCGGTGGCACTGAATGTGTCACTGACACAGCACCAAGCATTTGCAGTTGAATTCCAGATGAGAACAGGAGATAACTGAAGTGTTGCAGAAACCTTAGAATGACATCTTAGTGTCCTGGAGCTCAGTCCTTGAGGGACAGACTTGGAGGGGCTACAATGGGCCTTGCCACTCAGCTTCTGAACAGATCAAGATGCCAGGGAGTCCTTGGTTTTGTAGTTTTTAATTTCCAAATTTGATTCACCACTAAAATGCATGACTTCCCGACCCCCAAGTGCCAAAGACAATCTATTCTCCCTAACTTTTCCTGACAATGTGTACCATGGCCTCTATTTCTCTGATGCTTCAAGACACCAAGAGAACAGCACATGTAGCCTGCCTCTAGGACTAGCAGCTAGTCTACAGGAAGTCATCACAACCTTAGTGGAAGAATGAATGAGCCAGGAGTTCAGCGTGCTCACCACTCCAATGGAGCCAGCAACACGAACCACAGAGGTGTCAGCCTGGCTCTGTAAGTCTGCAGTAAAGTCGGACACCTCCTCTTTGAGGCACTGTCATTCACTACTAGGGCTGCGTTTTTTGTTGGTGGTGTTTTTGTTGTTGGTTTTTTTTTTGTTGTTGTTTTTTTTTTTTCCAGCAAGCCTCATGGCAACCATTTGCTCAGCTGATATCCAGACTGTAAAGAGCCACCTTTGACTTGTGTGAAATGGGCTGTGGGACAAAGGTTTCCTGTTATAGGATGGGAATTGCCGCATCAGCTTTTACAGAAACAAGTATCTTGGAACTGTCTGCAATTCAGACCTAGAGCAATTCAGTATAGGTATGTATTCTTGTACTTCAGTCAGGAGACAGCCATGTTTGTTGACACTCAGTTAAGGACTCATCTTTTGCAGATTCAATCTTCCCCTGGAAGGACTTGCTGCCTATCCTGCTATTTGAAACAAAGCTAACCCTTACTCTACTTATCTCAACTCATCCTAGATGAACAAGGCTGACAGGATTGTTATTATTGTTATTCTGGAAGGACCTCCTGTTAAGCAAGGCTGTATTAAGAACTGAAACAGTGGGAACACCCCCTTCCCCAACTTTAGCAGCCACATTTGAATTCCACAGAACCAACCAAGAAATTTGCATTCTACTCTGAGTGGCTCTAGGTGGGGCTTCCCACAAGAATAAAAGGCTCTTTAGCAAGTAGGGTCCAGGTGAGGACTGCGAGGCTGGGACTGAAGACACAATTGTAGGCTAGGCTAGGGTATTTACATTCAACATTTGAAATTCAGAAAACCTGGATAACGTATCACCAAATAGAAGTCAAGACAATTGGAAGGAGCTGGCCACAGAAAAGTTCTAGAGAGCATCAGACGCAGTGATTGATAAGCAGTAAAGCATTTGCTACAGTTTACTGGGAAGTTACCTCCTTTCCCCAGGAGCTTCTGGTGGCAGTTCATGACCCTTACCTAAACAGCTTGCCTTGGACCCTTACACGAAGCAACTGGTCTGGCCGATGTCACTGGCACAGACTTTGTAAGGACAGCATAAAATCTTAGAGAAATTTGGAGACAAACAAGGGCATCTCAGCTCTAGAGATTTCACTGTGGATCTGGGGAGACAAATAAGGTGCACCCTAGCTTCTCATACATGAGCTCTTTGCATCCTGGAAGGAAAAGTATATTAACATTCTAGGGGGCAACCGACCTATCAGTCTGGCCTTGACTTAACTCCCACCTTCAACAGTCCTTTCTTGTGCCTCCAGGAGTCTCCCCCAAGCCACTATGTCCCCTCCCCATTGTCTTCTGTTTCTTTTGTCCCTATACCTGCTCTACCTCTCTGTCTTTCTGCACATCTCCTTCTCTCCTCTGACCTCCTTTCCTTCCTTGAATGTGCACTCTCTATCTTGTCTCTCTGTCTCCCTCTCCAGCATGCTTTCTCCCTCCCCCAACAGGTCCCTCCTTGATGATTCCAGCTAATCAGTTTGCCAGCCTCTCAGATCAACATGATTCAACAGTCCTTTCTGGGGCTCACATGACAGGTCCTGTATGTTAGTCACAAAACACCAAGAATGCCCCAGAGGAATGGAGACCACAGACAAGATTACTCCCAGCTCTGACATGCAAAACACAGCACTCAGCACTAAATAAACTAGGGAAGTGTTCACCAAAGCCTGAGTGGATGGCATTGCAGCCTCCAGGCCAGGATAATTACACATTGACTTTTAGTCTAGTTTACATTCAGAATTTAGAGTAGACTAACATCTTGATTTAAGAAGGCTGGCTTTCAACGGTGATATTTAACTCAGACTTCTAAGGAAAATCTGTGTGGGGGCACACCACTTTGCATTTGATACTCAGCAGCCTTGGAGACTTACCTGGCCCCTAAAAAAATGTTCGCTTCCTCCCAAAATACTCATCTATACCTATAGTTACTCAAGGTTAATGAACTAGGAACATAAGCAGAGAGAGAAAAGGGGACCTAAAATAAATCAGAGTTCTCTCATTAAATTAAACTGTCCACGGATCTTTCACTGAAATTATTTTTTTTAGCCAAGAATATCCACTGCCCAGCATATACACTTCACAGGTTGGGCGCTGAGTCCTGTCAGGCAGAGATGCTCAGCCCATGGCCAGCAGGTCTTCTCTGTCCTTGAGTATCATACCTAGAGCTTTAGAAAACTGCCTAGCTTCCTGAATACAGTGTCAAATTTCATCAGCCCTGCTAGTCTCATTTTTAAGTTCTAGAAATTTCTGAAAACACTTCAGAAAAGCAAGATACATGAAATGTATTCAAAGAGACATGGTCTACATACAATGGAGTTTAGAACATAGACAAAAATCTTCAGACACTAATACCATTGCACGTTGAAAAGGACCATATCAAGTACTGCACTAAACAGGTCCATAGCCATCTTGTAAGGAAAACAGAATGGGGCTCATTCATACTCTCTTTCTGATGTTCAGGTCCTGTGAGAAGATGTTGCTTTAAAGCCACAAACTTTTATCCCAACAGAACTTACATGGAAAACCTTTGTTTCCACCTCTTCCTTTTCTCTTGTACATTTAAGCTAAAACCGTTACCAAGTGGGAGTGCCATAAGGGACTGTCAGGTTGTCTTACTCTGTATTTCTTCCCAGTACATTCTGAGCCTTCGGAAAATATTTCTTTTTGAATGAGAATAAGTTATGAGTGATGTTTGGTATCCACGATTCTAGAACAAGAGTTAAACCTCTCACAGAAGTCCGTAACTTGATCAAAGCATACTGTAAAAAATTATAATTTGTAAACACCAATGCTTAGCAATAATTCCCTGAGGCTAAAGACATCCCTACAATTAGACAGCACACGGAAATATAAAGGCTTTTCAAGTTCTAGGAGGGGAAAGACCTCCTATTGCTGAACATCACTGCAACAACTGGATTTAACACAGAGAGCAAGGGAGGCACAGGAGAGAATCCCAAAGCCAGCAGAAGAGAAAGAACTCCTGCCTGAGTTGGAGTTCAGAGCCTTGGGCCAGTCTGTGAAGCCTCAGACCAGTCTATGTAACTGGAATTAAACAAAAACACAATCCTTTCCAGAAGAGCATACCACAATTCAGAGTTTCTACATCAAACCACGCATAATATCCGCAAGGAACTCAAGAGGCGCCTCAATGTAGTCTGACCCACAATGACTAAGACTCGTAATGAGCAGGCAATGGTTTGGTTTAACAAAAAGGGATAAAAGAAATCTTGGCAAAACTAAAGCCCCATTTAAGATGCATATTTTCACTCAATTAAAAAGTAACTTCCTAATAAGCACACAAAGAATAGGTGATATTAAAATTAGATCATTTAACTAACAGTTTCTCCTCCTTGGTGGATCACTGATATACAACAGCAGGTTATACTCTGTAGGGATTTTAAGATTGTCTAATTAAACCTTTTGTTTTAAATTAATGTCTCCAAAACATTATACAAGAAACACATATTTTCTTTGTCAGACATTCATATTTTATACAGGATACTCACAGTTTGTGAAGAATCAACTGACAATGATATTTTAGTGTTGCTCTGGGACTCAAAGGAGTATACCAATCGCTAATAGAGTTCGCCAAGCTCATCAGAGAAATAGATGCCAATAAAGAACCAAAGGGAAATTCTGGATCGGAAAAGTATAACATCAAAATTAATCGTATAGTGGAGATGACAAAAGACACTGGTGAACTTGAATGTCCAATAGGATTTCACCAAGCTGACAGCCAGAGGGAAGAACATGGACAGCAAACGAGCAAAGAAGCTCTAACAAAACCAGAGCTGGTCCAATAGATCCAGCGCTGTAGGGAAAGAGACAAAGGGACACCATCTGAGAAATGGTGGCCATGATTCCTCCAATAGAGTAAAGACATTTAATTTACACCTTCAAGAAGACACAGAGTCAAAGACTCCAGGCTGCAAGTGTGTAGAACCCCCGGCTTTAAATGCTTGTCATTGTCGTATCTGTGGCTTTTCTCAACTGCATTGCTGCTGGTATGGCTGAGGTTAGAAAACACAGGTTCAGCCTTTTTGTCCTCACAGGGCACGATTAGAACACTTTGTTTTAGGACATCACAGCTTCTAAGATGTTTTAATTCCATGTATAAAAATTTTAAGGTAATTTTAAACTCTAAAACACACACTGGCATTGAAATATCCTTCTATCCTAGGCCACAGGCTGAGGTTGTAAACCATAAATTTCAGATGGCCTCAAAGAGAAACCAAGCTTAATGTAATAAGTAGAGACACTCTGAAACTCAGTAACTTCCCTCTTCCAAAATGAAGATCTTAAGTTTGTGGCAGGTGAGGCCTTTGTCTCCCGTTCATCAACACCAGCTGCCTACTCTTGGATACCAGGAATGACCTCTTGTTTCTTAGCATGACTCTCTTGCTTTGCAGAGAGCTGTGAATCAACATTAGATGTTCACGGCATCCGGAGACTGTAAAATTGCAAAATCACTGAAGTTCTTTGACAACCATCCCTTTGGCATGTCTAGCTACTGAGCAAATGTGAATACTGTGCGTTAGGTTGCTTTCCAGATATTTCTCCATATCAAAGAGAGGCTCAGAGGCTTGCTGAAGGGCTCACTTCTTGGCTCCTCTTTTCAACAGGCTGAAAATTGGCTTTTCAACTGAGGCCAGTGATGTGCATTTGTTGAGCCTGTAACACAGGCATCAGGGTGTGGTAAAGGTTCTGAGAATCTCCTCTCACGAATGATACAGGTCCCCCTGCCAACATTGACTCCCCTTTTGCAGGCTTCTTTGCAGATAGTATGAAGGCCACACTTCCCGCTCTTACTAAGTATCTCTATTATTACCACCATCATAATCTGGAAGAATTTAAACAGTGTACCGTACAAAGGTGTGAGCTGCCAAAGGCTCTGAGATGAAATTAGTCATCTGCACTGTCAGTTTTACTCATTCACTTTGGCAGAAACGTCCATTTCAGTGGGGAAGAATCTGCACATCAGCTGGGACATGTGATCTCTCAGCGTCACTGCCAGTGCCAACTCGTAGTAAATTAGGCGCCAAACTTATTAATAGTGATGAATCCATTAGAGCTGACAGGCGCCTGGCTGTGCCGCCTCAGATTAACCCATGAGTGGTCAGAGGCACTGCTAGTAAACAAGCTGAAAGGCAGCTCATTTAAGGGAGCAAATAGAGAGGTCCGAAAAAGAAAAGACAGACAGACATGCCTGCTTCAGACTGAGGATCTGAGCTAAAATTAGACATACTGATGGCTTGGCACAAAACCTTAGATTACTGTAAAAACAGGACATTATAAAAGAAACCTTTCACAACTTGGCATAATTGGACTCTCCCTTTTTGTTTGAAACACTTTTCCTTAATGGCATGAAGCATTCAAGAAGAAATGCCAGAGTCCCACCCTGGGGTTGGTCCGTCTGTTGGCAGCAGGCCCACCTGTATTAAATTTGGTTTATGGAAATTATCTCGAGCATTTGAAGACTTTGAAAAGTGATTAGTATATTTCAAGCCATATGCATATACTTAGAGAACACTTAAAGAGTACACAAATAAACCCCGAGATAGGGTGTGGACTCGGACAGACAGATATTTTCACAAGGACATGTGGACAATTCAAAAGCGTTCTATCTGATAAACATGAAGGGGCTTGAAGCCTGGCAGCTATATACAGCTTCTGTCCGTAAGTGCAGCGTGATTCGCTATAACCATCTTAAACAGCATGGCCTTCTTTACAGGGAGTAAATCAAACTTTTTAATAGTTTTCTGGTATGTCCAATCAGGCAAAATGCAAAATTCCTTCAGAGTGGTATTAGCCAGTCATAGCATCTTTCATTTTAATGCCCCACCCCAAATTGCATACCTTCAATCTGAGCAGTATTCACTCTCAGGATATCCAATATTTAGAGTGTGGAATTTGTAAGACAGCAGTGCCATTCATAGTGAGAGATACAGCCCTAGAAGCTTGCGCTTTGGGCTACAGAACTAAGGAGAAACTTCATGTCTACTAGTCAGATGTACTACGGTGCACCTCTGCTGCACTCTGATAGTTCCTAACAAGAGAAGATTTCAGAATACAGTTATTTCTTGATGTATCATCGTGGACTTGGGAGACCCCGGAGCTGCAGAAATATGACACATATTGTTTGAAGGAGCTAAGAATGACTCAATTTAAAAAAACATATCTGGCATCAGTAGGGACATCTTTGAGAACACAACGCAGCTGATGTACTTCTGTGACTTTGTACAATGCTGAAATCTGTTGCTCTGTACCTATTATCATGGTGGCCCCCAAACGAACATAGGATTGGGTCTCTTCTACTGGGAAATTATCTACCTGCCTTTGTGCTTTAACAGAATGCACTCCTGGGTGGTGTCCCCTTGGTGTTTCCATAATCTTTCTTCTCAGCATCCACTGTTTCAACGTGACAATCCAAGCCCAGCATCCCTAGAGCCTCAGTGATTTTATCTATCCCACATCCTATCCAGTACCCTAAAAAAAGTGGTGAAAGAATTTGCCTTAGAGAGACAGAATGCCAATGCACAGTGACTGCCCGAACCCATGCCTATTACTTCACTTATGTTGAAAGAGGCCGATAGCTGATGGCTCAGTTCAGACGGATAGACCATGAAGATTGTGGAGAGATCCTACTTGCACTTCCTGAGTTTCTTGTTTTCCTACCCGAACTCCATCCTACTGTAAAATTACACGATTTCTAGCAGGAATGAAATCTTTGTGACATAGATGAAACTAAATTCTTTTTTGACATTTAAGATAATCAGCATTGAATCCTTATGAATTTTCCTAAGCTTAACGTTCCTATACAGCGGATAGTTTCCGCTTCCTTGACAGGCTCACATAGCTATCTATCAACATGCCAAAGATGGACTCTGTCATGGCCCAGAGGCTATATCTCTTCACTCATTAGCTCAAAGTTTGATAGTGCCAAATTCAATTTTTTACACAGCCAATTATTTTTAAATTAGCCCAAAGCAAGCATATTTTTCACCAGGCAGAGTCTGCCTGCTTGCATGCTGCACACAATCTCATTCTGACAATCTTTAAGTAAATATATCTTTGTAGTCACAAGTCCCCCAGCTTGGGGAGCCTCCTTGCCAGGGACTCTCTACCATGATCTATGTTTGGAGTGGAGTTCAAGTTTTCCTCAAAAGCCACTGGATTTTAATGTAGCACCATTGGGTGGTGAGGCTTGCTGGGAGGTACTAATGATCACAGGAGTACCCGATAAAATGATGGGCCTAATCTTTCTTCTTGCTCCCTGACCCAAAATGCAACTACTTATTCCAGCATGTGCATCACCATTTACTATTCATTATGGACTCCTATCTTGAGCCAGAGCCGATTCTACTTTGTTTGGAACTTGAACATTTAAAGCTGAAAGCTAAATAAAGCTCTTTTTCATGAGTAGCCTGTATCTGGTATTTTGTTACAGTGATGCATAGCTGATAACTACAGCCTTCTAGATCCTTTTCAGGTTGCCCTTGCTCCTCCCTGATGGCAGTGTCTGCCTGCTTATCACATGCTGGGAAGAGATCCCTCCTGGCACCCCTAGGCAAAGGCTCCTCAGGAAAGTTAATCATGTAGTGTAGCCTCCTAGGATCTTAGCTGTCTCCTTGACTTTCTCCTGGGATCCTACTAAATGCAAAGAAAGCACTTGACTCTGTGAAATGGGAAGGAATTCAAATCCAAGAAATCAGAATTGCAAAAAGTTAAAAGTTAAGAGAGTATGTTGAATACAATTTTACAGGCAAGACTCATGACTGAAAGGTTCAATGGACAAATGTCAGAATATCTATGACTATTGCCTTTGTTTTGGTGTTTTTTCTGCTACTGTAAAAACAATGACCAAAAGCAACTTGGGATGAAAGGGTTTACTTGGCTTACACAGTTATCTCTAACGGAAGCCTAGGCAGGCATTCAGGCAGGCAAGAACCCGGAGTTGGAAATTTAAGAGTAACTCTGCTTTCCCTATGGCTTGTTCAGTCTACTTTCTTTTAGGACTAAGGATAACCTGCCCAGGAGTGGCACCACCCACCGTCAGTTGGGCCCTTTACACCAGTCATTAACCAAGAAAATAACGCACAGGCTTGCCTATAGGCCAATGTGCTAGGAGTTCCAAATGACTTTAGCTTGCATGTGACAAAACTAACCAGAGTGGCCCTCTAAAGAAAATGTGATATAAGAGAGAGTCCCTAGCTGTCATTGGGGGAGTTAATGAAATTAAAATCCCTGAAAGCAAACATCCACTGTTTTCACTCCAGACAGGCAGCTGGATTTATTTCCTGTCTTTGAGTTCTCCATATTGCCTTTTGGGTTGGGCTGGGCACAGAGGAAGACCAAGCTCACAGAGAAACCATCACCAGGTGTTCTTACCAACCCTACTGCAGAGCTGAAATGATTATTCCATCTGGCAGCTGAGTGTTACATGTAGGATGTAACATACATACATACATACATACATACATACATACATACATACATACATACGAATGACACAAACCAACAGATAAAGCAATCCCAAGAGGTAAGATAATAAAATCCACCTCAGTGCCTGAGTGGAGATCTCAGAGTAAAGGGTTCTTTGGCTCACCAGTTACACAGAGACAGAACTGCTGGGTCTTGTGGTACTTCTGTGTGTAATTTGGCAAGAGAACCTCTGTACACTTTCCAGAGTAGCTGCTCCATTTTACATTTCTATCAATAGTATGAAAGGATTCTCTTCCTCCATCTCTTTGTAGATATTTGTCTTTTGCTGAAAGGACACTTATGTTTTCATGACCATTGAAACATTGTCCACAATGGTGAAGATATGTAAACTATAAAAGTATTCATTGGTGAGTGAATGGGTGAAGAAATTACGACACCAGATGGATAGACAGATATGATAGATAAATAGATGATAAATAGATGATAAATAGATGATAGATAGATAGATAGATAGATAGATAGATAGATAGATAGATAGATTAGAATCTTAGGGTTTTATTGCTATGAAGAAACATCACGACCATGGCAATGCTTATAAAGAAAAACATTTAATTTTGAGACTGGCTTACAGTTTTAGAGGTTTAGACCATTATCATCATAGTGGGAAGCATGGCAGCGTGCAGGTAGACTAGGTGCTGGAAGAATTGAGTCTATCAGAGTTTATTTAAGAAAGAGATAACTCAAATGGTCCTATATAAAGAAACAGAATCTTTCCACAGTTTAACCCTTTCCACAGAGAAACCTCCAGACCTAGATGGTTTTGCTGAGACATTCTACAGAACATTTAAGGATAAAAATATCACCAGATTCATGTAAATAGTTCCTGAGAGGCTGAAAAGGAGAAAATACATTCAAACTCAGTCTACCAGGTTTGCATTAATGATAAGCAAATAAAATAAAATGTTAATTTAAAAGTGGCCCAAATTTTTATAGTCATTAGTATAATATAATAACTTAAAATCAGTTAAATTAAATCCATATATCTATAGATCATAGTGCATACATCTATCTCAGCATGACCAAGACACATCCCAAGAAAGCATGGTTGGCTTAACTCTTAAACCTCAACTAATATAGTTTACCACAATAATAAACTGAAAAAGCAGAGCTGTGTTAAGATGTCAAAAGATAGAGGGAAAGTACTTTACAAAACCCCCCTTTTTTTCAGAATAGGAAGAAGCCTCCCCTGCTCATGAAGAACACAGATGGAGCCATCACTGATCACAGGTCCTAGGGAAATGCTGAATGTTCTGCCCTTAACATCAAAGGAAGATAAGACAGCTGTCCCCATTTCTTAACACTCACTTCAGTTCCTTTAGGTAAACTTGAAAAGTTAATCAGACAATGGGAAAAACACACCCATGTTAGCACTGAAGAGGCAAAGTTACCCAGTCACTGTGGAGAACACAACTACCTTGTGGCAATGTGAATGAGTGGCCCCTACATTCTCCTGCATTTAGATACTCGGTTCACAGTTGGTGGCTCTGCTTTGGTACATTGAGTGGGTATAGCCTTGCTGGAGGAAATATGCCACTGAGCTTTGACGTTTCAGAAGACTCCCGCCTAAAAGGCGGGTGGATGTCTGTGAGTTTGGAACCAAGTTAGATCTACATAATGAGTTCCAGGCCTGCCCAGGTTACAGAGTCAGACCCTGTCTCAAAAACTAGCCAACCAATCAACAAACAAAATATTTAAGCCATTTTGAGTTTGTGCTGTCTCTGATTTCTGTTTTCAGTCCAAAATGAGCTCTCGGCTGCTGTTCCAGTTGCCTGCAGCCTGCTCTCTGCCATCATGTGCTATCATCCAAATGCAAGCCAAATAAACCCTTTCTTATATAATTTGCCTGGCCATAGTGTTTTATCACAGCAATAGAAAAGTAACCAATATACGCCTATTGTAGAAAATCTAATAAAGCATAAGCTTTAAAATATATATACTACTATGCATAAGTAAAGGTATCAGGAGCACAAGGGCAATATAAAAGTCACCAAATATATAACTGAAGGGGGAAAAGCAGTCCACATCATTTATAAGGCATCCACATGGCTCAGTCTGACATGAGGCGTGAAGGGCCTATAACCCTTGGCTGAAAGAAAAAGAGGAGCCCAATGCTGCTGCAGACACAGCTGCTCATGAGCTAGGCATCTGTATTTAAGATGTCTGTTCCCCACATAGCAATTCCAGTTCACATCACAGCAGGCTCTTTTATGCAGAAACAAGCACCTTGGATCCTGAACATCACATCAAAATGTGAAAAGCCTATAACAGCCCAAACAACTCTGAAAGAGAACAAAATTGGGTTAACTTTCCTGTTTCTAAGATGTGTTGTAAAGCTACAAGATCAAATCAGTGGAGAGAACTCAGCCGCCAACACACACCCTGCACTTGTGCAGGCCTCTGTTAACATTGCCAGCAAGCTCAAGACTGATACCCACAGATATGGGCACCTGCTCCTGCACTCAAGTCTTCCTTCATGGACATGTCAGTGAGCACTCCTTCCAAAAATTTTATTTTTAGTGACTCTCTAAAGTGGGAAAGAAAAAAACCTTGCTTGTTTGAAGGTATTTCAATTCCCTAAGGGAAGAAAGTAGAATCCTACATTGGAGGGGCTTGGGAACTGAGGGTTAATCCAGTGGGGATCTTCCCTATCAAAGGGCCCGGGTCATTTTATCTTCCTGTTTGCAGAACCCAAGGCTGTGAAGATATGAAGGGCCCTAGCATGTGAGTCAGCCACTGGCTCTTATCATCTGGTCCTTGACAGCAGCTGCCCACCTGTACTTATGGATCCCTTTCATGCCCACCTTGCTTTCAGAAGAAAGAAGATAGCTACACCACACCAGAAATGCATTAGAATAGTGTTGTTCAAGCTATAGCCATTAGCATATGGGTCTCCAAAATTTTTAAGCATGCATCATTCCAGGAAAAGTTGTGACAATATACATTGAAGAGGTTGTAATTCCTAAGTGACATATGTGCATTTGTTCTAGTATATCAATAAGTTACAATAAAAGTCACAAAAATGTTTTCCTTAAAGGTGAGGTGAAGAACAAGTAGACCTTAACCACAGTTCTTACCTATCTTTAACTGGATATTTGTTTTAAAGCCTCAGGTTCAAGACAGACCAGTTTGGTGGATGGCCTTGTGATAGCCTTTGTTTCTGTTGCTCTAACAAAACACCTGAGGCTTAATAACTAGCTTTTCTTTAAAAAAAAAAAAAGGTTTATTTAGCTACCAGTTCTGGAGGTCCAAACGCATGGTGTTAGCTTCTGCTCAGCTGTGCAGAGGGTCCCATTCACATGGACAGACAGGAAGCCAGAGAGCTTAAAGACCAGTCTTGCTATTTTATCACTGCTTGCTCTTTTGAGAACAAAATTTGTTCCTTCATTTAAAGGAACAACCATCAGCAGCCCCTCTAAAACACTTACCCTATGTTTCTTGTCTCTGCTAAGTCCATGAAACTTACACTGGGGCAGAAGATTTAATATTAATATAATAACGAATCAGCTACATTATTCCGTTTTTCATTACTATAACAAAACACACGAGGCAGACTAACTTGTGAAAGAGGTTTGTTTAGTTCACAGTTTTGAAGGTTCAAGTGCATGGCCTCACTCTTGTAAGGATTTCATAGTCACTGAGGTCTCATGGTGGCAGATATTTGTATGAGAGGAGGTATTTACAGTGTACGAGAGGAAGTTAGATCAGTATCAGAAGTCAGCCTCAGACTTTTGAACACTTATCCTCATGAATTTTTAGAGATCCCACGAGAGTTACCTTCATTTCTTGAAGAAATATTTTCCTCAATGACCTACAGAACTCACTCTAAGCTCCATCTCTTAAAGGACCATGTTCCCCTCCCCCAACCTCATCCTGATTGGCACATTGGAGGCTGAGCTTCCAACACAGGCGCCCTTAGAAGAAACCCTCAACTCATGCAAAACCTGAAAGGACAGGGAAAAGGACAGAAGACATCAACAGTGTGAATCTGGGCCCTGGAGTGGCTGCCAGTGAGAAGGAGTAGGCTACGCCCCTCCGGCAAGGAAGCAACTGGAGTTAACATTGAAAACATTCACAAGCTGAACAAAAAAGTATATTGAACTTGTAAGACTAGTTTTCATTATAAAGCATGCGCAGAATCTGCACCTGCGTGGGCTTTTTGTCCCCCTCTTGCCTGATCTTCACTTTCTCCAGGCCAGTTCGGATGTAGGCCTGGATAGACCTAGCACGACTCACCCCGCTGACAGGAGGCAGAACTGAGACAGCACAGCAGAAAAAGGTGGCACCAACTGGTGTGGAACACATAATTACTAGTGTTCACATGCCTGCCGGGCTTGACTGCAAAGAAGAAACTCGGGAGATGAGCATTTGAGTATCTGTCCATTCAGTTGACTCCCGTGTTGAATTTTTACATTTTTTCAAATTGACACATAATTATAGCTATCTACAGGGTGGGGTGCCCACACAGGTGGATACCGTAGAGTGATCAGATCAACATGCTTACCACACTCAGCACTCTGATGCTCTGGTGTGTGTGTGTGTGTGTGTGTGTGTGTGTGTGTGTGTGTGTGTGTAATGTGTAAACTTCTCTTTTAGTTTATTTTAGCTGCATATTAAGACTGAGGTCAGTCACTGTATGTCTAAGTCATGGGACATTTCCCACAAAAGGACAAAGAGTAAATATTTTTAGACTTTTGGGCCATAGGGTCTTAGTAATGATCATTAGATGCTGCCCATAAAGCCAATGGGCAGGCATGAAAAGCATTTCACACAAAGAAACAGACAGACCCAACCGATGAGGTTTTCAGACTGCTGATCTGAGGAAATATCGCATTGTCAATCATCCTCATTGCATTCTACAATATAGAAACAAGAGTAAGGAAGGTAAGAAGCCCTAAGCCCTAAGGTAAGATACAACCAATTTTTGAATCCCAGTGTCTATACTCTCTATATAGACAGAGTATATGTAACAGCTGGTACCCCTAGTCTCAACTTGTAGCCTTGTATTTTTAAACACTACAGGTAAGTTTCTTGTTAGTCTGCCTGTTCTTGTAAATAAACTTCCCTTGGGCCACACCCATTGCCTTGTGTTGGTGTATTGTCTGTGATCATACCTTGGCAAAGGTAGAGTTGACTGACCAGAACAAAGCTGGAGATATTTGCTTTTGCCTTTCAGCAAAAAGATTTGCCAACTCCTACCTTAGATACTATCCTTGGTACCAGACCTCCAGGATCAGTGTTCTAGAAGTTAGCTATTGGTCTTCTCTCCCTCCAAGTGTTTAATAAAGAGACTACTGTCCCTGTGTAGTTTCCAATATAGCATATTCAGAAGGAAAGCAGATACAGACATAATAACTAAAGCCAAGATGGTAGAGACCCTACAGCAAACATTCCTCATTCAGCTGATGCTAGCTAGCTCTTCAAGCACCCCTTCCACGTCTGTGGCTTAATTAGGGGTGATTACTGCATCTGCCTTGGTAATAGCCATATTTATCTTCCCCAACTAAATTAAATGTACATGCAAATATTCATCAAATGTCAAGGTATTTTTCATCCTCTGACCTTTGAAAATTTATCAGATAACTTTTTGAAGGAAGAGTCTCTTTTGAACGTTCGAGCAAAAGTGAGATCATTGTGATTCCCAAAGGAGATAATTATTAGAAACAAGTAATGAGGGTAGTTTCAGCCCATGGTTGAATAGGAAAATGAGATCCAGGCATGTATCGTTTGGACCTTGATGTAATGCTAGACGATAAGACTGAAAGGAACCTGGTTAGCATGGCACTGTGTGCCCTCCCTTCCTCCTGTATCCCATCTCCTGCTCATCCATCACTCTGCTCTCCCTGATTACTTCCTCCTCTCCTTTATTCTCTTCCTTTATTCCTCTATGGCCTCTTTTTGCATTTTGTGTCCTCTCTTGTACCATGAGCTGGCTTTGCTGTCATTGTTCCCTAGTCTTGGTGGAACAGGAAGCCAAACCAAGCAGCATGGCGTGGTGAATGGTTTACAGAGGATTCAAATCACTGTTTCCTCCCACTGAAGCTATAAGGCAGGGCACAGATGTGGTTCCAGGCTTCATCTGGAGCTATGCTCTTTGAGACTTAAAAGTCATGTTTTTAGCAGCCCAGAATGACCTGCTTTAGCATTCTAAAAGGTTCTACTGGATAAATATTCAACTGTATTTTCTGTACCATGTTTACTTAAGGTTATTGTCATTGTCATCTTAAAGACCCTTATTCCCAGACAGGACTAAGGAAAACAGGGCTGGAAAATAGCACAGGATTGGAAATCACTACTGGCAAAAGGAAAGTGAATGAAAATGAAACTCCATTTTCTTTCGGCACTTGGACCCACATTGCCTATGTTCATTAGTTTCCCACGTGCATGTTTAATCCCTGTATTCACACGAGTACACATACAAACCCCAAGAATCTGTCCACAGTCTGAGCATATATGAGGAAAGAAAGCAGATCGACGAGTCAGAGAAGCAAGCCTGGAGCTTCAGCCAAAAAGGAAAATCAAACACTTGAGAAAAAACAAGGGGAGTGGCTGGCTTCCGCGGGTATGATTGTCCAGAAGTGACAGAGCCAGTAGAGGACCCCAAAGACAAGAATTTAGGCTTCATGGAAGCCTAAGGGTATCACATACATTGCGAAAGGAGGATGGTCCACTGAACGGTTTTGAGCAGAAGAAATGCATGCTGATATTTTACTGAGGAAAGACGACTCAAAGAGGCTTTACTTAAAAAAAAAAATGCATTACTGAGGAAAGACAAGGGCTCAAAGAGGCTTTGTGGGAAGACTTTCTGTCAGGCACAGCATGGACAGTACTTCCTGTTGGCCTGAATACGGCCCTGTAGGAACTTCCTGTTGTGGCGTTGCAAGACTAAAGGAGCTGAATCTTAAGGTGTCAAAGGAGACATGCAAAACAAATCTGTTTCGTGGAGCTGGTGATGAAATTTAGGACATCACGCACACTGGACAGTCGCTGATAATGATCTGCTTCCCACTCTTCAAAATAATTTGTAAAATAAGACTTGAAAGGTTTGTTTGATCAGTGTGTTCAAAACCATGTTTGGCTCCGAATACGTTAAAAACTGACATTTGTCTTCGTGACTCAGGGATTTTTGTAATAAAACGTCTCACAATGGGGGAGGATATGGACTTTTCTCCTTTTCCACAAGGAGGAAAGGGCACAGGACCACACAGACCAAATTAAGATCTTGGTCACTCATTTAGCTGCAAAACTGATCTGAAGGTGACAAAATATGCCTTATCCTTCTCTTCCTCATCCTCTTCTCCCCCCCCCCTCTACTCTTCTGCCATTCTCTCCACCTTCCTCTATCCTTCCCCTTCCTTCCCTACCTCTTGTTTCCTCTCCATGGCTTTCTCTCTTTTGTTTAAAGCATGTTTCACAGTGAACTAACGTAGGCCTATGCATCTTCATTACAGACTGTGCAAACTTTAAGCATCATTCAGATTATTTAGTTTTGCTGTCAGTGTCCTTAACTGCTCCATTAGCTCACAAAGTTTGTGTTCTGGTTTAAAAAGGCTCAGAACCAAGGGAAAATCATCCAAATGGAGTGGGCCTTTGAGCTTACAAAACAAAACAACAACAACAAAAAAAAAAATCCAACCAAATAAAAACAACAATTAAATTGCTAAAAATGCATATGCCCCTCTCCTCACTGAATTCATGCATGACTGAAGAGAATTTTGACGTCAGAAACTTCTGTGGCAGTAGAGGGATTCTCTTCTTTTAAATTGATCTAGGCAGAATCATCCAGGAAAAAAAATAAATATTTAATTATTTGAAAATAGGTACAATTGTATTTCTAGTCTAGCCCAATGCCAAGGAAGAAGGAAAAGGAAAAGATTAAATTTGATTCATAGCTCATCATTATGGTTTTTATAATGGCCTGGAAGAAATCCCACTTGGGCTTTATTTTAAAAGATCACGTATAACTTTTAGAAATATGAAACAGACTAAAAGTCCATATCCTCTCTTTACAAAATCAATAAACCCAGGTGAGGGAAACAGATGGAGGAAGCTTACTATTTTTGCTGAAGTAGTTAAAACATGTGCTGTTTAACTTCCACAGTGGTGTCTTTGCACGTCCATAGTGCAGCATGCAGAAGCATCCTGTCCAAATCTATGATCAATATATTTAATTAAACCCACCGAGTATGCACCACAATTAGTCCCCATGCCCACACAGACCAAATTCAGATCTGTTCACTTATTTAGCTGTAAAACTGATCTGAAGGTGACAAAATATGCCTTATCCTTCTCTTCCTCATCCTCTTCTCCCCACTCTACTCTTCTGCCATTCTCTCCATCTTCCTCTATCCTTCCCTACCTTTTGTTTCCTCTCCATGGCCCCTTTCCCCTTTCCTCCTCCTTTCCACACTTCTCCTCCTCCTGAATTATTGATTGAACTGAATGCATAGATTTCAATCAAATCGACTTAAAAGCAATCATTAGTAAATTTCAACCTTCAAGGCTTGTCAAGAGATGCCACAGAAGATGTTGAACCTGGTCCCAGGAAGGATTGCTACAGGGGACAGTCATTTGTCTCAGAAGCTGTCTGTGCTTGGCAAAGGGCTGACTCGGATGAAGGTTAGACCTTTGTGGGAGCACCACAGCTATCATCAGATTTCTGAGCTATCCACAAGGAAGTTCAGTACCACCAAAACCCAGAATGGAGTACTATTAGCTGTCACAAAATTCAGCTATTTAAGTATTTGAAAAACAAAACAATTCTTTTAACTCAAGAATCGAAAGAAGAAGAAAACAGTCTAAGCTGATGTCAAACCATGATCCCTACAGCTAAAGCTCTGAGGATGTTAGCCTTCAAAGTGAAATGTTGCAGACACAATTGAGTCACTGTCCCGAAATGCATCTTGGCTCATAGCTGAGGACCAACGTGAAGAATCCTAAGTTTTTCCTATGAGCTTATGATTGTAGCAATCCAGAGGCAGAACACAGTTTAAATGCCCCTTTGAGCATGGATATACTCTCGGAGATAAGACAGCTTTGACCGTGTTCATTGGCATTTTTAGAATGTTTTTTATTTCAATAAAAGAAGAGGGTGAATGGAGAATTCAATCAGTGGAGTTGCTTCCTATCTGATTCACATTCAGGAACACATGTCTCTTCTTGGAGAAGTTTCCTCTCTCATTGCAAAGATTTTCTTCTCTTTCAAAAAAAGTCCTTGCCCATTCAACTGTACCCAAAAGTAGCTCTGGTTGATCAAACCTGCCCCCTAGCTGAAAAATATTCATTTGGCCATGTGTGCATAACAGAGAAGCAGAGATACTCTGGACCTTGAACTCTAACAAGATCTGTGACATCAGAGTGTCTACAGGCTGTGACCTTGTCTGGATAGGACAAGTGACCCTCTGTCCATAGAAAAGTGTGTTAGGTTTAGATGTACCAATACTATGGACACATGATTCCTGCCTTCCCCCATCCAGAGCCAAGAAGAGGTCTGCTGATGCTGCCTTCTTTGGAGTAATTGTTTTGGACGAATTACTAATAGGTCGCTTTCTATAAAACCAATGCTTCCCAAACTTTGTTGTGCAGCAAAGCTATGTATATGCAAAATTGTAATAAAAGCAACAAATGCTAAATTTTACTGAACATGTAGTCAGTCTACTGCCAGACACAGTTTGAAGTACATGGGTTTCATTCCTCTATAATATAAGAAGAGTTAAGCAGTAGTGTGCTGGGAAATGATTAATCATTGACTCTCAACAAACAACCCATCCCCAGTTCTGAGTTTCTGCCCATATCTGTGGTATAAATGCTTCACCATGGCAGATCTTGAAAGACCAGTGTGATAACCCTAATATGGCAGTTGGGGACATAACCACTACTGGCTCTCTTAGCTCTTTCACAATGAAGAAACAGGGGCTCCTAAAAAAAAAATCTTAGAACTTGTTAGAATTCACTAGTAGAAAAACCTAGGCATGAGATGACTCAATTAGTGTATGTGGTCTGATATTTCCTAACCTAAAGACCTCTCAATGGTCAACCAGAAGACATGGATAACCAATCTACTGGTATAAGTCAGTGTTCTCTGCTGAGGGAGGGTCTATCCTGGAAGTGGGATATGAAATCAGGATGAAATGAACACTGGGATGGGGGGGGATCCAAGAGAATACCAGCACTTCACATGGGTAATACAATACAACTGTCCTTTGGAGTACCACTAGGCCTCTGCCAGCCACTGGATGTAAAAAGGAAACTGGGTGCCTTCTTGGAGTCCTCAGTTCACTAGACATTTACAAGCCTATTGGACTTCAGATCTCCTTATAATATTAAAAATTATTAAGCACCCTGTGACTGTGCCCTGATATTTTTCCCTCTTGAAAGAAGAGAGTATTTTAGTGGGGCCCACAATTAAGAGACTCTTAATGATAAAAAGACTTTAAATTTTAAAAGAGATTGGGTATTTTAAAGGGATTGAAATTTTAATATGTAAGACTTTGCAAAGACTGTGGGACTTTTAAAGTTATTTAAATCTTGGAGATGAATAAGAAAATAAGGGTTGAGGCTTAATAGTAGGTGTTTGTGTCTCAAGTTGACAAGGGGTCAATTGTACTGGCTAGTTTTGTGTGTCAACTTGACACAAGCTGGAGTTACCACAGAGAAAGGAGCTTTAGTTGAGGAAATGCCTCCATGAGATCCAGCTATACGGCATTTTCTCAATTAGTGATCAAGGGGGGAGGGTCCCTTGTGGGTGGTGCCATCCCTGGACTGGTAGTCTTGGGTTCTGTAAGAAAGCAAGCTGACCAAGCCAGGGGAAGCAAGTCAGTAAGTAACATCCCTCCATGGCCTCTGCATCAGCTTCTGCTTTCTGACCTGATTGAGTTCCAGTCCTGACTTCCTTTGGTGATCAACAGCAACATGGAAATGTAAGCTGAATAAACCCTTTCCTCCCCAACTTGCTTCTTGGTCATGATGTTTTTGCAGGAATAGAAACCCTGACTAAGACACACCCTCAGGAGTTTTTTGTTGTGTGTCTGTCTATATACATGAAATAAAATATACATTTACAATGGAGAAAATTAACAACAAGAGTTGCCTTGCTTTACACAGTTGCAAGACTGTTTCATGCCTGGAAAATAATAGAATGCCTATTTAAGCTTTGCATCCAATCTTTTACAATATTGTTTTAGTTCAAGCTTAATCAAAAACTTTGACCATACACACAGATAAATAAATATGTAACTGGTGAAGGAAAATTATTTTAAAATCTTTTTTACATGACCAGATGACTGTGAGACTTCATGATACCACATTACACCTGTACCAGGAGTTTCTTCATCAGCTCCACGGAGCTTTCTGAGAATGTCTTTGACCTTTCCACTGTAACACCAGTCATCTGCCAAACACGAATTCCCCTGGGTGGGATATACAAGGCTCCGGGTTCAATCCTAGGGAATGGGGAGGGCATTGAAGGAAGAGAGGGAAAAGAGAGAGATAGAGAGAAACAGAGAGAGACAGACAGAGAGAGTTCCACTTTAGAGCAATAAACACTAGCTTTTCTCATTGCATTCAATGATTTCAACAGAAAAATATTCCATGTTGGGAAACTGTAAAGCTTAGTTATGGATGAAAAACTTAGCAAAACTTGAGTGATAGAATACATAAGACATGAAAGCATGTGGATGGATATGGGTTTGAGGGGAAGAGACTGGCAGGAGTTCAGATGGGGAGAAAGGAGGAGGAAGAGGATTGACCACAGCAGAGAACACGTGAGGATGCCACCATGAAAGCCATTACTTTGTATTCTAATGTAAAAGAATAAAATTAGAAAATAATTTTCAAAAAGCAAGAGCAGACAAAAGTACTTCATTGTCTCTGTTTCAGAACGGTACTGCCCTCTACCTTGAAGTTCCTTGAGGGAGGCTGAGAACCACACCTGCATCCCACCCGAGCATCTCAGAGGCTCCACTCACCTGGGCTAGGGCCAAGGGGTTAGACTAGAAGGTCTCATTTTCCCTCCCAAACTCAAAGTTGACCACTGTCAACACATGCAAATAATATTTCTTTAAAATCAGATTTTTCTTCATTGATGAGAAAATATTGCATATACTCAAACACAAATGACCACGCTGTGCCACAAAAATAAATAAATAAATAAATAAATAAATAAATAAATAAATAAATAAATAAATAAAATAAATCACCAAGCATCTTGAGGAATATCTCAGAGATGCTTTGCTTTCCCTGAGTATTATCATGGCCCTCAAGGGATGAGGTGAGCATACCTGCCACATTAACAGTTGATTCTCTCTTTACACTGAACATTCAGACTTCTGTTTTGAGATGTATAAAGAGGCATTGCTCATTGTATTCAATCTCTGTATCACAGACCCACAGAACATTTTCCTGTCAAACATTATGGGGCCTCACACTCACTTGCTCACCCAGTGTTTCAGGCCTAGAATAAACACTATTCTGCTCTCAGTATCCATGACGGGGGACACTATGAGCTTCTTCTTCTGTGTCCAACTTAATTGACCAACATACTGTCTTGAACTCCATTCATGTTGTGATAAACAGTAACAATTCGGACATTTTATTGCTGAGTAATGTTCCAGTTTGTAGGAACTTCATTCTCTCAGACCACCCAGTGAAGACTCAACACACTGGCAACTTAAATGATGCCACATGAACATATGTGGGAAAACAGAACCTCGAGTAAGAGAATGCTTCTATTGGATTGACTGTGGACAAGTCTAAGGGGCATTTTCTTGATTAGTGATGATGTGGGAAGGCCCAGATCACAGGGCTGGTACTACCCTGGAGCATGTGGTTTTAGATGGTGTAAGAAAACAGGCTGAGTAAGTCATGGGGAGCAAGCCAGTAAACAGCACTCCTCCATGGTCTCTGCTTTAGTTCCTGCCTCTAGGTTCCTGACCTGTGTTCTTACCCCAACATCCCTTCATGGAACTGCAAGTTATAAGGTGCAATAAGCTTTTTCCTCCTAGGTTGCTTGTGGTCATGGTCTTTAACATAGCAATAGAAAGCAAACCAAGGCAGTTGGTATCTTTTTAATACCCCACTTCTACTTCCTCTAAGTTTGTGCTAGGTAATGGAGTGGCTGGACTGTAGCAATTTTAAGTGAAATTGATGTGTGTCTTCTGGTCTGTTCCTCATTTCAAGGGCATTGAGAGGTTTCTTGGCATGGCCTGCCTGCTGCTGACTGGCTTCCACTCTGTTACCTCAGTGCACAGTGGACAGGAAAAAGTATTCCCATCTCTTGCAGAAGACATTTGAACGTCACTGTCACAGGCTAGCAATGGGACCAAGAACTAATACACACCCCTCTGGCAGACCCCAGGCTGCATGGGAAGCCAGGGTCCTACACAATAGCTGCTAATTTAACCTAGATACACCCTTCCTTACATGTGGGAGTGAGATTCACACACTTTTAGGGAATGGAAACCTTGAAACCAACTGATCTCACAGGTTGAGTGCCTCTTACCTCATGTTGAGAATTCAACTATTGAATGATGGAAGAGCCATTTACATGGCTGTGTGTTGCTGCCCTGTTTGGTTCTTTAAAACCTTGGAACTCAGTGAAAATGAACAAAGTGTAGCATGAGACTCATGTCACATCTCCCTGGACAATTTGTTCACAGACTCAGTCATAACAAAGACCCCTAGATCCATACTGGGTCCACCCAAAACAGTATGACCTTTCCCCTATGTCAAGTGGGGAGCAATGGTGTCTGTACTGAGAAAAAATGACACAACTCAAGATCCCGCTTCCAGGCACTCAGTACAGTGCTTGCAGAACAAGCACCTTGAGTGCCAGAGACTATTAGGCATCTGTTAAAGCAACTTTTACTAACGTCTTCCATTTTTAATGCCATACAGGAAAGAAGTTCACATTTTTCTGCTGTCATATACTAACAAACAGAAGGAAAATTCCACCTGGAAATATGTGTTCGGATGCCAAGAAACAGAAGTGCCTGGGTGCTTAATGACCCCAGCATAAATCACCAGGCAGGGTTATGAAAGCTGCGGGTTTATCAGAGGGAGCGGCAGATAAAGGGCCTGGATGGTTGGTGCATGTCTGGAACAGGGAACAAGTCATGATTTTCATGTCCTACCTTGCCAAGCTAAGGCTGGTAAGTGGGCCAGCCTAAATATTTCTAAGTGTCAAGGAGTGAGGAGGAAAGGCAAAGCTCGAAATGAGAGCAGCATGTTTCCCTGCACAGAGAATGAACCTGTTCTCCAGCCTACTCTTGGCTGAGCACTGGTTTTCCCTGGAGGGGACTCCTTAGATCTTCTGACTAACTGTGTGTATCTGGGCGGGCTCTGGGCAGACACACATTTTTCAGAACACATATTCCTAACACAAAAAGAGGAGCATATGTTGAAGTCTGCAACAGGGTTCACATGCATTGATTGTAGAGACCAGCTCACTTCTAATCAACACAGTGAGAGTGCATTTGTTCGCAAGGCAGTTAGCTGCAAAGAAGAGGAAAAAGCTTGCTATGTGGCCTCAAAGGTGTAGCTGGACCTGCAGTCTCAATGCTTGGGGGGTTAATGCAGGAAGGTCAGAAGTTTCCAGGCCAGCCTGGGCTACATAGCAGGACTCTGTCTCCAAACAAAAGGGGAGGTTTATTTTTGTGGCAAGGTAAGTTGGATGTAACAGTTACTAGTATTGCAGTGACTCAGTAATTCACAGGCTGTGCTGACATCTCTGAATTGCCTTCAGCTTTCCTCTTCTGGTTATATTACCAAAACTCCAACCACTCTACCAAAACCTCAAGCAGGCTAAGGAAGGAAAGTCTCCACCAGCCATGTCTGCTCTTTCTTCAGGAAAAGAAGCATCACTAAAGATCTACAGGTGGGCTTATGTGTTTCTCTAATCAGCTTGAACCAAAGAATGCTTGTCACTGTGTCCCATGTCTGTCCTAGTTATAATAGAGGCTAGAAAAGTGTGTATGTGTGTGTGTGTGTGTGTGTGAACACGTGTGTTGAGCATGCTGTCAGAACTGGGGGCCCTAGGCAGGGAGTGACACTCAGTCACAGACTTCAGGAAAACATCGGTCACAGAACAAATATTTA
This sequence comes from Rhabdomys pumilio, assembly GCA_030674055.1. Lineage (NCBI taxonomy): Eukaryota > Metazoa > Chordata > Mammalia > Rodentia > Muridae > Rhabdomys > Rhabdomys pumilio. Next base: position 30,141,864 of record JANHMN010000006.1, on the reverse strand, counting down.
CACACCATCACCAAAACTGATGCAGAAGGGAATTTGAACAGTAATTCTTGTAAAGTCACTAAGGACGACCTTATTATTCCTCAGGCACCAAGGCTAGTTTAGTTCTTAGGAGGGCTCCTGCTATCACAGTTTCATGTTCATTATCAAGCAACAGACGCTAACAAAGACAAGCCAACTCATGATTCTCCTGCCTTTGTCTCCCAAGCACTGATGTCACAGGTGTGCTCCCCTGACACTTGCCTGCTGCCATGAAATGCTGAGGCTCAGAGTAAGAACTAAACACAGTGAACATTTACGAACGGGGTAATGCAGGGTCATTCCTGCATCTGGATTTGTTTCCCCTGCTCTGTTGCAGAAGGGCTGAAAGTCCTTCCTACGATAAGGACACATTTTGGTGAAACTAAATTTATGACAAAACAAATGGGAAAGTATTTCTAATATACATGGACACAGAACCATAACTGTGAACCCATAGATGTTACACTGTAACAGACTGACTTCTTAAGACTGTGCTAAATTCATGGAATTTGAATGGTGTCAGAGCCAAGAAAAACCTCAAACTCTGAGATGCTCCAAAGAGTGGAGGAGTGGATGCAGGAACTGATTCTGAGGAAAGGGAGGTAGGTGGGGGAAGGCTAAGTGGTTAAGAGGACTGGTTGCTCTTGCAGAGGATCTGTGTTCCATTCCCAGGACCCACATGGTAGCTCACAACCTCCTCTAGCTCAAGTCCTAGGAAATGTGATGCCCTTTTCTAAACTTTGCAGGCACTAGAAACACGTGATATACAGACATGTATGTAGGCAAAAAAATACATATAAAATAATGAGGTTTTTTTTTTTTGATGAAAGGAAATATCAGAGGCTGGGGGCAGGAGAGCACACACTCTTCCCTCTTGTAAAATCCTGAATCACCAATGTGTTGGAATCACCAATAAACTGGAATTTTAAACTGACGGATGATCCGGCATCCAGAATGAGTGCCTGTGATCTGTACCACTAGCCATTGACAGGTAGTAATTTCTAGCTCCCGCATGCTCTGGGGTGTGTCTAGGTTAACTTAGCAGCCATTGTATAGGGCCCCAACTTCCCATGCAGATTAGGGTCTACCAGAGAGGTGGGTATTGGCGCTTGGTCCCTTTGCTAGCCTGTGATAATGATTCTCACAGTACCTAGGTACTGTCACAGAACAAAGCACATGGACTTGTTCACAAGAGTTCACATTCTGCTCCCAGACAAAGCACAGCAAAAAACAGGAGCCAGATCTTAAATTCTAAAATGGCTTCAGTGATCAAGGGAATCCCTTTAGCATGGAGTACAGGGTCCCAAAGCCTAGCAGAAAGTAGGCTGAATACAGTTATGACTAGTCTCCTATGGCCAGGAATCAACATGACAGATGTGACAGACAAAGAAGAAGTATAGTATCCCATCCACAGGTTGGCTCACAGCAAGAACACTGGGATAGACCTATCATTATCTTACTCTCTGTTCTGCCTCCAACTCAAGCTGCCGTGTCTTAAAACCTATACATCGTGTAATTTGTTAAATGCTTATAACTAACAGATTCATTTTCTCCCTTTAAAATGTCATAATGGTGTACACAAATATGTGTACAAAGGCTATCATTAGAATGCTTGGATTCTTGTAATTATTTAATTACCACAAGGGGTGTTTATGAAATGTCTATTAATATGTAAAGCTCTCTGGGTGGGGAGTCAACCTTGGAACACATAGTACCATCTAAGATAAAGCAGCAGTGGGCAGAGAGCTGTGGTCACGTGACTAAACACCTGGTATCACATTGCTGTTCCATCTTCCAGGGGTGTTTTGGAAAGTTGGTGGTTATGAGATCTTGAGCGTCTAGTTTAGTTTAAACTGGGAATGTCCTCCCAATGTGTCAAGACTTGGTCTCAGCTTGGTGCCACTGGGAGATGGTAGGACTTTTAAGAGTTGGAGCCTCAGGTTACTACGGGTGTGACTTCAAAGGGGAATATAGATACTGGTCTCTTCATCTTTCTCTTTCCCACTTGATCATAAGGTAGAGAGGAATCCTCTCCATATGCTCCCAGCATGCTGTTCTGTGCTAGCCATCTACCCAAAATAGTGGAGCCAGTAAGCCAAGGATAGAAATCTCTAATGCTGAGAGTACAAAAAAATAAAAGAATACTGTTGCATTCCTTCTTAAGTTGATGCATCAGAAGAATTTATCAGAGTAGCGTAGAGTTAAGCAGTGCTACTGCAAATTCTGAACAGACACAAGTGTGTCACCAGCACTTCCCATTGGAGATGGTCTTCAGCTTTCTCCAGAAAATCTTCAGTGCAGCAAAGAGCATAAGAATTTCCATCAACAAAGACCAGGCAGATGGCAGATGTGTTTTCTGTCCAACTGATAGACAATGGCAGGAAACACAGAAGGAAAAAGTCATCTATTTTACAACCCAGAACTCATTGTTCAATATGAGCTTTGACTATGATACACACACACACACACACACACACACACACACACACACACACACATCATACATAGTATCCCACACTCTGGAACCCTGGCCATCCATACAGTACTTCTCTACCCAAAAATAAATGCTAGACTTCAGACTAATAAAGTTACTTGATTTTTTTTGGTGGGGGGGGTCCTTGAAGAAATGGCACTGACCACTAGAGGCTGGGGTACACACAGTGAAGTGAACACATACAATGAACAATCCCAGGGAAGCAAACATCTTAGCCAGCAGTAGAAAAAGGAGAAAATCCAACCCAAATTAGGCCAACAACTCACCCAGGTCCTGAAAAATTCATACAAGGTCTCCATCTCTGTCTCTGGTTGTCTAGTATGACTCTGGAAGTCCAAAAATCATTCAGAGCCGGGATGCTGCAGAAGAGTAAGTGGAAAGCTCTAGAAGGCATGAGCTTGGCAAACTTGGCGTCGGTACATTCTGGCTTTAAAGCTTCTCTTTCTCTTCCAAAACCATTAGATTACATTCCTAAAACCATCGAAATCTATTCCCGTATTTGTCTACTTTGTTATGCCTGACTCATTCATAAGACTGATCACCAAGGTCCAACGATCAAAACCTCAAACTCCAACATTCAAAAATTCATTATTTTAACTAACTTAATTAAAATATACAATCAGAACTTACTAATACATCCTAGCTCATTCTAACACAGACTGTCTGCCTTTTTGCCTTAAAACGAACACTTATGTAGCTGTTTGTGGCTGTTTCTGCCCTATTCAGATCCAGCCACCTTGTTTGTCTCTTTGCTTTGCTTAAGAGAGAATCTCTTTGTATTTGGTTTGTGCTTGGAAATTAGTGTTTTGGCGTGGTCTGTGCTTAATCTGGGGTCCAGAGGAGAGCATCCTCCCATCCCTTTAACAAGGACATCTGGATGTCCTCCAGTTTCTGCCACCTCCAGCATCTGGAACCCCAGCATGTCACTAGGGCCCTCCTTCAGATTCATATATCTTTGTTAATGTAATTGGCTCCATTGCAGTATTGGGAAGTGAAGTCCTTGAGAGATGATGAGGTCATTAAAAGATATTGTCACTTTTCTCCTGAGAGTTCTCACTGGCTTGGAACTAGAACAGTTCTCTGTTTTGTGTTTCAGCATGTGCCCTTTGCCCCTCTGCCACCCACTATGAGTTCAGGGAACTCAAAGCCCTTACTTTCCAACTTCCCTCTTCTAGAACCTTGAGCAAATATAAACTTCCATTCTTTACACACTACTAGCCTCAGGTATTCAGTGATAGTAACAGAAAACAGACCAAAACACGAATTATTTAATCAAACATAAATCCCACTCTGTCAAAAATACCAGAGAACCTGCCAAATCCCCTATCTAAACTGAATTTCATTTAATGTGGCTAACCAACTTGCTGTTCAATTATTTGGGGATTTGAATGTCCAACTGAGGATCAGTTGGTTGAATTTGTTTGAGCTGTTTTCTCCACAGCTTTATTGTAGTACAAATAGCAAAGATTACATGCATGCAATGTATAGAATGTGATGGTTTTAGAACCTTACTCATTTGAAGTATTTACCATAGTCCAATGGATTAACACACGAAAATCACTTATATGTGCACGCAAGGTGAGGACACTTGGTTCAATGTCAGTCCCTATCAAGGGAGAGGCAGATACACATGGGCACAGAGTAGTTCTGTGTTGAGCTTCGCCTCTCTTAGCATTACAGGCTTGCCTCAGCACAAAGACTGCATGTTTCCTGTGATGGGGCTTACTTCAAACTACTCTTTAAAAGCCTTTGGTGGCATCTTTACTTAACACTGTCATGAGCCTTGGCTCACCTTGTGCTGGCAACTCTCCCATTTCTCTGTATTATGAATGTTCTTGGCCATGTTTTTCCTTCTACCTTCTACAAGTGTCCTCTGAAACTAGAGTCAACCCAGGCCCTTTCTTAGATGCTACCTCCTTCCTTTAAGGTTGTATGTGACTGTGCTGCTAGCGCATCAGTGTAAATCTAAGTCTTTCAGCAACTCTGGCCATAGAATGACCAATTTTCCTGAGCCAAATACTACTCAGTTGTCTAACAAGAGGCTCAAAAAAGCCTCAAAGATCAGAAGAGCCAACAGGGCTGAGGTAAGAGGCCATGTCAGCCCTCAGGCATTTGACCTTGTGGTTTCAGACGACTGGAGGTTTATGAAGTTGTTTGAGACCACTGAGCCAGGTCACCCCTCCTCCTGACTGTGTCATGTCTGGAAACGGAACCACTGACACAGCAGAACTGTGGTCAGTTCTGTAAACTTATAGAAAATCTGCCAGACACCATACCTGACTACCTTGGTACTCTTCTGTTGAACAGCAGTCCAGGGTGGGGTCCTGAGGCCTCTGGTGGTAGGCAGACTGAGGTCACTAAGACATGACTCCACTGAGGTAATTCAATGTCAGGTGGGCTGTAGTCCCATAGCATCTCAGCTGTACCAGACAACCGAGTTGGTCCCTTCACATGGTTGGAAGTTGATGCTGGCTGGGACTGGCTGCTCAGCCACAACTGTGGACCAGACAGTCTGCACCTGTGAGCAGCTGAGTTCTCAGGCAGAGGTCCCCAAACTGAACATTCCAAGGGGGTCAGGAAGAATTAGACTATCTTCTTCAATTTACTAGATGTACTGCATCTTTCTATTTGCCAGGAGAACTGCATATGTCTGGCAGGGGGAGGTGAATTAAGACTGTCATTCCTAGTCAAGGAGTGGGCAGAGGGGAAGGCTTTGGTATGACCACCTTAGGGACACTGCCTCTTGCTCCAGCTCTACATTTCTGAGAGGGGTCTCACTTAGAGTCCAGCTATAGCATATGGTATTTAAGGATGTATAATCCCATGCTGGCTATGTTAATTCTCAGTCTATACAATCCTAGTCACTCCACATACTTCCCCCTTATCCCTTGAAAATCAAAATCTAGATGTGGTCTCTGATTTGAATAGGCTTTTCTTGGGGAAGGGCTACTTTTTCCAAGGCTCAAAAAAAAGTCTTTCTGAAAAGAAGTATTTATTTAAGAAAGAAAGAAAGAAAGAAAGAAAGAAAGAAAGAAAGAAAGAAAGAGGAGGAAGAAGAAGAAGAAGAAGAAGAAGAAGAAGAAGAAGAAGAAGAAGAAGAAGGAGGAGGAGGAGGAGGAGGAGGAGGAGGAGGAGGAGGAGGAGGAGAAGAAGAAGAAGAAGAAGAAGAAGAAGAAGAAGAAGAAGAAGAAGAAGAAGAGGAGGAGGAGGAGGAAGAGGAGGAGCAGGAGGAGGAGGAAGAGGAGGAGGAGGAAGAAGAAGAAGAAGAGGAGGAGGAGGAGGAGGAGGAAAGGAAAAAGAAAAAAAAAACAAAACCACCACCACTAACAACAAAACCTTTCACTTGTCTGGACAACTGTGTGCAATTGCAAATGCATTCTATCATGTGCACTTTGATGCCACTGATCTGCAGATCAGTGGCATCAAAGTTTCCTGATGCAGTGTTAGAGGACTATGCCAATCCTAATGGGCTGACAGGCTGGGCTCTGCACACAGAGTTGCCACCACAGTGTAGAAATGAAGAGTAGAAAAAGACAAAGAGAGAGGCCCCATGCAGCTAGAGTCTAGCCTGTGGCTAGGGGAAGGGGCTAAGGAAGCCAGGGCTCTGGGGCTGAAGGCTAGGGAGGAAAGAACACTGGTATTTCACCCTTTAAGACACTAAGCTTAGTGCCTCCCTTGGTCTTCTCTCAAGCCTAAAGTTTCCCCTACTTCTTGGGTTTCTAGAGATACTGCAGAGAACTCTGCAGCCTCAGGGTCTCATTCAGCTGACAGCATTGACTAAGGGATAGTGCTGTTTGCATACTATGGAATGAAGCAAAGCAGAATTTTTATTACATTCCAATCAATCTACTAAGTAAAACAGAAATCTTTGAAATTACATTTTCTTTTCCTCATCAACATAAAAATATCATTAAAATATTTTGAAACCTATACCATCTGTAAGAACATGTACAGACAGACTTTTTTCTTGTAATTATCTGTTTAACAACCTAACTTATGCAGTATTTATGTTGTATTAGTCATTATAAGCCATCCAGAGATTATTTAAAATATGTACAGAAATGCATGGAGGTCTATGAAGACAGTGTCATTTTTGTGTCCTCGAAGTTTGGTGTCTGCGTGATTCTGTGACTAGTCACCCATGCAAACCGAGGGATAGCTGTAGTACTATCTCACTTCATGGGTGGATGAATACCACAGATGAGGAAACTTGCCCAGGCCACTTTTCAGGGAAGCAGAAGCAGTTTTCTACCCAGACCTGCTGCACAGAGAGCCCCAGGAATGAATCAGCAGGAGACGGGTGTCTGACCTAGAAGCCTGGACGCACAATTTTGAGTGCTGGGAACAAAGTCCACTCGGATACTAGCAAGAAGATGGAACCTACTCCATAAGGTTCCTTTGTAACTCGCAGTCTACAATCACTCTATCTTAGCCTGTCTAACCCTTTCTGAAGCAATCAACACCTGAGGGCCTGATGGTGTGAACAAAGAGCTGACACTACCTGCAAAGTAAGCCTAAGGCCTGACAACTGCAGATGTAGTATGCATAGATGGGGCTGGGTCAGTTCCAAGTTTAGTCTGAATATGGAATTGAGCCATTGACCTGATAGCCTCTAACTTCCCTGAATGTTTTCTGAGGTATAAGTAAAGGGAAAGTTTATTGATACTGGTTAAGCAACCTTCAGTCCTGTCCAATTTTCTCCAAGTTTGAAGATCACCAAAGGACCAGAGTTCTCATCAACAACAATCAGTTGCCTCTACCAGGGCTCATTTGTTAAACTCTGTAATCAGATAAGACCATCCCTGAACATCCCCTAATGACAATGCAAATATTCTAAAGTCTTAGGAACAGACAAGACAGAGAACAAGGAGAGAATGTGGACAGGAAGGAAAAAGAAAGAACTTCTTGTGTAGGTGAGGCTGCTTCCTTTCTAGCTGTAATATACATCTGTCTGCCTGTCTGTCTGTCTGTCTGTCTGTCTGTCTGTCTGTCTGTCTGTCTAGAAAAATCCCTCCTCATATTTGGTTGTATCTGAGCCCTAATAATAAACGACCATGATACATCTGTATTAGAATGAGTATTCAACCAAGGACCCCAGACCCATCACTTTCTCTGTGTTCAACGACAGAGGCTCCAGGAGTACCAGAAGAAGCAAGATGACATAGATTCTCATGAAGTAATACTACCAGAGGGCCAGGTAGTCTGCATGTGAGATAAGAGGGACTGGATACGGCTGTGGTCTCTTCAGGCATAGATGTCTAGATGGCTCACGCTGGAACAGTCCAGCTCCATGGAAGGGGTGACAGTTCCAACACCCTTTCTGGCAAGCAGTGTAATATCCAGTTTTTTCTTTTATTTCTCGCTGAACATTTCCTGCTTCTCTTATAGTTATACCGAAAGTGTGGATAAGACCAGGATGCAGTGACTGGAAGATAAAGAGGCAACATTCTGGAATTTTCTGCGTACCCCAATGAGTAATGATATCTTCTGGATTATAGAGAACACACAAGAGAGCAGAGGGTAGAAGTTTCTAGATGAAGTGCTCGTGCCACTGCTCATCTGGGTCACCTGCTTTTCCTTAAGAACCCAGTACAAACACTAAAGGAAAGGGAAGTAGACTTCTCTCCACTTCCTTCCTTCTGCACTCACAGCCGAGTCCCAATCACCATGGCTCTCCAAGGGAAGACAAAATCTTCCAGAAGGAGCTCCAATCCTTCAGCTTGCCAAGCAATCCATCATACCTTGGCATTTCCTTTGGTCTCTTCCCATGTGTATTTAAACTTCACAAATGTCCAAACTCCAAGTGAGAATTAAGCTCTTTACTGTGCAGAGGATTACTCGGAGATGAGGTAGAAAATCTCTAGAAACCCAGCACATTCACTTCAAAGTGGTTAGGTTTTATGACACGACAAAGACATGGACTGCAAACTTCTCCATGTATATGGGATAAAGCATGTAGCTTTTCAAAAGTACTTTTGATTTTGATTATGAGAGCACAGGGGAAACCTAAAAAGCACTTTGGAAAAATGTGCATATATAATTTTATATATTTTCCCACATTCCACATATGTATCCCATATATATCCTACTTTGTGTGTGTGTGTGTGTGTGTGTGTGTGTGTGTGTGTGTGTGTAATGGTTGGCCATGAAAACTTCTTTTGACATCACTAATTGAATTTACTTAACATATTTTATGAAGTCTTCAGATGCACTGTTTTGTCATGATCTGGCCCCTCACCTGAGCCACATGTGGAGAGTTCTTCCAGCTTCATGGCTCTGCCTGAAGGAAGCACGTATTTCTTCTTAGGTCCAAGAACTTACTCCAGCATTATGTAAGGCTCCTGGGGTTTCAAAAACTCTTTAACGCAGCATGGGAATCCTGTGCTCACACACAGGATGTCATATCCATCTATACATGCTCTCAGATTCTCAAGGGGCTTAAGGCCTTAGAAAAATCTATGAGTGAGTCTATCAATCAACCAAATCTCTTCATTTGAGCCCTTCTACTGTATCTGCCTCCTGGCTGTTTGGTTAACAGGCATGTGCCACTACACCTGGCTTAACATGTCTTTTCTTTTAAAGATTTATTTATTTTATTATTTTATGTATACAGTGTTCTGCCTGCATGTATATATAGATACCACGTGCATGCCTGCTGCTCAAAGAGGCCAAACAAATGCATCAGGTTTCCTGGATCTGGAGTTAAATGTAAGCAGTCATGTGGATGCTGGGAGTCAAACCTGGGTCCTCTGCAAGATCAACATCTGCTCTTACCCACTGAGCAGCTCTTCAGCATGGCTTAAAACATCTTAATCATAAGCTTGCTTAAGAAATAAAGAATAGTTTAATGTATTCAAGAAGTTCAAATATTAGAGCTGGACATTGATGTTTATATACTGTAAGTATGTCTTAAAAAAAACATATTTGAAAGTAAGTATTTACCAAGCTTAATGGGGTCTTAAAACAATTGGGTTTTTTTAAAGTTCTAGATTATTTTATTTTAAATTATTTACTATTGATTTACATACAAACCCTTGCTTTTGTTGATAATTGAGGGAGAATCAGTTTGACTTCTATCTAAATTACCACACATGACAGCATCAGAGTCATCTGATTTGCATTGCACTCAGAACAGGCGACAATATTCTTATGTATCAAGTAGAAAACAGTTCCTGTTGAGACAAGTTCATGTCAGCACTAGATGGACTCATGTTAGGAGTAACGATAAGTGAAAGACATTATTCCAAAAACTGGGCAAATGGTGTTTCCTAGCCAGGCACCAAGGAAAGGCAGGCTCACTAAATCTGCAGATATGTAGACGATCTTGTGTCTCCCCCAGGCTACGGCTTCAATTCGGAGGTTCTAGTTACCTGCTACTATATGCAGTTCAAAATATGAAATATAAAACTCTTAAAAAAGAATCGTGAGATTCTTTAGAGAACTTGGATTGCAGTATATTACTTTGATCATTTTTGATCATTGCTAATTTTATTATATCTAATTATAAAGTAAACTTTGTCATAGTTGTGTATGTAAAGCAAAACCATAACAAATGCAGAGTTTAGTACCATCTATTTGCACCATCGGGATCCACTGAACAGGTTGGCCCATATTCTTTGTGGATAAAGAGAATGCCTTGTTACCCAGTAATTTCGATATGGGTACAGGCCAGGTTTTGAGCTGTCTACACTGAAATGTTTCTCAATGACCATGTACCTCCTTGTCTTCCCTGAAGTTATTGATACAGAGCTCTCCCTGATTCCTTCTCCTTGTCTCACTCTGTGTTACTGATATAAACAACTGTCAAAATAGTTGATGCTATTGTCATTATCGCCCTGTATTTCTAACTCTGGACTGTTCCTCCTTTCTTGATAGGAGAAACGTATTCTTCATATTTTTGCATCTATTATCTGTAGCCACAGTAGACACTGAATAAATATGTGGTCTGGATAAAAGAGAAAGGGTCCTTTATAAAAACATGAACAAATACAAAAATGTAGGAAAAGAAAACATGACTTGGAAAGACCCTTTATCTTGAAAACTGTGGTTCAAAAAAGGGACTTTGATTTTGCCAGATTGTAGTTAGTGGTTTCTGTGACTATGACAAAGAGACTGTGAAACTCAGCCGAGGGTTTAGTGTTCTGTCTAATGAGCTTGCTAGAGATCAGACACGTCATCCGCCAACCCTCAATGCACAGCATGCTTGGGAGAGCTAGATCTGTAGCTACAAGCCTGCCTGGCAGCAGCCTGTGGGGTCCTGCTGCTCTATCTACAAGAGGCCTCCACCCAGCAAACGGCTGGTAAGACTTTTCATCTTTCTTAACAATTAATGCCTGAGTGTGGCGTGTTTGGGTTTCAGGGGAAAGGTTTAAAGCACTAAGGGAGAGTCACTCTTGGTTGCATCATAAACACTAATTAGCTGGCATTATTTCCAAATAGCCTTTGATTAAAGTCTTTGAGGTAGTGACAGGAAAGAACAACATGGTCCAAATCTTCATTCATCAAACAAAACAAACTCTGAACAGAACAGTCATTACTTGGGGCACATGGGCAGAAAAGCAGACCCACTAAGCACAGGCCCTCATTGGACATCATCTAAAGATAAGCTAGAGAAATGTCCAGGCTTGAATAAGGTAGGGGGCCTCAAAGCACCTAGATTTAGAAGGGTTCAAAAACATTCCTCAAAGAGCCAATGGGAAGTTCCGTGTCCTCTACAGATGAAGCAGACAATAATAAACCGTGGACCGGATGACAAGGCAGGGTCTCCTGCTGGCAAGTGTTTACTAGCCCGAAGCTGTAGAGTTCAAACCTACAGAAGGCTCCCACTTCTGCCTCCCTCTTCCTGTTCCCCTGCTTATTGCTTGCTCTCAGAATCCTGAACCCCAGAGTCCTAGGCTGCCGCTCCAACTCATGTCTATGCTGTCCATCTTGTTCCACCCCTCTCCTCTTGCATCTTAGTAAGATCAAGGGCAATGCTGATGGCAATAAATTACCCTCTAATGCAAAAGCACTCAGTCCTGTGATTGCATTAGCTGAGTGATCAGAGCGAGGCAATAAATAAAAGACTTTGTGCCTGGGGAGGAGCTGTTGAGGAGGGACTCAGGAGGCATCGGTCCAGGTATCTTTGAACCAAGTCACTTTGCCTTCTGCTGGGACCTAGTCAGATTCCCTTGAATTTACTCTGGGGTGAGGCTTCTTCATGTCAGACACTGTACTTGATTCAGTGGATGAAACCACCAGGACACACCCCTCCCACATTCCTCCCTCCAAATACACACACCCCTACCCCCATGCCAATCTCTGGGAAATTCATCCTAGATAAATCTAACAGCTACATGGAAGGAAACGTAAGTTCAGAGAAAATCGACCCAGGCCTCCCAACCAGTTCTTCATTCTTTATTCCCAGCTTCATGTGCCCACGACTAACTACAGCCCAGGACAGTTCTGCAAGCTTGCACTCCACTCTGGAGTTGGTAGAAGTCTTCCTCCTGCTTCTGTCCCATTCCCTGAGAAAATAAGATCTGTCTTCCCAGGCTGTAACTCCAGGTTGAACCTTCCTTGTTCCACATGGTAAGGCATTTCTGCAGAACCAGACTTGGCAGCTTCCTTAACGAAGCTAAAGGGATTTTCTTCACCTAATTTTGTCCCAATCCAGACAACAAAATTATCTGACTCTGATATCACATTAGTCAGAGGTTTGAGCGACACGGCTTGACCTCCAAACATATTAAGGTCTTACAGTTTGATGCCAGTAATTAACCTGGATTAATTAAACTGCAACCGTTTACTTACAAGTACACAGTTGGGAGTGGGTGAAGTCAAATAAATTTAAATAGTGAATGAGGAATTCAGAAAGTGCACAATCAGTACTGTACATATGCCACCAAAACAGACACCCTATTCAAGACACATAATTGTCTCACCATTGGTGGCAGACCAAACACAGATTAAAAAGTAAAGTCCTTGCACCTAGGTGGGAATTTGGACCATTCGTTCCTGACTGGTGTTCATACTGTTTGTTATTGATGAGCTGGAAGATAACTTGCAACAGTCTGATCCATTAATGTAAATGTTTATAAAGATTCTACTCTTCATCCCAGATTACTCCCCTCTACAGCAGTGGTCCTCAAATGCCAGACTGAAGACACTTTGGATGATGGATCTGAGGTTGGGGAAGGATGTTACTGGGGTTCAGGGAGGTCAGAGATGCCATTTCAACATCCTGCCATGGCCAGGGCAGATAACTTCAACAAATCTTACCCAGATGAAAGAATCCACAGTGCCAAAGATGCGTGACTCTGCTGGGAATATTTATCATCACTACAGCAAAATACCTGACAAGAACAACTTAAGGAAGGGAGGGAGTAAGGAGGGAAGGAGGGAAGGAAGGAGAGAGAGAGGAAGAGAAGGAGGGAAGGAGGAAGGGAGAGGATGAAGGGAGGAAGAGAAGAAGGGAAGGAGAGAGGGAGGAAAAAGAAGAGATTATTTTTTGGCTCACATATTAAAGGCGGTACAGTCCATCACAGTAGGGCAGGCACAATGGCGGGAATGTGAGGCAGCTCACATTGAATCTTCAAAGAGCAATAAATGTTGGTGTTCTGCTTGGTTTTTATTCAGTTTTGGGTGCCGAGCCTTTAAGGGGGAGAGTCTTCACACATCAACCAAATCTCAAAAGTACCTCACAGACATACCCAGAGGTTTGACTGGTAAGTTACTCCAGATCCTGCCAATTTGGCCACTGATATTATTATCTACCACAGCAATCAACTAGTTCTGAAGAATCCACTGGGCATGTAAAGCACATTGCCCTCACCCTTGTCCAAGTTTGTCCATGACCTCAACTCTTCCAGGTCCCTTGATGAGGCTGTTTAACATTCAATATAGAATTATCTGTCCAAAAACCATGTTGTCACTCTAAACCATGACCAGATATTGGATGGCTCTCGATTTTCTATTCTATGGGAAACATATCTCAGTATGGCACAGAGAAAGAGATGGCAGGCAGAATCCCACAAGCCTCAAAACAAGCCCTTGAAGTTGTCAGAAGGGACCTAAGCCAGAGTTGGATGAGATTTTTTTCCCATCTGTTTAGTTCAGATCAATAAGTGGACTGATTGCCTAGGTTGGAGAGTTAACCACACTGGACACATTACATGTAATATATTAATATGATATGCAATGCATATCATATTCTTGTATATGATAAAGGGATTAGCTATCCCTTTTTGAGCAACAACAGTGACCTGTCACCTTCAGATCCTAGTGAATGTTGTCAGGTACAGGTGACCATGAGTTCATCAAGGCTTGATGGTCTAGCCACAACAGAACAGTTGGAGTATCCGTGCTATGTACAGTGACAACAAGACCAGTTGAAAGAAAACAGTGAACAGAATCTATGTGGCACAGGATATCAGCAAGCACAAGTGTGAGGTGGACAGAGGGAGAATCTCTTACATAAGCATGTGAGTCCCTCATACCAAGAACGATCACTGTCTTACATGTAGGTGTTTAAAGAATGACTTACAAATATGGCCAACTGGGCACAAGCGTGTAGGCCAATAATCCCAAATACTTCAGAGGCTAATGCAGAGAGATCAGATATGCAAGGCCAGCCTGAGCTACAGAGCAAAGCCAAGGTCAGCCTGAGCTACAGAGCAACCTGATCAACTCAGTAAGACTCTTTGTTAAGACTCAAAAACAAACAAACAAACAAAAATCAAACAAACAAGTGGCTGCAGATATATTTCAATGGTAGAGTACTTATCAAGCCTGTACTGGGCCCTAACTTCAACCCCCGGTATAGCTAAAAACAAAATAACAGCAGCAGCAACAACAAAAATCCCTAGGAACTTTCAGCCATCATTTTTGAGGCACAATATCAAAAGCAGTGTCCCCTGATGTTGAGGGACAAGATCATTTGGTCCATAAAAGGCCTGTATCCTATTAATATCAATTCCTCTCTTTTCTCAATGCTGAGTTGGGTCACTGTAAAGGCTACTTCTTGAACTTTCATTCTTACCTGTACAGCTCCAAAGTAAAATGATACTGATATTCTGATGTGTCTCCTGAAACCCTCCAAAAATCCATGATAGCTAATCAAAGTGGGAAGATGCTGAGCCTGGTGAGAGCTAAAGAAGGGTGGAAGCCCAGTGAGGTGGGGGAGCAGGAATGTGGACCTTTTGCAGGTACAAATCCCCCAGGCACCTTGACTTCCTCCTCTAGTTCAGAACTTGGTTAATAATGAAGCCAAAACTTCTTGGTGGGCCTAAAAGCAGGAAAGAATTATTCTGTGGATGCTGAATTTTCACCTTTGCTCTAGATTACACTCTGCCTCTTGCTGGATCCATTTGGGGGGTTATTGTACTTCCCGTGTAGGAAAGAAAAAGGGCCTAGGACTCAGTGCGCTGCTTCAGCTAACACCTGGGACAGATCAGTCTCTGTGCCCAGGCTCATTCTGTGTGAGTCAGCACAGATGGGCCCACCCTATAATCAAAGAATGATTTATTCTGGGTCCCTGAACCCACAGCAAAACATTAGATAACAACCAGCCTATTAATGAGAGATGAAAGTGTTATTTTTAGATTAGGTTAACCTAGAAAAAAACCTTGACTCATTTTTGGCTTGCTGAGGTGACCAAGATATATCTATTAACAGATTACCTGTTTGTGTGTGTAGCAGGGCTCAGGTTAACATGTGTGAGTCTACTCTCCTAACTGTGGCATTTCAAAATGGATGCAGGTGACCACAGTACCTAAGAGTCACCTCTGCAGACAAGAAGCTTTCTCTTTCCTTGTAGAAAACATCTTGAAGTTGCTTCTAAATGTTGCACGGAGCCAGGCCTGTTGGGATGGCTCAGGCTCAGTACATTCCACATTCTGATAGTGCTTCCCACTGAGCAGGCATCTGCTTCCCTCCTTCAGCTCTCTCTGACAGTGGAAGATGACAAACGCAGACACTATGATACTGTGTAAGAGCGACAGCGCTGCTGGGTGCCAGAGAAAGATTTTAATTAAGAGTTTGTTGTTTCTCAATTCCCACATGGAGCTAATCTATGAAAAAATGAAAAATAAGGAACAGGATAATTTCATTGGAAAACTACATCTTCCTTGTTGTAAGTATCTTCAGTACCTCTGACAACTAAGTAGACAGAGCAGTGAGCCCATTTGACAGATGTGAATTGAAGTCAGGCAGGCCATCCTCATAGATGATTTCATATTGATCCTGAAATGAAAGTTCAGTTTTTCTCATTTTAAGGCCAGTATTGTAGCTTCAATCATATACATTTTACAATCTGAATAAACTGAAAGAAGCCAAAGAAAAACAAGTAATTGCAACTCTGGTATAGGTTACTGATAAGGGACTTTCATTGCTGGCTCAACCAACCACTCTGCTCCTAAGTGCTTTTGCTAAACAAAATAAGAAGCTAGGTGTTCAATGGCAACAGATTATGATCAAGCCAGCCAGCAGTACTTCAGATATTCAGATCAATATTCCAGAGCAAAACCCAAAAATAAATAAAGACTTCCAAGTCTACCATTCTTCTTTGCTTTTCTCTATGAAGCATTTGCTATTTTATGCACACAGGCACACATGAGCATGTGCAAACACACACACACACACACACACACACACACACACACACACACACTGGGGACAGTATTTGAAGAGCTGGCACAGAGTTTTCCAAAGCAAATCATTGATACACACATCCCACGGAGCTCTTCAAAACTGGAGCAGTATGAACACAGCAAGGTAAAGACACAGTAGATTTGTTAGAATTATATCATCAAAGGTTTGATAATCTGAACATCAATAATAGAGAGAAATGTTACAGATTGCAGAGGATGAGAACTGGAGGTGGAGACAGGAACTGACAGACTTCTTGAAAGAACAGTTGAATCAAGATGATGTGTGCATGTGGAAGTCACAGGAAAACCTCAGATATCTTTCTCACTTCAGCCTCCTTGCTTTTTAAGACAGCATCTCTCTTTGTCCTGAAGATCGCCAGTGGGTTAGGATAGCTGGCAGGTAAGCCCTGGGGATCTCCCTGTCTCCACCTACCCAGCACTGGGATTCCAAGCACATAGCATGCACCACCAAGACCAGTGTTTACATGAGTTCTAGGGTCAGGTCTTCATGCTTGCAAGGTGAGAATTTTTCCAACTGAGACACCACTCCAACCCTATGAGTAACACCTAGAAAGGCAGAAATGAAATTGCTGTAAAATTCTAGATGCAAGGCTGGGAAGATGGCCCAGCAACTGAAAGTACGTATTGCTATTGCAGAGGACATGAGTTTGGTTCCCAGCACCACATTGGGTAGCTCATAGCTACTTGCAACTATGGATCTGATGCCCTCTTCTGGTCTCTGTGGTCACTGTCTTAGTTTGGGTTTTACTGTTACTGTGAAGAGATGCCATGAACAAGGCAACTCTAATAAGGACAACATTTAATTGTGGCTGGCTTACAGTTTCAGAGGTTCAGTCCATTATCATCAAGACAGGAACATGGCAACATCCAGGCAGGCATGGTGCAGGAGGAACTGAGAGTTCTGCATCTTCCTCTGAAGGCTGATAGCAGAATACTGGCTTCCAGGCATCTAGGATGAGGATCTTAAAGCCCACATCCACAATAACACAGTTACTCCAACAAGACCACACCTACTCTAACAGGGCCACATGTTCTAATAGTGCCACTTCCTGGGCCAAGCATATGCAAATCACCATAGTCACTTAAACTCATGTGAACACAGACACACACACAAACACACACACACACACACACACACACACACACACACACACCCCTAAAAATAAAATATATTTTTATAAAAAACCTAGATGTATAAAAATATATTATAAAATGTAGACCAGTTGAATCATTGCAGTCACCTCTACTGAGAAGTAGCATAGGTGATAAGGTTATTTATATAAAACCCAGATGATTTATATTACATACCATTTATCTTTTATTTTCCCACTAGAATATCTAAGAGTAATCTAAGTTAAAAATAAGAAATTATTCTGAAGAGCAATTGTACAGGGGTAACCAACCTACAAGCCCACAGGCTGCATATGACCAAGAGTAGCCATGAATGCCATCCAGTGAAAATTCACAAACTTACTTTAAATATTTTGAGACTTTTCTGCAATTGGTAATGGGACAGAATGATGCTCAATGTGTGAACTTTCAGATGAGAGTGTGTGTCAGTGCCACAACGTTTTGAAAGGCATTACATTTTTCTTGTTCCTATTCATAATTGGAAGGAACCTTTGTCTTCAAATCTACAAAATTCTGTATGTAAGTAAACTGTTCAATTTGAAGCATATGAAAATTAACTTCTTTAATTTGACATAGCATCACTCAAAGCTGGGACAGAGAAGGAGATACTTTCCCTCTTGGTACTGTATTTCTAATGTTGCAGTGCTGGTCAGAAGATGCTCACAGAGAGGCCAGCAGATATGCAAGGATTCCTCTGGGCGTGCAGAAACTAAAGCTTAGGGTATCTGGAAATATAAGGGCCTTGTTTTACAGAAGTTGGCACCATGCTTAGGACAATGGTGACTTTGGCACTAGACATACCCTCCAGACCACCTTACACAGCCATCACATGCAGCTAATGCTAGTCTGGTACCTGCTTCTAAGAACTGTGAAGATCTAATGAGAGCATGAATATGAAGAGCCCAGTACAGAGCATGATTCTAAGTCAGCACTGATAGGAGTGGGCCTCTTTTGTCTTGCATAGACAGATCAGCTAGGAGGAAGATACTGAATGTCCATGTATAACCTGGGACTTGGGCAACACTACCAGGGAAGCTGTTTGTTGCTCTGAGTATAACTAACAGAAGTATCATGTATGTACACATGCTGGCTTCCCTATTGTACGAGCTGTGAAGTTCAGTTGCCTTAGAAATGGGGTAGGTGTTAGTGTTCCATTAAAAAAATAAGCATATTGCTGAGAATTTATAGGAAAATGCATTAATTAAGTACCATCTGAGCCACCCACACTGTGAACAAGGATTCTGGCAACAAAGGGGTTATTCTTGCCAAGTCCCTGCCAAATGCAATTTCCTAAGTTAGTTGTTTTTTTGTTTTGCTCTGGTTTGGTATTGAGTTTTGTTTTTGTTTTTGTTTTTGTTTTCTACTCAGATCCTAAACAATAGGAAAGCACCCTTGCCATGGACCAAAAAGCTCTCAAAGCTTGTGTAAAATGAACTTACCTGCCCTGGGCTCCAGAAAGTCTTTGATAAAAACAATACAGAGACATCAGCTTGCTAGAATCTTCTGTGCTGAGCAAAGTCAGTCATGGAGGACATTGTGGAGAAAACACTGATCATGAAAGAAGGTGTGCACAAAAAGATAGATAGATGGATAGGTACTGGATGGATGAAGAGACGCAGACACCTTGGTCATACCCCTTAGCCAGTGAGGATGCGTCGTGGAGCACTACGCTCCAACAGCTCGAGCACACATACACATCCTGGTAGTCCAGGGACTCTCAGAGGGACCAGCTTGGCCATAGAGAACACTATGGTCTGATACCATCAATGGTCACGCCTCTGAAGGACCAACACCTTATTCCAAAGCCAAAAGGAGTGAAAAAAATGAAGAAGTGAGCAAGTGAAGAACAGAAGACAGAAAAAATGAGGCTTCAGAGCACTAGCGGATGGGCAGTGACCGCTACCAACACCAGGGCAGAGAAGACATGCTCACCCAGAAACTGGAGAAGAATGGGAGTGAAGGAGCCCATGGTGGCTGACAGTGGTCAGAGTCCACCTTCTGCCTCCAACACAGGTAGAATTGCTAAGTTCATTCGCAGACTTTGGGCCAGGCAGCACAAGACAGAGATTCCACAGAGGAAGGATATGGACAAGGTGGGCTTACGACAGTCCAGCCAGTGGAGGTACAAAAAGAACCCCAAAGCAAACCCAGCCATTCCCCTGAGCCAGCTACAGATGTTGAGAGTTTGGGATCACCAATGGCTATGCTTGCAGAGTTGAACAATTGAGAAGAGTAGCCTATGAGAATTCTGGGAGAGATTTCCACAGCTTCTCTCTCTTGCTGTCCTTGTTCTGTGTTCAAGACATCTGCAAGGAAGAAGGGCTCTATGGGTGGAAGGGCTCCTGTCTGCTCAGGTTGGCAACTAAGTCATTAGTGGCAAGGACACCTGCCTGCAGTAGGAGGGAGAAATAGCAGAAAGCAACTCATGTGTGCTGGTATACTCAACGTTCCCACAGACAAAGTGGAAAGACCTTAGTCACAGAATGAACTCAGAAGGAAATTGTGTGTGTGTGTGTGTGTGTGTGTGTGTGTGTGTGTGTGTGTGTCCCAGATCAAAAGCTGCCAAAGTACTACCTAGCTAAGCACTCCAGCATGGTTCAAAAGATGTGTTTCTATATAACTTAACTGAGTCTACAACAAAGCCCAAGAATATTTAAAGGGATACAACAAACAGCTGAAACTCTACGAAGGATATGATGCTCAGTTGGTGGAACACTTGCCTAGCGTGCATGGAGCCCTGGGTAATCCTAACTACTGAATAATCCCAGGACTCAGAAAATGGCAGCAGAGGAATCAGAGAGAGGTTCAAGGTCAGACTTGGCCACAAAACAGTTTCAACATAAGCTAGGGCTTTATAAGACTGTCTCCACTCTCCCGGATCTGAGGCCTGAAGCAGACACCCGCCTGGGCTGCTTCTGGGGGCACCGGATCCCTCCTGACCCATCCTTGAGGGTGCAAGGAACCCAGAGCAGTAGAGAATTGTATATTGCAGAATGCACAGCCTTGGTGTATCTACTCATCAAGCAAAACGAGTGGACCTATTCAAACCTCCGGTGTCTGGGAGTTCCATCTGGATGCAGTGAGGACACAGCGTCGGAGGCTTATGAATTTACTCTTCCCCCCACCCCTCTTCTGATGTCTCAATGCCCATAATCAGCTTGAAGAAGTTAAAGAAGAGTCAGCGCCCCTATTCCCCGGGCTTGGGGACTAAGGTGGTTAATATGGGGCTGTCTCTCTGGGAAACAGCAGTGATTTTGTTGGAACAGGGAGGATTAGCAAGGATTTATGGCATAGCCATAACCTATTGGTAGATATCTGTATAATTTAGTATCAAGATGAAGTTATAATTTCTTAAATGGTACAAAACTCACTTGGATTTCAAATTTAAGGTTTTCGTTGGTATAAGCTTCTTATCGATATGAAAGTGAAATGAATATACTCTCATGGGCATTGTGCCTGTATAACACATTTATAAATACAAGACTTAGACCCAGTCCTTCTTTAACTTTTTTAACTGACTTGGGATGATTAGCCTGTGAGTTAAGCGACTATAGCAAATTCATGACTTTGAGTTTATTGTTAGGGTGTTTTCTATATTTCATTTAGAAATAGCTGAGAGAAGATAACAGACAGCAGTCCAGGTTACCTTACATGGATAGTTGGATTTCAAAACGTCAGAAATCCATAGAATTGATGTCACAAATATTTCTATATTAATGTTCATTTTGATTAGAGACCTGTCTGCTCCTGACAGCTTCCTGTCTTGGATTCTAAGAAGAAATTGAGCATCCTTGGAGTTACTCCAGATGTGGTGAGACAGCCACCAGGCAAGGATTGCCTCTCTCCATCTACAGAAAAGGACACACTTGCAGAATAGTCGACCGATTATATCTGCCTAGACAGAGTAACCAGCCCTTAATAATTCTGCAGCACTAAAGTCTGTCAGATGAGTTTGGGCCAGAAGGCTGAAGATTTGATGCTCCAACATTCGGTAGTATAGGGGTTGTCCAGGTGTTCAGCGGTCTCTATAAATTGGCTAAGTTTTAGAAGCTATGCTTATTGCTTCCCATAAATTCAGTTAATTTAGTCATTCTGGATTTCTGACGGCATTGAAGACCTATAGACTCATAGCCAATCCAGGCTATTTACCTTGAGAGAAAAGATCTGAGTGGAGGGTTCTCAGCTGACATCTATTCTAAAGCCAAGAAAAAGCCAGATTCAAAACTAAGTGTTCTAGTCAAGAGAGAATACAGAGGTTCTGGCTAGTCAACAAAAGGATGGACTGGGTATTAAGACTATCTTGTACCTCACTGGTACAAATAGGAATAATTATGCTCTAATTGTATTCTGAGAGAAAAGCTTTATTTTAACAGGAAGGGTAATATGTAGGAGGAGCTAAGGGGAAAGGAGCACCGAGAGGAAAAGATGGAGTAAGGAGAGGAGAAGATGAAGTAGATGAGAAGCTCGGTAATGAAAGAGAAAAAGAGAGAGAAAGAGAGAGGGGGCATGGAGGCAGAAGTTCACATGTCTCCACTAGTCAAAGATAGTTTATATAGCTAGGTTGGGTATTAGGTTACACTTCTGATTGAGCATTACCATACTTACAAAGCCCTTGATTAACATTTAAAAAATTGTATAAAAGCCAAATGGAAAAGGGGGGGCACAGGATAGGGGTTTTCTAGGGAAGGGAAATGGGGAAAGGGATTGGCATCTGAAATGTAAATAAAATAATAAATAATAAAAAAAGACTCTGTCTCCAAATAAATTAATTAACTAAAATGAATTTTTAAATATTAAAAATTTTTTTAATGCATGGACCAATTATCAGACATGCAAAATACCAAGGATATATAATCCATGATATGGGGGGGGGTTGTTATTATAAATAGATCCAGATATGACACAGATAAAATAATTAGCACATTGGGATATTAAAAGGTATAATATATTGTTATACAGTCAACAATATGTTGCTTATATATTAGTTTTAATATATAAGAATTAAATTAAAAATCCATACAAACATTTGAACATGTCCTAAATTCTGAAAATTATCCCCTCCCCAAGCTTGAGGTATCTCTACAATTTTGAAAAGGAAGATGACAGCATTAAATGTCATCATCTGGACTATCATACCATCTATTGTCCAGTAATAATCATCTTGAGACCCCACTCATAAGCTGAGTGTCTAGAGCAGTGGTTCTCAACCTTCCTAAGGCTGCGTCCCTTGAATACAGTTGTTTCTGTTGTGATGACCCCCAACCATAAAATTATTCTCATTGCTACTTCATAATTGTAATTTTGCTACTGTTATGAATCATAATGTAAATATTTTAGGAGATCAAGGTTTCCCACAGGGGGTCGTGACCTTGGTGTTGAGAATCACTGAATTAGATTGTCTGTACTGGGTTTAGCAAGAGTAAACCATAGGCAGGAGACTGTAGTACATGACCATCAAAGACGATTGCCAACTAAAAAACTTTGTCTTAGATGCCTTTCAGCCTCTTAGACATCTTAGCTGTACAAACAATAACATACTACAAACCTTCCTGAAACTGGTTTATGCTCCAGAGATACTCCTATTTGCTACATGGATAACTTGGACCACTCTCTGTGTTGCATTTGATTGCACCAACAGACTCAGGGTTGGACTTCACTGTCTTTTCCCAGGTCACAGCTAGCTAACCTCTGCCACACAGAACCTACTGCTCAGTGGAAGCTACAGTAAGAGTACACTGAAAGGTATGCTCCCCTCCTTGAGGTAGACCCTATAACCTTCCAGAAGCCATATCAGTACCTGCAACTCAACATAAAAGTGCCAAGCACATTGTGACACAGGTGATGCTTGCCTTTCAGGACACACTCATGGTAGCTAAAGCCAAGGTGTGTGGAGCATGGCAAAAATCCCCTGAGACTGTCAATGTTCTAAATTATCCACCTAAATAAGTCAAAATATCATTCATTGCCAGAGAGAAATCTGATCTCTTGAAAGGTAAGAAACCAGCCTCATGAAACCTTAATGTCCCAACTGAGTGGTGAGAAATGTCAATCCGAGAGCATTGTGCAAAAGACACTGGGTGTGTTGGGGCCTGGGTGTCTTGTTATTTCAGTGCTACTCTGTTCCTCAGAATAATGAGATTATCACAGATCTTGACTTCATGTTATGACCTGATGGAAATTCAACCTAAACCTGTCCAAGAGCATGTGATAAACCAGACCAGCCTAGAGCTCAGTTGTCACCACCTTTTCAAAGAGAGATGTCTTAATTAAAAAATTATAAGCTAGACGTCTGCCAAGGACTCAAACAGAACATCAAAAGGATAGGGAAAGTTGTCTTTCTGAGACCATAAAAGACAGGTCCCAGATTGGGGGACAGCTACATAAAACCACATGGAATAATCTCCCAAGACCTGGTGAGTGGATAGACTTGAAGCTGGTCCTTTATGAGGCACCAGTCCCATTTAGTGAAAGACTCAAAATACATATGATCACGTATATAAGCACACCTCCTCTTCCCACTCCTCTGCCTTCTCTTCAAAAGCAGCCTGTCCCAGCATGTGAGAAAACATACAGAACATGTTGAGCTCAGATATGAATCTGGATCCTATGAAAAACAGCCAAACACAAAAAAGTTGCACCTTTTCTGCAACTGACAATATTCTGGATCCCTCAATACCTTTCAGAACTAACTCAGAAAAGGCTACCAACAGAAGGCAATTCAAACATAGGGGCTACCTTGGCATACATGTTCAATGTCCCCAGCACTTGGTGGAAGATGCAGCAGCAAGAGTGGAGGCTGAATTTTAGCATCAGAAGTGTTGATATACTAAAAACCAATAAATGTTGACCATAAAGGCAGAAAGAAAAAGCTTCTTCATCCAGTAATATATTGACAGTGACCTTTAAGAGGCATGGCCTACTGGAAGTTAGGTCATTAGAGCACTACCCCTGAAATTGACATTGGGACAGCAATGTTTTCATTTCTCTTCTTCCTTTTTGGTTACTTTGAGATGGTCACTTTCCTCTGCCGTGTGCTTCCACTGAAATGTATTGCCTTGCCACAGACCCAAAGGCAGAGGGCCTGGCAACCATAAACTAAAATCTCTGAAGCTGTAAGCCAAAATAAATCTTTCCTTTTGTTAAGTAGAGTCACCCATGGATTTTGTCATAACAATGGGAAGTTAATTAGTACAGTAAGGCTATGTAATAATTCTATGCCAAGTAATGTTATATAGAACACAAACACATTCCATGGAAGTAAAAGTCTAGCTCATTCATTAGTGATATACGGGACTTTCTCCAACAAAATTTACCAAGTATTATTTCTAACAAGAGAGTTAATGAAAAGCAATGGTCTCTTGTATCTTTGAGGGAAAAAAAAGGACAAAGATTCCAGATTTTTATCAACAAATTCAGAGAATTCTGGTCTTCATTTAAATTATTGGGGGTCTTGACATTGTTTTCCACAGCCCATAAATAAATAGTTATCCCTATAGGAAGCCTACACCCTTTTTATTGGCCATGTAACAATAGTATCAGTTTGGCAGCCACACAATCCCTTTTATGACCCAGTGAGATAGTTTCCCATCTGGCTACACCAGGGGCTTGGCTGAAAGAGTTAAAGTGCAGTAAGAGAGCAATGAACACTATTCACTTGAGCTGAGGAAACAACAACTGTCCACAAGAGAAGCATATTGATGGAGTGTATCCACCCTCATCACCAGGAATGCCAATTGTAGGTCAAGGAGGAAGCAAGCCCTAGGGACAAGGCAGTCAACTAGATGTTAGGACACATGGGTACCAGCTCTACCTTCCTCGCTAACCACCTGGGGCTGCTGAGAAGATCAAAGCTCTGAGGGGGCTCTCCCTTGCTTTGTCTATAAAGATCCTTTCAACTCTAAGTTAATGTTTCAGGCATCTCTTGCAACAGCAGAGTCACCTGGCCACCATCTGTACAATGTGGAGGTTACTAACCTTCTTTCCAAATGACAGCCCAGTAAACTCTAAGTTGGACTAAAGAATCCACAATTGACGAAGAAGCCAAAGCTGAGTGTGGAGAGCAGTCGCCAAGATAAGAGGACACAGATCACTTCCACATCATATTGACATCAATGAAGTCTTCAGTATTGCTCAGCATTTTCCAGAGAAGACCTGGTTGCCATGAACCAGTGGAAAGTCAGATCCCAACAGGACAGTTCTTTGATACTATCTTCACTGAGCAGCCTCAAAAATTTCCTCAAGAAAACAGCTCAGAGTGTTTTGATTTGGCAGCCAAATGCCAGACAATTTGTTAATAGGGCAGGAAAGCATAAGCAAAAAAAAAATCAGAGCCTTAAAAGAAACCTACATGGGAATGAGCCTCAAACAACAACCATCAGGAGTATTAGCAAAGAGCCTTTGACCAGAGAAGCAAGAGGAGTGTGATTCAGATACCAACACACGTCATCAATGTGCAAAAATCAAGACTGAATGATACTGGAGTAAGGATAAGTCAGTTAAATGAAATATGGCATAAGATAAATTCCCAATTTGTAGGTGATTATATCTATGTTAGTGTGACTGTGTATGCACGATAGCTATATAGCAAAGTCTAAGTTGTTTAATTAAAGGGGAAATGGATTGTTTAACAAAGGACTCATACCTAACTCATATCAGACACCAAAATAAATGTCAAATGGATGACAGAATGACACACTGAAATTGTCAATAAACAAATTACAAGGCAATATAGATAAATTCTCATCCTTACTAAAAGGTAGTGTTTCTAAGGACAATTATGGAAGACATAATAAAGCCAAAATGTAGGACTGAATAGATAATACATGATAGTGCCAACCAATGTGAGTTAATGATATTTTTATATAAAAAACCTTCATGTTATTGCATTGATGCCCACTTTTCAAGTACATATAAAACACTCATCGTGGTGGCCTACACCATCACATAAATCTCAAACAAAATGTGCTGTGACACCACACTAGAATTATGTTAGGGATATATGAATGAAAAGTTTTCTGGGAACATCCCTAAATGTTCGAAGACAAAATAGTTTATTAATTCATAGACAAATAAATGAGAAAATCATAAAGAGTATTTTGGAGCTTACTGAAAATGAAAACAGCTCATAAAGTTCTGAGACGCAGCTACAGCTGTATTTAAAGGAACATTCACACCGTGGCTATCAGTGCACAGCAAACCAATGAGAGAAGAGCAATTGTTCAATGGTCACAACTGACGTGAGAATGAGGGTGCAGATGAGTGAGAAGGGAGGGTGTGAACAGAAAAAGAGGTGAAAGAAATATGCTGCCTGTTTTAGCTGTGTGACGTCAGAAGTTTTAAAAAAAAAACGATTTTCTGAAAGTGACATTGATTTCCTTCAATATATGAGAAGATATCTACGAATATGACTAGATATCTACAAATGGGTAGTGTGAAATGTGGTAGAGAACATAGGGTGCAAGAGAGGAAACAGAAAATTCAGTCTAGCCACAGAAGCCAGAGAGTGGAGGGCCTTCTGTGGCAGAATGAGAAGTGTGATCTTAGTCCAGCAGACCTTGGAAACCTCTGAATTTTTTCCAGCAAGTAATAACATAGATAAAACTAAAGGTTGACTGTGATGTTCTGTAGAATAGAACTTGGCGGCAAACAGGAAATGGCGTGAGGAGGAGATGGTCTGATTGAGCACATCAATTAAAGAAATATAATCCAAGCCACAGATGCAAAAGCTAGGCTGCTTCAAGAAATGTCAGTGGGGTTTAAAACAATGGCAGTGATTGAAGTAAATGCTTACCCATTAGGAGATGCTAAAGAAAAAACATTCTCAAAAAAATAGAACCACTACCCAAATCAAACTTGGATTTGATCCACAGGGGTTGATTATAATTGAGATATTTGGCCCTGAGAAGTGAAGGTTAAGTCAATTATCCAGCTTATGCAACAAAGAAGGGAGGACAAAAATCAGTAGAAGAAAAAAGGGGGGCAAATGCTTAGGAGAGAACTAGTGTTGCTTGTTGGGGATACTCAACCGTAATTTGTGTTATGTTTTTTTTTTTGGTTGTATGTAAATATATAAAAAGGAATGCCTTAGTTATGGTTTCTACTGCTGTGAAGAGACATCATGGCCACAGCAAAATATTCAGTTGGGCCTGGCTAATAGTTTCAGAGGTTTAGTCCATTATCATCATGGCAGGAAGCATGGTGGCATGCAAGCAGACGTGGTGCTGGAGAGGGAGCTGAGAGTGCTATATGTGGATCTATGGGCAGCAGGACTAGGCCTGGTTTCAGTTTCTGAGACTTTTAAGCCTGCCCCTGTTGACACACTTCCTCCAACAAGACCATACCTTCTAATAGTGCAAGGCCCTGTGGGTCTATGGGGATTGATTTTATTCAAACCACTGCAGTAAGACTATAGTAGAGGGAGAGTAATATCGGGGGGCGGGGGGACACGTCTAAAATAATAGCAAATTCAAAACAAAAGAAACAAACCCAGAGAAGTCCCTGATGGTGAAAACGCCAGGAACCATTTAGGGGCATAGAACACAGGCTATCACCCCACCAAACATAGCTGAAATCTAAGAGCTGGAGCTGAGTACTCTAATTACTACAGGAAATTGCAATATTTACAGCATGCCTAGGTTTATATCTCAAACACAGGGACCTTCCAAACTCTGTGACTTAGGTCTCTTTGTCTTACGGTGCCTCGCTTTCCTCATCTGCAAGGCCATAATTATACTACAGATAGCTGTTGTTGAGAAAATCCAGTCAGAGACTGCATATAAAGTCCCTGCCATGCAGTCTCTATGAAGTCAACTGCCTTTAACGAAGACAAGAACGTCTCCAAAGACACTGGGAATTCACTGTATGTGTATGGCTGGTTTCTTCATGTTCTCAGAAGCTGACAACAGTCACGTTTCTTTGTCCTCCCCTCAAAGAAGAGACAGGGTGAACTACGCAATCTTAAAGAGCGGGAAGCAAGCCATGCAAAACATAAAAGACCCAAACTCCGTGTAAACAGCTGCACAGGACTCACAATGCCTTTGTTGAACCCTATAAAGACAACAGGAACAATTACTGCAGTCAAGCTGCAATTATGACAATTAAGTTTAATGGAAGCAATTAGGCCAACAAAAATAAATGAGCATTCTTTAGATACCTTTCTTACTGCTCCTATGATTCAGAAGAACAAAATAAATATACAATCCCAAAGTCTTCTTACAGAAAGGAGGAGACTTTCCTCCCTGCTGGCTGATATCATCAGCACAGAAGGAGTTATGCAAACTTCTGGGGAAGAGGAGTCACCAACAGTCTTTCCCTGGTATGAACAGAATGCTCTGTCTTTCAGATGTGCCAGGCAAGATGTGCTCACCAATCCCAATAGTGGCATGACTGTTATGGTGGCAACCAGCTCCTTAATGCTTGGATCTGGGACCCCATTTTTTTTTGTAAAGAACTCATACTTCATACTGTAAAACTGACCAAAGGTCTATGGCTGTTGAAGCCACGGGCCCTAGGGAAAAATGTGATGCTAAATGCTTTGCAAAATGGAACATTCATCTTTTACCGATAGACTAATGGTGCTCTTAGTCTGAGTGAGAGAAGCTTCTCCCCCTCATCCCAACAAAAGGTGAGGGTTAATGCAGAGACTCACAATGCATCGACGTGCTGAGAATAAGTGAAAGCCATGGTGGTAGGAGGGTGACTAGTTGGGGGCAAAGGCATCAGCAAGAGTGGGAGAGGGACCAAGAGAGGAACTAAGGATCATGTGGTCACAATACGTTCTATCCATACATATAATAATTGTCAAAGTGAAAGAAGGAAGCTAGTTTATGTCTCCTCCCTTAGAGGTACAGAGAGCTTGGGGTGAGAGAGCAGAGGATGTAGTTAAGAAAAGGGCACTGAGCAGCCCAATATCCCCAGGCAGTGAGTGGCCTTGCAACTGTTGATAAGCACGTTGTTATTTTTTTATACCTTGGAGAAATGGATGAAGAAATGTCCTATGGAGGTCCCTGACAAGGATCTAGAAGGCCTCTGACATTAGCTACAGACACCACTGATGACAGCATGGAGGCCTCTGACTGTGGCTATGGAGGTCTCTGTTGAGAACCATGGAGCCCTCTGATGAATGTTATGGAGAACTCTAAAAATAGGGGCCTCCTCCACTAGCTGACCACAGAAGCCCCTTCTGATGACCATGGGATTCCTAATAGAGAAAGGGTCACTCCGGAATCAACTTCTCCGTTTCTCAGCATTTCTCTGCTAAAGTGCTACCTCCCTCAAGAGTACCTCAGAGGACGCTCAAGTCGATGAAAGGAAGCAAAGTCACTAGTCAGGGACTGAGCTCTTGTTGGCTTGACCTCAAGGGTTGGTGGAACTCATAAGTGAAAAAGAAAAAAAAAGAATCTATGATCTCAACATATCATAGCCCACTGGGACACTCTACTAGTCTGGAAACAATGGCTTTCCCTGGTGCACAGGTACTTTAAAGTAAGCATTCAACTTACCTGGGCCCAAGTCACAACTCTGACACTTAGGTGACTTACCTAACTTCCCATGCTTCAATCACAGCTCCTCCGTGTGTGATTATTTAGGCAGAAGTGTGTTATTCAGTGTGTGCTTTTGTGTGTGCATTATGTGTGCTTGAAACTGCTCCTGAAGAGTTAACTGGGAATTCTGTGTATCCGTAACTACTGAGAGCTTTCACCCGTCCCATGCCCTCCTTAGCCAGCCGTGCTGTTCTTGGAGTTCTGACAAACATGGGTGGTATTCTCCATTAGCATCACCATTCCTTAGTAGGGTGAGGTCTCATCAAGCTGCTTACAGATTTTACCTAAAAAACATCTCTTTGGATTAGTGATCCTCCCATCACAAGAACTGTATGACATTTCCCAGTATGCTTGCTGCTAATCACTTGACTATATATTATCCTCTTACTCAAGGATTTTGTTTTTTGCTTAAATCAGACAAGCCTTTTTTAATCATGCCCCCTTGTCCAAGCCCACGTTTCCACCCATATTATGTCTAATGATAGGAACAAGACCCCTACTTCCACTAATGGACACATTGCTTGAATAAATACCTGCATGTTTATATAGTCAGGACCATGTGGCAAAAGCTTCTTAAAGGATGAGTAGCAAACTTGCCTTGAATGATACAGATAGAAACTTGGAGAACATTGTGGACATCTCCAGCATCCTACATTCTAAGGCATGTGAACCTGCAGGTCCTCCCTCCTCCCTGGGTCTAAGCTAAGCTAAGATCTCTCTATCCCTCCCACCTAGTCAGCACTGATCCAAAGAACTCTTGATTCTTGGAACACACTGATGGCTCTTTCCTTTCTTCTGTGACAAAGGATGGCTCCCACCCAGTCCTCATTTCTCCTGCTAAAGACCTCTGTGGTTGAGGTTTTGTCTTTTGCTGTTATTGTAATACTAAGTGCTGGCCCCCAAGTTCTGGAGTCTGCAAGTAGCTTCTGGGAATCTGATCCCAGTTTATTCTGATTGGTAAATAAAGATGCCAGGCAGCCAATAGCTGGGGAGAAGAGAGAAAAGTGAGGGTTAGGTTTCCTGACTTTGGGACCAGGAGTAGGAAGGAGACAAAAAGCTGCAATGGAAGGGTAAGAACATACAGGAGAGAGCTGCCGTGGAAAAAGAAGAATGTACAGGAGGGAGGAGGAGAGCCACCATGGAAAAGGAACAAGAGAACGTGGCCCAAAGGGCTGCTTAATTGGGTCAAGAGCAGCCCAGATGGAAAATAGAAATTGGTAAATAGTAAGTCGGAGTTATGGATGGGAAAGTAGATTCTAACAGCATGGAGGGTAGGCAGTTGTCCAGCTATTGTGCTGCATAAAGATATTTAAATATAGAGGCTGTGTGTGTGTCTTTCATTCTGGAACATGAACCACTGAGGCGGGTAGTAACCTCACACTGAGATTTATTAAATTATTCATACAACATCTGTTTGTTCCTGCAGAGGTGGCACAAAAGCCATCCATCCTACAGCACAACTTGGCTGGGCCTGCTCTCTGCCCACCCTCCCTCCCATAAGACAAACGGGAGTTGAGAAAACCTTGATGCTCACTGCCAACCATGAAAAAAAGGAAAGGGAGTCTCCTGGCTTCCTTTTCAGAACTGCAGTCTCCTCAAGACCTTCAGAACCTGCTGCCCTGCTCAGGAGGGCCTATGCAGTAGTTAGGTGCAATGTACCGTTTTTATCAGAACCTTCTCTGCTTTTAAGCACACTGTATCCTTCCTAGCACCCAGCTGCACCCATCATTCATCCTACTTCCTTCTGGGAGAGCTTGCCACCAGGCCTCAGACATCACACAATGGGGATGCAGAGCAAACTCCACTCTTCAACTGGTTTCAGTTGTTTTATTATCAGTACAGCTTGCCTCTCAGGCTGAAAATCACAAGTCAAAAAGCTCTCTCTGTCTCTTGTCTGTCTGTCTGTCTGTCTGCTGTGTCTGTCTCTCTCTCTCTCACTCTCTCGTGTGTGCACGTCTGTGTGTGCGTGTGCGTGTGCGTGCGTGCGTGCGTGCGTGCGTGCGTGCGTGTGTGTGTGTGTGTGTGTGTGTGTGCCAGACTTTGACCTACTCTCACGCTGCAGTGACTGGGTGTGGCAATCACTAAGTCAGCAGAAGATACAGTCACTATGCAGAGTTCTCTAGTATTCCCTCTGACAGGAATCTCATTTTTCCTCTCCTGCTTCCTTATCCCCAGTTCCTGGATGCACTTCACTTTGATCTGCTGTGCTACTGGATTTGAATGAAAGAAAAGAAAATGCTGGAGCCTGGGAATGAAGCCAAGCTAACATGATAATGCAAGAGATTCAGGAGTGAGTGTGGCACTGGCTGTCCTTGAGGCATGAAGCTGCAGAAGGAGGCTTCTAATAACAAAAGTTGCAATCTGTTGAGAGCATACAAATCACATACAACTTATATGCACGTCTCATGTAATCTGAACACTGGAGAAACATCTTGTATAGCAGAATACCAGAGACTGAATAAATGATAGGCAAGGAATTCATTTTGGGCCATGATTGTAGAGACCAGGAAGTGTAAGAACGATGGCCACGGAAGCCTCTCAGTATCTGCTGAGGGTGTTAGAGAGGCAGTAGTGCATGTACAACGGGCACAGAGACACAGAGACACATTCACAAATTTTCTCTACAGTGTGTTTCTGTAACTGTGTTTTCTCTATATTAGCTATTACTATTAATCTGTGTTCCTGACTTATAAAAATTATAACAGCATAAAGTATACAAGGAGGAAAGCCATTGTGCATATAAGATCATAAGATCCACTGACATTCATGAAATGTGTCCCCTGGAGAAAAGAATAGCTCTATTGTCAGACATTTCTGGGACACTCCGTGGGAACAGGATATAGGCTTAGGGTTAGAGTTCTGGAGATGGTAGGGAACCAATGCCAGCCATAGGGGTGGGGACAAAAAGTCCTTGAGTCTCAGAATAACTGACATGACACCCCTGAAGAATGGCATCTGGTCCCACCAGAAGTCCTTGGGTTGCTGGTGTGGAAAGGGACAATTGTGAGAAATGCTTTGATGCAGTAGTTGCCCAAAGAACAGAATCTTCAGCCTGGCCTTTACTTCCAGTTGGACACATTGTATAAAAGCATTTAGCAAATAGAAGTATCATAAACCCAGCTAAACTAAACAGGATTAAATGAAAAACTTTAGATTCTAGTAAATATTTCCCTTGCACCATTTAGGATAGGCTTATGTATATGTCCCATTCATGGTTTACTTGAAGTTCCTACTTAACTGAGCATTAGATAAAAATAAAGTTTCTAGGCCTTCCTATATTAGCATCAACTGCTCGGATCAGAAATCCCCAGGTGAGCTTGGAGGACATTTCATCTCCAACTTATAGCGCCTCGCAGTCGGCTAAATACTATTTCAATGCCAATTCCATGTATCAGGCCATCTCGCCCTTGATGTTTAGAGAACTGTCTATGTGAATACTCTCCTCTATGCTAGCTCCCCTCATTAAAATGATCCAACAGGAACCAAAATTTCTATGTGGAGAATAGTGTGCACCCCATTGCAGCTGCAATTCTCTAGAAAAGCACCCACCTTTTTATTATGATTTTTTTTATTATCTGAAATTATAATATAATCCCATTTCCTTCCTTTCCTTTTCTTTCTCCAACCCACTTCATGTATCCCAAACCTTGCTCTCATTCCAATTAATGGCATCTTTTTCACTAACTGTTCTCTCTCTCTCTCTCTCTCTCTCTCTCTCTCTCTCTCTCTCTCTCGCACACACACACACACACACACACACACACACACACACACACACACCCCACATGCCTAAATATATGTATACAACCTGCTCAGTCTGTATAGTGTTACTTGTATGTATGTTTTAAAGGCTGGCCCTGTGTTTTAGCTAACCAATAGGTGTGCTCTTGCCTGGAGAAGACTATTTC
Organism: Rhabdomys pumilio; assembly: GCA_030674055.1. Lineage (NCBI taxonomy): Eukaryota > Metazoa > Chordata > Mammalia > Rodentia > Muridae > Rhabdomys > Rhabdomys pumilio. The sequence continues at coordinate 30,108,122 of JANHMN010000006.1, read as the reverse complement.
TCTCACCCCAGCACTCTTTAGTTGCCTGTAGTTCTTTGTCTAGGGTTGAGGTCCTGTGACTTTCTTCCTTCTTCTGCCACATATAAAGCATATGAACTTTGGGAAGACACACAAACCATAGCACTGATAAACCATGTAACTTCCTTAAAGTTTCATGGACTAGCAAGCAGAGGGGGAGAGATGCATGCCCAGACAGGGCTGATGCTAATAGGCTATGCTATTCTGCTGCATAGTCTGGCTCCAAGTAGAATGATTCCAACAGGCCAAGATTATGCCGTTGACATGAGTATCAGAACCTACAGCAAAGCACATAGCCCTCCACTGCCCCACTCAGCCCTTCCTTCAGTGCATGCTACCAGGAGGAGCCTGGGGTAGTGGGCAGCCATCCATGTGGAGAGAGAGAGTGAGTGCAGCTATACATCATGTAACTGCACAGGCCTCTGGGATTCTGCAGGCTCCTGTTCAAGGCTCCCTCAAGCTCAGTCCAACATAATGCCCCAGGTTAAAGAACAGATATTTCCCCCAGTGTTTTCTTGCAATATTGCCCTTAAAAATCACTCTCTCCAGAAAGCCACGTAAATAATTGACACAACTGTATCCCATGTGTCAGAAGGAAGAGCCTGATCCAGGACAACCTACATTTCAAATCCCATTTGGTAGTTGGCTGCCTGCAGGGTTTCTTACCTATGTGAAAACTACAGTATTTGACTGTGGTGGCAAAATACAGACATTCCCCAGTAAGATTTTAAGAATAATGAGGCTTCCCCCCAAATTATATGCTGAAGGAGGGCAGAACAGTTGGTCATTTCCTAATCCTAGCAATGATGGTACCCCAAATAATAATCCGCTGAAGGTCAAAGCCAGATTCCAATCCTTTGAAGCCCGTCAACCTTCATCTATGGCCCTTTTGATCTCCTGCTCCCTTTAAATCTCCAAGTGATTAGCAGCTTATTCAAAATGTATCTTCTATGATATCTCTTAATTGTTGGCTTGCTTAGCAACCACAGTGAGGATGTAAGGGCCACTGATGTCAGCCTCACCTTCCTGCATCTTGAAGGTGAGGTTACTTCACTGTCACCTGGACATCAGTGTGCAGGTGCCTCACACTCCTCAGCCCACCCAGCAGGATTGCTGGACCAGAGCCATGATCCTCTGTTCATACATGCTGGGTTTGTAAGCACCAATGATTACCCACCGAACAACTCAACTTCAAGTTCCTGTCTGGCATCCAAGACCCTCCCCACATGGTTCCAACATTTCTACAACTAACTAGGAGCTTCCTGCAGCTAAGATTAGCAACTATTGGTCCCCCTATACTACAGCTCGACTTTGGCTTCAGAGCCTTCTTTTATTTTCTCTTCCTTTCCTCCTTCCCCCTTTTCCCCTGGGCAACCATCTGAGTCACTTGAGACCTGAGGTAAACAAGTGCATCTTCCTCATCAGATTCTGTTACAGATATCTGCTTTAAAAGGTACTGGGACTTTATCAACACTTTCCTGGCTGGTGCTCAGTCAGGAGATGCACTGCTAGAAGTCTTCTGAGCCTTCTTCAGACACTCTCAGTCTCCTGAGGCTAATCCTCTGTCCTGTGGCTTCTGAGTACCCTTAACACAGTTCGCATGGCTCTTTCTAAACCTGGCCAAGCTTCTTAAGCTGAACTGAGAACTGCTTTCAGGCTGAACCTTCTTCTCATCTCCATGCCCACCACTCTAGTATAGGTTTCAACCATGGTCTGCTCCACACAGTGCTTGCATTCTCATGGGTAGAGGCTGGATTTATCCACACATTACACATGAATGAGTTTCATGCATATTGGTTCCTAACAAGCACCAATTCAAAGCATGGCCAACTACTTACAAACAGCCAAATCAGCATACGTATCCACCAACAAGATGAATGGGTAAAACATACACAGCAGAGTATCATTCAATTGTAAAGATTAAAGAACAAACTTAAGTCACCTTCAGGAAAATTAACAGAACTGGAGATAATCGTGTTGAACAAAATAATCTAAGCTCAGAAAGATAATATAGCTTTCTCTATAAGCAAAATCTAGATTCCTTTAAAGACATTAAAATAGAAGAGGGATTATAAGGGAAGAAAAGGGGACCAGAGGTAGGGGACAAAGGGACAAGACAAAGTAATGGGGGCAGTGAGTATGATCAAAACACATTGTGGCCATACATAATATTAGGATGAGACTAATTATTTTATATAAGTAATATGTGTTAATAAAGAAAAAAGAAACAAAATAGAAACACTACCAGACATTATCTCCATCACTGTAACCACAGAATATGCTTCTTCAAAACAAGTCTCAGAGGCACTGCACTGAGGTGCTGATCTTCATTTGGATGTGTCTCTTGGCCAGATATGGAAAGTTGAGGCAGATCTGGCAGAACTCAAGATTCAGAGGGCCAAGTATAGAGCCCAAGACTCCATAGAGAAGTAAAGGTAGTGGGAAGTCTGATATGCTGATCCAGTGCCGAAACTGACAAACAAAAATAGCCATCACACATGTCCTGCCTGCCTCTTATTTCATCCAGCCCCAACTCTACAGGACAGGATTATTTACTTCCTGCTTATATGAGGAGTGAAGTTTAGAAGCTAAACCTATAAGTCTAATTTAAATAACCATATAACTTACATTTCAATGGCAATAACAACAACAACAACAACAATAACAATAATAATATCTATTAATGGCTTCAATTCTTCAGACAAAAGACACAGACTGGCTGAATGAACCAAGAAACAAAATCCACCTATCTTTTATCTACTGATGAACCACAATGTCTAGCATGGCACAGTAACTCTAAGGTCTGGTGACACCCATACCTTGGCAATAACCAACAAGCCTCAAATTGAATTTAAAACCCACTCAACAAGAAGGAAAATATGGTTGGTACTGGAAATCCAGCAAACTACCCAGGGCTAGTAAAGTCATTTAGAGGAGAACCTGTAACAGCCTCTTTACTAAATCAGCATAACCCCTAACTATACTCCATATGTCTTATACTCACAGATAAAAGTGGTCCTCAACTCTCATCAAGGAAACTTCCTTTTGCAACAGAAAGTGGAAGAAATAGTACTTTTTCCAGGGAAAAACATACCTATTGGTTGTCTGTTATGAAATGGTCAACCAGCCCTGAAAATATGTACATACAAGTAACATTGTAAGGCTGATCAAAATACATATTATAAATATTCATATACACATATCAATATATTATATATCCACATATTCATATATACATATACATCAATATACAACAATTGATGAAAAAGAGGCCATGAATTTGAAAGAGAGCAAGGAAGAATACACGGGAGAGTTTGGAAAGAGGAACGGGAAGATGATGTAATTATATGATAATCTCAAATTTAAAAAAAAAAAAAAAACCTTTTGATCACAAACTTAGCCCCAGCCAGCAACTCTGAGAGAGGACAGGACCAACCCCAAGTAGCTCTGTTGATGTCAATGATGCCAGTGACAGTGGCACTATTGGCCAGCCACAATTTAGTACTTACAACCAGAAGCTTCAGATCTACATCTTCCAAGACAAACATAAAAACAAAGGCAAAAATCTGTGCCTTGTTGTTGATGAAAACACTGCAGGGCCTACTCACTACAAATTAGTCCCTCATTCTGCAGCAAAGGCACCTGGGTGCCCCGGGCTGCTCCCATTTGGCCTTTGCTTCTGCCACCCCAGCTAGCTCTATCAGTGAGGCTGGCTTGCCTGCAGTTTTCTGGTTAATGTCTCAGCTTCCCCACGTGTGTTCTGCACAGGGTGTTCCCACTTCCTGCTGTTCTTCCTCCCAGTTCTCAAATATGTTATGAATGCCCCTCCATTCAGACAGGTCTCCATGAGCCACATTCTTACAGAGTTCCTTGTAATTGTCAAGATTTTTATCTATTTTAGCTACTACTCATTTGCTTGCCATCTATTGCCCTCTGCCCTCTGCCCTCTGCCCTCTGCCCTCTGCCCCCTGCCCTTGCCCCCTGCCCCCTGCCCCCTGCCCCCTGCCCCCTGCCCTCTGCTGGATTCTTACTGTCTCCTGCCATCTGCTCTATCTGTCTCAGCCCCTGGCACCAGTGACTATCAACCCTTTGGAAGGAAGGAAGAGAAGAAGAAAAGACATTAAGGAACACAAAAGGAAAGGACAGAGATGGAAGCTCCTTGTGTATTTTATGTTACTTTCACAGAGTGTTATACACTGAGTAACTGATTAAGAACGCAGTATTATGTGGCTCATGTTTCTGGGGACTGGAGGAAACACATTCAAAAGTATAGGTAAGCAACTGTGTGCTTCTCACAAGAGCCTCAGCTGTTCTAAGAGGGAACCCACAGCATGACAACACAATGTGCTTAGCTAGGGGCCTCTCTTCCTCATGATGTTGTAAGCCCCAAAAGCCATCATGGAGGCCCCACCTTCATGACCTCATCTTATCTCAATTACCACCTAAGGCCCTACCAACAAATACCTAGGAAAGTGGGTATTAAGTTTCCAATGCAGGAACTGTGGGGAGAACATTCAAAACAGGAGACGGCTTTCTTTGACTTCAGCATTTAGGATACCATCAGCACACTGCTGGGCACAGGCTACCTGGGGCCACACATACATACCAGGTAAGCAGAAGCCATATCCCTGGGCTCTTACATGAAGTGCACCCAGTATGCCTGGTCTGGTCACATGGAGGTGACCTTCACCCAACACTAGACCCCACAATCATTGGTTTGGCACATGCTATTTAATGTGCACTAGAACTTGAGTCCGATCCAGATAATTTAATAGGACAACAGGTCTCTGAAATACTAACCTGTCCTTACTCAGAAGCCAATGTTTCACATGCTAAGGATTTCCAGATAAAATATAAATATCCAGTTTAGTGGGAATTTCATAAACTGTGAATAAGGTGTATACATAAGTATATCCTAAATGATACAAGGGGAATATTTATTAAAAATTTAAACTTTTCATTCATCACTAATTTAGTTTAGCTGGGAGTATCATATTTTTATTTGCTAAATGCTTTTCTACAACATGCCCAGTTAGAAGTAAAGACCAGACTGAAGATTCTGCTCACTGGGCAACAACTAAATCAAAGCATTTCTCACAATTGTCCCCGTCACCAGCAGGACAGGACACCGAAACTCCTGGTAGCGTCAGATGCCATTCTTCAGGGGTATCATGTGCAAGTTTTTTCTTGTACCCTGGCCACACTTCTTGTGATGATGTGAGATCTACACACCAGCCACAGTATGAGATAACAACAGTGACACCATGAGAAACAGTGACTACCGGTGACCTTTGGAAGGCCTGCCATGTGCATGGACTGTTTACTTCTGGAGTTTTCCATGTAACCTCAAGTAACTGAACCAGAGAGTGAAGCCATCAGTACCCAGAATGTGGCCATGTCACATGACAGAAGTGATTCTCTAGCTGTTGGTTTGCTTATTTTCTTCTTTCTTTCTCCCATTTTTGTCATGCTCCTCCATCAGCCTGGAGTTTATCCAGTATACTTCAGATCTCAAAGTCCTTATGGCAATCTACATCTGTTTCAGTTGCGCTCCTCAGTCTGCATGGGTGTGTGCCATATTCTACTTTGCTCATATTAATGAAAGAAGATTAAAATTATAACAAAGACACAGGTAAGCCGAAAATTACAATCCGCAACCAAGACGTACATGCTACTTCTTTGCCATCCCATCCTCTGTACGACCGTGCACACCAGTGGTGGCTTAACTTCCTGTATCTGAGACATAGCAACAGGCTTGGGAGAAAATGACATTCTGTGTGATGCCAGAAGAGGAGAAACGCCTGCAACTACACAGTCAACAATTTAGCATTTGTCCAATCCATTCATTAGCACGGTTGCTCGAGATGATAAAAGGCCTTCTTCACTTCTAAACATTTATTTTATGTGTATGAGTGATTTGTCTGAATGTATGTATGTGTACCACATGTGTGTATGGTTGCCCTTCAGAAGAAGGCATCAGATGCTCTGCAACTGAAGCTGTGTGTTACTGTGAGCCTCCATGTGGGTGCTGGAAAACATGAGTCCCCTGTAAGAACAACAAGTGTTATTGACAACTGAGCCATCTCTCCAGTCCTAGAGAGCTTTTTTTGAAGGAGGAATGGGGGAGATGGAGAAGGAAGAGAAAGAAGGCTGATTTCAAGCAACTTTGTGTTTCCTGCACCCTTCTACTTCTGAGAACTGCTGAAGAGTCCAGGCATGTGTTATGAAAAGGCAGGGCTGAGTCTTAGGTGCAGCCCTAACAAAGTTACCCAGAGTCTGAGGCATGCACAGTATTCCCCTGCAAGACACTGTCCATGGAGCATGCCCCACCCCAGACAGCCTACATCTTGGTCTTGCTTTCCCATACAGAACTGTCCCAGTGTACAATCAACTTCACAATGATGTAAAAGTAATTAGCCTTCAGGAGAACCCCTACATGGAGTTTGGATGTGACTCTTCTCCCAGGCTAACAGTATGGTAGTTAGAACTCTGAGCCTCACATTCTTAAGAGAGAACAGTCATAACTGCACAGAGCATCCTGCAACTTAGGTGGAGCAGGGAGCAGGGGAAGTGTTGAGCAGTAGTTTAGGTGGGTCAGGTGAATTTCCCCCTTTAGAAACTTCCAATTAGGATTTTATCCTAGATTTTATCAGGATATGAGTCCATTGCAAATTGATGAGCACCTGAATCCTGATGGCATGATCCTGGGGTCCCACTGTGGTGACTGCATCCTCAACGCCACTATTTAACCTTGACATAACATGGGGTCAAACGACTATGTGCTCTTAAATTTTGGCTCAGCTATGTGCTGTTGGATGGCCAACCTTGTGTAAACGACTTTCTAGGATGATTTGTCATTTTTAAGGCTGTCATGAGAATCAATGAAAGATCTAAAAGCTTGGTATGGGGTCCATTTGGTGCACGCTTTAAAAAATGTTCATTACTTTTTTAAAAATGTAATTCCATTTAAACCCTCCATTTTTAACAATAGAAGTCACACTTCATAGAAAGACATGTGAAGTCAATGTTCTTGGCTTTAATAGCTTCATATTTTATGACAAAATTTTTGGTCAGTGTAAAACAATAATCCAACTGGCCCTGTAGCCGTATAATGTGTCTTTGAAATGATGCTAAACACTTAGTCTGTTGCATGAGTATTGCTGTATTTTGGCTCTTATGTGTGAGCTTTGGGTTTCAAAGGCCCATGTGTTGAAAGCTTAATGTCTAACTTGGTGTTACATGGAGGTAAAGCAGTTTAAGAAGTAGGGCTTGATGGGCTTCAGTCATTAGAGATTATGAGACCTAGTGCTCTCCCTTACCTTCTCCCCCTCCTGCCACCATGAGGTTTTCTTCATTCCATGCTCCCCCGTGATGTGCTGCCCACCACAGGCCCAGACGCAATCAGGTCAACTGGCCATGGACTGGAACGTCTGAAACTGCAACCCAATGTGAACCTTTCCTTTTTTCGGGTGACGATCCTAGTTATCAGTTAGTGCAGGAGCACCTACTAACGGACTGCTAAGTGAAATGAGCAGAAATCTGCCTTGAGATTATATGACGCCACACCTTAGCAGAGATGTACTGGAGTTATTGCCCTTAACTGTAGGCCTCCCAATCACATACAAACCCAAGATACTGATGGACGCTGGGAACTGAGGCTGGCCTCAGCCAGCTGCAGCTTGTCATTGAAGCATTGCTCCTTCTGCATTGCACATGTAGTGAGGGATCTTTCCTGTCCTCAAGGACCTTGGCTGTTGCTTCCAGAGGCCCTGCTAAAAGGGCACTCCTCAGCATCTAGTGGAATACGCATCTGCAGTCCACTCCCCTGCTAACTGGACAGCTGGACTCTTATAATTCAACCCAAATGAAGCTGGCATCATTCTGCGGCTAGAGACCTGGCTTGCTGTGACATTTGTTCTCATTTTTCTTTTTAAGGACTGTTTAAAGGACAAAAAAAAAAAAAAAAAGAAAAAAAAAAAATCTCCGTGTCCGGCAGTAAACCACGTAATGCGTAGAAACCGTGTTTTTAATATCATCTTATTTTTAACATGAGATATGTCAGACAAACAAATCTTACTAAAATGTAATAGATTACCTGGATAGGAACCAAATGGAGACTCAAAATGCGCAGGTTCTAGGACTTCTAGGACCAGTATTCTTAAATGGTCACCTTCATCTCATCTTAACCCTTTCTTATAAAGGAATGAAAGCTTGCTACCCCTTTGATTAAAAGTCTTTGATGTGTCAGGGTATGCAGGCTGTAAGTACAGAGGCTTTGGAGAATGGAGCCCACAGTGTGAGGACAAATGTTAAAGAGGTTACCTACTCCGAGACCACATTGTTTTTAAAAATAAAAGCTAAACCCTGTAATTAGAAACTTAGAGCTGTGACTAAGTCTCTCAAAACAACCAGGGAACCACAGGAATGTGTCTGTGAAACTTGCCCATCAAGTGGTTCATGCCATTGTCAGACCCACACCCAGCAAGCAACGTCCACTGCCCTAAAAGGTCTGGCTGTCTGTGAGCGTAGGAACTGGAGGCTTACCTGAATCTTCCCTGGGAAATAAAGCAGCTAAGCTCCGGTTAGCTGAGAGGCTGCGTTCTCAACTCTGCAGCCAGTGCATGATAGCAGTAAGCTAAAGCTCGCCAACTTAACGCCATCGAGATGGGCTAACGGGATGTCTGGGGCCTCACAGGTCCTTTTCCCTCAGAGATGTTGTTAAACATTCTTCAGCATACCTTATTAGATGATCAATGTGTTCCAGCTAAACCTCCCAAATTCCAGATCCCGTCTGGCCCCATGCTTTCTCTTCACGAATACAGATCTCTCAGCTACTTCCCTGTCCCCCCTCCTTTTAAAAATTATTTTATTTATTTACATTCCAGCCATTGCCCCTCTCCCAATCGCCCCTCCCACGGTTCCTCATCCCATTGCTCCTACTCCTTGCCTCTGAAAAGGTGCTCCCTGATCCCACCAGGCATCCCCCTTCCCTGGGGCCTCAAGTCTCTCCAGGATTAGGCACATTTCTCACTGAGGCTGGTCCAGGCAGTCCTCACCACCCAGGGGAGCTCTTAACAGCCCATATATGTTGCCTGGTTGGTGCCTCCCTTTCTGAGAGCTTCCAGGAGTCCAGGTTAACTGAGACTGCTGGTTTTCCTAAGGGGTTGCTCTCCCTTTCAGCTTATTCAATCACAGCAGTCTCAGACTTCAATCCAATGGTTGGATTTAAGTATCTACTTCTGTCTCAGTCAGCTGCTGGTAAGGGCCTCTCAGAGGACAACCATGCCAGGCTCCCATCTGTAAGCACATCATAGCATCAGTAATAGTGTCAGGCCTTGGTGTCCCTCCGTGAGATGGATCCCAAGTTGGGCTGGTCACTGGACTGGCTTTCCTTCAATCTCTTCTCCATTTTGGTCCCTGCAGGTTTTTAAAGACAGGAACAATTATGGGCCAGAGATTTTGACTGTGGGTTAGTAACCCCATCCCTCCATGAGGCCCTGTCTATCTACTGGAAGTGGACTCTTTGAGTCCCCTCTCCCCTACTGTTGAGCATTTTGGCTAAGGTCACCCCGATCGAGTCCTGAAAGTCTCTTACCTCCCAGGTCTCTGGTACTTTCTAGAGAGTCTCCCCACGCACACATCCCACACCACCCATAAGGCTGCATATTTCCATTCATTCTCCTGGTCCTCTGGGCTTCTCTACTGCCCCCACATCCCAATACCTGATTCTGTTCCCCTGCTCCCCTTCCTCTCTCCTATCCCTCCTAGGTACCTCCCTCCTTCCCTCTGCCTCCGGTGATTATTTCTCTTCCCCTTCTAAGTGGGATTGACGCTGCCTCACTTTGGCCTTCCTGCTTGTTAAACTTCTTATTTAAATATATGCTTAAGATGACCCCATTTAGGAATTGTTAACTCTTGATATGAGAAGTGAAAGCATTTAATCGAAATTGTATTTTGAGTTTGAATTTGAACCTAACCCCAACCTGGTGATATGGCCCCATCCTCCATCATGATGCTGGTTAGTGGCAGTATTTTATGGTACCAGGTCTGTATGCAATGACAGGGAATTGACACACTGCAGCATGCTGCTGGCTAAGTTGTCAGGCACAGTAAATGACTTATATTTTCTACTTCTGATGGATGAGACACGGCTCACTGTAGGTGAAAGATCATCTGTAGAGATCATGTGTACATGCGTGTAGATATGGTATATACAGGGGACACACGTGCATATGTATATATGCATATATATTTTGAAATTAATAAATATTTCATGGGAGGATGAGAGGCCTCGTCTGAAGTGAGAATGGGAATACATGAATAACAACACTTGCTTTCAACCATAAATCAATGAGCCTTTATTCTATGTCTTGCCTAGCTTTTTGCCCAGGTCTCTAAATTCCTCTTCATTATTTTACTGCATGGTTTATTGTTTGCTCTTTTTTTCTTCTTTTCTCTTTTCTTTTGCACTTACTTTCCTCACTGCTCCAGAACATCTGTAGCATACATCAACTGCTATCTGATGTGTATTAAGACACAACTAGGCTTTAAGCAGGCATGGAATCCAGGCACAGAGTCAGAAGGGCAGGGACAAACACCAGGCAAAGGCAAAAATCAATGAAAGCGGGAGTCACAGCATAACTATCAAAAGCATTGGTCAAGAAAAAGAACTATATATATAAAACAGCTTACAACATGTATAGCCCAAAGTTTAACTAGAGTAGATATTAAATCACTCATAGTTTAGGAATCTGACAGAAAGTAAAATAAAGAAAGATATTACAATGAAACTAGAAAGCTGTAACAAAGTAGTTTATTTAGAAACAAAAATATACCTTTCCAACAATCTTTTTAATAAACTTGAAAATCATATTTAAAATTAACTATATCTAAAAGTCAATCAGATAATAATTTATATAAAATTAAACAGGGGAGTGGGGAAGGGTCTAAGAAAGTTAAAACAAAAAATTTAGAAGAGTCAAGAAAGATGCAATCAATAAAGATTAACTAAGAAGTTAATCTAAATGAGAGGGCAAAAGTTAAAAATGACAAGAAAATTATAAAGCTGTTTATTTGGGATGATCATTAACATAAATAATCTTTCATAAACCTGAGAGGGGGTAAAACGCAGTTTAAAAACAGATTATAAGTCAACAGAATCTATGGCACTTTAGCATTAAAGTTGAAGCTTAAAGAAATTTAGTATTTCTTCAGAAAAGATATAATGCCACATTTTACCAATGAGGAGGAAGAAATAAAAAATGTCACCACCACAGGAAAGTCTTGGCGGTAAAAGGCTGCCATGGAAAGGCCAGCTGGCTTGAAGCTGAGACTATCTAATAGCTCTTGCGAGTTAATTTTAATGTAACATGCCAACAGCATAGGAACAATGGAATTTTACTGGCTTATTCACCAAAACGAGTGTAGTCTTAGCAATAAAAACTGATGAAATTAGAAGAGTTCCCAAATAACCTTACAGAGGAATGGCATCTATGAGTTAAATCTCTGCTAAAAAGTAAAATCTTTTACTAAGAAGTAAAAGATTCAAAGTTAAGTAAATCTGTAGACTTGAAAGAATATAGAAAAGTTCAAGTTCAAACCAAAAATAATGAATAGCTAATTATCTCTGGGAAGAAAGCTCAACAACACAGTTGTTGGTTAGGGTGGTCCAAGAGACAATTGCTATTGTCCTTCGCTTCCCCCCTAGAGGTGGGAGGGAGGTAAGTTCCTATTGCTGAAGATACCATGTACTTCAGACACAGGCACCAGAAGCCCCAGAGCTGGAACTGACCTAAAAGCCTCCTCCATTCAGATTAGTTCTCATGGTACCAGAAGACTCCAAAGTCTTCCAACAGTCCTATCAAGCCCTGATGTCCACGAACCACAACCAGCATGGCACAATAATCCTGAGGGTGCAGTAGTGGCACAGGTAGCTTGGCAGTAACCAACAGCTCTCTAACTGGTCTTAAAATCCACTCAACAAGGAATTCTGCCTGGTACTGAAATTCAGCCAACTACCCATGGCAAGTGAAGTCATGGATCTTGGAGGCAAACCTATAACCACCGTTTTCCTCAGCCAGCATAATCCCAAATTATATTCTTTTTGTCTTTATACCTTCAGATATGTGTGTAGTCTTCTCTTTGCAACAGATGAAGACCTTTATAGAAAACTGCAACCACTCAAAATGTGCAGTTGTGGAGCTCAGTCACAACAGATGCATCTACGACAGAACTCCTATACCTAAACTTCATGGAACATTGTAGAAGACTGGGCAGAGAGACTGTAAGAGACAAAGGATCAGGGAGTTTGCTCTGAGATGATATCTTTTAAGAATGTCAGAGGCTACCCCCATAAATTCTCATCAATATGACTGCCTTAAAATGATCTGAACAAAACAACAGACATGCCTAAGAGGGTGGGGCAAAGTCCATGAGACCTCAACCCTACACAAAAGTCTACAGGCAACTAAAGAATGCTGAGAGTGGGAGAACGAGTCTTCCTCGGGAGAGATCAGCCCTGAGAACATACATACAAACGATATGAACAATATAGAGGCTGAGGAGATGCTTAGGAATATACATGCAAGATACATATATGTGCAAATATATGCATGTAACAACAACCCACAGAGAATAGGCTGTGAGTTTGAAAGGGAACAAAAAGAGGTATATGGAAGGGTATATAGGGCAAAAGGGAAGGTGCAATGATATATTTATATGAAAATTTCAATAATAAAAAATGTTACAGAAAGTAAAAGCTTTTATTTGAATAAAGAGAGAGGGGGGAAGAAAGAAAGAAATCAATTGCCTGTCAGTGGGATGGACAGGCCAGTTAAATAAGGTCAAAATGCTCAACGTGTAATAGTGGACACTTCCATAAACCCCAAAAGCATTCTAGAAAGTTGGAAAAGGCTAAACTTACTTCAGTTAACAATAGGAGCCTGAAGGGATTCCCACAAACACCAGTGCAGCTCAGCACAGCCTGGCACATGAAATAAGAACACAGCCCACAGAAACACTGCATAATGACTTCATAGACTCTTTCTCTGCTGGAGATACACGTCTGTGCACACAAAATCCACAATTCCTGTCAGGGGTAGTATCCAAATTAAATCAAGAAGTTTCTAAAGTAAATATACAAAAGTTAATAACACATTTATGAGCTAATAAATCCATGAAAATGGGTACTGGGGGAAATGTTGTATTTGTCACAGGGACCAAATCCATAAAGTAGTTTAAAATCCAATAAGAAACACTGTTCATGCTACATGAAGAAAACTGTAAAATCTTATTGAACAATACAAAACAAAGTCTAAAACAAAGGGGAAAACAGATTGTTACTGCAAGAAAAAGTTTAGTTTTATAAAATGTCAATTCTTTTAAAAAATTAGTATGCAACACAATTGGATTTAGGGGAAGTTTTGTTAAATAAAACAATTCTACCATTCAAATGCAAAAATAAATGCCCCAAAATAACAAGAAAAAAGTTTTCAGTGTGGTGAGCCAAGGAGAAGTGGGAAGCCTGGCCTTATCTGCTACTAAGTCACAGCAGAAAGTCGCTATAACCCATTGCGAAAATAAAATAACATTGGCATTGAGAGAGACAGCAGATTAAAGAAGCAAAATAGAGAAGCCAGGAACAGATCTCAGTTGATACAAAAGCATAATAGGGACACAGTTGGTGTTCCAATGCAGTGGGGAGAGGCAGGTTTATTGAGCAAATGATGCTGGCACAGACAGTGATCCATCTGGCAGAGACATTTCGGGTAGCCCTCACACTAGGCATAAAGCAAACACAAGAGGAAGCAAAAGCTTAAATGGAAATAAGACAACAACAGTAATGCTTCAGAGCAAGCTTTAGAAGGGTATTTCAGAGTGGACAGGGAGGTTCTTAATCTAAGGGGGAGGGCAGAAAAAGGTGAGCTCAGGAGACACAGACGTAATACAGTGTTATAGTATAAATATGCATATTCGATGATAGAAGGAGTTCACTGCAGAAGGGGGAAAGTTGAGATACTTCCACAATTCTTGTGGAATTGTGCTCAGGACTCACTGCAAACAACAGGACACACAGGCGCTCAGATCTATTATACAAAACAGTTGGTGTTCACACAGAACCCATGAACAGACTTTCCAGTGCCCGCCTCCCCTCTGACTGACTTGGACCACATCATACAATGAAAATGCTGTGCCTACAGTTGTTACTCTTAGAAAATAATGACACAAAAAGTCAGTACAGGTTTGGTATAGACACACTTATATTTTTAAGAATATCTTTACTCTGACTTTAAGTTTCCTTCTTTCTTCTCTCATTCTCTTTTATTTTGGTCCACTATAAACAGTTATGATTGACTTAAAAGCCTGTAATCTACTGACAACTTTTGTAGACCGGGTTTCTGCCTATGAGCTATCTGGTGTGAATGGAAGACTGGCTGCACAAATAAATGCAAATGACAGATATCTCCAATTCCTAAAGAGAATTATACACAAAAAGAAAAGTGTCTGAGCTTCCATGAATTGTTAAAGGTAGACACACAGAACCCTAAAGTCAAACAGGCTGCGGGAGTTGGATGATGTCATAGGCTGTGGAAGTGACATGACATCATAAGTCATGGAAGTAAGATGACATCATAGACTGTGGAAGTAATATGACATCATAGGCTATGGAAGTGAGATAACGTCCATCACAACACATGTCCAGTTGGTCAGCACTGTACAAAAAGATGCTCAATTCCTAGATTGTCAGGAAGGCAGGTAAAGTTCAGATCAGATATTATTCGTATAAGTGCGAAACACCCACATAAAAACATGGCAACATTCAGGCAGGGGTGTGTGCTGAACTTTTGTGGCCCCCTAATGAGAGCATCAATGAAAGTTAGTAAAGAACTCTCTCATGATCCCAGTGGGAAGGACAATGGAAGCTGGTGATGCTTTCATAGGTTCTCGTGCAAGTATCAATAGGATTTGGTAAAGAATGTATCATGGTCCTGGTATGAATTTCAGTAGAAGTTTAAGACAAAATCTCCTCCAGGGTCCTAGTTGGGACGTCAGTGGCTGCCATCCTGCCAAGCATCCTGGCAATGTCTCGCCAAAGATAACACAGTCATCACAACGGGCAGCCCACAGTCAGCAACCCAGTCTACAAAAGTCGTCAAGGTATTCCAGACTTTAAGCCAATCATAACCATGTTTATAGTGGGCCAAAATGAAAGGAGAAGAAAGAGAGACACCTAAATATTAAAGGAGATTCTTTAGCAATTTTTTTTTTATAAAATGTGATGGCAAAAATATCATACACTCTGTAAAGAAGAGTTGCAGAGCTGTTTTCTAGAGGGCACCCCAAATCTGGAGAGATCCCAGATGCCTGTCACAGGGAAGTAAACAGATGGAAGCTCATATACTTATAAAATGAAATGTTCCTCAGGGCAGGAAATCTATGATATTGCAACAGTCTGGTGGGTTTTCAAGAGCACCATACTGTGCGAAAGACCATTTACACGAAAGTAAAATCATTTTTGTACACACACAGAGGCAGTTCTAGATCCAACAAAAGCGATCCAATCCACAGTGGAAAAACTCTAAGGTCATTTTGGGTGAGGTTGGAAAGGAGGTTACTAGGAAGGGTAAGGAGGGTCCCCTTTGTATTCTGTGTATTCTGTCTGGGCAGGGAACCTTTATCAAAGCTACCTTTATCAAAAATGATACGCTCAAAGCCATAGATACAGATTGTATGCAAAATTTACCTCTGAAGGAAAATAAATTTGCACACTAGATAATGACATACCTGCATGCAAAGTGTTTAGGGAGAAGCGCACTGACTTTGTAGCTTCTTTAGACACTTATCAAAAGACCAAGATGGTTAGACAGAAAGACGACTGGAAAGCTAAGAACTGGATAGGCATCCCCAACCTAATAGATTCTGAATTACAAAGACTTTTGGGCACACAGCATAATACCACAGGGTAGAATCGCTCACTGCATAGAAAATACTGTCCCATGCTCAAAATTATTATTAAAAAAAAAAAACATTTGATATTGCTTTAGGGTCTTATGTAAATGATGTTTATGAAACATGAATAAACTTATTATTCAGATGTGGATCCCAAGTCGAGAGATATGTCATTATGCATATATAGATATTTCAAATCAGGAAAAACGTTCTGGGTATTTGTTGCACTTTACTACATATTCCCAGGAAGGGATTCCCTTAGACCCATAGCTACTGATTTGGAAGGGAAAGATAACAACAAATGGCTACAATCTCCTTCATCATACAGTGTACATTTTCTGGTATATGTGTGGAAATACTCTGCTTAGTTGCATGAACACAAAGAATAAGAAGTGAGACCTGTAGGTAAGATGTTAGCAATGGAACAAAAAACATGCAGGAATAAATTCAAGATTAGAGGAGGAGAAGGAGGAGGAGGAGGAGGAAGAAGAAGAGGAGGAGGAGGAAGAGGAGGAGGAGGAGAAGGAAGAATAATTCAGGTGGAGCTGGAAGAAAGCTATGAGACTGCAGACTTCTTGAATATACATTACATATAGGTGTCTAGGCAATCCCAGGGGCCCCAAGAAATCAAGTTTACACATATAATGGTTATATGGACCTGTGTGGGACGATCCTGCTTGTTTGATTCCTCAGCCCTTCTATGTCTGTGTGGGTCCACATCTTAGAGTGTTGTCTAAGAGTGATGTTTCCCAGCTTGCACACGTGGCCTACCGCTAGGCAGGCCTTGGTCAAGGCAATATAGCGATGCATCAGCATACTATTTGAGGTATTACAGTGACATCTGTAAGCAATGGTTCCTTTTGCCCAGGTGATGCCCCAATGACACATCACCCTGCCAAGTAACTGAAATGGCTTTGCTTCACCACTCTCCACAAACAGCACCTTCACCACATAACCTGGGTGCCGAATGCCTTTGGCTGAATAAACTCAATAATTTAAAATATATATCTCAAATGGCATTTATACCCACTGCCTAAAGTAGATGTAAAATTAGAAACAACTTAGAGTATTTTAGTCTTCCATCCTGAGAGTCTATGTAGCACAAGAACAAAAACCATGTATTTAGGAAGAAGGCTGCTGCTGCTACTAGCTATATCACTATAAGCAGATTAACAGATCTGAGCCCCAGCCTCAGCCGTACATCGGAGATAAGCATATCATTGATTTCAGGGACGGACAGAAATTTAAACAAGATTAATACCAATTGAGGATGGTGCACAGCTTTGTTGTTGTTAATTATTAAATATGAACACTTTGAAATCATTTTGTAATTGTTCTAAAATGTAAAGCAGCTGCCTAGATATTATGTTTCCACCTCAATTAATTACTGACAGGAGGGTGATAGAGCTGTTTAGAGTAACTCTGGGTCATTAGATGAGATGTTCCCAGATGTGACATAGATGAAAATATGAAAGAGAGAGACAGAGAGAAGGGCAGGCAAGAAGCACAGCTATTGTCTCCCTACAGGAAGCATGGTTTCTTGACCTTAAGAAAGATACTTAAACGAACTTGGGTTTTGTCTTACTGAAAAGAGCAAGAATGTACAGAATGTCCCTAGGCCTGAGTTGTATGACCTTGTCACTTATTAACTGTTCCACTTATCAAAACATTTGCTTGCCTGTAGCTTTGGGCCATTGTCTGCCCTGGGTTGGCCCTGCCCCTCTCCCAGCCTGTACTATCTGTAGCTGTGTGGAGTACTATAAACAGCAGGGGTCCAGGCTTGTCTTTCTTGTATCTACAAAGTCATGGGATTCTGACCCAGTGACTGTCTAGGCATTTTGAGCTCAAATTTTCTTGTAGTTTTCTGACCAATCTCTTGTTCTTGTTGTCTGTTCTTTCTGACCAATCTCTTGTTGTTGTTGTTGTTG
This sequence comes from Rhabdomys pumilio, assembly GCA_030674055.1. Lineage (NCBI taxonomy): Eukaryota > Metazoa > Chordata > Mammalia > Rodentia > Muridae > Rhabdomys > Rhabdomys pumilio. Next base: position 30,090,228 of record JANHMN010000006.1, on the reverse strand, counting down.
TTGTTGTTGTTTTCTGTCTCACCATCTAGAAAGTTTGGTCTCTGAAACCACATTCTCCTCCCTAACCAGTGTTTACACACTTATGGGATGAACTCTGCCCTTTCTCAAAGAGGAACTTGCTTACAGTGTAGGGAGCTGACTTTAAGCAGAAAGCGGCTAGAAAGTAGCTATCATCTTTGCAGCCATCTGGAACCATCTACCCTGATAGAGACTTGGTTTTTCAGCAGTCTACAACAGCTGAGCACACTCTTACAATTATCTTGTTTATCCCACATAGCTTGTTTTGCTGTTAGTGACCCCAGCTGCATAGTGCACGTGGTAAAATGTTTTCACCTGTGTTCTCCTGCGTGTGCTTATAAGTACCCAGGATTTCCTTGTAATACAGTTAAGAATATATATACAGTCAATAGAGTTAAGAGGAAAATATATACAGTCAATAGAGTTAAGAGGTATATGAGTAAATAGGGTTAAGAGGAATGAACAAGAGTGAATATGTGCCAATAGAAGAGAAACAATAAAGGAGACTTGAGACTTGACTCCAGAACCTCCACCTTCTCCATCTAACCCTCGAGAATTGGGAACGGTCCACAACATTACAGAGTACAGTTTTCTTCCTTGTTTAATTTTTTTTAGTAAAAAAAAATTTTTTAGTGACTGTACAATGTTCTCTGATAAAATGAAACAAGAGCGCCACTGGTGCCTTGCAGAGAAGATAAGGAACGCTTCCAGGGATGGTAGGGGAGCAAATCCATTTCAACTTGTAGAAACATGGCTTCAAACAGATGTATGTGGCTCCCCCATTGGCAAGATATTGGACTAGGTTTCGGAGCTAGCAGGCAGCCATGACAGTAAAGTCCATTTCTAAAGCCAGTTGATCCTAGGAAGTGTCTAAAGACAGACTCAGATGCAAAGACAAAGACTGGATGCTGTCATCATAATGAAATAAGCTGAGAGCAAAATACCGGTCTACCAATCAGACATCTGCTCCCTGGAGTCACAGGATGTTTCCCTCATCTGTATTTTACGTCAGACATTAACAATGTTGTTTTGGTAGAAATCTTCCCAAACATTCTACATGGTGCAGTAACAGAGAAAAGCACTTTCTTTTGTTGGAATGGTCTGTGACACCTAAGAGTCCATTGTGTGGAAGTTGGTATTGCAGGCAGTTTGAGCCCTACAAAAAGAGAATAAGAAAGTGGCAAAGCAGAAGTTCAAACCACTGATTTTGCTATTTGGGTATTTGTTCCATAACATATCAGACTGGCTTCCTGGGCAAATCCACCTCCTTATGAAGCTGCATAGGGCTCCTTATATGCCCAGCCTTGTTTTGATTCTAAAGTAGGTTTTGCAAATTTATTGTAATCAGGTAGTGTCTGAATCAATGGCTTGTAAGATGGAAAGTGTCGTGCCTCATATGACCTTAGCATATCCCTTGGGTGGGAGCACATCATGCATGTAGTAGAATGTTCCACTTGTGTCTAAGATGTGTATTGCATGGGTCTTCAGACTGACACCTAACAAACTCCTTAGCAGAACTTGTGCAAGTGTGCAGTTTCATAGTCTCTAGTCACCTCTTCACAACTGAATGTTCACTTTCTGACCTCATAACGGGGTACTGGGGTAGCCACCTTTTGAGGAGCTTAGTCAATGCCTGGGCAAGTGCCAAGGAATAGCTATGCATTCTTTGTGGTAGAAGAGGGCCAACAGCTGGGCACTAACATCCCACACTACATCAGCCAGGGTCTGCCTACAACCTCTTTGCCCTGATAAGAGCTCATGTGGATGACATTCTTGCAGTGTGCCAAACTCTGTCCTGGACCCATAAGTACACATAGCATCCCTAAGAGAATTACAGTTGTTGTTTGGAAAAGCAAAGAGTGATCAGCTCAGTGTAGTGTCACACACCTGTAATCCCAGTGCTAGAGAGACTGAGGCAGGAAAATTAGCTCGAGTGAGACTCTATCTCAAAAATATCCAAAGATGGAGCAGAGAGAGAGAGAGAGAGAGAGAGAGAGAAAGAGAGAGAGAGAGAGAGACAGAGAGAGAGACAGAGGGGGAGAGAGAGAGAGAGAGACAGAGAGAGACAGAGACAGAGAGACAGAGAGAGACAGACAGAGAGACAGAGAGAAAGACAGAGACAGAGACAAAGAGCAGAAAAAGAAACTGAGACAAATACAGAAAATGAACAACGAGACAGAGCTATAGAGGCAGAGGCATGGAAACAAAGAGAGATCGACACCATGTAAACTGTCTTTTAGTCTCTGGGGCCACCAAATCCTCTAGTCAGAAATCAGTGAAGTTCTTAGCTTAGCAATTCATTTAACTAGTTTTTTTTTTTAATACAGCTGAAAATTTTGAATAATATTACCTATAAAAAATTGACTAATTTGGAAACACAATGATAAAACTTTTAGAATTAAATGATAGCTATCTTCAACAGGTTTTTGGAATTCATATGGAGAAATTATTGGCAACAGGATAGAACAGTGAGTCTCAAAAGAGGGAAGCAGGTGGATTTGCACCACAGGAAGTATCCATAGTGTCTGAATTTTTTTTTGATTGCTACAACTGAGGGTGGAGGTGCTAATAAACCCTAGTGGGCAGTGGAATACAGTGTTGTTGGTCAACATCTGACAACACAATGGACACTTCCCCAAACAGTTATAAAGTCCAAAATGTTGAGATTGAGAAATCACAGACATGAGATAGACAGGTTAGTTTTCATATGTGTAGGAAGATAGACAAATGGATGGATGGATGGATGGATGGATGGATGGATGGATGGATGGATG
>JANHMN010000006.1:30048811-30087036 GCA_030674055.1 Rhabdomys pumilio | reverse complement strand
TGGATGGATGGATGGATGGATGGATGGATAAATGGATGGATAAATGGATGGATAAATGGATGGATGGGTAGGTGGAGAGATGGATGGGTGGGTGGGTGAATGATGGGTGTATGAATGAATGGGTGGATAGATGGATAAGTGTGTGGATGGATAGAAAGATCTACTAACAAGAATGTGATTAAGAAATCACTTGAGCCAGAAGGCTGATCAAAGTGTCTTATCTTTACAGTTTTGATATAGTGTTGTTATCAATACTCTCAAATTATTAAATTAGAAAATGTGTCATTCTTCATTCAAATAAAAGAGCTGAGAAGGAAAAGCAAATATTTCTCTATCTTTGTACATGTTGCATTTGAAATTGCTCTGATACTCTCAAGCCAAATATTGGCAAGTACTTAAAAACAGAAGGCTTGCTGTAGGTCAAGCAGGGCTTAAGTCCCACTATGGTGACATGGGAGGTAGGTGAACCTTTAAGAAGCAAGGTGTAGTGAGGCTTCATTAAGGGGTTAACGTAGTTCTCATGAGAAGCTATGGAAGCCTTGCCCTCCCCTTGTCTGACTTGCTCCACACTTGCCATCACCATGATGCCATCTACTGTGCCACAACAGAGGTAGGGGAGCCTCAGACACAGAGTCGGCTGAACCACATTTCCAAGGAATTTCAACTTCACAAAACTTCCTTTTTTATCAAGTTTTCAGCCTTTGATATTTCATCATAGTAACAGAAAATAGATTAATTCAGGACTATAAACAGAATAAATGTGGACACGTCTGTTGCAACTTGGAAGTTGTGGCTCAGAGGGACTCTGACTAAGGGCAAGACAATAGTCACACTAATAGAACACTGGGCTTTAAGAAGAAAGAGCTGAGAGAAAGGGAGTGTTCAGGAGACAGAGGAGGACCACAAACATTACCATAGCCTAGGAAAGGACAGTTCAAAAGACAAGAGTGCGATCCTCAAAAGTAAATCTCACAAGGATATACAGAGGCATAATTTTTGTAGTTAAAATCACCATGACTTAAAGGTAGACTGACAATGTTTAGTTGTGGAATACATGCAGAGAATCTGGGAGTAGATAACAAAATGAATTGGAGGTATACTAGGCCGATGATGGACTTGAGAAGTAGAGAAGCAGGTGTGGCAGATAACTATGTCTGGGCTAGTTAATCCAAAGAAAGTCTCATCCTAAATGAAGACTGCTTAATGGTGCCCTTGGAGTAAAAGGTGAAGGGAGAGGAGGAGGGGGAGGAGAAGGAGGAGGAAGAGGTGATGGGGAAGAGGAGAACGAGAGAAAGAGGAAGAGGGGGAAGAGGAGGAAGAAGAGAAGGGGAGGAGTAAGAGGTGGTGGTGGGTGGTGATGGTCATGATAGTGGTCGTGGTAGCAAGAAAATACAAGCATGGCAACACACATCTGTAATTCCAGAGATATAGAAGGCTATTCGTCTATGGCCAGTTCTAGATACATAGTGAGATCTTGTCTCAAAATATCTGTAGGACTGGGGAGATGGTTCAGTTGTTAAGGTTACTGTTATGTAAGCATGAAGACTTGAACTTAGATCCCCAGCACCCATGTATAAAGGTGGGTGCTGGAGAGATGGTAACAGAGGATACTCAGGTCATATTGGGTAGCCAGTCTAGCCTAATGGGTGATCTCTGGGTTCAATGAGAGACTCTGCCTCATAAAACAAGGTGAAGTGAAACTGAGGAAGAGACTCAGCATTGATGTCTGGCCTCCGCACGTGTGCACACAGATGCAAATGAGCCCATACACGTGAACAAATACATACAACACAGAGAGAATTATAATAATAATAATAACTAAGAAAAGTAAAGAGGAATAGCTGATAAAAAAAATCAATAGAATCAATTTTCTTTTGGCATTAGAAAGAAGAAAGAATGGTTATAACTATTTGAAATGTCCAAATAACAAGAAGAAATTTTACTTAACAAATGTCCATGACCTGAGACTGACCAAATACTGATATGTATTTCCTAATCTTCCTGAAATTCCCAGAATCTTCTGGTTCCCTTCCAATTCAAATAAACAGTGCTGCAAAGATAGCTGGATGTCATCACAGCCAGCCATCCCCAGTGATAGCTGTACTCTGCTTTCTGCTTTCCTATTCTGACTAGATCTTACAACTTCCCAGGAAACTTACACAAGGTGTTTGGCATGAACCCTCCAGCTTATACTCATACTCTAAAAGCCAGAGTATAGTGACCACTTAGCAAATTTGATTTTGTGCTAAGGAAAAGATAATAACAGTGACCTAAGGAGGCAGGAGTGACACACAGATGGAAACAGTCAGAACGGTGACTCCAGGTGAGGAGTGCACCAAGTGGCTTGTTTTTTGCTCTCCACTGCCTAGCACCAGCCTTCAGTTGCATAACCATCCTCTGTAAAACTTGCTTCACAGTCAGAAACCAAAATCCAACCACTGATATTGCAAAAGTGTTTTCCACATTGTAAACAAAATCCAGAGATCTCAATTAAGAGCATCGTCATCCTAATTATTCTGATGGCTTGAAAGGAAGTTGAGTCTATCCAGACAGGCACCCTACCTTCTCCAAGAAGATTTGATGTCACTATACTCCTGCTTTGTCATATATAGGGAGTCTTAAAATTTGATCATTAATTTCACCTAATTATATACGAGTATATATGTATATATGAATATATATGTACATATGCATGTGTATATATGTGCAAATATGTATATGTGTATGTTTGTATATGTGCATACATACATTATTAGCCAGTGGGGGCAGCATCAGAGAAGTGAGCTGCATAAAGCATCCCAATAACTCTGATCTTTAAAACAAATAAATTTCAGAGTCATTGTTACCTCATCTCCAATGTCATTTTTTTTCCATTCTTGAGAACTGACAAAAGACATTTGGTACCCTAGTGTTGCCAATTTATATTCAGACTTCAAAAGTACATTAACTAAGAATGGCTTGCATAGATTTGGTTGTTGATGATGATGTCGATGATGATGATAGATATAAATGCCATTAGACTTTTTTGTCTAAGCATTTTCCAGAAACAAGTCCTAGCTTTAGGAAACCTTCAATCCCTTCACCAAAGCCACAGAGAAGCCTGAATTCCTCCCTCAACTCCTACAATGCAGAAGGAGAAAGAGCTTCCCTGTCAAGGCCTGGCTAGAGACAAGCACTATGACTGTGGCCTGCTCATCATCCTAACATGCACGCTACCAGGTCCAGGGAGGTGGGCTAGAGAGGACAGGACATTGGGGCTTGACTTGGCCAGGCTCTCAAGTATGCTCATTACCAGACAGAACTAAAGAGCATTGGAGCCACAGTTAGCACTAACCCAGGGAAACATGTCTTGCCTGTCTAGGGGCTCTGGACTGAGCCTGGGTAGTGAGAAGCACAGAGAAGAGACACCAGAAGTGCCCAGGACAAATCGTACCATTTTTCTGTGCCACCTCTCTCTGAAGAGTCTGTTAGCTTTCACTTTCACAGCCAGGGAGGCATCAGTCACCCTACAAACTTTGATGAATGTCAAACACCAAGAATAACAGACCAAAAGCATCAAGGTTTTGGATGCCAGCACTATGGTAGAGTCCCCAAAGCCATCAAAATGCTACTTTTCCTTTCATCTAAGTCCCTCCTCATTAGAGTTTGCAGACAAGTGACAGTGACTTTCAACACACTGAATGACCTTCACTTTGTTCAGTCTCAGAGCACACAACACCCTCCGCTCTATCCAAACTGTCTTTATAGCTTAGAAATAAATATAAAATCCTTTTATTAGCATGGCAACTAATGATTGTTTAAGATTGCCTTTTTTCCAGCTGTTATGCTGATGTCAGGTATTTGACAAGAACCTGTCCTGCAGAAATAGCCCTGGAAGAAAAAAGTAAAAATAAGAACACTTACAAAACAGTCACATCATACTAAATTTAAACTTAAATTCCAGGTGTCCTTTAACACAGAGATGAATATGTCCTTTTGATTGTCTCTCCTCATAGGTTGACTGAAGTTCTTAACATATGTAGACAATCATCAGAGCAAAGCCATGTTAGAGAGGAGAGGAGGCACACATTTAACTACTCCATTCAGTGATAAGACTGCCCCACAGATTTCAGAAAATGCATTGAACTAGATCACATTTATCATGCTTGATGAGTCAATTAGCCTTCTGTTACTAGAACAACAAGTACAACTACTATGGAGATAACGGACTCACTAGAGAAAAGGGTTGTCTTGGCCTGTGTTGGTGCATGGTTGGAAGGCTCATAGTTTTGGGGGGTGCAAACAGCAAATCACAGTAGGAGAGCTCATGACCAAACACTCTACCTAAAGCAGGAAATCAAAAGCAAGGAACAGAAAAGGGTGTTTCTAGTCCCTACAGAGGAACTTCTACCAGGTTGCATCTCTTAAAAGCTCCAGCACCTCTAAATAGGACTCTACCTTAATGCAGGGCCTTGGCACTCCAGACCCTAACTTCAGAGGTTCAATAATAGATTTATGTAGTGAGATCTTTTAGGGCTAAGAATGCAGTTCAGTGGTAGAGTACCTGCATAGGGTGTCCAATACACCAGCATCACAATGTCACAGTTATAACAACCCAGTCTTTCCAAAGTGGCACTTGAAAAATGTGTCACAAGGATGCCCCAAAAGACATTTCAAAGGAACACTGATATATTAAAAGCCCATTTGAGCACAGAATCCATCACCCTGAAATTCTCCAGTGGGTCTCAGGTTCTCTATTCAGGAAATATTCTGAAGTCTCTAGAATGTCTCTCTCTTTTAAATACTTTAGTATATCCACCTATGGTTTGCTTTCACTGATGGTTTACTTAGTAAAGCCTTTCTTCATAGTTAATCCTAAGGCAAATTCTGCCTAGGTCTTAGGTTAAGCATGAGAAGGTCAGGGTGAGCAAGGTTCTAAGCGAGGAGGGTTTGATGGTATGAATAAGCAACTACAGAAATAGAAAGAAATCCTCATATCTACCACCATACTGAGCACACCTCTGTTAGAAGACACCTAGTCCAGGAAACAGCAAGAAAGTAAAAAATCCACTCCAACCCTCTAGCAAGGGACTGCATCATCCAAAGCTTGACTGAGTTCTTTGGCTCTGTCTTCTCTCCTCACTCCCCCTCATTCCTGATGCTCCAACATAGCTCACGTTGGAAAGTTGCTCACTTACACTGGTTCTACTTCCTCATCAAAGTCTGGATTTAAGAAAGGCTCTAACAGAGAAGTCTCACCATGGGTCAGCAGTCCCATAAAGTTTTCAATGCTCTGGCCTAAAGACATTGTAATAGGAGCAAGAAGCCAATTAGTGATTAAAGAGGAGACAGAAATGTTACACTAAGGGACATTAGATATGACCTACTATGGCACTAGATGATGCTAGGCTCCTTAGAGATGGTAATGATGTCTCAAGACCACACAACTGTATGGAAACCACATCAAGTAAGCACCAAGGTCTCTGAGACATCAAGACACCTTGTCAGATTGCCAGATGCTCTCTTTCTAAGTGTTAAAAAAGGAACTACTGAAAGTCACTTAGCAACCTGTGTCTTAAGACTGTCCCAGAAGGTACTGCCATTCTCAGAATGGGTAGAATCAAAGTGCTAGGCCCAGGTGTCTTCTTTGCACATCTGAAAAGGCAGTAACAAATACTACGTGATACTCTGAGCACCTCACAAGCTCCTACTTTGTGCCTGACCATGTCCAGATACTGAGGAGATGTGGATAAAAGAGATAATTCCTTAGCTCTATGTCACTGATATTCAGGGGACAGAGAAAGATGGAACCAGCAGGCAAATGAGTATACAGTATTATTCAACAATTGATTTTGCCAAGATAGAAAGATAAAGGGAAGCATGGCACTGTACTGTGTTATATAAGATGTTTAGTAGGACCATGGGCCCCTGCCCTCTAATCCACACAACTCCTTCCTTGTTTCAGATGTTGTTAAATGTCTCCTAGGGCAAACCTCCCAGTGGATCACTCAGGCCTAATAATCCTGCCAGTTCTCATTTCTCACCCCAATTAGTGGTTCACAGAGTGGCTCACTTGAGCCACAAGAGAGTTCACAACTCATCGCAGGAAGGGGTAGCTTTCCTCCAGAAACAGACAGCCTGTGGTACAGTATCAGTGCACGTCACCAACCTGAAGAAGACTACCTTGAGAGCCACTATTTCTCCTACACTCTCCACAAGATTAAACCCTGAAAGGACGAGCTTGCCTGACCATACTCACAATTCAGTGCTTTTAACAAAAAAGTGTAAAGTTCAAGCCACAGACATTAATAGACAAGTCTCTATCCACAAAGTAGTATGAATTCAGGCACAGGGTATCAAAACAAGCAAATAAAGCTAGCCCATTCTTACCCCAGACATTACTTTGCAGCATGTAAGGAAGGGTACAGAGAGACACTGGATGTCACATTTGGAGACCATTGTGGATATATGGATTACATCAAGACAAGGCAGGTACAAAGATCTTTGTAAACTGCAAAATTAACCTGGCCCACAGGCTGGCAGAGCCTGGGGATTACATCACTTACAATGTCATCCTTGTGTAATCCTGATGCTCTGTCAGCACGCTAGTCCTAGCCAACTTCTCTGACTTCCAAAGAACAATATAATCACTCTGTAATCTATGTGTTTAAGACACCTCATACACAAGCACAGCCCTATGGAATTCTTTTTAAAGCCATCTGCACAGTAACATCTAAAACAAATCTCACTAGGAAGGTGCTTTTCACTATGGTTGACCATCACCAATTTGGCAAGCAGACGCCCTACACATGCTGTTGACTGAACTCAGAGCAAAGAGCTAAAATCCCACCAGGAATTCATATTTCATATGGCTTATTAAGAGTCTAAGTCAGGAGAATTGCAATTTAAAGGCCTTCCTAAGAGATGCAGTGAATACAGGTCTCCCTTTGAAAAGTATAGCAAGACCGTATCAGAGTAACCAGTAAGAAGGCTGAGGATGTAGCTCAGTGGTAGCATGCATTAAGCCTTATGTTCAATCCTCAGTGTTGGGGAAAACATTTTAATTTAAAAAGAAAAAAGAATTTATAGCACTCTTCATTGAGAACTCACACTGAGGGAGCCAACTTCCTAGAGTGGTGCAGACTGACAGCATAGACGAGAAGTTAGACAAGTGGCTGTGGCCTGGCCACATTTGTCTTCCTAATTAATGTTTGGTCATTCTGTCCTTATATTTCATTGGAACTTAGTCTTCCAGGGCTCAGTATCTAAGTAAACAATGACCATTGTCAAGGAGCAGATAGCAAGTTTGGCCTTTTGCTATCTAGCACCTTTATCTACAGTTAATTGGTCATCGGAACCCAAGCCTTTAGAGCTTGGATAAGATGAATGGAGCAAGAGCTCTTCGGCTCTGTTGATGAACCACTCTTCAGAAAGTCCTTGGTGAAACAATACCCAGGGCCACCGTCTGCCACCTTTGCATAACTCACTCTCCACCCTTTCGAGGATATCACAGCTGGATGGTGGCCTTCTGAGTATTTCCAGCATAAAATTCCCCCAACTTTATCACAGTATGGACAGCAAGGATTGTGTATAACTTTCCACTGAAGTTTCTAGAGGCCTGCTTTCTATATGAGCCCAAGACCCACCAGTGTTTGCTTACTCTGCTCCTTTCCACTGGAGGGGAGGGAGGCGTGATACATTGCTTCTTGTTCCTCTCAGCTAAGACTCTGTGTCCTGCTGTTTGTCTTCTCCATGGTGGGAACTGGGAAGCATACAGAGAGAACTTGCTTCTGTATCAATGTAGAAACATAAAACTTCTTTCTCTGAAAGTGGGACAGACATAAAGGAAGTTAATTTGATCAGACAGCAGTAGGGTCTCTAAGGAAATCTGTCACCAGATCAGATACCAATTCCAATCCAATTGACAAGGAAGATTGACCATCACAGTAGTAGAATACATTTATGATTGGTATAATCTATATGTAAACTGTTGGTCACACCAAAGAGAATCCAAACATCTCTTAGTAGGAAGGGACTCAAATGAGATAACATTTCAACAAGACCTTGTAGAGACATTGGTTGAATAGCTAAATCAGAAAGATGGATGAGAGTCAGACTCAAAGATGGCACATATCAACTAAGTAAAAGGGCTTATAACTGCTAGATACAGGCTTCAGTTAGGCAAGACCAGACCATGAAATATGGAGGACAGCTTTAGGGAAAGAGCAAGCACGGAGAAGAAACCAGACAACCTAACATGTTGGCAATGCCCAGAACAATGGACAGCCTGGAGTTGAAAGCTGGAGAGTTAGAAAGTGTTGGAAGATGGACCCAGGGGTGTGCTGTCCAACGACGCCACAGCAGCATGTGTTCCCTCCTGCCTCCTGTCAGGAACGGCTGATGGATTGATGGGATGTGCCGTTCCTTAATTTCATCCTTCGATCTGAGTTTACAAATCAGCATGCCCAAGTTATATATCACTTAGACCTTCACATCTGGACTCACATTCAAGTGAGAGAAACTTTTTAGGTCTTTGGAACAAGTCAGCACCATTATTCCCATGTTTACAGGGAAACCTTTCCATGGTCAAGCATCCTCAAAAGAGGGTAGAAGCCATCCCTAGAGGGGCTTATCAACAGTGGCTCTCAGCATCCCATGGTTGGAGACTTCTAGGGTATCTTAGAAGAGATATAGCTGCTCTTTCAAACACGATAAAATCTTGATTAACTTTGCCTCAAGGTTAGGCAAAGATTAGGATCTATATACATACCAGAATTTTGGGGACTTTCTCCATGTGCTTTTTGGAGTAAATAAAAGTAAAATCAATAATGTAGAAAAGGGAGTGTTAGAATATTCTGTGTCTACTTTACCCTACCAGTTCCCGATCAAAAGTCAAAATGAAAAAGCCATCTTGGTTGTTTAATTTGTGCCAATGGTACTCAACTAAGAACACTTGGCTCCAAGGAGGAAGCCAACCAAGAGGACAATTGCCAATGACAGGAGGTATTCAGTTGTCATCATGTCCATGTCACATGGAGAGTAGAGACTAGGGTTCCTACAACTTATATGTAAAATGTCTACAGTACCTAGGGCTATGGTCAGTGTAAACTTATCCAACTCTAAGGATCAGCTACACTGAGGCTAAGAAGCCCTGACCATGTAGCTCAAAGAGAAACTGAGACTGAATTCTCAGCACCTACCCCACAAGTATTCTGATCTTCACAGCACAGAGTATGAGGAGATGAGACCCAGCGCTGATTGCAGCTGGGAAAGGCACACACTGGCAGCCATCCTGAGGCACTGTCCTGAATGCCTGATAGTTCTAAGGAATGGGGTTTTATCTCAACCCGGTTTAAGGCAGCCTTCGTGGAGAAAATGACACTGGCTTTCTTTGAAGGGCCTTGGAGTTTATCACCATGACATAAGGTGGGCTGTGTAGGTGGACAGCCCTCTGTTATCTAACTAACAAACATGAAGAGTATTTTAAATGCTGAATGAGAAACAGTAAGCTTCCATGTGACCAAAAAGTTGCTACTAATTATAAAATAAAAGTCCTCGGTGATATACCCAGGTAATTTTTCTGTACCCAGGTTAGGGTGGAGACCTCAGGACACAGACACAGGCTATAGAAATTTCAAGAACAAAGAGCGTTCACACCATCTGAAGGTGGAAACAACAGATGAGTTCGTGTGTGTAGCTAGAAGCCTCCTTTGGGCTCTGGAGAGATGGTGTAGTGGATAAAGAGCTTGTTGTACAAGCCGAGGACCCGAGTTTAGATTCCAGTGCTCACATCAAAAGTCAGACACACGGCATGCACCTGTAACACCAGAACCAGCATGGATCCTGGGGTTCACTGTCAGCCACTCCGGCTAAACCAGCTAGCTCCAGTTCAGCGAGAGACCTTGTCTCAAAAGCTAAGGCTGAGAAGTACTGAGAGGGTATCAACATAAACCTCTGACTTCCACGTCACCTACACAAGCAAACACGATCACACAGAGAAAGATAAGCAAAAATAATGTTTTTGTGAAGCCTGCTGTGGTTGTTGAAGGAGGTAAAGACCAGCTAGTGTCTCTCAGTCCTGGGGCCTCTGCCTACTCAATCCCCCTCAATACACAGGTTTTATCTTCACTCCCGTTGCTCTAGGAGAGACTCTGAGGGCTTAGAAGTCTCCTTTAATGTCCACAGTGCCACTTCTCAGATGAGAGATCCAAACCTAACCAAAGGAGCAAGGTGGCTAGACATGGCATAGCTCCTGAGTCCGTCTGTTATGTGGAGATGATATACATGCAAAGTTAGACAATCTGCAGACATTAACCTGAGTCAGCACAACAGAAGTCCCTGCCGATGCCTATAGGTGTTAGGCACTGAGATGCATCCCAGGACCTCACACAGCAACCCCTACCCCAACCACCTGTGGCTCTGAGTATGCACATGTCCTATGGGTCATCCAATCTAGATCAGGCTCTGGTAGTCATATCTGAAGAATGAGTGGCATCTCATGACCCAACCCACTCACCACAGGCAGCTCCCTTGGAATTCCTAGGACAGTCTCACGAGACATTTTCAGAAGCTAGGATCTGATAAAAGTTCACAATTGTTCCTTATCAGCACCTTTTCAAAGACATCCCAGACAGGTAGGCTCCTAGATTCTCCATGATCTCCCAGGCAACCCTCTGCATCAGCTCATCAGGAGCCCTGGGAAGTTTTGCAGGAATAAAGCCACCATTTCCCAAACTTGTGTAAGATAAGAACAACATTTTGTTTCTTTGTGTGATTGCCTTCATTCTGGTCCTTCAGTCTGTAGGATACCGAAGATGATTTCTCTATTTTAATACACTTATCATAAGTCATATATATTCAAACCTATGGCATGAGGGTTTCATACACATTGTGTAAGGGTTCTAATAACTAAAAGAATCAGCACATTTGTCAACTATGTCAGGTGTAAGAGCCCTAGCACTTCTTAAACTCAAAGTTTGGGCCCTTGATCATCTTCTCTGTTCCCCTTGTTCCCCAGCAACCACAGATCCATAAAAGCCTGGCAAGAGAAGAGCCCGTGAACATCAGAGTGTACTCTCTCTAAGCCTGTTTAGTACCAGTCTGAGGCTGAGTCTGTGCGGTGGCCATTGAGAGTGGTACAGGGCACAGCCGCTTATTTACTACGGTGTTCCTGGGGCTCCTCCCTCTCATAGTATATGCAGCTCTAGGCTCCTCCCTCATTCGTGGCTCCTCCTTGACTAAGCACAATTCTTCTAGCCTTGGAGACCATTTAAAAATGACTATGTGGCTCAAATGTCTCCTCCTCTATTCCCTTACTTTTCTGTATAATTTTTTTCTTTCAATTTTCCAGGCCCAGAAACTCCCAGATGCCTTTGTCCCATTCTGCACCAAATGTCATTTATTCTTCTTCCTCTATAACAGTGGTTCTCGACCTATGGGTCTCAACCCCTTTGAAGGTCACCTAAGGCCATGAGAGAACACACATATTTACATTACTACTCATAACAGTAGTGAAATTACAGTTATAAAGTGGCAAAAATAAATTTATGGTTGGTAGTCACCACAACATGCAGAACTATATTAAATGGTTGTAGCATTGGGAAGGTTGAGAACCACTGATTTATAGCACCAGCTGCCTCCTCATCCTCTCATACACACACCCTCACCCACCCTAGCATCCCCTGGGTGCTGTCTCCTCTCTCCAGTCCATCTGTTAGAATAGGGTTACCATCCCCCTCCCTTACACGACATGACCCTAAAGTATATTTCCACATCTCCATATAAGTCTTTCAGTACAGCTTTGTTGCAATGCCTGTCTACATGGGCACCAGGATCCTCACATCCCCAGCCAGGGTGCCACCTCCTCTCTCTATTCATGGGTCTGAGGTGCAAGTCAGTCCACACTCTTACCATGATTTCTTCTCTAAAAGCCTCACTTCTGCTTTACTCCTAGGACACTGAGCACACAATATTCTGTACTGCCATCTTTTCATCTTAGGCTGCTAAAGGATGAGGACTTCACTCTGCTTTAGCTCTGACTCCCTAAGCACAGTAGGAATAAAATCATGAGTACAATGGGTGCTGCCCCATTCATTCTACAGGGTACTACTGGCAAGCCACCAAGTCACCATATCTCAAGAGCGCATGTAGCCCTGAGCTTACTCCTGGGAAGAAACTTGTACAGTAAAAAGGATGGTTGCTTGACCTTTTCCAGAGTTAATCTCTACATGTGTTTCTGGTTTTCTAACTTGCTAGGAGACAGGTGAAACCGGATGTGACCTATGGAAACTCTTAGGAGAGCGTGTGTTTGGGCGACACGTGTTCTAAATGTATTGTGAAGTTATAATAGCATTCATCAAAAATTACATCACTATTTTGCCTTTAACTGATTCCCGTCACACTACATAAAGCAATGTTTCTCCTCCCCCTCCCCACCATATCTGAGTCAGGTAGAGTGTAGAGAGCACACATGGCTCTGAGCATCACTGAGGATGCTTCTGCATCTGCTGGGCCATGTTATGATCCATGCAAGAAGAACTGCCTTGGTCTCCCACATCTGTGCTGCAGGTTTCACTGAAGCCGGTCAAAATAAAGTTATGAAAATAACAGCTGTTGGTGAAGATATGTAGAAGGGGGAACCTTTATACACTGCTATTGGGAATGTGACTAGTACGCTATTCTGGAGAACACTTTGGACCGCCATGTGATCAGCAATCCCATCACTGGGTACATAGCCATGAGAATCAAAGCAGTGTGCTGAAGAAGCACTTGCACTGTCAATGTTTATCTATCATAGCACTTTTCCCAGAAGCTAGGATATGGGCTTAGCCCTTCGCCTAGTCTATCCGCCATCATGGCAATAAAAAAAGCTGTAGTGTAAATGCCCAATGGAATATTATTCATCCTAAACAGAGAAGAAACCTGAAAGATATGATGCTCAGTGAAACACACCAGATGCCAAAAGACAGCTATCACATATCCACACTCATGTGGACCCTAACAGTCTACCAAAGAGAGTTGTAGCTACTGGAGGCTGTAAAGGAAGAGGAAAGAGAGAGATTGGATAGTAGTCAACAATCGTGGAAGGACTAACTCAAAGGCACAGTGAGGTGACCAGAGCTCACAACCGCCTGTTACATGTTTTATGAGCAATACGACTAGGCATGTAAAGGTCTAAACATAAAGAATGATAAATACACAAGGAAAGTGGGATACTAATTAATCCCGTGTCATCAATGTGTTAATGCGCAGGCCAGGAATTACCACACAATGCAACATGCACGTGCAATTACTGTGTGTCAACTTAAAAATGAAAGATTATAAGCCCAAATAAACAACAATGTAAATTAAACAAGAGAATCTATGGGGTCACACTCAAGCAGCAGCAG
The DNA here is from genome assembly GCA_030674055.1 of Rhabdomys pumilio. Classification (NCBI taxonomy): domain Eukaryota; kingdom Metazoa; phylum Chordata; class Mammalia; order Rodentia; family Muridae; genus Rhabdomys; species Rhabdomys pumilio. The sequence continues at coordinate 30,073,669 of JANHMN010000006.1, read as the reverse complement.
TAGCAACAACAAATACTTGAGTCACAGAATGGCCTTTTGGGAACACTGAATTTAATTGTCACCACGAGAATCCACAGTCAGCATTCTTTTCTGGCTGAATAATGAAAAAGCAAAAGCAAGGATAGCAGGATACACCTGGAATCTTGGTCCTTGGGAGCTTGAGGCAGGAGGTTTGCAAGTTCAAGGCCTGCCTGGGTAACGTAGTATGGCTCTGTCTTGACTAAACAGAAGAAAAACTAATGAGAAAAGCAAGACTTACAGAAATAGGAAAACATTACCTAAGGTCACTCAAGGTTACCCAAGGTCGTCCTGGCAGCAGATAGAGCAGATTAGGACCCAGCTGAGTCTAGTTCAAGTTTTGTTCCTGATGAACTTCTTGTAGGTATCAAGAACAACAAAAAAGATCCAGATATGTCTCCACTCCACTGAGCCCCAGTGAGCCCCACGGGTAGACCTGGCTGTATCTATGCACAGGGCACAGATATGTCAAGAAGCAGACCCTGAATCAAAGTTTTCTCCTTCCCAGAGAGAACAGCATGCACAAACATGTCTACTTTCTAACCTTAAGCAGATACCCAAAGGGCAACCATGGTAGAGGTGGAGGAGGCCAGGGTTTGTTTCCGGGCTACCCTTCAAGATGACCTGGAAGAAGCCGACTCAGTGCTCTGGAGGTCTCTCACCCTGCCACACAACACCCAGAACTCATTCTTCATGAGCTAATGTGACATTGTCTGTAACTCAAAGTTTCAATAGACAAAGCTGGAAATAACTACCTCCACTCCGTATGGAGCCCCAAACCCTGGGGTCATGGTAGAGTGCAGCAGCTTTTATGACTTTGTCTTAAGGGTTAAGCAACTTCCAAGAGATAATAACTGTTTTTGATGAAGCCCTTCGGAAACAAATGTATACAGATGTATAGTCACTATAAAGAGTCTGTTATTTTCAAAGCAAATGTCTCTTGTAAAGGAAATAGCTAAATGAGAGTATCTAGCTGAATCTTGACTGAGGAAACTCTGAGTTCATAAAGAGAGCTATGGTTATGATGCAGGTGATTCACTTGTTGGAGGTAGGAAGCTTGCGCTTAAGATCTGAACATCTGTCTCTTCATTGCCACTTGAGGTAATAGTTCTCCCGGTATTGTTCCTTGTAGTTCTACAATTAACCCTTAGTCATACCATTTTTTTCTTACATAAGACTTATCCAGATTGTACATAAAGCATGTGTGCATATGCAAGGCCTTTGATCTGGAGCCGCCATCCACACAGGACTAAAGCCATCGGGTTGTGAAATTCCAAGGAGGCCTGAAATTCTCTGTGATGTTGGAGACAGAAAAATCATTATGTTTTGCTGTGTTGTTCCAAGTGGCAGTGCTTTCAATTTAATTAATGGTGGTAAATGACTCAGTTGAGTGATTCTTTTAAGGATGACTGTTATATTAAGACAAATAGATCTATTCCTAGACCTGTTAAGTACAATATATAAATGGCCTGAACATTTGATCAAATTGTATGGTTAATCCTCTAATTGCCCATTGAGAGACTGTTGCAGAGGTAATTATCATACCTGGTCCCATTCATATGCATTGCTAATCCCTTTAAAAATCTGTAGAAGCTTTTTGGCTTTAGTGTATTCTGAGGCTGAAGTATTCATGGGTTTGATAGACATTTATAGTAAAATATCACCTGGAACACACATAGATTTGTTTTCAAATGTGTCTTCTGCATTGAATATAAGTTTTCAAAATGTTTGCCTGAATTATCCATCTCTGTCAGTGAACCTTGCGCTATGTTGAAGGGTGAGCACTGGAGCAAAGCAGGCAGCCCGGGAAGAGACCATATTTTTGAAGCTGAGTCTAATTAACTCTTGTCTCCCTCAGTCACCACAGAAGACATCACACAAGGGAACTAACTTTTGTGCTTCCTCATGGCCTGAGTCTTTTCACACAAGGACTGGATGCTAGTGTTTAGTTAGCAAGGCCTGTTGCTGCTCTCAAAGAACTAGAAGGTGCGTGTGAAGTGAGGGATGTTGTGTCGCTCTTAACCCAAGAGATCCAGAAAGGGGGCGTGGTAAGGAGAAGTCTGGAAAGGCCTCATGGAAAAGCAGAAGCCTGGATGTGTGGACAGAAGAATCTAAGCAACAAAAGCAGTGTCCACTTAGTTGGGGGATAGTCTGGAATACAGTTTCAGTCCATTTCCCAGTGTCATAACAAAATACCTGAGCCTGAGTACTCTACAAACACAGAGGGTTACTTAGCCTAGGACTCTGGAACCACAAATGTTCAAGATGGGGGAGACACATGTGGTGATGGCAAAAGGCACCCATGATGGAAGGTTGTGTGTGAGGGTGAAAAGAGAGTAGTAGACAAGAGAGGAGCAAGCAAAGGTGGTGATTTGCTTTTTAGCAGCTCATTCATGCGAGATATAATCTAGCCCGAAGAGACAGACATTAACTTATCTTAAAGGACCTACTACCCAATACCACTCCACTGGCAGCTGCATTTCTATGGGTTTGAATGGAGCCATCTATATGCAGATCACAGCAGACTTCCCAAAGACTCCCACAAGATGCCTCAGGGACAAGCGATAATGGGGCCACCTGTAGTGACTCCAAACTAGACCATGTGGACTTTTTGTATGGTGCGTGAGCTCTAGTGTAAGTGATATCTCAACATAGGCTAACATGGTGACCACAGAGGGCTGAGGCTTTCCTCTGCAGTGTTCTCCCTCAGTGTGGGGGGAGGAGTGCACATGAAGAAGCAGAGGTCTTGAGGGCAACATGGGGTGGATACCTGAGACTTATGTGGCAGCCACACTCTCATCATCTGTTTAGGAGACGTTCGACTTTACAAGTTCTGATAATTGCCCAGATCGTCCATTTGGTGAATTTGATCCTTGCCATCTCGCATCAATGGTATAGGAGGGCATTTGGGACAGTCAGACTTATTCTGGTTGTGACTCAGTAGTTAAGATGGAGCCTAGTACCCTCTTACCATAGTCCCCAGCCTACAGAAGTATCACTTATCCAGTCTAGCAGAGATGACATTCATCCTTGCTAACAGAACTATAGGTAAGAGCTGCGTTCACATAGCCTTGTCTTCAGTCAGAATACCATTTCTAAAACTGATCCAGCTCTGTACCCCCTCTGTCCCACATAGAAAGGCCGTTCTCTACCTTTTACTTTTGAAAACATGAGTTTTCTTCTAGAATCAGTCTGATTTGTTTCTGTTGTAGCTGAAAACTTACTAGAGAGATGGCAGGCAAGCATAGGGAATAGCTCAGCAACCTAGGACTCTGCTGGGCTGGAGCTATTCACACACCCTTCTTCTGCAAACATACTTGGCAGCCTGAGACCCTTAACTGTATGTACTATATTAGCAAATTCCTCTCTAAACAATGCACCTATCAGCCTAGGGCCTCTACAGGCATCGAGCTACATGCACACCCTACTCTGAACAATGGAGTAAGTTTCTTTTCCTGTTAACACTCCTCAACTTTATATACTCAAGTGGTTATACTCAGCCATTCTTCACTTACACCCAAATTCTGTCCTCTAGAATTGTTAGGGAAATCATGCCATTTACCATCATATGCCTACAAATAACTAGGCATGCAAATAATTACAATTAGATATATTACGGGAGTGGCATGTACAATAGAAAGTAGTTATGTAAGTCTGTCAATCAAAATAAAGACAACCAAAACCATGCCCTTTATTAACCAAACTTTTTCTCTTAAATCCCATAAAACGAAACTGCAAACAATGATCCCCTTACTTACGTGAGCAGTTCTAGATCTTCACAGTGTGCCTTGCTAGTCTTTATTCACTCTACTTTGAATAGTTTTCTTGCTACCCTGAAGTCAGTATGCAGTATTAACTCATTCTCGAATAAGATGCCAAGAACCTGGAAATACTGGGCCTTTTCCAGGGTGTGTGGATCCTCAGGAAAGGAGCAAGTATTGTGCTGTAGCTCTGCTCCACACAGAAATCTCCAGGTAGGGGAAGTACTTTACTTTCATCTAGTCAAGCAATTTCCCATGAGTCCCAGGGAGGAGAGTGCTCAGAACCCAAATCCTCTCTTGCCTGCCTACATTCTGGAAGAACTGGGTTTCAGATACAGCACTTAGAGAGAGTATTGGTGTAGGCTGTGCAGGCTCCGGAGCCCACCCTGCAAGTGTGAGCTTTGCCCCTCTCCCAGGTCCCATTAATTCATATTCATGTCAGAGCCAGGTCTTTAGTTTTAAGCCCCTAAGCTGCCTTCTCCATTCCCTGTTTTTCCAGCAGTGAAAGTTGCCCCTGCTTCAGAGTCTTCAGGTAACCTGCCTGCTCAGTGAAGAGGTTGCAAATATCATGAAACTTAGAGAAATCAAGAGCTACATCAAGGTCAAGAGAGAATCAGCAAAGTAAGCAGGGGAAGCAGGCTATCAAAGATGGATGCGGCCTCTGAGTAAGGACGAAAGCCAACCTGTGTGAGGAAGAGTGCTGGTTACCAAACACAGCCCAGAGGGATCAGGGGCAAAAGTTGTTCTTTTCAAGGTGAAAGACACCAAGCCAGAGGCGAACCATGGTCTTATTGGTGCATATGCACTCTGTAAAGTTAGCACTAATTGCAGACTCTTGGGAGAGTTAGTGTCTCTAGGACAATTGTCCTGGGCACAATAGTGATTAGGTATCATAGCATGTGTCATGTGAGATTTGTTGTTCTGTTTCATCTTATAACTGAGCCTGTTCTTGTTTGTTCAATCATCTCTTGTCCTGTTAATGCGCTTGTCTGTCAACAACTTAGAGCCAAGTGGTAACATTAGTTCAGCACAATGAGCCCTGTCATAAATAGCTCCTCAGAAACTCTGTCTACACACACACACATACACACACACACACACATACACTCACACACACATACACATACACTCACACATACACACACATACTCATACACATATACACATACACATACACACATATACATAGACACACACATACATACACATACATACACACAGACTCACACATACACACACACATAAACACACACACACTCACACACACATACACATACACTCACACATACACACACATACTCATACACATATACACATACACACTCACACATACACATAGACACACACATACATACACATACATACACACACATACACACAGACTCACACATACACACACATACATACATACACTCACACATACACACACATACATACACACATACTCACACACATATACACACGTACACACACATACACTCATACACACTCACACATACACATAGACACACACACACACACACACACACACACACACACACACACACATATACCTCTATCTCCTTCTTTACCCACTGGACTATTTTAGAGAATGAAAATACATATAATAAATAGAACAGAAGAGTAAATTAGGAAAGAGATTCAGATCTGTTAAAACCTTAATATTATGTAATACAAAAATGTATAGATACTGGGAAAAGCTGAATTAGGAATTATGCAAGAAAAAAGTATAGTCTGAATTAAAGACCCCTTATCATCATTACAGCATTAAAAACTGCCTACAGACTTACATTTCAAATAACTTAAATAGAATGGAGGTGTGCAGAGGAAAAAGGCCTTCTAAGCAAATTCCCAAGTGCCCCAGGGACTGACCAGGGAGCCGGTACCATGGAGCTGATGAGAGGTGGGTACTTGCTTATTCCTTGTCACAGCTCAAATAACCATGGACTTTCAGAACTTCCTTAATGCTAGTGCATGGCTGTGCTCCCTGATGTAAAGGGAATACAGTCCAAAGCTTCCATGGATGAATCTTTGACTGAATCTTTGACTAAAACCAGACCATACAAATACTATATGCAAAACTATAATCAAGTTTAATTTCTAACTTTGGTGCTATAAGAGAAATAGCTACAACTAAGTAGAATGAAATAATTACAATATATATAATAAATGTTCCATGACCACAGTGTCTTAGAGGATCTTCCCCCTGCCATATTGTGTTGGACTCCTTGTGATGTAACAACGTGATCCTTACATGATAAGACAGGGGAGGCATATAGCTTTAGACTGTCAGCCTCAGAGTATGTGATACTTACCAGCTAGTCATGTATAGAAGGTTCACTTAAGTTGATCATAGGTGCCGGGCGGTGTTAGCGCATGCCTTTAATCCCAGCACTTGGGAGGCAGAGGCAGGTGAATTTCTGAGTTCGAGGCCAGCCTGGTCTACAGAGTGAGTTCCAGGACAGCCAGGGCTACACAGAGAAACCCTGTCTCGAAAAAAAAAAAAGTTGATCACAGGTAACTAAAACCTCAGAACATGAAAGTACTCAGGTGCAACTATTATACTATGACTAGGCCAAGGGAGCTAGGAGGGCAATGGGCCCCATTATTAACACTGTGCCGGGGCTCACCATTACCCTCTGATTAGTATCTTCAGTGAAACATCACTATAGACATCACAGTGTGAACCTCATCCTACACGAAGTCCAGACAATACTCACACAAGCTGTAAGAGTTGCCCCAGCCCACACTAGCACACCAGGGTACAGGAGGGAGGATCTCGTGTCTTTGCTAAGTAAAGTTAATAGGTTTAGGAGCCTGAAGTCCTGAGCTGAATTGTCAGCTCTGATCACACACTAACCATATGACCTCTGGGCAAGTTACTCAGCCGCAATTTAGTCAACTCTAAAATGAGGGTGATCCAGCATGCTACTCCCATGTAGTTGTTGTGGACCGTATATGACATGACACATGGTGAGTGTGAGCCTCCTCCCTGCTCTTTGACAAACTCAGGCAAGCAGCTCTTTTCTTCAGGCCTCCCTTGTCTTTTCAAATGAGGACATTCCCCACCTCCCAGAAAACTGCTACCATGCTCTTCCAAGAGGATAAACACATTGTGCGGATGGCCTACAGTCTACAAATGTTTATCTCTCCATGATAGGGCCTATAATGAAAGCAAATGGATATTTTAAAGATTTATTTTTGTCTATTATTATCCCTTTGAAACAATACAACATTGTTGTAACCACGAGATCTGATAGAGAATTGTTATTTTGAGATAATAAACTTGAAAACTGATGAGGTAGATTTCTCATCTCTCACACACACATAGAAATGGCAGGTATGAAAGATAAAGTGCTAGTCAGGTCAGCACTGCTATTCCACATGAACACTTATTTCAAAATACCAAAAGACGTACTAACAACTCTCCTTTGTGTTATGACAGCCTGCTGACAGTTTCATTGCAACATAACCAAAACCTTGAGCTACAGTCACCCAGCTAAGTACAAGCATGTCTTTGTTCACTGAAACTATAATGAACTGTATGTTTGTTGTCTTAATATGCTAAATTTAGAGTCATTTGTTACTGGGCAATAGATAGATAACTAATACATTGCCTGATAAACATACATGAATACACACACATACACACACACACACACACACACACACACACTCATAGAGAATTCCTTGGATTATTATTTCAACTAGAGAAACAATATATTCTGGAGGAGTTCCCTAAAGTTATTCTGACAGAGGCTCTATCCTGTCATGATGTCAGTTAGTCCCTCAGCCAAAAGTCTTCAGTTCCTGGTACCCAAGATGCGCTTCTCTCACATAAAAATCCATTGCATGCTAAAATGTATTCTAGACAGAAAAAATTATGTTTTAGCTTTATATATATATATATTATTCATATATATATATATGAAGAAAAATATCAAAGACACTATTTGTCCTTACTAAAGATGAAATGTCTTTGAAAGCATACTATAGACTAGAAGAAGGACTATTCACATTTTATTGCCCATGGAAAATCTGCTGGACACAAGACCTAGGGTAAGTTAATGGCACAATAGTACTTGATGCATTGTCTCATAAGAAGAATTTTTGAAGCATTTGAAATAATGATTATTATTCAAAAGGAATCAAAGAACAAAAAAATGGACTGTGTGCATGTTTACTTTGATGCCTTTAAGTATCTGGAAGATTTCATAAATAAAGATAATAGCCAGTCAGCACTTACATGGTGCACAGCGTATCTGACCATTCATAAAAGACTAAAGAGATTATCCCAGGGATTTGCCATGACAGATCAAGTTCTACATCCATCATTTGGGTAATCCCAAAATTCCTTGCCATCATTAAGGGATGAAACACCCTTGACCAACAAAATGATTTGTTTGCTTGTGTAAAATGATTCATAAAATAAAACTTTATTCCTGATGGGCTATAAAAAATATCCCATAACTGAGTGATCCTATGGTGAGGTGAGACACTGCAGGTACCAACAGTGATGGCTCTTAACCATGAGTACCGGAGCTGAGTACAGAAAAAGAAGGCACGAGCTACAAGCGATCTAGCTTGGGGGATCTGCAATGTGAGTGACTGAATGGCTTTAAAACAAATTAGTCATGAGGTAGCCTAGGCTTCATTCTAATACAGAAGGAACATCTTTATCACAACATGATTTGGAAAGGAGGAGGGCTGCCGAGGGGGTTTTGAGAAGAAATTAAGCACTGTACCTTGGATTGAAAAACAACTCTTCTAGCCTCTGTGGACAGTTCATGCATATGAGTCACAGATATACACACAGGCAAAACACTCATACATATGGAAATAAATATTTCTAAAAGAATTGATTGACAGGTGATGAGCAGGTCAAAGCCATGTTGTAAGGTGCAGATTTCCCCCACCTGCCCTGGGAGTCTGGGTGATAAAGTGGAAGCCCCTAATGTGAAATGGATTACATTTCAACATTTTACATTTTTCATAATAATGTACTGAAAAAGAAAACTCCTCTCAGAGTAGACATTTCTAACAACCACCTCATTTAGCTTCAAACTTCAAACAATATTTAGTTTCTTCTTTCACCTACCCACAGCATTTGTTTTAGGGTCATAAACATGAACAGTCAGGCAGAACCATCTCAATCTCTCTCTCTCTCTGTTTCTCTCTCTGTTTCTCTCTCTCTCTCTCTCTCTCTCTCTCTCTCTCTCTCTCTCTCTCTCTCTCTCTCTCCTATGCACCCATGTCTTGAGGATGACACAGCAAGGCAGCTGAGAATTCTCACAAAGACAGATCACATGCAGGATTGCTCAAATGTAGAGTCTTCAAAACATCCACTCATTGAAAGGAAAACATCGGCAAACACACACGACTTTCTGAATTCCAGTATGCCCTGCATAATTTTAAAAAACGCCAATTTTCCTTAAGATAAGACTTGTAACAGTTAAAACAACCTTCAAACTTTAAGATTTTTATAAATATAAGCTGATGAAAATGTAAGCAATGAGTTAAGGACTTTTCAGTGAGCTAGCCCAACGAATAAAACAGGCAGAAAAGCAACGGGACTTTTTTTTTTCTTTTTCTTTTTTGGCCAAGTATATGTGATGTGGGAAAGAGAAGTGAGGTGAACCCAGGCAAAGCTACGAAGGGACTGAGATGCAGCTGAAAGGCAGAATACCTGCCTAGCACTTAGGAAGCCTTCCATTCCATCTCTAGTACTGTAAAACTAAAATGTAATTGTTTAATTATATTAAAAGCCTGGGGGACCTGACGTGCTACCCTGTGAACAGCAGCTGCTGCACGTTCTTCAGAAGAGCAGATGTCAGTCAGGGGTGGGACCGTGGAGTGGAGCAGATTTAGGTGCAATGATGAGGGCCGAGTTAGTTACACAACCCCACAGTTTTAGGGGCTTAGTGAACTTCGGTGTTTTCACGTGTCTCTCCCAACAGTGTCCTGTGATAAACAGGCATTAACTTGATCCCTTATGTGAGAGGAGAACCTGAGATCACCAGCAGCAGAGAGCAGCAGGGCAGGACTAGAGGTTTTCCAGGCCAGAGACAAGAACTGCAAACACACAGCACGCTGATCCAGAAGATGGAGACCACTGTGCTGTCTGCTTAAAGCACCTTCTAAGTTGAAACCATTGTCTTCGCTCAGCAACACGATCCACTGTGGTTTCTGTGGCTTCATCAAATGCCCAAGAGCCATGGTCTCTGCCACTGTCTGCACAGAAAATCAGAACTTACAGAGCAGGTGTGCTGATGTCCCTGGTTCTTGTACCTCCATGAAGCTGAGAAACCATGATACCAAACCAGGTTGCGGGGGAGGGGTGTTGATTTATTCACGGACCAGGAAATCAACCCCTGAGTCAGGTGGCAGCTCGTAGTAGTAAGGCTAGGAAAGTGTGGTTCTTAAATGAGGGAAAAAAATACAGTGGTTCAGAGGTCAGACCTGAGCACTGGACTTGCAAGGGGTTCAAACCTCAAACTCTGTGTTATATGTAGCCCTGTGAGTGGGCCTCCTCATCTGAAAAAAAAAAATGGCAAATTTCCCCCCAGCACTGTAACTTCATATTCTTTCCTTTAAAGAGATCTTTCTTGTCTGGGGTATAGTTTAATTACCTAGCATGTTCAAAAGCCTGGATACAGACCCAACCACTGAAAAACAAAATCCAGAAAAGTCTCAGGCACTTGAGAATCTGATCATTCTCTATACCCCATAAATCATAGCTGCTCCGGTCTCCAGTGTAGGTATCTCCTGATGTAGGTCCTGCCCCTCAGAATGCAGAGCTCCCTCCACCCTGCGTGGTTCTGTCAGAAGCTAACTGCACAGGTTCTAAGCTCTGTGTGGACTGGCTAGATTAGTGGGGCCTGACAGTAAGATGTGGAGCTGCATGATTTGATGGCTCCCAGGAATGACAGTGGCGCTGTCGCCTAAGGAGCTTAACAAACCTCTAACCTCCAGGAGCTTCGTCACTTTGTCACTTATCTGCATTCCATAGAGCAGGAACCTGAGGGACAGGCAAAGTAACTCACGCAAGGTCAGACTGCAAATGTGGAACAAAGCCAGATTCTTGCCATGAACATGGATGCTTTGCTGCCTCCCCAAATGCCCAAAAAGTTAGTCAGTGATGACAATAAGAACAGAATCAGCCCTCCATATCCGCAGGGTCCAACCATGCCCAAAGGTCTCACAAACCCCAGATCAAAATCACTGAAGAAAACGCCTCTGTCCCACGCATGCGCAGTCTTTGTCTGCCTTCACTTTACTGCAGTTCAGGTAAAGTGCCACTCCCTTGCTTTGCACCAATCCGGGGATGAGTGAGAAGCAAGATGGGAAGTAAAGTGTGTGAGTTTCCCAAACTACATCATTTTCTAGAAGGAACACAAGCATCCCAGGTTTGATGTCCACAGGAATCCTAGAACCACTTCCCCTTCCTACATAAGGACACAGGGACTGCCCTTAAGACCTGAGCAGATTCCACCAGAGTTCCCAGTAGCTCAGCCTACCAAGGCTCCGTGAATAGGGAGAAAGTTCTAAAAGTGTAGGAACCAGGGTCCCCTAAAGTCCATCCAATTCCCTCTGTGCTCCGTGCCTCCGGGATGCACAGATCTGTCCTTCTATGTATGAGGCAGCAGCCAGGACTCCATTTTGAAAACAAGTCTGTACGATGAAGTTTGTTACATCCAAACCACAGTTCAGTTAACAGAAGTCCAGTATCAGCAGAAGGCTGTGTGGTGCTCACTGTTTAAGACTGCACACGACTGTAGAGTAACACTATGATGTATGCATTATTCTCAATTCCTTTATAACATGCCGGAGAAATGAAGGTTCAGAGAGGTCAAGAAACTTGAACAGGTGAAGTCACACAGCAAAGTGGAAGAACTAGGGTATGAATCTAAGAGTTCACCCCGGAGCTGGCATTCCATGTTCCCTTCTGCTCTTTTGTGCTTGGACTAGAATCAGAGACAACAGAATCCCTGGCAGTACCAATGGAACCCAGGCCCCTTGTTCTTAGCCTCTGTGTATAAAGTAGCAGACTCTTGGCTCTGTACCAGAAAGGTGAGCTAAGGGTGAGAGGGAGTTGTTTGTGTAGATTCAGCTTTAGGACAGCTTTAGCCAGGCCTTCAGCTGACACATGGGTGAAGAAGGTCAAAACAATAACAAACAGCCTTGGTCTGAGATCACAGGAATTGCTTAATTACACACTGCATTGTGTTATTACAGTGTTCAGTCTGGTCTCCTGTTCACCAGCTCCCGCTGCCTCCTTGGGTGTGGCCTGCAGAAACTTGCGGTTTGCCAAAGGGTTTCCATTTACAATCAGCTTTTCTGGCCTCAATGGGTTGGGGCAGGGGGGGGGGGGGATGACCTGGCGGAGAGCTGCCACAAAAGCCATGGCCAGTGGTCTGGAGCTGGATGTAAAAGCCCAGGTTGGAATGCAAAGGGGCCTTGGGCAACACCCACATCCTTCCCTGCCCAAATGCTACTCTCTCTTATTTTCTTTCTAAACAAAAATCATCACTTTTGCGTTGCGTGGTTGCTCAACAAGGAAAGAGAACTGTTTCTCTTCCTTATCGTCTGCTGTTTACATAGTGCACAGAGGTAGCGTCTGGATAGAATCTGTGGGAAATCCCGTGCTGAACTGGAAATTCTGGCTTCTTAAGTAATCTGTTGCTGAAATTTTGAGGATGAATAGATCATCTTTTCATTGGCTGTCAGCAGAATGTTCGCTATTGATGAGGTGTGGGGTTTTGTTTTCAACTCTCTATTAAAAAAGTGAGATTATGATAATTTTTCTTTCTTTTTTTTTTTTTTTTTTTGACACTGGACATTGAGGGCAGTGCTTTCTCAATACTGAGCTCTCTCCACCTTCAATCTGTACTCCCAGGCTGCTGTCTTGTTTAGAAAATAATGTGCTAATAGAGAATGAAGTACAAGAACTTTAAACAAAAAAAAAAAGACACCAGTGGAGTTAGGTGGCTCCTGGCAAAGACGTCACTTGAGTTAGTCAGAAAGAAAGGAGGCGTGGCCTTAAGTATAAAATTGTCTCTTTTTAGACAGTGTCTCACTGTCTAAAGCCCAGGCAGTCTTTTAACTCACAGTGATTCTCCAGTCTCAGCCCCCTAAGTGAGCCTCTGTACTCAAGTCGGTACTGAACTTTTAAACACACATTTTCTTGAATGTTCACCAATGGCAGAATGAAAACAATCTTTAATACTTGCTTGCATTGAGGATGAAACATCAAGGAGAGGCAGAAAGAGACTGTCACTGAAATAATGGAAACACCTTCAGATGCGAATCACGTTGCAGATACACCATTGCATTCCACTACTAAAGGTTCAACCAGTGTGTAATCGAGGGTACCGAGATTGTCTAATTTTTAAAGGGCGTTTTGAAATCTGTTTGCTCTTTATTGTGTGTGCTTCACTTAAAGTGCCATCTTTCTTCTTTTAATTAAAATTTTCTTCATAAAATATATTCTGACCACAGTTTTCTTCCCTCAACTTCTCCCAGGTCCTCCCACCCACTTAACTTCACTCCCTTTTTTCCCTTTAGAAAACAGGCAAACAACTACAACAACAAAATCTTCAATTGATACCTGCTTACAAGTAAAGTGCCCAATTTTTAAATAGTAAACCTACAATTTCCTAGAAATAGGATGCTATGAAGAATCACACACACACACATGCACACACTCACACATGCACACCAAGACAAGAGAGTGTTGGCTAGGAGTGGGTAGACATTGCTAGATTTCCATTTCTCCCACCAACTCCAAATACGGCTTTGACACTGAACTCTCCAGACTCAGGTTTTCCCACCTGCAGAATAGGCAGAACCACTTGTCCCCATGGCTACTCAGAGAGAAAAATCTGTTGTCCTTCGTATTTTTGTCCCCATCAGTTTGCTGGCTCACAGTGTGATGGGTGAGAGTATCTGATGTGGGTACACATGGCACACTGTTCCGTTAGCTTCATTTGGGATAATCTCAGTCACCAGGTCATTTTTCTGCTTTGGCAAATCACTGAGACAACCCTATTATGGGAAATCTCATAACCTCTAGGCATGGGAATTCTGGGATCCTGTCTGAAACTCTCACATTCACTTCAGCATTCCAACAGATCTCTTTGAGGCCACCAGAAAAAAAAAATCACACACAAAACAAATGGCCATTCAAGGCAGCAGGTGGCAGATGCCATGATCCAATCACAGTGTTCTTTCCTGATACTGGAGCGTGTGCTTCTTTATGTGGATAGGTTTCTGTCAGCCTTAAGATGGCTCTGCCCACCTCTTGCCTCACAAGTCATCTGGTCAACAATGTTCCATACCCAGCTCTCCCTCCAGTTTTTATTTCTCATCCTCTTGAATGGTCACCAACAGCTTACAGAGAAAATGTTATCTGCACTTGTTTGTATTGGAGGATTAACCACAAAGAAAAAGACGAAACCGTGATTTGAATCATGTAAATAACCATGAGTATTACATTTGGGATGTACCGAAGCATCCTTTTACTAAAATTTAAGCCACATTGTCTCTCTATTTCCTCTCTATTTAGTGCCCTACTTAGCAGCCAGACTGGCACAGGCAAGCGCTGGTGAAGAGCTTGCAGGCCAGTCAGATAAGTTGTCAACCACGTATCAGACCTATAGTCAACGATTGACCTTACTGTTATGGACTGAATGGTATCCAGTCTCTAAAACTCTTTGAAGCCCAAAACCATAGAAGGAGACAGTGTTCAAAGTTAGAATCCTTACCAAGGCAATTTATGTTAAATGAGGTGAAACAAGACAATCTGACCCAGTGTGACTGGCGTCTTCATAAAAGTTCCCTAGGACATCAACACATCAACACATGCAAGAAACTATCTCAGGATGCTATCTGAAAGTACAAGACAAAAGTCTCAGGAAAAAAAAAAAAAACTAGACCTGGACATGAGTGATTTTGGATTTCAGCTTCCAGAATCATGGTGGTGGCGGGGGGCAGGGGTAAATGTCTATGGATTTTGTTATGGTAGGCCTAGCCAATTAATCATTTCACCAGTAACTGTCTTGATGAGCATTTGAAGTAAGGAATGGAGGGTAGTGGTTAGAATGACAGCTCAGAAGTTAAGAACACTGGCTGCTATTTCTGCAGACCTGGGATCAATTCCCAATACCCGTATGGCAGCTAACAACTGTCTGTAACTCCAGTACCTGTACCTAAATGGCAGCTCTCAGTCTGTAACTCTGATAACACTCTTCTGATCTCTGCAGGGACCAAGCATGTATGTGGTGCATAGACATGCAGGCAGGCAAAATGCATACACACATAAAAATAAATTAATTTTTTTAATGAAGTAAGAAACGGGAGGATGTTTGGATGGATCCAGAGAGCTACAGCTCACGACAGTCATCCCTGCTCACGTGCTGATGTGTTTGTTTTCCTAACCCCCAGAGGAGCCAATGAGCACAGGGACTATTCTCGGGGTTTGTGGGGGCTTGAATGAGCAAGGTGGCCCAAAGTTTCAGGCATTTGTTTCCCATTTGATAGCACTGTTGGACGAGGCTAAGGGAAGCTGCAAGCTTGCTGGAGAAAGAGCATCATGGATTCGGGGTGCAGTTCTGAGAGATTAAAGCCTGGCTTCACTTCCAGCTCACGCTCCACTCCGCTTGGTTCTTGTGTCTGAAGGTGTGAGCTCTCAACTTCCTGTGCCTGCTGCCGTCATCCTTCTGTCTTGCTGCTATGCCTCTCAGCCATGATGGGTTCTTACCCCTCTGGAACTGTAAGTCAAAATAAATTATTTCTTCCACAGGGTGCCTTGGTCATGGCGTTTTATCACAACAGTACAAAAGTGATTAATACAGGGTTCAAGGTCCCAGACTGGAAATTACATTACTGTTCAGTGAGAGAACTATTTTTTAAGGAGGTTCTATCACGATCACAAAAATGAGGTAGAAAGGGGGTGCTCGGTGGGAACTCATTCATGACATGATATAAGCTTGAATTTTCTTCTCCTACATGGGCTCTCTCCACCCAGAGGTCCTGTCCGCAGCTAGAGCAACCTCCCACTTTCCCCAAGCTGCATCTTCCCCACATCCTTCGACCTCCAAGGCTGTACTTGTCTAACCTTTGCAACACCATTTCCAGGTCCCCTCCAATTCTTTGAAGTAACAAAATCCACTGCTTGTATTCCAAAGGGCAGGGTAGATTTGCTTCTGAAAGGATTCCTGGAAAATAGCTATTTCCCTCTAACCTGTGGACCAGTGCTACATGGAGGTAACAGCATGATTGTTCCCAGAAAGTGGTGTACCAAAGTTCACTGACTTCAGAGAAGAGCAATATCAGAGGGCACAAAGTGTAGAGCATTGGAGCTGGGAAGACAAGAGAACATTTAACCATCGCATGACCCAGTAGAGCATGTTTTAATCAACAAAAATGGCATAGGAAGGAAATATGGTCTTAGAGTGAAGATATAGTCGCTTGACTCAGATCAATAATGTGACCACCCTTCTGCCCAGGAGATGGATCAACTTATGCATGACAATTAATTATAGCAAGGCTTGTCATGTAAAATCTCATTATGCTGCTTTTGTATATAATCAAATACTCAAAAGAGAGCCAGTCTATTATTATTCATTATGAGCGCACTGCTGTGAACATTTTCTTATCGATCCCTGTGTGTATCCTTATATGTGTTCCAATGCTTCAGGGAATCAATGACTAGTTTTCAAAGGGCTCACTCTGGTGTCCCAACTCTGTGTTAGCCCCTTTAGAAACATTCAGACAACTGTAAGTGAGCCACGTCTGCACCTGTGGTTGATACTTTTGAGAAAACAGAGCCCTGCAAACACTTCAGCTATGGAGACATACCAAATGCTGCTGAAAACAATAGCAGCCAGGAGTCCTGGCCACCTTCTGTCAGATATACCTCATTGTCCTATGAGGTCCATACATCCAGGTCCTAAAAAGAGTTGTCAGTCACAGATGCAGTAGGAAAAGAAGAGTTATTTTTCTATTTCTGAGCACGAATAGCAAAACAGAAAGAGTGCTAACAGTTGAGGTACCATATGTGGACTTCTCTGAGCCATGCTTCATGCTGAGCTGAAGCTGTGACTTTCTTTGTGCTCCCTCGGCAGCATCTCCCCAAGCTGTGGAGAGCTGTTGTCATCTCAGATCATCTCCACTGCGTAAACGACAGCCTTGAAAGATGCTCGCATGGAGCATTCAGTACCAGGAGAGAGACATGTTCACAGGGAAAGCATGCAGATCTATAGGATGCAAAATCTCCTTGACCCTTACCCAGAAGCATCTCTTTAAAGTGCCTTTTATTGTTGAGTTGGTGCTGAGCCCAGCTGCAATTAAATACTTATATTTGGCTTCTTCAGAACAAGGCAAGATTCAGTCCTGTCATTGGCTTCACCAGAGGTAGTGTTTCTAACACTTCATCAGAAAGACGGGCCTTTCTGCACCACCCGTGAGGTGTTCGGTGGCCTCGGGCACTGGGAGGAAGCTTTCTTCCTGCCTAAGTTCTTAGGAAGAAGCAGACAGGAAGCAGATACAGGTGGAGGCCCTACTGACCTGGACAGTGCTTGCTAACATTATTCAAAATCAGCTGACATCTACTCAGAACTGAGTCTAACTCAGGCTTTCCTCTCCCGTGTCTAATTCAACCTCAACCCAACCCGTTTGTGGGGATGCACAGGATCACACTCAGCACACAGGCGCATGCACGCTCACACACAAACAGCCATACCCTCACACCACCCCGGCACACTCCTGCCCATCCCTATAGGCTCCTCCATATTTCTTCCCATGCTATTGTTTGGTTCCTATGCTACTACTTTAATCCAGTTGGAATTTCTTACTTTTTCTGAACTCCCATTTGTGACCACCCTTAGGGTAGTGCTCCAAGACATAGACTTGGTCAGGTTTCTTGCTTCTGGCCCCTACACTGGAGGTGCAAAAGCAGTTAGCACAAGGGAGGGGCTGAATTTTGATATAGAGAGTGAAACAATCTGCATAATATACTCAAAACAGCAGCCTCCCAGAAAGACAGTTAAAAGCATCTCAGGTGGGCAAACAAGAAGACAAAAAGATCAATGCCTGAAAAAAACTGAAAGGACTCCTTAAAATTCTCTGGAGTTATCTCTGTTCATTTCCCCCTGCTAACATAAGCTTTACCAACATGTAATATGGCTATTCTGTTGGTCAGATGCAGACAATAGCAAAATAAAGAACAAAGTGATTCAGATCAAGTGGGGCTGGGTTTAGAGAACACAAGGATGCTATGGTGATCCGTCTACAGGATCAACTTGATGGGTTGTAGCATCACCTCGGAGGTTGAGGCACCTCTTGGCATGGCTGTAAGAGTGTTTTTAGAGACGGTTAATTGAAAGCAGGAAGACTACTTTGATGTGGGAGGCACCATCCCACGGAGGAGAGACCGAACAGAATAAGAGAGGAGAAAGGAGAAAGTCAGATACCACTAATCCCTTTGTTTGCTTACTGGTCTGGTCCAGCATGATGTAAACAGTCTTCACCAGGTGCCCCTGCCACCATGCCCTCCCCAGCATCATAGCATGTAACTGTTTGAATTCGAGAGCCAAAATAAACTTTCCCCACCTCAAGTTGTTTTGGACAGATGCTTTGGTGGCAGCAATGCAAAAGCCATCAATACAGACCCCATGGATGCTCCTCTCCCCATGGCAGTCAACACATCACTTCCTAAGCCCTGTTCTTGGTGTTATGAAAGGGGATAAACATTGTGCAGATATCCCAGTACCCAGTGTATTCAGTGTTATTAATAGAAGGATAGATGAATTCATGAAACCTTGGAGGGAATCCTGTCCAGATTCCACATCATTAGAAGAAATGGATGAACTCTGGGGAGTGGCAATGATCACTCAGGCTTGTGTTGAACCCAGGGTTACATCCTCATGGCTCCCAGTGGACTTAGAATCTCAAATCTCTGTGGCATGACCCAGTCTAACCAGCCTGCACTGAATATAGTCCCTACTGTTATACCTAAACCACACACAGGCCACAGCGCTGCATCTGGGTTCCTGGATGATAAGATACCCCACACATATTTATTCTCAGGGCAAAAATTTAGCTTTTGGACATCTCTGCATGGTGTTCACATTCTTAGTTTCTATTACAGTACTATGAATGTTTGAGCCTATAACATTGTTGTTCCCTTGTCCGCATGCCAGGTAATCAGAAAAGAGAGTATCCTATAATCTCTCAGTCCTCCACAAAGCCTCTCGTGGGCCTCTTTGACCTTTGTCACTATATTCTCCAACAAGATGTCCAGAATTCAGTGTCAATACAATCCACCCCAGAATCCTCAGGAGGTGCGTTCTAGATCCTCAGTGAAGATCTGAATCTCTGGTTAGTACAAAACTATGTATTCACTAACGTTTTTCCTCTGGTAAAGTTTAATTTATAAATTAGGCATAATAAGATACTAAGAAATAAAACCATCATAACAATATGTTATAATGAAAAATAAGTAAATATGCTCCCTCTTTCTTCTAAAATACATAATTTCCCTTTTATTTGTTTTCAGTTTTTGGTTGACATCAAGAAACTGAAATCATAGAAAACAAAAGCATGAACAAGAAATACTGCTTGATCCTAAAAGTGCTGGGTTAGCTCAGAGATGACACGCCACTCCAGATCATAGGACACATTCCTCCATGTCACCGGAGATGAATTGAGCAAACACATGAGGGCCACCTTCTGCCACACCCTAGGTTATTTTCATGTTCGTTGCTTCTAAGCCGCCTTCCATCCTTGGGTACTTTGAATACAATAAAGAGATTCTATATTTAGCTCATGAAATAACATTCTAAAACAACACAAGAAATACAGGTAATAATATTAGACACTAGAAATTTTTTGAGAAATGTCTTTACGTGCTAGGTACACAAATATATGCCCAATGATAGGCATGTTTGTTTGCTTGATTATTGTAAAATATTAATTATGTTTATATTAAAACAACATGTTAGCTGGAAGGACACACACCTGCAATTGCACTACTCAAAAGACTGAAAAGAGGAACATGTTGAGCCCAGGAGTTAAAGATGAATCTAAGCAATCTCAGTCTCTCTCTCTCTCTCTCTCTCTCTCTCTCTCTCTCTCTCTCTCTCTTTCTGTGTGTGTGTGCATGTGTGTGTGTTTATATCTACATCTAAAATAAGGACTTACCCTTTCTTCTTCATTCAAATAGTGGGATCCTTTGCATCTTGATTTTAACAGTCCTTCCAATGTGATTTGTCACTAGCAGGACAGTGCTAAGTCTCCGGGAGTAACAAGAGAAGACTCCCCTAGGCTACTCTTCTCAGACATGTCCACTGACCCCATTAGAAAAGTCCAAGCACCCACCCCTGACCTCTTGCCCACATACCTTCACTCCATGTTGCACACTAGCATAGAGTCACAAGAGACTGTGCCAAACACCTTGCTGAACCCACCATGGGTGCGGCATTTCCTTGACCTGCCAGTTTGATGACCCTGTTTAAAGAAACTAAATTTGCTTTAACATGACTTATGCCTGGGAACCTAGACTTGAGCATATGCCCTACTGCCCTGCCTCTGGCAAATATCGGCTGACAGGCCCTGCCCAGCTTGTCAACTCTACCACATAAGAGTTTAAAGAACACCAAATAACTTTAGGGTGGGGTTGTTCATAAATATACAGGGACCGCAAAGTCTTGGGGCTTGAAATCCCTCAAAGCGTGGGTAGGTATGTTTCCCAGAAGCAAAGCTGCACTACCCACCACCAGGGTCCTATGAAGGACAGAGGAAGAGGAATGAGTGCTCCAGGCTGTTGCACAACTCATCCACTCTATCCTCCAAGGCAGTCTCTGAAGGCCTCACTTGCTCCTCAAAATCAGGTCCCAGTCTTCACCAGAAAGCATTGTTTTGGATGTTTCTCAGGGTCCACTGTGCCATGGAATAAACTCATATTTCAGAATGAACTCATAAGGGCAACAACCCCATTCTATCCATCACAGTCCATTTAGAGACTGGGTACTGCCCTCAGTCACTGGATGTGGCCTTGTCAGCAACCCCTTCCCCCACCACAGTGATATGGTACCTGGCTATGTACTATCTATGTACAGACTGTCATGATCAAAATGATATATAAAATCATTACAAACTGGTCTCTAATCTCTGCTTTGACCCTGGGGTAGGGGTGGGCTCCTTTTGTGTACTTTCAATATTCTGTTGCATGAGTGTTAGTTTGGCCATCATTATTTAGCGTACAGGTAGGATCATCACCAGTGGAATAGAGACAGTGATCAATGTGTCTCCAAGTGTTGCTGTCCTTTACCAAGTCCCCCAGCAAGAAATTAAGAGAGGTATGGCCATTTGGGGGAGGTAACTACTAGGGAGTATGCCACTGGTGGAATTCTTAAGGCAACACCATCCCTTTGGGTAGCTATGGGACGTGTGTGAACATGGTTGCTCCTGAGGATATGAAATGTCAGCTCTGTGTGTTTAATCCAGCTGAGAAGAACAAACAAACAAACAAATAAACCAATAAAATCTTGTTGTATTCTAATAGTTGATATTTGGAGTGAACTCAAACCGTACTACATATATGGTGTACCTTTCAAAGCACTATTATATATGTTATTTAATCTGTACTAACAACATGACTCAAACTCTAAGAAGCTGAGGGATTTAGTCAATGCCGACAGCACTGAAATTCATTTTTTAAAATTAAAGATATGGGCTTTTCCAGGACAAAGTTAAGGAAGAAAATTGGAAAAATTGAGTCAAATAGTCTTAGGTATTGGTCCCTATAGAAAAGTAGGGGTCGGGTCCATGTGCAAACCGTTCAAGTGTTCTGGGTTCATGTCTCTTTGTCACAGCACTTCCATCCCCCAGGATGGTGGAGAGTTAGAAATGACACACATAGCACACTTGGCATGAACAAGTTATAACACAATGTCACAGAGCTACTGATTAGTTAAGTCTTCCAATAGTGAGCATGCCACAAAATGTGTAAGGCATGCAGTGTCGTTCAACATAAAGGAAAGGCTGGACTACTGCGGACCTGAAAACAAGCTTGACACGGGAGCAGCACCCACATAACACTGTTAAAAAACGATCAAGGGAAGGAGTTCAAAACTGAGAGCCTGGGAAACCCTGCTGGAGGAGAAGGTGATTGAACCTTGTAGTCAACACTTGCACATTTGTATCACAGAGCCTATTCATCCAGTACTTGTGAGCTACCTGCCTGAAGCACTGTTCTGGAGTGGGTGCAATTCCAGCCCCTTTCTGAGGTGGAGAGATTAGAGTCGGGGAGACAAATAAATTAGAGCCTGGAGAAGCCTCTGTTCCAGTATTTGCCAATTTTATAAAGATCTCAAGAGTATTTTTCTGATATAGAACTCAAGTTGAATAGGGAACATGGTGGTACATGCCTGTAATTCCAGCACTTGAGAATGAGACAGAAGGATCTCAAGTTGGAGGCCATCCTGGTTTACATAAGGAGATCCCGTCTTTAAAAGGGAAGAGGAAAAAAAACAAAGAGCTAACAGTAACTGCATTAGAAGTTGCCAGTTTCATTCTTGGCGTACAAAAGAGAAATAAGAATTAGGGAGGAAGTGCAGACCTATGCTATGATACAGATGAACTTTGAGGTCATTATGCTAAGTGACCTAAGCCAGTGACAAAAATGACAAATTCTGCACGGTTAGACTTTCATAAAGTGCCTGAAACTACCAAATGCATAGGGACAGAAAGCAGGATGTGGTGGTCAGGGGCTGGGGCTGGGGAGACGGTACTAGCGCTCGGTGAGCCCAGAGTTAAAGTTGCACAGGATGGAGAGTTGAGGTTCACAAAAAGGTGCCCTCCACTGAATTCCACTCCGCTGAACTTTGTGCTCTCAAATTGTTAAGTAGCAAGTTTCATGTTCTATGGCTCAGCAGGTAAAGGCATTTGCTTCTAGATCTGACTTCCTGAGTTGGATCCCCAGAAGCTACATGGTAGAAAGAGATTAACAAATTCCAGAAGTTGTCCTTTGATCTATATATGATATATATATATATATGTCCTTTGATCTATATATGATCATGTGCCATGGTGCACATGAGTGCACACACACACACACACACACACACACACACACACACACAACTAATTTAATTTTTTTTTAACAACTTAGCAATTTATGTCAGTGAAACTGCAATCCCTGACCAAGGAATAAAGATTACCAACTCAAGGTCAGCCTGAGCTATGCAATGATATTATATCCAGAAATTTAAAAAAAAAAAAAAAACAATTAAAAAAAATCTGTTACACGAGCTATTATTTGCTAATTCTCTAGGGATGAAATGGACACTTCTTATACTCTGCCACCCAAAAGTCACAAAACTTTTGTCCTTCCTATCCTGGCCTCTCAGTTACCATAAATATTGCTATTTCTTATCCACTGGAGTCTAAGGTGCTTCATAAGAGGCTGGGCTTTGCCAGAAGCAACGGCTTCTTTTCTCTCAGGCATTTAGTTCTTGTTAGGTGAGGCTGCCAGGAGGCAGTTCAGAAAACACAACCGACTCCAACAGCCCTCGGCTGGGCCCTGACCAGACATTTGGCAGAGGTTTCCCTCGACTGGCATGCTTGCACAATCCCTGTTCTACAAAATGTTTTCTTAAAGTATCTCTGCCCATAAATGCAACACAAACAACCTGCCCATGAGTCACAGGACCTGAACACACGCTAAGTCCATGTAATAATCTTTATGTAGTTTGTTTCTTAGTCATTGTCTGGCCCATTAGGCAAATATGCACGGTGCATTTCTTTGAAAATAATCAGGGCCTCCATAGAAACTATGGCTGTAAATAGACCAAGCAATAAAGAGTTCCCCAGTGAGTTTAACTAAAGGAATTTTTAAAAGATAAGAGCAGGTTTGCCGTCTGTCCGGGGGAATCAAGGAGCTCCCCAGGTGTAGCTGATCATTTGAGGCCTTTTTATGACTTAGCTGAGCACTTGAGACAAATACTGAAGTCTCTGGCTGAGGTCAGCTTTGCTTAGAACAAAAGGCCATAATGTCCAGTGGAGTTCAGGTTTTTTGTTGTTGTTGTTGTTTTTTTTTTTTTGTTTGTTTGTTTTGTCAAACTTAACCCCCATGCTCCATTGTCACAGGAAAACATGGCTATCCCCAGCAAAGAGGCTCCCAAGAAAGGACACCAGTCATTTTGTTAACACACGCAGTAAGTGCTGGGGCCTGCTGCCCCTTGCTTACCAGCTATGGGATCAGAGATAATGTTGCTTCCTTTCTCCTTTCATAAATGGCATTTTACATGGTGGTTTGATTTAATATTTCTATCTTCTGCCACTGTGAGTGTGACCCCTGCATCTACTTTCCTCACTTCTGGTGCAGTGTTCAAGGACTTACTGTAAAATGGAAAACTGAGTGCCTTTCTGTAAAAATGAACTTTGTGTTAGATGAGTTTGCACAACTCTCGGCTAATGTAAACATTTGAGGTTGGCATGCTAAGCAGTGATATCATATGCCATAGCTATCTGTGGGAGCTGTAAATGACTTCAGCTTTTGATATTTTCAACTTACTAAGGTTTCTTTTAGTTGTAGCATCAGTATATAAAATAGAAAGAGAGTCAGCCACGGAGGTATATGCTTGCAATTTAATAACTGTAATCTCAGCACTGGGGAGGCTGAGGCAGGAGGATATAGATTTTAAAGTCAGCCTGAGCTACACAATCAGAACCTGTCTCAGGAAAAAATGAACATTGAGAGGGAATTTTAGTAGAATTTCACTGGAAAAATTCAAGAACTCGAGGGAGACAGACACTGTCACCTACACAGTATATTTACACTCCTTTTCACACACACACACACACACACACACACACACACACACACTCCTTTACATGCTCACAACACTCATGAATTCAAGCACATCACTCATAGACATATTCTTATGTACACTCATACACTCCTCACAAAAAGACACACAGAGATTCACATTCCCATGAATATGTGATTTCCCACACACGTCACATTCACACACACACACACACACACACACACACACACACACACACACACACACAC
>JANHMN010000006.1:29893694-30023500 GCA_030674055.1 Rhabdomys pumilio | reverse complement strand
ACATTCATTTCTTATGAGCAGGTATTCTTCATTCATTCCTTCAGCTCTGGTATTCATGCCTACCTGGACATTCAGGGATGAATTAAATGATTTATGTTGATTATATGGATACACCAACCAGTAACACTTGTGAAACACAAGGAAAGGCAACCAGGGCTGAATTTATATGCAGTGGAGACATGAAGTGTCCTACTTCTTCCTTTCCCAAAATCCGTGTTTCCAGTTCCCTCCTAGAGCATGAGATCCGCCATCTTGCACCACCATTATGCTGAGTACAGAGGTCAGTCAGTATCCAAGCCACTTCCAGCAAAGAGAACTCCAAAATGTCCCTAGAATGCACCTAGTCAGCAAAACTTTGCCAAAAAGCTCTGAAGTGATGTGGGTGTTTCTCTCCTGGTAGATACCAACATTCTGCCCTGCAATACCCTGCCTGTGTCCCTGAGATCCTTCCTAAGCATTCCCATCTCATCCAGGTTTGCTCTTCCCAACTGGGTCATGATGGCTTACAGAGCAATAATTAACCCTTGTCAGCTGAGAGAATACACTGACCCAGTAGATGCCTGAGTGCCTTGAGGTGAGGCCTCTGCCATCTTCTAAGCAGATCTGCTGAAGTCACTGTTCTCCAGAAACTCAGTTTGGTGTGGCTAACAGTCTAGACTGAAGTACAGAATAATAAAGCTTCTACTTCTTTTCATTTTCTCTGCCAAGGTCAAGAGCACAAACTATCTTCCACCAGATCTCGGCAGAATAGCCTAGTTCAGAAGAGAGTTGGGAGCCTCTAGGCATGTACTGGAAGTGTCTGAGGTTTAAAAAAAAAAAGTTGTCATTGGCCCCTTGAGTCTAGAAATATTTTTTTTAGAAAAGGGGGGGTTGTAAGACACAAAATAAATAGCCATATGCAAGGAGAATTAACTCTGGAAAGACTGTCCCTGTAAATTACTCTTGTGATCGAGATCAGTGGTTCTCCACCTTCCTAATGCCGAGACCCTTTGATACAGTTTCTCATGTGGTGACCCCAACCATGGAATCATTTCACTCCTTCTTCATAACTGTACTTTTGCTACTGTCATTAAATCGTAACAGAAATATCCAATCTGCAACTCCCAAAGGGGTCGAGACCCACGGGTTGAGAACCACCGCTGTAAACATCCTGGGCTATGTATCACGCTTCGGATATTTTTTTTTCTCAAAAATACTGAAATACTTCATGGAGCCCTGACGATAACTCTTCCTTCCACAGAGAGACTGCAACTGCAGCAACTTGACAAGCATATACTGCTGGAAAGAGCTAGAAACCCACACTCACCACAAAGCAGCCCTATATGCAAGTTTCTTGTCCCTCTTCACTAGCCTAGAAACTTCAGACAGACACTGTGTGCTTTCTTCCCCTTGTTAGTGTAAACCCAGGCCAATGCGTTCCTTGGAGTTACTCATGAGGACTGACCGTACTGAAGTATGTGAAGAGATGGACATACTGAATAGCATATAGTCACTACTCAAGACATTCTGACATCTGTCACTGTGCACGTTTCCAGTTGTTTCTGACACTTTATTCTGCCTGTGCTAGCTCACTGCTCAGTGAGGCTTCAGAGACCCTAACCATAGTCCTCAGTCAGAGATCCAACCACACCCACCCAAGGCTGCTTTGCCACTGCAACGTTGCAATGCCTTTATTGGTGGTAAGATGTTCTCTGGGGCTTCTCCATGCTTTCTGACACAGCACTGATTATAATTAAGAACTTCCATATAAGATAATAAAGGTGTTCTATTTCTATATCTCCTACCACCCAGGTCTAGTCATTCTTTAAATGATAAAGAGAAGTTGGGTGGTGGGGCACTCCTGTAATCTCAGCACTTGGGAGGTAGAGTCAGAGCAAGGTGGATCTCTAAGTTCAAGGCCAGCCTGGTCTACAGAGTGAGTTACAGGACATCCAGGGCTACACAAAGAATCCCTGTCAAAAAAAAAAATTGAGATAAAAAGAACATCAAAAAGGGAGCCACAGTTATCTGGAAGTGACTTTGGTCACAAGGAAAAAACGTAGCCTATTAAAACCATAACTGTGTGTATGAGCTTCCCCATGTGCTTCTGGAGAATGTGAGCCAGGTCTCTGCTGGAAATGTACCACTTTAAAGAATACCCCAGGGGAGCTGTCAGCAGCACTGTAACAGGACAGGGGCTTGTCTTCTTATCTATACTTGCCATCAATGCAAACTTAAATCCACAAACCCTTAAGAAAATCCTCTCTTGAAACATACATTTGCTGACCTTTTCACCCAGTCTCTCAGTGAGTAACTGATGTCTCTGGTGACTTTGGTATATGACCCAAAACTCCTCAGAAGTCTTCATGCCCCACTCAGCAATTTTCTCTCCAGCCTCTGCTGTGACCAGCCCCTGCAGTGTGTCAGGACAGGAGCTCACCCAGACCTCTCAGTGCCTCCCAGGAGCCCTGAGCACTTACACAGGCCTCAGTGTTGAAGTCCGGAGATTTTATTCTCACACACCCTCTCTCACATACCCTCCCTCACACACTTGCCAATGAGAGGTGAGTCTCTCATAAACCTTTTCTGTGGAAAACCAGGCAGTTCCCAAATACATTTTAGAGTGCTGCTTAGGACATCCCTGGACTATGGTGCCCTGCTGTGGTACACCCATCTCCCACCCCCATGTTCCTTGTCTCTCCTCTCAGCACCACTGGCTCAGTGCTGGTGAAACCCAGACTCACAATAATTTGTTCTCCCAATCAAAATCAGGACATGGGTTGTGAGCGCTTTCCATTCCTCTGTTTGCTATCGTAAAGGTGGGCAGGAGAACCTGGACTGGGGTTGAGATGTTTGAGTCTCCTGACATTTCATTGGCCAGTGTAGACAATTAGTCAGGAATTTTGATAAAGGGCTATTCCGTAAGCCTGGGGTGTGCAGCTACAAAATTTCTCCATCATTGATGAAAATCGAGTTTGGCTTTACTTTCCTTAAAGGGCTGAGACAGAGAAGCCCAGAATAACTGGGTCTCATTTGGCCACAAGCCAAAGTGTGGCCACATCAAGGCTTAGAGCTTGTCACCACACCTGAGTTTAGATGCCTGAAGTAGCTTTGAGAACATAGTTTCCAGAAAGTTGAGACTAAAAGTCCCACACTAAACAAATATTTTATCTCAAGAGAGAAGGTTGCCTCTGAGAAGACTTGCAGTGTGGCAGGCAGAGGAAAGAACACTAATTCTACAGCACTCCAAAAATAAACAACATAAAGATTGAGCAACTAATACTGGGCTTTACCAAATATGTAAAAGCTCTTGGGAACACTCCAGAAGGACAAGGGTTACCTACAAACTTGTACGAAGAACCAGCCTGACGGCCTGCATAGTTCAGAACCGCTTCTGGGAGGACGCCTACGCACAGCTTATCAGGCATACCACCAAAGCTAATGCCAGTGAGGGCTGTTCTGTGGTTTCAGAGAAATGGAGTTGACAGTCAGACACATGCAGGCCTGACCTGCATAGCTCTGGTGAAAGTTACTAGAAAAACAACGCCCTTGGTTCTGCACAGGTGTAGTGAACAAGGACAAAGAGATCTTTCTCCCCACTGTGCCCAAGGCACGGAGCGCAGGTGGGGAACTACCAAGGGACTGGAGGCAGGAGGCTCTGACTAAAGGACTGTCCTCAAGTCCCCGAGTCCTTTGCTTTCTGGTTTCCAAGTCTTCCACAATTAGTCTGATCTAATGAGAGGAAATAAAAACAAAAGAGAAGCTAAGAAAGTGCTTCACAAGTAGATGAGAAGCTAGGTAATGAGAGAGAAAAAGAGAGAGAAAGAGAGAGGGGGCATGGAGCAGAAGTTCACATGTCTCTACCAGTCAAAGATAGTTTACATAGCTAGGTTGGGTAGTAGGTTACACTTCTGATTGAGCATTACCATACTTATAAAGTCTTTGATTAACATTTAAAAAAAATTGTATAAAAGCAAAATGGAAAAGGGGGCACGGGATAGGGGTTTTCTAGGGAGGTGAAATGGGGAAAGGGGTTGGTATCTGAAATGTAAATAAAATATCCAATAAAAAAATAATAAAATAAAAAAAAAAAGAAAGAAAGTGCTTCACAAAATCCACTTTGGGCCTAGTCTCTGAGCACCAGGATAGACACTTGAGCTTGTTTCAAAGGCCCTATGTTCATAGCTAATATCAATCTGACTCATAAAAGATGGAAACACTGTCACTCCTCAGGATCCACAGAAGATTGGTTCCAAGAATCCCCATGGTCTCAGACTTGAAAACTCCTAGAGCCTATATTTTACTATCAAAACTGTTTCTGATCACACACACACACACACACACACAAACCTAAGGGTTCCTTAGGTAAATAGATAATTCTAGATCTATGCCAAGATGCAAAGTGAACTTGGAGCAACTCATCTGTCCAGGACACTCTGAATAGAATTTCTGCAAATATTGTACGATTTTGAGGATACTCGGGTTCATTACATAGAGTGGCACAGCATTTGCATAGAACCCACTTGTCCTATATACTTTAAATCAACTCTAGGTGACTTTCAATGTCTAATACAAAGCGAATGCTAGGTAACTGACTTGCTGTATCGTCTAAGAAAGAAAACGGAGG
Source organism: Rhabdomys pumilio (assembly GCA_030674055.1). Classification (NCBI taxonomy): domain Eukaryota; kingdom Metazoa; phylum Chordata; class Mammalia; order Rodentia; family Muridae; genus Rhabdomys; species Rhabdomys pumilio. The sequence goes on along the minus strand of JANHMN010000006.1, from coordinate 30,018,894 downwards.
CGAAATGCCCAAATGTGTTTGATATAGATGTAATTATTTTTCTGGAGTAATTTTAATCTGCTATCATTTGAACTCATGGATATGTAGGCCTGGCAACGTTTAAGCAAATTTAGACTATAAATAGCTTTTATGTAATCATAAGCACTGTGAAGCATCCTTATCCTGTGGTTGATGAAAAAGCTATTCTTGTCTCCTTCGAGGAGACCCAAGGCTGCCTTCTCTCTGGACAATACCACTGAGCCCAGAATTATTCAGAGTGTAACCTTGAAAGTAACATGTGGATTGATATAACTCAGGCTGGCCTCATTCCTGCTGGTCAACTTTTTCTTGGGCAAGATTTAAAAACAAAGCTTCCCATTTAAAAATATTTTTTATTAGATTTATTTAGGAGGGTGGCATACACATGCCAAGATCAACTTGTGGAAGTTGGCTCCCTCTTTCCACCATGTGAGCTCCAGGGATCAAACTCAAGATTCAGGCTTGGCTGCAAGTCCTTTCACCCACTGAACCATCTCTCCAGCCTGGCATCCCATTATTTATAGAAGCCACACTTTATTATTACAATTGATATTTTGACGAGCACACGTCTATAAATAAGAGTTCCATTTGTACAGAATGGAATAAAAGATGCTAAGTCCCAGACTCCGTGACAATTAGCAAATTCAATGAAGCTTCTATCTTATTTGGGAAAATGAGTGTAACAAATAGATCAGGGGCTGAGGTCAGCACACGGGTGGAGTTCAAGACCACTGGGCCTCACATACAGATCATCTTATGGTTTAAGTATCTCTCCTATCATCCTTACAGTCAAAAGAGCAAATGAAAAGCCAAAATTATGAGCCAACTGACAGTCAAAACATTACTTTCCAAATAGGACTATCCTTTTGGACTGCTGCGGTGCGATCTCCAGGATATTTCGTAAAAAGAAACTTAGAGGGCTATAACTATAACAAATATTTGACACGACACACAGGGAGTGAAGTATTAATATGCTGTATTGCCAAGATATTTTAAATGTATTACAATATATGATAAATTCTGCCATCCTCACATTCACTCACATTTACATATTGATGTGACCTAACCCCCAGTACCTGAGAATGAGACCACAGTAGACAAGGACACAGGAGATGTGATTACATTAAAGTGAGATCATTAGGACAGGTATGGTATCATGTACCTTTAAAGCTAGCACTTGGAGGCAGGTGGCTCTCTGAGTTTGAGGTTAGCCTTGTCATAGCTAGGGCTACACAGAAAGACCCTGTCTCCAAATTAAATAGGAGGGTGTGTCTGTGAAGTGAGCGTGGACTCTGATCCAATGTGACTGACATACTTATAAACAGGAGCTAAGGATACAGACACACGAAGGGAGACCCAGGAGCAAGACACCATCTTCAAGGCAAGGGCTAAGGCCTCAGGAAAACCAGCCCTGCTCACACCTTGATCTTCAACTGGCAGCTTTCAAAACTGAAAGGAAAATAACTGTGTATTTTTTAAGCTACTCATGCTATGGTATTTTACGTGACAGCCCCTGAAGACTAAAAACAGTTCCCTGTTGTACAAACCAGGACGAAAACTAGTTTTCCTGAATATGCCTCGTCTCACAGCTTTGACTGGAAATACAGGTCAGGGGTTTTGCTTAATTATGAATCAAACTGGGGAAAGATGGAAAAAATAAGGGGCAAAACAGCTGCCAATGTTAATTGAATATCATGCTGGCAGCTTACTCACTAGAGGCTAATTATTCCAAATAACTTCGGATTTGGCAATTTGACCGTGTGGCCAACGGGATCTAAGCCCTAAGGGCCAGAACCCAGCAAGAAAGGAAGAACCTTGGCACTGGAAACTCAAACCGCTTTCAGTTATCGCCTTGCTACTGATTTAATTGGGATGATTTCCTAAACTAGTAACAGATAATTTAGATAAGTGAAAGCAACTCTATGAAATTTTCAAAGAATTAAGAATGGTATTCTACTCAGAACTGAGATTTTTGTACACAAGAGTGATAACGAAAACAGGGAGTTACACTGAGATGATAGTTAACTGGGGAAAAAAAAGAACAGATAAAATCAATAAAGATTGACCCTGTAAACCTATGACCAAGGCAACTCTTATAACGGACGACACTTAATTGGGTGCTTGCTTACAGGTTCAGAGGTTCAGTCCATTATCACGGTGGGATCATGATAGCACACAGGCAGACATGGTGCTGGGACAGTGGCTGAGAGCTTCATCCTGATCTGCAGGCAGAGGGGGGTCAGACTGGCACAGACTTTTGAAACCTCAAAGCTTACCGCCCTGTCGGGTGACACACTTCCTCCACTAAAGCCACACCTCATAGTCCTTGTAATCCTTCTAACAGTTCCACACTCCCTAGTGACTAAGCATTCGAATATATGAGCCTATGGGAACTATTCTTATTCAAACCTCCACAACTAAAATACATGTTTTTTTTTTTTCCTCTGAGAAGAATGTTTCCTTCCAAGCACTTTTCACTATAAAGCTCTAGAAACAACTATCTCAGCATCAGTGAGCATGTAAAGGGCCCATATTTTAACCTAAAGCCCATTTCTGGTAGAGGCTGTCAGTAAAGTGACCCACAAACACGATGTTCATTTACCAGCTACCTGATCCTTATTAGTGAGCCAGAGGAGGGATCCTGCTTTAAAAACAAACAAGGTAGATAGTAGCTAAAGGACCACACCCATGGTTGACATTGGGCTTCCATGTGTACATGTACACTCACACACATATATCTGCACACGCATACATACCGTGTGTGTGTGTGTGTGTGTGTGTGTGTGTGTGTGTGTGTGTGTGTGTTGAATGAATAAATGCAAAAGGTCCTTAACAATTGGAAAATATCAACTTTGAGGCAATAAATATAAACTGACTCTATATTATCTTTAGAACCTGTGAAGGTTTAAATGGATTTATACCAAATGTATGAAATGTCTCCTAGTACATGATGATGCATATATGAATGTGTGTATGTGTGTGTGCATGTGCATGTGTGTGTGTTGTGCATGCACCTGCCATGGTGAGTTGTGGAGGTCAGAAGACAGCTTTGCACTTCGTTCTTTCCTTCTGCTGTGGATTATAGGGATTATAGGGATGGATGTGGGGTCATCAGTCACACATGGTAAGCACTTTTTGGCCCCACCTTTTTATCTTTAATAAGGCTTATGCTTAAATAATAGAGAAATTTTATTATTTGAATTTTTAAATAAAGTCTAATGTCAACAATACTGAATTACAGTTACCTTTCAGTATCTATGCATGGGAGAAATTGGTTCCAGGACCCCTCAGATACCAGTATCTGAGCATGCTCAGGCCGCTTACATAAATGGCATTGTAACCGCATATAACATGTGTATATCCTCCCTATACTTAAAATCACCTCTAGATTACAGATAACACCTAATACAATGCCAATGCTATATACAAACTGTTGTTATACTGTTTATGGAAAAGTGACAAGAAAAAAGGCTGTATGGGTTCAGTACAGATGCAATCTACTGATAACTCTCAGCCCAAGGCTGGCTGAATTTGCAAATGTGGAGACCCATTGGTATGGAGGCTAACTGCAGACACAATAGTAACAAAACAAAGTTGAAATTAGCTTCATCAGAGCCTAACAGAAAAGCTGAGTGTTGATGGTACACGCCATGCTCCCAGCACTCAGAGAGGCTGAGGCAGGAGGACGTGGATTTAAGGCTACAAAGTAGGACCCTGTTTCAAAAAATATTTAAATAACTTGGGATATAGCTCAGTTCCAAAGTACAGGTCTAGCATGTATAAGTCCTGGAGTCAATCTCAATACTGCGAAGGGAAAAAAGGAAAAAGGGGGGGGGGGAGCAGAATACGGGGTGGGGAAGATAGAGCCAAAACAAGGTGGTCGAAAACTGAAAAATGCTGATGGAGGTAATAAATGCCTGCTATTTGATTATGCTGTTCTAGGCAACCTCTCTCTCTACTTTGGAATATATTACAAATTCTTCACTACAAGTATATAAATGGACTCTAGGTAGATAGATAGATAGATAGATAGATAGATAGATAGATAGATAGATAGATAGATAGAAGGATGGATCAGTGTTGGATCGGTGTCCCCAGGGTCAAAGCTGGCACTCTATTGTAATAAAGCAGCCCAGGGCTTTCTTTCATTCCTAGATAATACCTTCCCACATCCTGCTACAGTGATTAGGATTTTGTTTCTAGGGTACAGAATCAGGTCACTTCTTCAAACGTCTCTAACCTCTGTCCTGCCCTACATAATCTACTTATTATCTTTTCTCAACTTTCCTTAGCTGTTTTCTCTCTTCTCTGCCGTGGTTAGGCCTGCCTCTCTGTCACTTGCACTGTTCAATACCCACACAGAAATAGGGTTCACATAGCCCAGTACTTGTTCTTGTTTGATGGGTTCCCAGGCTTCCGGCTGTAGTGTGTGGACATGAAACACAAACTGTAGTTTGCATCTGGTCAATCACCTTAGCCACATGCCAGGATTCTTTGATTCAGCCATCCCCCTACCCTGAGGACCCAAAGGAGACAGATCAAACCAGACAAGACAAACAGATGACCTTGGTCCTATTCAAATTCCTTTGAAAAGAAGTAGGGGGAAGGATATATAAAACTACCTGGATCTTATCCACTATTGCCACACCCCCTATCAGTCTCCTAGATGTTTTCAAAGTCTTTGGCACCTACAAAGTAAACCATCCCTCCAGACTAGAAAGATGTGTGTTAGAACAGAGAACCAAGTACTCTTGTTCTTGACTGTTATCATTAAATACAAAGAAACAAAAAAACAAAAACAAACAAACAAAAAAAACCTAGGCTTTACCATTGCAGAGCCCCTTTTCTGCTATCTAACTCCTAGGCCCCAAGCCAGGCCCTCTCTGAGCACTAAAAGCCACTGAACACGAGAGCAGAGCCTTGCATTTCACCCCAGGCCTCCCTGCATTATCACTTTCTTTATGCCTGAAGCTTCCCCCTTCTTAACCACATTATACTACACACTTGAACCTCAGGTCTCCACCAGAAGGCTGATTTTGATTTACTTTCCCTTCAGACCCAACAAACTATTGGCAAAGGTTAAGATTTATTAATCTTAATAAGGAAAGAAACCCAGCCATTTCCATAACGCTGGGCTACATGTGTTTCATGTCCAGGGATGACAGCCAGCCTCTTGGGGAATCCATCAAACCAGAAGAATTACTAAGCTGAGTGAACCCAACCTCTAGATGGTGGATCTTGTAGAATGTAAGAGGCAGGGATGCATGCCTGAAAACAGTGGAGAAGAGAGAAAACATTTAGACCGTCTTTTTACTATTTATTATTCTAATACATAGAAAGAGTTGTCAGCATTTCCAATAGGGAGTCTATTCTAGTCTACTAAGTCACCTGAGGTGTTTTACAGATTAGTTTCTTTCCTTTCTAGATTAATGTTTAGGAACGGGGCGGGAAAACACTACCTCACTAAGAAAACTACAGTGTCCACAGGTAAGTGTCTGTTGGTGCCTACAGACTGTGCTCCAACTCTCTCTTTCTTAAAACCACTCCAGGGAGGAAACAAGGTCACAGAGATGTAAAGGTTTCCTCTACATAGCTCAGCTACTCATCTCCCTGAAAAGTAAAGGGCAAGAGAATAGTTACTAAGTCTTTCTCAGTCTTGGTTATTTGGTCAGGCACCCAGGCATTTATCAATCCATCAATATCAGAATCCCAAAAAGACAGACAAAATTGAGGAGGAGACATCTCCAAGATATATATATATATATTTATATATTTCTTTTTTGGAAACCTGTGGAGAAACTGGAGATTGGGGGGTGAGGGGTTGGTGTCTGTTCTTTTAAACTTTTAAACCCCAACCTCAAGGACATGTGAATAGAGATGCAGAAAACAGACATCTTTCTTCTTTCTGTTTTCCTTTAACATCCACAAAAAGGTGAATGATTCTCCCATGACAAAACAACATCTAAAAATAGTAATGCTGAAATCAACTGCAACCGTATAGAACAGTTTTATTTGTGATTTTTAACTTAAGACAAACTTTTTGACAGCACATGACATTGATGGGGCAAGAATAGGAAATACAGCCATGAAATAAAGACAAGACTCCATCTTGATGGAATCTGTATGCTAGTCCCCAGGTTCCTTTTCCCCTTCCCCGATAGCTAGACCTGGCCATTTTCCTCCTGGGGTCCTCTCCAAAATCCGTGTAGTGGGCCATAGGCAATCCCTTACCTAGCCATTCCAACCTCCCAAGGAATTCACAAAATAGAAAGGGTTGCCTCCCCCCTCCCTGAGAATTCTCCATCCTCCACTCCTTCTCCATCCTCCCAAACCCAACAGTCAGCTTAATAGGGATGAGGAATGGGCAGTTCCTAGTCTAACCGAGATCAAGGTAAGGAGAGTATCTGCTGCAGCTAGTGAGATGGGAGATGGATGGTGTGCCGAGCTGGCAGTGAGACGGGCTACCCTACCTGGCAGCCACTGGTGCTCCCAGGCCTTGAATCTCCCTATTGCCTGAGTCTCAACCCTCCTAAAAATATCTCCACCATAAAACAGGCATGAGTCCTCCTGTCCTGTTCTGTCTGCCCTCAGAGTTCAAATAAGGACAACCTTCATTAACAATGTCTTTTATCCCTAGCCAAATCAATGTTTTGCCTCCTTGCACTGGGGTAATTTCTCATCCTAACTCACTTCCCTGGCCAGAACCTGGGAACCATCCATTCGTGGGTTAGAGCTAAGAGGAACCCCTCGAAAGCGAAAGCGGCTGTTTTCTGAGGCTGAAGGAGCACACCTTGTGGTAAACAGTTACGCAATGCATAATACAAAATATCAGATTTTTCCCTGGCTGTCATGGTGCCCACTGCATTCTGAATGCCTTTAAGGCTTCTTGACTTAAGATAAGCTTGTGTATGTTTTCCACACAAATGGTGGAAAGTAATAAAGTAAACTTCAAAGATGCGCTCCCACATAGTCACAGCCTCGACGTTATTTGCAACAAAAGCAGGAAGGAGGAGGAAGCTGGTGTGGTAGGCATAGGGTCAGAAGTGCACCCTTCCTGGTGCAAGGCCCCTTTCCTTGGAGAATTGACACTGAGTTGGCGCCGGTCGGAAGAGTCGGAAGAGTAGTAGAAGGGGCCTCCTTTCCTGTTTGACACCCGTGCCACTAAAGCCTAGGCAAATTCTAGAGCACAGTTGGAGACAAATGGCGATAAGCACGCCTTGCCCTTGCCTCAGGCCCCAAGGAATACACATCCTCCCGTGATTCTTGTTGATTTGCTAGACCCGAGCAATGCACCGCTGTGGGCTCTGCCCACATCGCAAGACTTCGGAAGGGACTCAAGTGTAGGCAGAGCCAGACTCACGAACGCGGTCTCCCCGCAAAAATATGGGGCGTTGCCTCCCTCCCCAGAGCCTCCAACCAGGTACGACAAAATAAAAGTGAAAGTCGGAGGCAGGCTAAGGAGCAAGATCAACCAAAAGAGTCATACAATTTCAAGCTCAGGGTTTTTACTTCTTACAAGGGGTAAAGTTGGCCATAGAAAGGAAATACGAGGAAGGGCACGGGGGAAAAGATCAATGCAAAGGCTGTTTCGTGAGGTTTCTGCAATTCAGCGATTCAATCATCACCAGGGATTTCCTTTCCTAAGAATCTAGGCTCTTGCTGCCAAAAAATAACGCATGCTGCACGCAGCGTGCAGCTCAGGACGGAGGCCAGACCTATGCAAATCCCAGTCCCTCGGCCCAGCCCTTTTAGGTATCTCTCTGGAGCATCCTAAAGTGGCAGCTCTACCTGGTATAATAGAGCAAACGTTTCCGCGAGTCCGGGTGGGCACAGAGACCCACTGGGTGGCCGCGGGAAGCAAGAAGCTCCTACCTGCGCTGCGGGGCGGGAGGGGCGGCCGCACAGGCGCGCACACACGCGCGCACACCCTAGCCGCGCGCTCGCTCCCTATTGGAGAGACCGAAAGGGCGGGGCCGGCCAGACCCAAAACAAACAACCTGCGCCCGGGGAGACTCTGTGGCCGCGCCGCCGCGTGGCCTCGGCCTGATGAACGCCTTGGTGGGGGGAGCCACGGCCACCTCGGCCACCTAGTTCCCCCACCCCCTGGCCGTGGGCGCCCAGGCCCCGCCCCCGCGGAGCCGCCGCAGGGTTATATTGGGCCGGACCGAAGGTGGAGGCGAGATTCTGCTGCGGCCGGCCAGCGCGGACATGCTGCCCGGGAGGCCGGGGGTGGCAAGGCGGCTGCGGGTGCGGCGGCCTCGAAGACTCCTTTCCATGGGCTGTCGAGGCTGAAGACCTCTTAGCCTCAAAAGTAGCGGGTACGCCATCAGACGTCAGCTCGGTGCCTGAGACCTAGACATCCAGCGAAGGAACACTTTTGAGCGCCTGGACGGATAGCAGATGCGCCGGCTTTTTCCTCCTAGCACGAAATCCTAAGGCTGGCGTGTCCTGGCCCCCGCTCGAAGGGTGGCCCCTCATTCCTGGCTTGCCTTCCGCCCAAAGTCTCTAGACCTCGGAGTAAGGACAGCACTGCACCAACTTCTGCTACTCCACTCCTCAGTTCACCCAACACTCAACACCCCTCCAAAACTACATTCCAGCGGAGGAGGACCTTACGGAAGCAGGAGCGGTTCCTCCCGGGAGAAGACAGCCTCAGCGGGCCACCGGATCGCCACTCGCTTCCTACGACCTCGCAGGAAAGGGGTAACAGCGCCGGACGGGAAGCACTAGCGCCGGCATGAAACTGGAGGTGTTCGCCCCACGCGCAGCTCACGGGGACAAGATGGGCAGTGATCTGGAGGGGGCAGGCAGCAGCGACGTGCCATCTCCGCTGTCCGCAGCTGGCGACGACTCCTTAGGCTCTGACGGAGACTGTGCGGCCAACAGCCCGGCGGCGGGCAGCGGCGCCGGGGATCTGGAAAGTGGCGGCGGCGAGAGGAACTCGAGTGTCGGGCCGAGTGCCCAAGACGGTCCGGAGGCAGCCGATGGCAGCAGAACGCAGGCCTCCGCCGCAGGACTGTGCGCGGGCAGCGTGGGAGGCGGCGAGGGCGCGCGCAGCAAGCCGTACACGCGGCGGCCCAAGCCCCCATACTCCTACATCGCGCTCATCGCCATGGCCATCCGAGACTCCGCGGGCGGACGCCTGACGCTAGCCGAGATCAACGAGTACCTCATGGGCAAGTTCCCCTTTTTCCGGGGCAGCTACACCGGCTGGCGCAACTCCGTGCGCCACAACCTCTCGCTGAACGACTGCTTCGTCAAGGTGCTGCGCGACCCCTCGCGGCCCTGGGGCAAGGACAACTACTGGATGCTCAACCCCAACAGCGAATACACCTTCGCCGATGGGGTCTTCCGCCGCCGCCGCAAGCGCCTCAGCCACCGGACGACAGTCTCCGTGTCGGGGTTGCGACCGGAGGAATCCCCACCCGGACCTGCCGGGACCCCGCAGCCCCTGCCGGCCGCCCGGTCCTCCCCGACCGCGCGCTCGCCCGCTCGCCAGGAGGAGCGCTCTAGCCCCGCGAGCAAGTTCTCCAGCTCCTTCGCCATCGACAGCATCCTCAGCAAGCCGTTTCGCAGCCGGCGCGACGGCGACCCGACTCTGGGGGTACAGCTACCCTGGGGCGCGGCTCCCTGTCCGCAACTGCGCGCCTATCCCGCGCTCCTTCCCGCGGCGCCCGGCGGCGCCCTGCTGCCGCTCTGTGCTTACGGCGCGGGCGAACCCACGCTGCTGGCGTCGCGCGGGGCCGAGATGCAGCCCGCGGCGCCCCTGCTGCTGGCGCCCCTCTCCACCGCGGCCCCAGCCAAGCCATTCCGAGGTCCCGAGACCGCCAGCGCGGCGCACCTGTACTGCCCCCTACGGCTGCCCACGGCCCTGCAGGCGGCGACGGCCTGCGGTCCCGGTCCACACCTGTCCTACCCGGTGGAGACGCTGCTAGCTTGACACAGCTTTGAGCTCAGCAGGTGGGCTAGGGTGGACTTGGGGGCGCCTTTTGTTGAGGAGGTTGGAATGCAGGCTCCTGGGCTGTGCACTTTCCACTTTCCAGAGGAGTAGAGATTTTTTTTTTTTTGTTTCAACTCTCCATCAAAAGTGCCTTAAAGTTAAGCATTTTGACCCAAGTGTTTCAACTTAGTCCAGAATAGTTTCCTTTGTCTTTTGTAACTTTACAAAGGATCAAAGCCGTTCTTTTCTGTTTCTTGGCTAGGCCTGTACTCTCCCGCATAGAGGCTTTCCTCTCCCACCTACTATTTGTGTTGCACCTTCCACTGATTTATCTTCCCCACCCCCCCCAAAAAAAAGAAAGAAAAAAGAAAAACACATCAGGGAACCACTCCATGGGATAAATGATGACTACTGTTTGGGGTTTTGAGACCCCGCTAGGTGTAAATGTGTGTCTTTCACAAGAGTAACTGTGTGTGAGAAAGCTGTCAATCTTCCGGTCATTTTTTCTGCTATCAACCAATGCTTCACTGTGCCAAAAAAAGGGGGGGGGGATGTTGTTGGGTTTTTGTAATTAAATTATTTATATATTTTTGAAACCTGAATTAAAATGTTGCAGGCAACGGCTACAGCTTTATTAGTGGTTACCTAACTGTGGTGTTCTTGGGCCAAGCAATTTCTTTAAAGGAAAAGTTAACATGTTTGTGGGGTGCCAGGGCCACCACCACCACGTGAATCCAAGTGTGATTTTTATTTTAATATTATTTGTGTCTGTGTATATATTCATGTATAAATTTTATGAAGCCCAGGCATACTGCTTGTTTTTTAAAAAAAAAATAAAATAAAACTAAAAACTGATCTACAAAACACTTTGTGGTAGTAGACTGGGGTAGATATTTTACCACTAGCTCCCCTCCCCCACAAATGGGTTCAGAGTTGAGTCTCAAAAAAAAAAAAAAGAAGAAGAAGAAGAAGAAAAGAAGAAGAAGAAGCCGCCCTTCATACTGAGATCAAAGTATTTGTGGTTTCATTTTTCAGAGATTGTTTTACAATGTCTAGGATGGGCCTTCCATTAATAGGGTTCCCTAGACTCAAAGACATTCAGGAGTTAGCACAACATAGTATCTACCTATCTCCTACTAAGAACCTTGAGTAGGTTAGGTGAGCTATGCAAACAGCTTTTGGTCAGGTGGACATTTTCAAGTCAGTATATTGAAGCTGTAAACTTGATCTTGGCTTAAAACTTTGACACACCAGAATGTTCTCCTGTAACTTTCAGGGCAACTGGAATGCCGGTGTTTTTATCAAAACAAAGCTACCTTTTCATGAACTAAAACATTTGCTTGGGTGTGAACACTTGTGTGATCCTTCCTGCTGTCAACTGAGATACTGTTTGTAAATATGGATGCTGATTCCTTGGTTAAGTTCAAAAGCAACAGGTCCCTAATAGTTCATGCATTGGAAAAGTCCGAGGTGGTGAGATATTCACACAGAGTATCTGGGCCTTTCTATGCTTACCTAAGTGTTCATTTAGCTAAATGAAGCCTGTCTTAGACCTAACAAAGTTGGACTGTGATCTTAACATTTCAAGGAAAAGAAAGTAGGTGGGGGATGCTCCTACTGGGTCAGGGATGTAAGAAGCCTTCGAGGGTTGGGGTTCTAACTACTCAGTATTCTTAGGAGGGTTAGATTGTTACAAAAAGTAAACAAAACTGAAGCAAACCAAGCAGGAAAAGGGAGGGCAGGTTCCCCTCCTTGAGATAATGTTCAATCCATGCTCCCAGCAAGTCCTCCGTGTCGGAGAGCAGGAGTGTTTAGCTTACACTATGGTACCTCTGCTTTCTACCTGACTTCTCTCCACATAGGCATGTTATCTATGCAGGGTGCTGCCTGCGTTCTGAAAGCTGACGTCCATGAACCCATTGGTACTTACTCTTCTCTTCAGATGCTATATCTTTTGCTGTTCACTAAAATCACTGTTTATATCAAAGAATACAAAAAAAGAGAAAGGTGGTGTTTTAAATCACAGCTGTTTCTCCTCCCCTCAAAAGGGAAACCATTCCTCCTAATAAACTGAGAGTCAACATACTACTCCCTCCTAAATCTTTGTCACTAGGGACTGAAGGTTTTTCAAAGGAATTGTTGAGAGTCTGGGACTGGGAGTTTCTGGTCTCTGTTGGGCTTTTTATGGTCAGTTCTATATCCTCTACCATGCAGTGTTGTTTTTTTCTGAGGGTTAGGCCTCCAGGGAAACAGAACAGCTTCAATGGGGAGAGAGAGGGGTTTGAGGGGCCTGTGCAAACACTTTTATTTCAGGCCACATGGCTTCAAAATACAGAGGCATAGGCCATCAGTGCTGAAGCTGGCAGAACCACGTCTGAGCTCAGCAGCTTTGAAGCCTTCCGACCTGTTGTACTATACTGATGCTCTGGCTGGTGATGAACTTGACCAATGGTGGAGGCCAAGAGCATCCAGTGTTCTGCAGCCTCTGCTGCTTGAGTGAGGTGGGCAGGGGAAATCCAAACCCTCAGCTTCTGAATAAACAGCCTGGGGCTCCTTCTAGAACTGACTCAGATTCTTGACAGTCCCACCCCCAGTACCCTGCAACATACACAAAAGCCAAGCTCTCCACCAGCAAATAAAGATTCTCCTAGAAGCTCAACAGAGTTTTCCAGGGTTAGCCTTGCTGACCCGTGAACATCCATAAGTAACGCCTATGTGTCCACTCTCACCCACTTTGAAGTCTCACAAGTTACATTTTTTTTTTTTTTTTTGCCTCTGGGAATGTATATATATACACACACACAGCATACAAAACAGATTCACAGACTAAGATAAACTCTCATCTTTTGCTCCAACGTTTTGAAGTATAGGGATTGTCCAGGTGTTCAGCAGTCTGTATAAATCGGCTAAGTTTTAGAAGCTATGCTTTATGCTTCCCATAATTTCAGTTAACTCAGTCATTCTGAATTTCCGACGGGGTTTAAAACTTACAGTCTCATAGCCAATCCTGGCTATTTACTTTGAGAGAAAAGATTTGAGTGGATGGTTTTCAGCTGACATTCATTCTAAAGTCAAGAAAAAAGCCAGGTTCAGAACTAAGTATTTTAGTTAGGAGAGATGACAGAGGTTCTGGTTAGTCAACAAAATGATGGACTGGGTATTAAGACTATCTTGTACCTCACTGGTACAAATAGGAATAATTATGCTCTAACTGTATTTTAAGAGAAAAGTTTTATTTTAACAGGAAGGGTGATATGTAGGAGGAGCTAAAGTGGGAGGAGTACAGAGAGAAAGAGAAGGAGTAAGGAGAGGAGGAGAAGAAGGAGAGGAGAAGCTAGGTGATGAGAGAGAGAAAGAGAGAAGGGAGACATGGAGGCAGATGTTCACGTGTCTCCACCAGTCAAAGATAGTTTGTATATCTAGGTTGGGTATTGGGTTACACTTCTGATTGAGCATTACCAAACTTTTAAAGCCTCTGATTAACATTTTAAAAAATTGTATAAATGCAAAAAGGAAAAGGGGGCATGGGATAGGGGTTTTCTAGGGAGGGGAAATGGGGAAAGGGGGTGACATCTGAAATGTAAATAAAATATCAAAAAAAAAAAAAAAAAACCTCACATCTTTGGATCTAAGAAAGAACAGTCACTTTATATACAAGAAAACAGTGGCCTGAGGGCGCTCTTTAAGTGTCCCACTCTGAATGATACTAGATCTAGCTCTAGAACTTAGAGACTGCAACTCCTAAGTCAGAATTCTTTCCACGGTCATGCAGAGATTTCCGACCCAGACCTTCTTTAGCTGAGCTAAAGAAGGATTTAGCTGAGCTAACATGAAATTGTCTGCATTCACTTTTATGACGAAGATGATCAGATTTCCCAACTGGCAAGTGGTTTCTCTCATTACCAAAAGCTTAACTCTCTGCTTTTCCCCAAAACTGACCTATTTTATCTCTTTTATTTTATTTTATTTTATTTTATTTGTACAAATTGGCTGCTGGCGCTTTAGACCAGCCCTTCACCCCATTATGCACTCTAGAGCCAGCACTGATTTCCACTCCCTTCTACAGAGTCCCATAGGTAAATACCTGCAGACTGCAAAGAGCAAAATTCTGCTTGGGAAAAGAGTACCTTCAAGGACCTGCCTGTGACCCAGAAGCCCCTCCTAACTGTTTTCTCATACCAGCTATCAAACAAGCATACAAACCAACAAAAGCCCCCTGTTCTAGATAAAGAAGAAAGTAGACTGTCTTTCCTTTATGTTCAATTTTTAACTTTAAAAAGATAACTCAATATATTTATATTCAGATTATGTGGGAGGGGCGCTTACTGTCACCAAATGTAAAAGGATTTGCTTCTCTCTGTTACTGTTTCATTGTAATTATTTTGACCACAATAGCTGAGCTTTGCCTCAGTTCTAGAAATTAAACTCTGAAGAGTCCTTTTGTAAATGTGCTGTGCTTTCCAGCACCACAATACTTCTCTCTTAAGTTACAAACTTTATAGTCCCCTAATGAGACCATTAAATTTTTGTTATGCTTTAACAACATAATTTGTTAATTCTTAATGTTGTCAACAAATGGCCTTAATAAGTATCTTCCAAGAAGATCATGATCAAAACCATAAAGCCGTAACTCGACCCAGATTCCAGGATCTCTTTCAACTTGGCAAAGATTCCAGGGTCACAAAGCACTTGTGAGTGTGCCTTTCTTGGCCCGTATCTTTTTCAGCATTATTAAGATGGGCGAGTGACCAGAAGCAAATGTCATTCCTATCATTGACCAACTCCTGCGCAGACTGGAAAAAAAAAAACTGCATCAACCTTGGCATTGGGAACCTACAGCTAAACATAACCATCCACATGGCCACACTTCCCAGCCTTTCCTAGACCTCTCTGCTGCTCAGGAAGTTCCGCTTTAAGAACAAGCTGTAATGGAACCTTTTGATCACATCTAGTCTATAATCCAACTAATATACGGATTCATGTGTTGTTTGCTTCTGATAGCCAGTTTCTAACCACTGGGGAAATGTGGGAAGATTTTGCAATCTATTAATGCTCGAGTCTCTCTCTCTCTCTCTCTCTCTCTCTCTCACACACACACATACACACACACACACACACACACACACACACACACACACACACACACACAAAACCAGGCGAAGCCCACTCAAAAAGAACTCAAACAAAATGCTAAGAAGGGTTACCTAGGGAATTGATCATCCCGTAGGCTTCAGTAGAGCAACAGCTGGGAGAGTCATATCATGAAAATTCCCACACAGTGTCAAAGATGACAGCAAATATTTCTTTCTTCTCCCTACCCTCAGTCAACTTGGGATCAAGTGCATGTTTCAAAGCATGGAAGCATTGTAAAATGTGGTCAAAGTTCTCCCAGACACTTCAAAATCTACAGGAGACCATTAACATAGAGCACTTCCAGCTTGTTGCTCTGACTTGTCACAATGTGTATTTTTAGTGATATTTCCTCCCAGTGGGTACCTGGGAGTGCCGCTCAGGGTACTCAGAGACTCAGTATTTGAAGGGTGACATCTGTGCACTCCATGCCCTTGATACCCTTTTGTTTGTTTGTGTTTCTTTGTAGTTTCTTTTATTAAATATTTTCTTTATTTACATTCCAAATGTTATCCCCTTTCCAGGTCTCTCCTCCAGAACCCTCATCCCATTCCCCACCCCTCTATGAGGGTATCCCCCATCTACCCATTCCTGCCTTCTCACTCTGGCATTCCCCCACACTGGGGCATCAAACCTCCTCAGGTCCAAGGGCCACTCCTCCCACTTATTTCCAACAAGGCCATACTCTGTCACATATGTGGCCAGAGCCACGGGTCCCTCCATGTGTACTCTTTGGTTGGTGGTCCAGTCCCCGGGAGCTCCAGAGGGTCTGGCTGGTTGACACTGTTGCTACCTCCATGGGGCTGCAAACCCCCTCAGCTCCTTCATTCCCTTCTTCAACTCCTCCATCAGGGACACCACCACCCCTGCCCCACCGCTCAGTCCAATGATTGGCTGACAGCATCCACTTCTGTATTTGTCAGAGCCTCTCAGGAGACAGCCATATCAGGCTCCCATCAGAAAGCACTTCCCGGCATCCACAATAGCATCCAGGTTTGGCTACTATATATGAGATGATCCCCAGGTGGGGCAGTCTCTGGATGGCCTTTCCTTCAGTCTCTGCTCCACACTGTCTTCATATTTCCTCCTGTGGGTATTCTGTTCCCCATTCTAAGAAGCACTGAAGCATCCACACTTTGGTCTTTTTTATTCTTGAGCTTCATGTGGTCTGTGAGTTGTATCTTGGGTATTGCAAGCTTTTGGGCTAATAATATCCAATTATCAGTGAGTGCATACCATGTGTGTTCTTTTGTGATTGGGTTACCTCACTCAGGATATTTTCTACTTCCATCCATTTGCCTAAGAATTTCACAAAGTCACTGTTTTTAATATCTGAGTAGTACTCCATTGTATAAACCACATTTTCTGTATCCATTCCTCTATTGAAGAACATTTGGGTTCTTTCCAGCTTCTGGCTATTATAAATAAGGCTGCTATGAACATAGTGGAGCTTGTGTCCTTGTTATATGTTGGAGCATATTTTGGGTATATGCTTAGGAGTGGTATAGCTGGGTCCTCAGGTAGTACTATGTCCAATTTTCTGAGGAACCACCAGACTGATTTCCAGAGTGGTCGTACCAGCTTGCAATCTCACCAACAATGGAGGAGTGATCCTCTTTCCCACACATCCTATGGCCAAATCAGATCAAGGATTGCCAAGGGGTAGAATATATACATATATTTGACATTGAAGTCACATACCTAAAATGGGGAGGTGCAAATTACACCTCACTCACTCTCACTTGAAGATTTGTTCTTGTGGGAATTATAATAGTTAAATTTCTTAGTTACTAACAGCTAAATTAAAGGAGATAACTCTTCTTTTGTGGAATCCAGTTAACTGCAACTTTTTAGGGGGTATACGTGGAGGAAAATAAACTCTCCTGTACTCCTAAAGTTAGACACATCTCCTCATAGGCTTTCCCGAATTGGGCAAAGCTGTATGTGTCACTAGTGCCTATTACTCTTCAATAAGAGAATATGGGCCACAAGCACAAATGGGGCACACACTCTTCAGTGTTACGTAGGCTGAGAAAAAATGGGCAGGAACAGAGAGGACAGCCCAACTGGGAAGAAGCACTGTTTCTGAAGAGAGATTCAAAAACAAAACAAAACAACAACAACAAAAAAAGTGGTTCCCAGGATCCTTTCCATTCCTAGGATACAGCCCAAGGCCCAGAACCCTTAAAGAATTCATTAAAAAATAAACCTGAGCTTAAACTAACTGGAGTTCCAAGGCACGCCACATATGATCAAACATACTTAGCTATCCTTGCTTTCAGAAAGCAGTCCTGCTCCATGAACAAGGCCCATGAATGCAGCTCTCTCTGTGTCCTGACCTCACCTGCACTCCAGTTCTGTAATCACAAGTGTCAGATTGCTGGAGCAATGTTGAGCAAACATAACACTTTTGACCCCTCGGAGAAGTTACACACAGCTAGCAGTCTGAAACAGACTAATTATTAGTTGTCTTATTCATTAGATGAACCTTTTTGAGCAATAGCCCCAGGGGACATTTATTTTATGCAATAAAAGACCTCATCACAGTCAAATGCACAAGGATGTGGCTCATTCCAGGTTTGGGCTGAAGCAAACCCATGAGCCCAGGAATTCATGGATGGAGGATATGTGGAGGACCTTGTTCCTGTTCCTTTCCTGGGCCTGACATCAGCATCTGCTTCAGAAACACAGAGAGACTTAGGAGTTCAAATCGGTAAGACAAACCTACCAATGTGGATCCCCTAAAAAAAAAAAAAAAAAAAAAATGGGCTGGTGTTTTTCAAAATGTAACTCCAGTATGACTTGTGGAAAGTGAGGTGTGGTGACTCTGGTTTTTCTCCCAAGCTGTGTCCCTGAACAAAGCTGAAGTACTTGAGCTCACAGATTGAGGCCCCAGAACCCTATCTTGCTCAATGAGTCACAGGAAATAAAAACCACTGTATCTTTAGTCAGTGTTGATTCAAGAGGCTCCAGCCCCCAGCAGGACTCATGGCAGGTTACTTGCACTGTGAGTCATGAAAGAGAGACAAAAACTCTACCAAAGTCCTTTCATACACTATTCTGTTGGCCTCACCAACCCAAGCCATGCCCCCTCCTCCCACCGGAACCTATTGGCATACAATTTTAGATGAATAGAGATTGTACTAGATTCGGGATATGAGAGTAAGTGATACAGGTAGCCACTGCTGCGACTTCCCCTCTTACCCCTTTGCTAATGGCAAAGCCTAGGAGGACTGATGCTCTAGCCTGGGAAGATTCATTTTCTTGTGTAGCAAACAAACTACCTCCACAAACACATACCACATCTTAAGTTTTGTCTTATATTCCTCAGTGGCAGAGGTGCTGGGTATGAATGGAATGATCCATGATCCTTCAAGGAATTAAACATAAAGAAAATCCACAGAATCAATATGTCACAATCTGCCACAGATAGATCACAATGGGTTTTCCCTCCCAGTGGCCATTATTCCCAGTGACTAATACTAGATGGTGTGATTGGAACCAATTTGCTTCGAAATTCCTTGGACAGATAATCTCAAGAGAGAAAGCAAACACAGGATGTGGTAGAACAGGCAATCTAGTCTAGATTCAGGCACCACAGTAAAGGGTAGCAGGGCGTTCATTGGGGTCAGCTCTGCTGCAAACAGGAAGCTCCTCCAACCTTGATCCTGTGTCAGACACTGTCTGGCTCCTCAGTCTCTCAGCCTCCACTCCCTTGCTCTCTCTGCCCTATGGGAGGACAAAGTCACACTACAACCTAGCATGTCCAGTAACCAGACACTAGATTTAGCTGTAAGACAGAAATGGTCTGAAGGATAAGGAGGAATGGTACACTCAAACATGCACAGCAAATCTCTGCTCAGCCAGGTTCATGAAACACCACTTTGAAAAACCGCTGACGTTTTACTAGAGAAGTCTGCACCTGCCACCAGTATCACCACCTTATTTTCCCAGGGACCGGATGATACTCCCAACTCCCTTGCCAGTAAAGATGACAATAAGAGTATATCATCCCTTCCCCTCCCTTCCTGAAGGATTATTTTCAACACTACTACATCTTCCCTGGAGAAAAAAGGTCCCTCGCCAGCTAGTTGGCAGTCAAGCAAATAGTTATTTGACAATGAGGGCAGAAGTGTGGTGGGCTGGTGACGGGCAGGTGCTACAAACAAAGCCACCCATCCAAGCCTCTCAGCTAAGGACCTAGGGCCTGGGGAAAGCCCCAGAAAGAGCTTCCTGGCCAGGAATAGAGATGGGACAGAGAGCCAGACTGCACCCTGGGTTGCTGGGTTGCCTTGGCAGACAGATCTGTCTACCCAGCCCTCTTTCAGTCAAGGTGCCTTCAGAAGCAAATACTCAGAAAAGAAGCAGGGTACCAGTTCACCTAACAAATAAAAGGGAGCCAAGCAAGCCTAAGGCAGAAGGAGGTGGGCCCAGGGTGGTTTGCCAAGTCAGATGTCACCAAGAATCTGTATTTCCAGAGCTGAAGGCCACAAGGACATTCAAGACTGTGTGAGATGTCTGTTACACAACAACCCCTCTAGTGACTGGAGGATGAGAGTCTTAACATTGGCTAAGAAGACAAGAAGACCTGATTCTTTGCCATGTCTGAGCTGTCACGAACTAAGCATGGTGGCTTCTCTTGGTACCTCCAAGAATAACCCAGAGTAGACACAGCAATTGACAACAAGCAATATGCCTTCAGTCTTCCCTGCTCTGTCCCACTGACACAAATAATGTCCCCTCAGTGAAGACTGAGCATCACCAGGCACATTGATTTGGACCAATACTCATGATGCAAATGTTCCTATGGTAGCCAGTGTCAAACCAACAACAGTGAATATTCATTTCTGAGTATTTCACAGCTAGACCCTGAATGCTCTGTTTCTGGATGTTTAACATCTCAACACCCTGGAACGATCGCAATGCAGCTACAGTTACACTGAAAGCTGGTAGGAGCCTACACCAGCTTACCACTGAGATGGGATGGGGTTGCCATGCTAACCCTGGTAGCTCAGTTACATTGAAAGCTGGTAAGGAGCCTACACCAGCTTACCACTGAGATGGGATGGGGTTGCCATGCTAACCCTGGTAGCTCAGGTCCTAAGTTATAAGTCTAGCATCACCCTTTGCCATCATCTGGAGACAGATGTCTCTGAAATCAGACCTCTGCAATCTGAATCCAAGCTCTGTCTTGCCATACTTGTTGGAACCTTACATAAATCACGTCACCTCTCTGTGCCTGTTTACTCCCTGCCAACAGACTGAAAGTGTTCTTGCAAAGGTGAGATTGTTATAAGCAAAGTGGATAAAGCTCAGTCTAGCACAGAGTGAGCACTGAGTATTGTGAGCTACGAGCTACAGCTTGGGAGGCTAGAACTGAAGGAGGCACAAAGGTTGTCTGTCCAGAAGACTCTACATTCCAGCAGCTGGTTCAGTCCAGAAACCATTCTGAAAAACAGAGAGCTCGACTGATAGTTTCCTTTGTGAGAAAGACTTCTAAAGCCATAATAAATTAGCGGCTCTATTAAATGTGGGATCACGGAGGGAAGACCTGGGTGTTGGGGAACTGGTGTAGCACAGGGCTCAGAACAAAGGTCTGTTGGTGGTCACAAATATTACAGTGCACAGGGGATGGCTTGCTGTAACGTATGTACTATAAGATGATTAGGTCAAGCTAATTAAGATACGCATTCGCTTCACATCTTCTGCTTCTTATTGTGAGAACATTAAAGAGCCATACTCCAGGCAAATTTCTTCTGCTTAATTTTCTGTCATTTTTCTGTCACTGTTGATACAAGGTCTCTGTGTAGCTCAGGCTATCCTCCAACTCACAATTCCCCTACCTCAGTCTTCTGAATACTGTGATTAGAGGTGTGAACCATCAAGTCTGCCACGGATTTTAAATGTACCATATATTACTACAGTCATCGTACTGTACTGTGGATGGCCAGACCTGCCATTCAACTCTACCTTTGTACTTTCTGATTAACACCTCCAGCCATATTTCCCGCAAGTCCTTGGCAGTCACCATTCCCTATCCTGTTTCTCTGAGTTTGTCTTTTTTGGGCTCCATATAAAAGTGAGAACATGAAGCATCCATCCTTCAGTGCCAGGCTTGCCCTCCAAGTCACAGTGTAGTCATTCAAGGCTAGACTTGCCCTCCACTGCATAGCAAAGCCATTCTAAGATGGCTGTCATTCATCAAGCTTTGCTGAAGAAGGGAAACAAAACTCTAGGTCCATCCATGCTGTCAAAAACAGGATTTCTCTTCCAAAGACTTTCCCAGATTGCTTGTGTTTATACACAATCGCCATATACTCTTTATCCTCCCATCCAATGACAGGCACTTCCGGTTCCTTTCACAACCAGACTACTATGAACATAAAAGTGTTGACATTTCTTCAGCATGCTCTTTTCATGACCTTTGGTATACTTCCAGGGTTATTGGTTCAAAACCCAGTTCTATTTTAAATTTCTGTGGGACTCTTTTTCCCACTTCCATAACAGCTATGTTAATTTATGTTCCTGACAACAATGTAGATGGATCACCTTCTTCTCCAAATCCTTGCTAACACAAATCTTTAGACTTTTCTAAATTAATCTTTTATTTTTGAGATTATAATTACAATTTCTCCTTCCCTTTCCTCTCTCCAAATTATCCTGTATACTCCTTATTTTCTTTCAAATTTATGCTCTTGTGATCAAATAAAGATGCTCAATTGAATTGTTCATTTAAGAAGACTGGAGCTAACCTAAAGTTCTTCTCTGGCACTTACTAAGTTTTAAATCTTTACGGTATCACGTACCAGGCACACAGAACAGAAGCCAAGGCAAGAGTGCAACCCAGCCCCTGCCCTGAGCCTCTTGCTGTAAATAGGCAAGCACAGTACATGGCATCATGGAGCTGAGAGTAGATACAAGGTGTGCAGCTAAGAGGCATATCATGCTCATGGCTCTGGGCATTCTGAAAGCTGTCGTATTTCTGCTGACACAAGAACCATGACTAAGCTGAGCTGGGAGTGGATAAAAACTTTTCAGGTGGAAGTAATTGTGTGGACGGCGGCACGGAGCCAAAGGAGAGCGCACGCGCGCACACACACACACACACACACACACAGAGAGAGAGAGAGAGAGACAGAGAGAGAGAGAGAGAGAGAGAGAGAGAGAGAGTCAGTCAGGTGACTGCAAACTCTCTACATTCAGGAGCTGTAGAACCTGTGTTCTGTCATGGGAAAGGAGGCGAGGGAGGAAAGCAAGCTGCATTTTGAAGGACCTTGGTATGTATTGTGAAGATAATGCAGCCACCAACGTGCTTGTAACTGGAGACTGACCTTGACCCCCACAAGAATAACACTGCCTGTTCTGTGAAATACAGAGTGAAGGGGACAGAACCAGAAGCAACTAGGAGAGGCTGTCACATGAGCTAGGTGAGTCAGGATGATCTGAATCAACACAGCACCACGGAGATGAAAAGGAGGCAGGTTTCGACAAGTGATGGAGGTGCATCTCCAGGACGGGAGATGACTGGACATGGAGGTTATGAAGAGGACACTGGTGGACAGAGAGCCATTCACACAGTCAAGGCACCAAGTAGCTGACTCTGCATGCGTGCCTGCGCGTGCGCCTGTGTGTGTGTGTGTGTGTCTGTGTGTCTGTGTGTGTCTGTGTGTGCACATGTACACATGCATGGGTAGTTTTCAGCACCATCATGTCATGCATTAATAAAGGACAGCCATATGAAATCATAATAATTTTGACTCTCAATTACATTTTTAAACCAGGAAAAATAAAGCATTTTGAAGAGAGTATGAAATTCCTCTAGATGTCATTAATTGAATCAGTAATCACCTGTGTTCAGTGCAAATGGGGCTTTGAGAACATAAGCATGTGTGTGTAGGAGATAGGGATTCTCTTGTTTGCTGAAGCTATTAATGCAGTGCTCCTGAGCATAAGCCAGAACAGAACAGCCAAGCATGTAAAAGTTTAAGGTATGAGTAAAGGATGAGAGTGTGGCCATGGGTTCCATTTGTAGCATTTATTAATAAACAAATGAATAACTCCTGAAGGGAGAGAAGCAAGAGAGGACACTACAAAACCATAAAGAAACTGTATGATCTGAGACTCAGAGTCTTAGGCAGTGGTTTCTAGCCACCTCCCTGTCCTTTATCAATGAATTTGATCTGTAGCAAGGTCCACAGTGACTTCGGAAAATCACTGCAGAGAAATGGGGTGGGAGCATAAGGAGATGAGAAGCAGCTGAGGTCAGGCTGGGCTAGGGATGGGAGCAGGGAGAGGAAAGATTCCTCTCAAGAATGCTAACTCAAAAAGACTGAGGAAAAGCAGGGAAAAGGGTTTTCACGAAACGTGGTGTTAGGAAAGGAAACAGATACGCGTGGTAAGAAGTTGTGGGAAGAGGAACCAGCAGGAGCAGGGCAGAGGTCCACAATGAAGGGCAGGAGGGAAATGAGAACAAAGCATCATGACTTGTGTACTATATCATGATGAAACTCTCTCCTCTATATATTGATCTAAAACTGCTTTTAAGTCATTGAAATGAGACAGGAGAGCACATCATGTAGACCCTTAAGAAGGGCACATCTAGGTAAGGGAGAACATCACAGTCAAGAAATAAGGCCTCCTAGGAAGAGGACAGGCATAATTAGCAGTGGCAATTAGGAGATCTGAAACCCTGGGTAGACCTCTTTCTCCACTCTCCTGGCTCTCTGGTCCTTCAATTTCAGTTTCAGCTTCAGGTTGCAATGCAAGGAAAGACCTCTCACCTTCCTTCCCAGGGCTCTCCATGGGCCACCTTAGAAAAACTAGAATAACAATTAGGGGCAGGAATGAGGCTCATGGAATCCTTAGAGCTATGGTCTCTATGACAACAGGTAAACAGATAACCTACCTCACGTAGAGGCAGCAAGAAAAAGAGACTGATGCTCATTTTCTTAAGCTGACATAAAATTAAAGTTCCAGCATAATGTAGTGATGTGTGTCGTTAATCCCAGAACTCGGGAGATAGGTGGCTCTCCACGAGTTCAATGCCAGCCAGATCCACTCAACAAGTTCCAGATTAGCTGGAGGTACACAGAAAGATCCTCTCTCAGAAGCAGCAATCAACATTCCAAGGGTGGGTGGTCCTGGTGTTTCTCACTCATCTGGAGAGCTTTGAGGGAGGAGGTAGGGTGAACGGACAGCAACAGAATGTGGGAGGAGACAGTCCTGAATTAGAGCTGAGAGTTCTTTGATGTCACATGAAATCCTTTATCCACCTGAACTTCTCTTTTTTATAGATAGAGGGTACAATATGGAACCAAGGCTGGAGGCCTTGCAAGAAGCACAAGAAGCACATTAAGATATACACACAAATTTTATATGTAATAGATATATCTGTGCTTGCACACACATACACACACACACACACACACACACACACACACACTGCACACAGCACAGAAAGCCTACTCAACAAAAATGGTAATCAGTATTAATATTAGTAATACTACACCCTTAATGATGAAATCAATCCTCATCAAATCAACTTATAATTATACAAATTACACAATTTACCATGAGGTAGACACTTGGAGGAAACAGTCCTTCAGTACCTTTTAACTAAATTACCTGGAATTTGATCTACAGGATTATATTATTTATGCTGCAAATCAAAGCCACGTAGGTCTCTGCCAACATGCATATCGCATCAAGCATGCCAAGAAACATAAACCTCTAATGTTACTGATTGTGCAATTAACTCATTTGGTCTTCAAGGGAAAAACCCCACGTCTTTAGGAACCACGGGAGGGACACCAGAAACTTTAGGCTGTGTATGAGATGTCTTGAGCCTCCCATAGGAATTTTGGTCTGTGGAGAGAATGCATTGAAGAAATTGAAGTGTATCTACTTTTAAAATCCTTTATTTTTCTTTTTTCTGTCTTCAGCAAGCTCCATGAACCCAAGATAAGCAGATTCTAGCTACTTCTTTTTTCTTCAGCCCAGAGATTATGCCTTTAGGTTCATACTGTTAAAACAGAAAACTAGCTCAATTAGTCCTAAGACTAGGCACCCGTTTTGTTCATTTGTATTTCTTTTCCACCAGAAAAGCAAAGCAATCTCTCTCTCTCTCTCTCTCTCTCTCTCTCTCTCTCTCTCTCTCTCTCTCTCTCTCTCTCTCTCCCCTTCTGTCTCTGTCTCTGATTCTGTCTCTGTCTGTCTCTCTCTCTGTCTCTCTCTATCTCTCTCTTTCTCTCTCCCCTTCTGTGTGTGTGTGTGTGTGTAAAAGCAAAGCAATCTCTCTCTCTTTCTTTCTGTGTGTGTGTGTAATTGTGTGTAGTGTGTGTTTGTGTGTGTGTGTGTGTGTGTGTGTGTGTCTGTCTGTCTGTCTGTCTCTGTCTCTTCCTTCTATCTGCCCTAGGAGTCTCCTCCAAAGATAAGCTAAGGGTTCTCTTGACTGGAAAAGGACAGTCATTAATCCCAAAAATAAAAAGGATGCTACCAGCTGTTTCCTGGCCCTTCCTCAGAGCCTGCCTGGATCCCTTCTGTTTCTAAGGAACCTGAAGCCTCCCTGGGCAGCAAGGCCACGGAGGCTACCAGGTTAATCTACAAGATTACCAAGAGCCAGTGAGATCTAATCCAGCCTCATGCCTCTCATCGAGATAAACGTCCAAGAATCAAAGGCTGGCATGCCTGTTGCAAAGGTATAAGGATATTCACAGCAGAAATTAAGTACACCGTTCCAAGTCCCTGTGTAGGAGGACTCACCAGAGAATAGCACAAACTCTTATTACGACCAAAAGAAGGGCTTGACCTTTGACTTCATAAATAGTGTCAACCTCTACTGGTTAAAAATAATAATAAGCAAGCAGAGAAAAATTGTGGCCTTTCTAACTAATAAAGACTGGTGACAATCATAGTTTTGATTATTAATTTTAAATAGCTAAAAAAATGGATGAAATCGTTGTTTTATTTACAAACAACAACAACAATCGTTTGTGGCAAATAAGCAATAAATGTGTGAAACAAGGTTCATGTTGTAATCAAAATGCAAATGTAAATGATAAAGACCTGTCATCTGTTGCCTATTGGCAAATACTTAAAAGTGAGGCAGAACAGAGAGTTGGTAAGGCTTTGAGGAAACTGGCAGTTCACACAATGTTAATGGGGTTGTAAATTGGAGTAACCTTTTCGCAGGGCAATTTGGCAATATCTATTAAAATATAAAGTGCATGTAGCCTTTGACCCAGCCATTCCGTGGTTAGGAATTTACCCTCGGGGTATGATCTCTTAGGACTGGGCACCGGTACATTTATACCAGGGTGTGTGCAGTAGTATTTGTGATCTCCCCAAATGGTAAAGAATTTAATGCCCGTTTAAGAAACTGGCTCAATTCCTGGGGGTATAAACACACAGTAGGCTGCTGGGCAGCTACGAAGTGCCAGAGAGAATCTCCAGGCTGCTGCAGAAACGTGTCTAAGAAGCACTGTCATGTGGGAAAGGCCAATGGTAGAAGCCACACATTAACACTGAAGAGAACAAAGGCTCACCCTGAAGATTTTTAACCATAGGTGTACAGATACAACCATGTACAGGAACATTTGCACACAGAGGAAGAGGTAAGCCAGTCTAAGAAAGGCTGATGTTGAAGTTTTCTCTGATAATAGTAGGGCCAGGGAGATCTGGGGTGTAAAGGGATGTTTTCTCGTTTATCTTCTTATTCTGAATGAAAAAGTTGTTTTACCATGAGTGGGCGGTGATTTGTCATTTAAACAACCAAGTTAACGAAAACTGAGAAGAAGCAAGAGTGGAGTGGAGGAAGGAAGACCTCAGGGAGGGAAGAAAGGAGGGAAGGAAAGAGAAAAAGAAAAGGAAAGAAGAGACCTTTTAAAGCTCCAGTGTCTCTCCAAATGTTACAGACACTAACTGTGGCTTCTCATAAATGCAATCATGGAGAGGCTCCACGGTTGGTCAGCTCTGTCCACACTCCTCTTTAGTCTCTACAAACCATGCTGGGTGAGGGCTCCTCTAGCTTAAGCCCAGGCTGACTCCAGGAAGCCATGCATTTCCTCCCCAAATGCACGAATGTGTATTTTGCCTGCTGTTTTTGTCTCTGTGCCCAGATCCCACAGCGATAGGCGCCACCAGAGCACACAGACAGACAGAGGACTGGCCTGCCTCTGAAGAGAGGACTCAGACACTCAGGAGGTCAAAAGCTAACCTTCTAAAGGATACAGAATAAGGGCTGAGCTTGCAGTCCTGGGGCAGGATAAAGTCAGGCTTTGGGGTGTGTGTGTGTGTGTGTGTGTGTGTGTGTGTGTGTGTGTCCTTGTCCAGAGGGGACAGTTAACCAAACTAAACCTTTCTTTTCTTCCCTTAATATTCTAGTAGCTAACCAAAAACTACAGGTATTTGAGGTAGGTTTTGTAAGATAATAAGGTACTGTCCGTAATTTTTTTTAAAGAAGCAATCTTGTTTTTAATTGAGATACTTGGGGCTGGAGATGTAGCTGTCAACAGCATACTTGCTCAGGAAACATGAGGCCCTGGGACCCGTCCCTAGTACCACAAGAAGAAATTATAATTAAAAAATGAGAAGTCTTAAGAGGGCTGATGATGCTTAATTTATTTTCTATAACAAAAGGAGGGAATTTAGAGCCCTTCCAGGGCCAACATTTGTAAAAGGACAAACATCCCCAAAGAAATCCCACCCGAACGTGATCTCTTGCCCTCTTCTAACCGGCCTGTCCTGGGTCCTAGGCCGGCACTTAGTCCTCAGGCCATTCCTGAAGCTTACAAAATATTCTGCTGCTGCTTGGCAGTTTAAATATTAACGAGCATGTAAAGCTACTGGGGGTAAAGCCCGGAGCCTGTAATAAGAAGCAAGCCTCGGCTGGATTCTGTAATTACTCCTTGCGCAACTCCAAGATCCAGTCATGGCTTCTGAGGATTACACACTTCCAGCCTCTCCAGCAGGAGGGCGGCAACTCCACGAGGGTTGCATAAGCACTTCATAGCATGATAATTAGTCATTAAGAAGCAGAACAAAGGGCCATTGGACCGAGGTGCCACTCCATCAGGGTCTGTATTTGCTTGTAGCAAAGGAGACATGTTTTTGTTGTTGTTGTTCTTTGCAGACTGCCCTACAGAGGGCATTGAAAAAGGAAATGAGATTTCAGGGGGAAAGTAGTACAAAGAAAAACTGATGCCTGCAAGATGGAAGCAAAGCATGGACCCCAGGAGTTGGGACCCTGCCGCTGTCTCTCCTCTGGTTACTACCATTTAAACTCCTACCAGGCCAGTGTGATCCCCTCACCCTTGGGTTACTGACTGAAAGGTTCCCACTTCAGGGCCTCTGTGCTCCTAGCCTCTGATCTGTCCCAACCTTCCCTGGTCGCAAGAGAACTGTCCCATGCATCCACATAGCCAGGATTCATTGGAGCAAAATCAGCAAAAAGTGAGTGCTACACTCCCATGTCTCTGACTGCTTTCTACTGAAATCATTATGACTGTAAATCAACTTTCATCAATGAAGTGTCTTCGAGAGCAGTAGGTGCCAGTTAATACAGAGACTCACGTCTGGTCAGTGTGCAGAGAGTACGAGACTTTGGACATCGCTATCACTGCCTTTCCTCCAAAGGCTCAGCAAGTTAAATGACAGATGATCAAGGAGGAGGTTGTGGAAAGACTGTAGGAGCCAGGGGATGACAATGGCGAAACAGTGGTTTCCAGAGACAAGGGAACAGTTACACATAGGAACTGACTGCATCTGTGACTACGGGCACAAGACTCGGACAAGATGCAGCCCAACACAAATTCCAGCCTGAAGTACAGAGATGACCAGATGACTAGGTGAGAAACTCCTAGTAACGGATGGTTGCTGGAAAAGAAGAGTTACTTTTCTTCAGAAATGTGGCCATAAAAGATACCCGTGCTCCAGCAGGTCTGAGTGGACTCCTAAGGTTAAGAAAAACAATATGAAGTTGAAAGGAAATCATGGTGTGAGGGGTGGAGGAGAAAGTGAAATGGAGGGGCACCGGGCTTTGGACTTGATCAAAACACAGTGTATGCATGTACACAATTCTCTTTAACAGTAAAGAAACAAAATGTACTTTGAGACCATCAGGTTTAGGGCCTTAGCTTTAAATGTCCATTCTCTCTACAGAGAAAGAAACTAAGGCCAAAGGTGCTAGCTATCTGGGGAACTTTCTCAGAGCAACCTAGGGGCCCGAGTAGAGAAGCCCATCTCTCCTTGCTTCTCAGAGTTTACAGTTCTCCTAGCTGCAACGCTCTTCAGCCTTGGCTGTGCGGACTCAGTGCCTACCTGCAGTCTTGACACAACCTGTTTCAATATTTGGAAAAGCCGCTGTGTGAGGCTGGGAGATAACCACGGCAACAGTGCAGCCTGCAGGCGAGTGTGGGGATCACAGGGCACACCTGGAGAGCCACCTGGCAGGTAGAGCCAGCCTGTAAGCAGAGGATCAGCCCTGGCAGCCTGCTCCTGAGGATGTGATGTCCAGGAGGGAGAGAGTTCAGTAGGGTTGGAGCCAATAGGCACGTTTACTGTGCACTTACACTTGTCCACATTTACCAGGGGAGATAGTTTCAGTTTCCACAAGATGGAGTCTTGTCACTTTCTAGACAAGGTCTGTAAGGATGGAAAGTGGCCTGCGTCATCTTTCTTCCTTTGTACCCAGAAACCATCACTTCCCAGTGTTCCACTTGGAGAAAAGTGAGTGACTCCAATTTAAGGAGCAGGAAGCATCTTGGTCCATCAACCTCATTTCTATGTCTTTTACTACATCGGGGAGATGTCATAGAGGCAAAATCAACATTTTAATATGTCTCAAAATAGCCGTAAGAATCTACACAGAAAGGGGGGCAGGATAATTTAAATGGCAGAAGAATACAGTGGATGAATCAGCTACATCTCTAAGGTGCCGGTGAATGACCAGTGTCAACCTACAGGGAGGGATCCAGTAACAGATCAAAGAATTATTTTCCACTGTAAGTTTCCAGTGAATAATACAGAGGCATCTTTACTCACACATCACTTTTCACAAGGTGATGGTGGTGATGATGATGATAATGGTGGTGGTGGTGGTGGTGGTGGTGGTGATTGTGGTGGTGGTGGTGATTTAAGGGGTGGTTTTGGCAGGTGGGGGCTTTTGCCATCTACTCTAAAACTGTCCAAGTCTCTTCACTTCCTGCCTTACTCCACTGACCTACTTTTCTCCCTGGCACTTGGAACCTTCGATGCCACACACATTACTTACTATCTCTGCCTGGCATCTGTGTCAACATTCATGAAGGTTCTAGGAAGACAAGGGTGTCTTTTTGTATTCATCGCTATATTCACAGCACCAAGGTCCCTACCTGGCACATCCAAGGGCACCCAGTGAATCACAGTCACTGAATGAGCACATGGATAGAGACAGGGCACTCATCAACACAAAGGCACCGTAAACCTGGGAGGCCAGGGAATACACCAGATGACAAAGTCAACAACCGAAGTTATCGTGATAGGTAGTAACGATAGTCTAAAGTTAACAGGATAGAATTTAACAGACTCTGTAAATCAATCCTACACTTAAGAGTTCAGAAAAACAATTGCATAAGAACAAGATAAGAAAGATAATACG
Source organism: Rhabdomys pumilio (assembly GCA_030674055.1). NCBI lineage: Eukaryota > Metazoa > Chordata > Mammalia > Rodentia > Muridae > Rhabdomys > Rhabdomys pumilio. The sequence goes on along the minus strand of JANHMN010000006.1, from coordinate 29,988,172 downwards.
GCTGGATAACAGCATGTGTAGACATGACAGGGTCTTGGGTGACTGCCAGGTCAGTCTGAGTCCAGAGAAATCAGCCTCTCATGGAAGTGTAATTCCGGGTGTCATCACTAATGAAAGTAATCTCGATTTCAGTGTGTAAGTGTGCTCGGATGCACGCCCTCTCTGGAACTCGTATCTTTGAATGCAGCAAGGTCGTCCTCTGTGGCCTGCCTTGGAAGAGCAAGGATGAGAAATCCTATAAATGTCCATTAACAAAAAACAGATTGGATCCATGACAAAAATCTCAGGGTGGAATCCACTCTCCCTGGAGAACGGGAGACTCTTACTGACTCGATGATTTAGAGTGACTGGGGTCGCAGGGACCTAACAAAAACAACAGAAGTGCCAAGCTTCCTTTGCACTTTGAGTTTTGCTCTTAAGGTGACCTTCGTCCACTGCTGTGGACATTCCTGGAAACTTGTGAGAAACACAGAGAAGGACTCTCCACTCACAGGCCCACTCCCGCAGAACTGACTTCAGGACGAGACTCTCAAGCGACTCCTACATACATTAACATCTGAAAAGTACTGTTTTATTTTCTTATTCATACATATTCCTGTTATAATAACTGCCCCTAGAATAAGATTGATCACTTAACACAAAGTCCCACCACTAACCAAAAGATGAAAACAAAAATTTATTTTCTTCAATAGAGTGTTATGGGGTATTCTAACCACACTCCAGGGCAGACTCCATGCCTGGGAGTAGATTCCAACACAAAACAGACCTAATGATTTTTTGTGTGTTTTTCTGGATATTTTTTTTTTGGGGGGGGGGGGTTAGGGGGAAGTAATTTTTGTCTTCTTGTGGTTTTCGTTCTTTGTTTTTACTTTTGTTTTTATGATATTTTTGAGAGAGAATATGAAGTTGGCTGGATAGGGAGGTGGAAAGGGTTGGGAAGAGAAAAAGAATATGATCAAACTATATTATATGAAAAATCAATTTTAAAAATGAAGTCGTACTACTTTAACCTTTTTTAAAGGCACAGTTCAGCGGTGCTTATTACATTCACTATGCTATATAGCATGGTTACTATTCATTTCTAGAACTTATTTTTACTAGAGGGGTAACAATACCTACAAATGCTTTAAAACAGCTAACTTACGATTGTATCTCTCTCATTGACAACACATCTCTGATTTGTTTGTTCACACGTTCACCTGGTATAAAGCTATTGCATGTTTATGCTCCTGAAGGCAGTTCCCAGAATAGAGGTCTATGCTGGCCACTAGGAAGATATGAACGTTATAGCCAGTGAGATGGCAGGCTTTGCTCACTCATCAACTTTTTCCTGATTTATGTAGGTATATATAAAGGAACATGTATACTCATTAAGAAAAACAATATGAAGATTCCAAAAAAAACCCTCTACCATGTGATCAAAATATCTCACATCTGGGTATATATGAAAGAAATAAATCAGTATGCCAAAAGAAATCTTGATGCCTGTGTTTCCTGAGCAATATTACTAGAAGTTAACACTATTCAAGATATGGAAAGAACCCCAGGGCCCGTTAACTGATGAATGGATTAAGAAAACATAGTATGTATATTCAACAGAGTAATATGTATTCTTTCAAAGGAAGGAGACCTTGCCATTAGCAACAGTATGGGTGAGCTTGAGAGATACCGCATTGAGTGGGATAGGTCAGACATAAAAAGACACGGTAAGGGGCAATGTCAGCGAGCTGGTCCAGAGACACAGTGAGGTGAATAGGCCTAAAGAGAGGCGCAGGGAGGGTGTCTGAGCATAAAATGGCAGATCTGAGAGCAAGTGTCTGCAAGTAGGGCTGCACCAGCAGCCATGGGAAGAGAAGCGAGGTGCCACAAAAAAAAAAAAAAAATGCCAGCTAAATTGAAGCTATTCCTTAAATGCGTTTCCTTAGCATAGAAGGATAAATCATTTTAAAGACAGAAATTTCTCAACAAACTATAAAAGAAAATTTCCCAAAGATAAAGAAAGAAATTAACCTTCAACAGAATGGAAATAAAAGAGTCCTGTGGGGGTGAAGTTGCAGAATGGTGTGAATGTATTAACACTACAAGTAAAATGTTCAACATCTTATGCTTATGTGTATTTTACCACAGTCGAAGAAATAAAAAAAAATTTGTTTATGTCCAAGTTACTCTCAGAAGGAAACCCAATTGATGACGTGGTACTTCAAGGTAGAAAGTTTAGGAGCTATGATGGGCTGACCGTCATTGTCAACAGAACTGAACTTGGGTTCACCTAAGAGACACACCAAAGAGGTGTAACTCAATAGGAGCATCTCCCCCTGAAGGTGGGCACACAGTCTCACGTACTGGCTGAATTCAAAAGGAAGAATCGACCATGTAAACTGAGTACTAGTGTCCTTCCCCCGCCCCCATTTCTCCTTGACTGTAGATGCATTATGATCAGCCTCCTCACTCTCTGGCTGCCATGATTTCTCCACTATGATCAGCTGCATCTCCCCAAACTGTGAGCCATAGAGAAAACCCTCTTTTCTTCTGACTTTCTTTCATCAGGTGATTTGTCACAGCAAAAAGAAAAGTAACTGAGACAGAGATTCAGTTATGGGGAATCCTGGCCATGTGCTTCCTGGGTCTTTGGAATTTGTTTGGAGGAGGAATGTAGACAAGTTTGTAATGTTAGGCTATAGAAGACCTAAACTGCTATAAACAGAGCTGAATGGATGGTATTGGCGGAAGTTTGAAATAACAATACCAAGAGAAATGTGGGTAGTCAGTCCCAGATCTTGAGGTTTTGGAAGAGAGCAATTCACAGGCAACAACTAATTAGAGCAGTTCATGCTGCAGTCACAATAAAGGTCACAGATTCCACCTCAGAAGGGTGTCTTGGCTAGCCATGCATCTGGTGATAAAACTACCTTCTCCAGTCCCCAGTCACAATATGTCCACAACCACTAAGTGACAATGGGCTGAGCCATTTCCCAACAGACATGTGACATCTGACATCTGCTAGTTCTGCACACATGGGTTCAACCAATTGTGGATGGAAAACTATTAGGGAAAGTTGTGGTCTAGTGCTCAGTGTCTGCAGCTCCTGTCACTGTTCTCTAAGCAGCATACATAACAACCACTTTCACTACATTTGCATTATATTAGATACTCTAAGTATCCAGAGAGGAGATACTGTACACGAGAAAACAGTATAGATTCTATGTAATATTGTGCCATTTACAGAAGGTATTTGAACATTCATGTGTTTTAATTCTTCTCTAGGTCCATGAACCAATACACCTAGATAATGAGAGTGACTTGTACAATTAGGCTGGATACATGGGTGAGGCTTCCAGAGCCCTCTGGACTTGGATGTAGTCTCCTGCTATATCAACACATTCACTGTCCCCATTGCCCACATCTGTTCCTCATCCTCCCACGTATCACAATGGTTGGCAACAGGGAATGTGTCCGTGGCAACACAGGAGCGGCAGCGTTACCTCAGTAATGTCGTTAAAATTGCACATTTGCTATAACTAAAAGAGACAGGTGAGCCCGGAGAGAAAAGAGACCATGAAAGGTAGCAAGAGAAGTGACACAGGAGAGCGACAGCATACTCATGCCCCCCCCCCAGACACAGATGTCATGCCATTGTTTGCCATACAACTGTGGTCAAAGAGCCCTGCTTTCACTGGATGCCAGTGTCACCCCAGTGCATATCCATGAAGAGGTGAAAGTTAGAGACAAAGAGGGACAGTATTTTTGATCCAACTGCTCAGGGAACTGTAGAAAAGAGAAACTAGAAACTGGTCAAGAGGCAGCCCAGAAACACTGGCAGACTTTCCAGGAAGCCCATCAGGTCTGTACCAGGCACCCAACACCGTTCCCTGGGGCACACACTGTGCCTTCTAAGCTAGAATCAGGTGGTACATAACTTAGAATCTCTCTTGCAACAATTTTTTCTCTCGGAACTAAAGAGCATCTCTTCATTTTATTAATAAAAAGGCTTTTTCATATACTATATTCTGATTATGGTTCCCTTCTCCCAACTCATCCCAGATCTTCCCCACTCGCCCAGCCGTTCCCCCTCCCCCCTCTGTGTGTGTGTGTCTTTTGACAACAAACAGACAAACAGACAAAAACAGATTTTTTAAAGGAAGAAAAAAAACAAGAAACACACACATAAAACAAAAAAAGAACACAAAATTGGAAACCATAACTAATACAGGCAAAGGACCAGTAAAACCAAAAAAAAAAAAAAAATGCCCAAATGAAGCAATATGAGACAAAAGGTCTACAAACACACTATTGCGTTTGTTTTCTGTTGGCCATCTACTGATGGAAATCAGGTACGGTTGGATGTGGTCAATATATCAATATACCCAGTGAGGCTCCATTGGAGAAAACGCATTTTTCCTTTGTGAGCAGATGTCTACTGCAGATAGCTTCTTGGCTAGGGGTGGGAGCCCCGATCCACTTTCCCCTCTCAGTACTAGTGGCTCAACTGGCTTGAACTTGTGCAGGCCTAAAGGGAGTTTGGGGTGTTGAGAAGCTTTAAGGAGATCACTTAAAGGCTAAGTGTGCAAGACAAAAGGTCTCAGGAGACCGAGCCAAGCTTGCCTAAAGTGCTGCTTTTCTCTCATCACCGTCTAAGGGCCTAGAGTGGTTGGCAGCAAGCAATGGCTGCAGAAGTCCTCGGCAGGAACGTCTGCCATCATCACTTGACCTGAAGAACACCTACACACACTGCTGTCTGTAAGACACCCATCTCTCCTGACTCTAAATTCAATCCCACCAAGTAGGATGCAGTATTGAATTTTAAACGGTGAAGTACTTAGATGTCCAGGAAAAATAATTCAAATGAATGCTGTGAACATGGAAAGGCATAGAGTATGGCTATGGAAAGCAGAGAAAAAAGAAAAAAATAAAACTTTAAATCTGAAATCTTTTTTATTGTAGAAGGAAGGATGGTTCTGTTCCATAAATACCTCTTAAGATGATATCATCTTCTGAAATGACCAATATGGGGTTGGAGATTTGGCTCCGTGGTAGAGTGCTTGCCTGGCAAATGCAAGGCCCTGGGTTTGGTCCTCGGCTGTAGAAAAGAAAAGGACAAAATTACAAAAGAGACTCCCTCCAACAAAAATCCAAAGTAACAGAAAGATCAAATGTAACATAGCCTTCATGGTGCAAAGAAGGGTAAAGCTAAGAGGCTATCACACCCTTTATCTACTTATCCCACAAATCCTCACATGCCTTTCCCAAAATAAATACAGGGGCTAGGGTCAGGCTCAGGGAATAAGGGAGCTTGCTTTAAATCTAAGAACCTGAGTTTGATCCCTGGAACTCCATGGTGGAGGGAGAGAACTGAGTCCCACAGATTCTCCTTTGACCTCCAGGGGCATACTGTGGCATGGGGTATAGGCTCACCCACACATATTAAGGACACACAGATGTATGTTTGAGAGAAAATATCTCTCTCTCCCTCCTCCCTCCTCCCTCCTCCCTCCTCCTCTCCCTCTCCCTCTCTCGTCTTCTCACTCAAAGATTGTAGTCACCAGGCATGGTGGTAAACAGTTGAAATCACAGCACTTGGGAGACAGAAGAATTGGATCACTTGTTCCAGGCCATTCTGGGTACAGCAAGACCTTGTCTCAAAAGAAGTCATATTACAGATGCCCCTTCACATCAAGAGACACAGCAGACAGTGATTCCTCTAGGAAGCCACATGGTATTCTATGGATGTTCAGTGGCATGTTCAACTCTTGTTGATGGACCATCAAGTTATCAAGCTGTTTTTCAGGCTTTTATTGAAAAGCATCACTGTGAATGACAGACAGACGGACTCCAGAAATTTCCTATCTCTAATAGCAACAAACTCATTGGTAGAAACTGCTGTAGTCAACTCTCTCAACCTCTGGAAATTAGCCAAGACTTTCGACACTCCAGGGATCCTTGATGCAAGCACAACAGCTGTGGCATTGAACAAAAAGCTGTGGCATTGAACACGCCCAGTTCCCACCTCCTTCTCAGCTCCTGCAGCTCTGAAAACCAGCAGCTGTCTTACCAGCAGAGGGGGAAAGGGGCAGAAGTCCTTTAAAGCCCCATTCCCAGAGAATTATCACTATGGGACTTTCAGAAGACCAGCTCACAAGGTTTATCTTCATTTGACCTGTCTCAAATAAAGGGCACCAAGTGTAAAGGCCTTCTGAGGGCTGGGGGGGGAATGGGGCTTGGTGGCAGAATAACAGCCTGGAACACATGACACTATAAATTCAATCTTCAGCACCAGAAAAAAAAAATGTGAATGCCACTTCCCATAGAAGCTCAATCCAACAGGATTACAAGAAATCCATTTTCAGAAAAAGTATCATTTAAAAATGAATGAGAAAGTTTTAAAGCGTCTTTATAGCATGCCTATCTTGAAATAAATAGTAAGAACAAAAATTAAAGACACTGGACAATAAAGGCCCATGTAAACAATGAACACAGACAAAACACTGCAAAGGGAAAATGAAAGAGAGTGTTCTCATTTATAACTGTTTTCTGGCTATCTAATTTAAAAGAGGCTCCATAAAGCAGTGGCTACAAATCTGAGCTAACAGATGTGAGCTATGCCTACCCGTACAGATGTAATTTATATGGTGACAACAGGGAAGAGAAGAGGGAGTGGAGTAAGCAATATTTTTTATATGCTATTGACAGTATTTGATATTAACCTGAAGTAGATTATCATTTGGGATACTGTTATCCCCAAAACAACCACTAAAAAAAGAAATCCACCAAAAACTGCAACCTAAGGGCTGGGGTGATGTTGAGGGCACTAGTTGTTTCTCCAGAGAATCTCAGTTCAATTCCTAACAGCCACGTATCAGCTCAAAGCCATCTGTAACCCCAAAAGGAGGGTATCCGACACCCTCATTTGGCCTCTGTAAGCTTGCAAATGGTACACAGACACACATGCAGGCAAAATACTTACATATGTTTAAAAAAATGACAGAAATTTAAGTGGTACAGTAGAAAAAAAATCTATGTAATACAATGTTTCTTACATGATAGATGAATAAAGAGACACAAGACATATAGAAAATACCAAAATGGTGAATATGAATCCTAGCTCACTGCTAATTTAGTGCAAATAAATAACCCAACAAAATATCCAACAAAAAGGAGATACTGGTGAACAGACTTTCAAAACATAATACAAGTAAATACATGTTGTCTAAAGTTGACATACTTCATACTCAAAACCACATATCCTAAATAAACATTGAAGAAGATACAAGAAACAGCAAAAAGATACTGGGCCTGGGAACATGGTATAGTGGTAGAGTACTTTGCTACCATGTGCAAGGTTCTGGATTCAATCCTCAGACTGAATTAACAAAAGGATGTAACAGCTTTACCAATATCAATCAAAATATAATTTGTGACAAAAAATTACTAAAGATAAAAAGAACATTTTACAATGATAAAAGAGCCAATTCACCAAAAATAAACAATAACAAAAATGTATCTAGCATATATAAAGAATAACCAAGATTTCAAACTACATAAAGCCAAAACTAACTAAGTTGAAGGGTAAGTGAACAACTAAGTGGTAAGTTAGGGAACTCAAGAGCCTACATTCAACAACAGGTAGGACGCTAAGGAGGGAGGAAACAGAAGAAATACACAACACTGTAGGAAACTAGACCTAGCTGGAGTCTCTAGAGAGCCCAGCAGCAGCAGGACATTGCTTCTCCAATGGATAAGGAATACTATATGGTAACCAAAAAAATTCAAAGGGGCTAAAATCTGCAAAGACTTTTCTGAGTAAAGTCAATTGATATAGCCAATTGTTGGAAATAGTGGGGCCTGCCATGACTCCACTACTAGAGAGAGTAAGGCAAGTGAATTATGAGTTTGAAGCTAGCCTCACCTATCTAGTGGGACACAGCCTCAAAATAAAGAAGGAAGAGGAGGAGGGAGGAGAAGGAGAGGGGAAAAAGAGGGGTGGAGAGGGAAGAGAGGGGAGGAGAGTGGGAGGATGGGGGAGGAAAAGGGGAGAGGGGAGGAGAAAGGAAAGAGAGAGGAGAGGGGAGAAAAGGGAGAAGAGGAGGAGGAGGAAGAGGAAGAGGAGACATTGATAACTTACAAATATATAGAAAATTAATGGCATGTGCCTAAATAACTAATGACTCAATGAAGAAATCAGGAATCCACAAGAGAAATCAGAAAAATACATAGAGATAAGCAAAATATTTTTGTTATTATACTCCTCCCCCCCAAAAAAATCTTTATGGGACACAGTGAAACCAACCTGTACCTTTCCTGAGCAGCACAGTTAGAGCTGGCTCTGTTATTGGGGGAGGGGAGGGAGCTTGGATGAGCAGACCTGAGAAAGAGAGTGAGAAAGAGTCAGCAGGCTGACTAGCTCAGCTATGAGCCAGGCCCAGATACAGGGCTTTGAGTTGGCCCACCACAAGATCTGTATCATCTGTGAACTGTTGGGCAGCACACAAGGGCCAGTCTGCTGATCCAAAGCTGCAGGAGCTCCATGACACAGGGCAACAACAGGGTAACTAGAAAGAGTCTCAGTAAGGATCCAGTATTGATGGTGTCACAAAAGCAAGAGGCCTCTAACCAGACCAGTGACTCATTGCATTGATCACTCCCAAGTGAGGATGTGTGGACAGAGAGATGTACTGTGGGACACACTGAGACATACCACAGCTTCCACTGTGAGATGTTTTCTATGCTTTGTTTTTGTTTGTGTGGGTTTTTTTTATTTCCTTTGGGGGAGGAGGCTGCAAGGGCAGAGGGCAGATATGAGGGGATGGGGAGATGAGTGGAACTGGGGTGCAAGATGCTGGACTCATTCCTCACACCACGTGACAACATTAAGTCTTGTGATCACTGACCTGAATGCAAGAATTAACAGCATGAAATTGTAATTATAATAGAGTAGTGATCTTCATGACCTTGAAGCTGAAGAATCCCCTCAAAGCAGGAAAAGAAAAGCACACATCAGGCTTGTCAGAGAAGAAAAGTGAAGAGCTTTAGAAACACATCTAAGAGAGTGAAAATGTGAATCGCAGACTGTGAAAAAATATGTAAGCCATGTCTCTGATAAGTGTGTGAACTGAGAAAGGATCACACAGTGTACAGTGAAAGGACATATATGACTCGTGCCTTTCATTGGTATTTATATGCAGAATATACAGTCAAGCTTTATAACTTACCAATAACAATCTATATATTTTTTTAAGTGTGCAAAGTATTTGGGCAGAAATTTCTCAAAATATATGCAAATAGTGAAGGCATTTAAGAATACTCACCCTCAAGGGCTGGAAATGGCTCAGCAGTTAAGAGCACTGGCCGCTCTTCTAGAGGTCCTGAGTTCAATTCCCAGCAACCACATGGTGGCTCATAGCCATCTATAACGTGATCTAGTGCCCTCTTTGGGCATGCAGGTGTACATGCAGATACAGCATTTATATACATTAAATAGATAAATATTAGCAGAATAAAAGAATATTCACTCTCTAGCCATTCGAAAAACATACATCAAAGTGACACCTCATACTCACTAGAACAGGAAAAAAAAAAGCACAAACAAGATTAATAGAAGCGTGAAGGATCTGGACCCTGAGTGAAGGAGCTGAGCCCTGCACAAGCTGCCGGCGAGGATGGAAACTGACCCAGCCACTATGCAAACCTATTTGCACAATTCCTTACAGCTCTTAGCTCAGAGTAACCGTACTGCTGTACTGCTCTGTGTGTTCAAGTAGTTCTGTTCCTTGGTATGTACCCACTAGAACTGAAAGCACATGTCCTCATGAAAACCTGCACATGAATGGCCATATGAACACTGTTGATAACAGCCAAAAAGTAAAAACAATCCAAACGGCTATCAACTGAGAAATAGATTTTAAAAATGTAATAACTCCATAAAAAATGAAATTTTATTTGGCCATAAACTGTGGAATAGTGACACATGGCACTGTACAGATGAGCCATATGCATTATGCTAACTGAAAGAAGCCAGACATGAAGTCACATATTGTTTGCTTCTGTTTATATGAAGAGTTTAGTGTAAGCCAATCCACAGAGACAGATTAGTGGTCTCCAGAGGCTGGAGTGGGGAGAGAGAAAGAAACGGCCACTAATGGGCAAGGTTTGTTGCCTCTGCTTCTCTTGCTGGGATGCCTGGAAATTTTAGAGTCAAGATGGTTTGCACAACTTTGAGAATAAGATAAAACGTGCTGAAATGCACTTTAAATGTTTAGATTTTATGAATGTGCATTTCTATAAAAATTAGAGTCCCATAGTAAAGACTTGAATACATGTATTGCTACATACTAGGGTTCTCTGTCTCAAGAAGTCTCCCAAATGTGAGATGGCTGAACCAAAGGCATCATTTCTGACCCTTAATATTACATATGGCCATGTTACGTTCCAAACGTAGTAGATGAAGCTGAGCATGGTGGTACATGACTTTAATCCTTGCACTCAGGAGGCAGAGGCAGTCAGATTCCTTTGACTTCAAGGGTAGCCTGGTCTACATAGTGAGTTCCAGGACAGCCAGAGCTACATAGGGAGACCTTGTCTCAAAAGCAAACAAACAAAAAAGTAGTGCATGGATTCAGAACTCAACCAAACTGTTAAAATTTCCATTCTGAGCTGTGTCTTAATCTTGTTAATTTTTGCCAGTCTGAAGGGTTAAAAAAAAGTACCCAAATTCTAACTGCCTTCCTTTTCTATTATCCTTGTTTTTATTTACGTGATATTTGGAATTCTCTGACTAGGAATTGCCAAACTGCATTTGCTCCCGGACATTCTGCTATGTTATTCATGGTTTCTTAGCTGTTTCTGGAAGCACTTCATGTATTAGATGTGCTCATCTTCTGTTTTGTGTATTACAGATCCAGCTTCCTTTTGCAAATGATGCCTATATCTCCAAATACTTGTTTAAATCGACACAGTTGGAATGATTTGAACGGCAAGGAATAACAAGGACCACTTTATATGGTCTCTTTGTTTAAACCTCTATCCCACTCCCCAACCCAGCTCTTTACTCAGCTGACAAATAGAAGCCCTTCAATAAAGAAGTTCTCCCACCAGTAAATGTTCTGGCCAAGCCAGCCTCTGCAATCCCACCAGCCGCCTGCTAAATTCCCAAAGTGTTCACTTAGGACGGTTAGTCCCTGGGCATCACTGCATCCCACTGAATTCAAACCTCTTGCTTTGTGTCATTAGTCCAGTCACTACGGCTAGAAGTAAGAGGTGTCAAAAATGCTGGTTGTGTTGATTTGACAAATTTGAATAGAGATTGGGGACTGTGACTGTTCAAAATTAAACCTACTTGCTTAAATGAAAGGGGCTAGACTGCATCTGCTCTGGTCACACTTGAGAACACAGCTTCCTCACATGTAAAAAAATAAATCTCAAACTTCAAAAACTGAGGATGCCAGAGAGGTTTTAAGTAGCTATTTTATATGTACCCATTATAGAAATTAAACCGACTTTTAAGTTATTCACTTATTTTATAACATTAACAATAAATGTGTTTCGTATTACTATGGATAAAATATTATATAGAAAATAACTACTTTCTAAAGTGAACTGTTAGTGAGACATGTGTCATTGTCTTACATTTTCACAAATTCCTTCACCTCTGATTTGATAGAAGACAGTTGGGATTTCATAACATTCATGCATTTAATTTATTTCGAGATCATATTTTCCTTGAAATTCATCCAGACTCACACAGCCTGCTGGTACAGGGCAGCACTCACCTGCCTTTTCAGATAATTGGGGGAATTTATCTTTGATATATATCAAAACTTGAAAAATAACGGTTTTTTTAAGATCTGTTGCAATATGGAATCTAAAGCCACACCAACAAACTAGTTAACACTGACACGTAAGAATCTATGGGTCTGAGCTGGAGATATGAATTAATGATTAATTAATTAATAATGGATTCATGGCTGCTCTTTCAGAGTACTTGGGTTCAACGGCACCCACATGGCAGCTTATAACTGTCTGGAACTCCAGTTCCAGGAGATCTGACAGCCTTACGTAAAACACCAGTGCACATGAAATAAAAATAAACCATTAAGAAGAAGACAATGATGGAAGAGGAGGTGGAGGACGAGGAAGAAGGAAGAGGAAGAGAAAGGAGGAGGAAGAAGGAGAAGAAAGAGGAAGGAGAGGAAGAGGAAGGTGACAAGGAGGAAGAGGAGAAATGAGGATGAAGGAGGAGGAAGAAAAGGAGAAAGAGGAGGTACGGATCAGCTTCTCCTGATTTTTTACAAGATGCAAACATCAGTTGTTTGGAAACTTTGGCTCACCAAAGCATTCAGAGTTTTCTATATTTACTACATTTCATGATACAATTTTTAAAAACAAAACTTGTTAATATCATCATTTATTCAGCTAAGAATTATTTAATTTTTAGGATTTTAGCAAGTGGACACTGGTAAATATACATTTTCCAAAATCCTGTTTGTATTAGAAAGTCAAAATTTGGCCATTGGAAACAAAATTGAAAAGAAAGCCAAAATGTAGCCTTTATTGCTTTCTTACTTAGAACGACAAGCTCGCTGCTGAGATTGAAAGAAAATTCTGCCAAATCATATGTCAGAATAACCAGAGGTTTTTTTGGCCATTGTGCCAGGGAGAAGTGTTCCCTGTGAAAACATCGGGTACTTTAGCCACCAACCGAAGCAACAGCACCCCAGCTTCCGGTGGGAGGAGCAGAGAGCTGAACACAGGAAGGAAGGGCACGGTGGGACTTCCCACTCTGTCAGTGAACATGCAAAAATGCATAGAACCAAGGGATGGATTTCAAAAATAAATCAATTTTCATTTATTTCCAAGACATTAATTAAAAAAAAAAAAAAGAATCGCTGGCTTAAATTTCTCTTCTTATTCTCCTTTTTGCTATGAACATATGTGTAGCTGTGAAGAATCCAGTGTGGACTTGCTGGTAGGATGTGTGGGAAGTGTGTCCCTGCCTTTCTTCTGCACCTTCAGCACAAATGTCAATACAGCCCATCCAGAAGAAACTGTGAGACTGAGAAAAGCTATGCATTTATTTGAATATTTTAGTACTGTATGTTTGACCCTCTAAAGTTCCAGAAAAGAAACTTCCTTTACTTCATCATTAATTTGGTACGAGCTACAAACAAACAAAACAGTCAATCCGGACTCCGTTTATAAGCTAAAACTGCAATTTTTTTTTTTCAGTCAGACTGTTAACTCAGATCTTCTGTTCTTAGCTGGAGCATTCATCGTGTGAGACTGGCACTGATGGAAAAGGCTAGTCCTCTGTCTTGAATGGCTTTTCCACCCATAGACATTCAGCCAGTTCAGGCAGGCTTTTCCAGGCTGTTGCATCCACTTACCCAGCCCAAGTAACTCAACGATGTACCTGACCAGTACTCCTGAGGGACTTCCAGTATGGTCTGTAAACACATCATCAGGTAGGAGAGAGTAAACGGATTCATCGTGTCTATATTTCAATTACTGAATTCCTTTTTGCTTTAAACTCTATTTGGTCCAAAAATAAAGTCATAATTCAACTATAGTCATAATACAATTTAGTTTTATTTCCTGTTGACACAAGACACACAAAGGTAAAATTTAAGATCTGTAGACCTGAGTGGGAGTAGCTTTGAGACTATTTTTCCATTCCTTATTGGCGGTTTGACCAGGTCCCTTCAGACTGAGTATGTGCCCGCATGAGTGACAGAATTCTCTGGCACATGAACTTCATCATTTCCAGCATCGTTTTAAAAATATTTACGCATCTTTATTTCATACGTAAGAGTGTTTGTCTACCTGTACGTATATACACTGCATACGTGTCCAAGTCCCATGGAGGCCACAAGGAGTCAGATCTTCTAAAAAATCATATGAGCCTCCACATGGGTGTTTGATACCAAAGACTGGTCCTCTACAGGGACAAGTGTCCTACCTGCTGGGCCATCTGTACAGACCCCTGTTCTCAGTACCTTAGTGTACAATCCAAGAAAGAAAATGTTGTACACCCTTTAAAAGTCAGTCACACATCAAGAAATATATCAGAAGTGCACTGTGAACCTCATTTTATTTCATAACAAAATGCTAGATTTTAAGATGCTACGCTTCAGAAGAAATTGTAAAACAAATTTTTTTCAGTAAAAACAGAATATCAAAGCAAATGAGTATATTTTGTATTCTGTATCAATGCAGGGAAAGTGCTGGGATTTGAAAAGAACTGTTTACAAAAGCTTTGATGGGCGAAGGTGAGATGACAGGAAGGACAGGTAACTGTGGAGAACAACCTGAGTCCATCTCTCCGAGAGTATGCATGTGCATCTCAACCCTACTAACTTGGAAAGTTCTGGAGAATGTCAAAGTGCACATGCTGAATAGATCCTCACCAACCCCACATCTCACAGAGGGCTAATATCCAAAATATATAAAGAACTTGAGAAGTTAAGACACCAGACAAAACAAATAACCTAATTGAAAATGGGGTACATGCCGGGCGGTGGTGGCACACGCCTTTAATCCCAGCACTTGGGAGGCAGAGGCAGGCGGATTTCTGAGTTCGAGGCCAGCCTGGTCTACAGAGTGAGTGCCAGGACAGCCAGGGTTACACAGAGAAACCCTGTCTCGAAAAACCAAAAAAAAAAAAAAAAAAAAAAAAGGAGTACAGGGCTAAACAGAAAATTCTCAACCTCTAATGGCCAAGAAACACTTAAAAATATGTTCAACGTCCTTAGTCATCCAGGAAATGCAAATCAAACTGGCTCTGAGATTCCACTTTACAACCATCAAAATGGCTAAGATCAAAAACTCAACCAATATTACATGCTGTCAAGGATGTGAAGAAAGAAGAATACTTCTCCATTGCTGGTGAGAGTGTAAAATTGTATAACTACTTTGGAAATCCAATTCTCAGAAAATCGGGAATAGTTCTATCTCAAGACCCAGCTATACTACTCTTGGGCAAATTCCCAAAAGATATTCCACCCAACCACAAGGACATGTGCTCCACTATGTTCATAGCAACTTTATTTGTAATAGCCAGAACTGGAAACAACATAGATGTCCCTCAACTGAAAAATGGATAAAAAAAATGTGGTTCCTTTACACAATGGAATACTACTCAGCTATTAAAAACAAGGACATCATGAAATTTTCAAGCAAAGGGAAAGAACTAGAAAATATCCATCCTGAGTGAGATAATGTAGACCCAAAAGGACATGCATGGTATGTACTCACTTATAAGTAGATATTAGCCATAAAGTACAGGATACTCACGCTACAATCCACAGACCCAAAGAAGCTAAATAACAAGGAGGGCCCAAGGGAGGATGCCTGAATCTCACTCAAAAGGAGAAATAAAAGAGTCATCAGAGGTGGGTGGAGGAAGAGAACTAGGAGGGAAAGAGGATCAAGAAGGGAATCGGGTGTAGAGAGAGCCAGTGGCAAGAGAGTGAATGGGGTGCAGCTCTAGAATATGTCAGAAACCAGGGATAGGGGAAGCTCCAGGAAGTCTATAAGAGCGACTTTTAGCAGTGGGGAACTCGGAGCTTGAAGTGGCCACCTCCTGTAGTCAGGCAGAACTCCCAGTAGAGGGATAAGAACATCAACCTACCCATAAAGCCTTCAACCCAAAATTTGTCCTGCCTACAAGAAAGTGTAGGGACAAAGAGCAGAGATTGAGGGAATGGCTAAGAGGGAATGACTGGCCCAACCTGAGACCCATCCCATGAACAAGAAACAATCTCTAACACTATTAATGATACTCTGTTACACTTGCAGACAGGAGCCCAGCAGAACTGTCCTCTGAGAGGGTCCACCCAACAGCCAATGGAAAATGATGCAGAAACTTCCACTCAAACATTAGGTGGAACTGAGTGTGTGTGATCTTGTGAAGACTTTGGGGAAGGACTGAGGGACCCTGGAGGGGATTGGGACTCCCCCAAGAGGACTAACAAAGACAACTAACCTGGACCCTTGGGGGCTCCCAGAAACTGAACTACCAATGAAAAAGCATACATGGGCTGTACCAAGCTCTCCCCACCCCCGTACTTATGTAGCATATTGCAGCTTGGTCTTCATGTGGGTCCCCCAACAACTGGAGCACGAGCTGTCCCCTGATTCTTTTGCCTGTCTGTGGATCCTGTTCCTCTCACTGAACTGCCTGGCCTCTATGGTAGTAGATATGGTTAGTACTGCAGTGACTTGATACACTAGGGTGGCCTCCCCTTCTCAGAGGAGAAGGGGAGAGGGAAATGGGGAAGGAATTTGTGAGAGGGGAACTATGAGGAGGGGGGCTGTGAACAGTAAAGTGAATGTTTTAAAAAAGAGTGCACATGTTCTATTAGCCATTGGAGGAATGATACTGCCACGTGCCACACAGCTTCTTGGAAACCTCCACCACACTGTTGTCTCAGTATGTCTATGAAAATAGTACCAACCTCAGGCTCTTTGAAAGGGCCAGGAAGGCCTCAGACATCCTCAGGCTGCATCTAGGGTAATTTTTGTTCAGTCTAGCAGCCCTGAATTAAAATAGCCTTGAAGGCAGGATCCAGAAAAAGAAGAAAGAAAATGTTAGGAGGGGATGTGGGTTTTCCTGCAGCCTTTGAGTCTTCTATGCAGCCTTCAGGAGCTTTGATTCTTTGAACAGGAAAAGTCTGTAAACACGCATGTGCTGTTGGGCCTTCTCCAGTGGCCTGGGGCTTAAAAGACAGTCAACAACAGCCCTCTCTTCATTCTTGCTTCTCTTTGGCTTGTCCCTCCACTCCTAGGGATGTGTGCACACTGCACCATCAACCTCTCACATGTGCACACCATTCTGGAGATGGGTCATAAACACTTGAACTGTCTTGGCTCAATAATGAGGACATTTTGGCTCCAGACTATGCTGAACTTTGCCCATTCCAGAAATAACCCATAAGACATTCCCAAGGCACTGAGTGATGCAAACCACATTTATCCACTTACCATGGACAGAACAGTGAGTGCAAAGCAGCTCACCCCAGATAAAGGAGAAATGAACAGTGCTCATGACACGGAACCCCTTTTCCTCACTCTTAAGGAATTGCTCTGCAGCTCATGGCAGAGCCTTTCTGTCTCGGGAACACTCCTGTTTAGCATAAGCATCAACTATTCCTCTTTGTTCCTCCCCTAAAACATGGAACTATGGGTAAGGTCTAGCAGACGGCTATTTGCATCCTTCAGGAGTTCGACTAATAACAATAACTGCAAGTAGTAACCATAGGTCCTCTCATTTGCCGTAGGTGCAGTTGTTAAACATTTGCATTTACTTTGCATGTATTTTTTAAATTGCAGTCTTATTCAAGCCTATAACAAGGTACCTGTGACAGACATGGTAGCCCTGGGTGCCGCCCCCTTTCCCTTTCTGGCTCACAGGAGTTTTCAATCTGAATCAGTTAGCTCTCGATGCTGTAACAATGTAACACAGACCGCAGTTTCAACATTTATTTTTATTTAGTCCAAGATCAAGGCACAGACAGAGCTCTCTCCTTAGCTTTTGGATGGAGTCTTCTCTCTGTGTTCTCATATGGTGTCCTTCTGCCTGAGTCCCATCTCTTCTTCCAAGAACATCAGTCACACTGAGGTAGGAAACGCTTCATTTTGTCCTGATTGTCTCTTACAAAACACAATGTCCAGACTGAGATTCTAAAGTGCTGGCTGTAACAGCTTCAGATCTGGGGGACTCAATTCAGGCCCCAGAACTAGCTAGTCTGTCCTTGTCTGGGGTTCTGTTAGATGATTCCAGGGTGCTCCAGGCAGAAGACCAGCTCACCCACGCTTACCTTCTCATTGCTCCTGTGTGGTAAAGGTGGCTGGCACATGGCAATGGTCCTAAAAATACTTTTTGACAATATGAAAATTTTATAAATGTTACATGTAGACCAATCTGTACCAGAACGATGAAAAACATTTTAAGTTAAAGATCTCACTCTGGCCGGGCGGTGGTGGCGCACGCCTTTAATCCCAGCACTTGAGAGGCAGAGGCAGGTGGATTTCTGAGTTCGAGGGCAGCCTGGTCTACAGAGTGAGTTCCAGGACAGCCCAGGCCATACAGAAAAACCCTGTCTCAAAAAAAACCTAAAAAAAAAAAGAAGAAGAAGAAGAAGAAGAAGATCTCACTCTGTAGCGATCAATTCTAAAATTAATTTCTTAATACCAAATAATCAAAGAGTAAGCTCAAAAAGTTGTTCTTAAGCCTTCAATTGCTTCCTGTGTGGTAACTCAAAACAACTGTAAGAGTGATCCACTTAATGTCTTCGCCCTTATTTAAAGTGAAGAGAGCTGAATAAACTTTCAAAGTATCCTTTTCAGGGGAGTCTTAGAATCACTTACCATGTCTCCAAGAAGAGTTTATCTTGGACTATGTTGTACATGGACAAACTCCTTCCACATCGATAAGTTATTCTGCGTGTGAACACAAACTCTCCCAAGCCACAGCATGTGCAGATTAAAGAAGAATGTTGCTTTGGTCAAATTTTCCCAACATATGCTATCGCCATCCAATTTAATATGCAAATGAGCTCCAACAAGCTCCTTCAAAGTACAAATGTTTAAAGCAGGAAATTGAGCAAATCTGGGTTGATGAGGGTTTCTCTCTTTCTCTCCTCTCTAAATAAAAGAACGGATGCTTCCCAAGGCACACAGGAAAGTGGGGACATTTATATCCTCCATTCTGTGAACTCATAAACATCTGCGTTTGCATCTGGCATTATACGGCCTGAGTATCTACACCACGAGTCACTCCCATCCTCTATCTAAAACTGTTCACCAGAAGGAAGAGTGTTTCAAAACGTGGCCTGGTGAGGGTCACAGAAAAAATCAGGATGGGCTGGGGGCAGATCTGATTCTCTCTGAGATCCACAGAACAGACTGGGAAATTCCCAAGACCAGAATTATTTCTGCCAGTTTTCATTCTTAAACAGCAGAGCCCAGAAATGCCTTCACTGGGGACAACAGAAAGAGACAGAAATAGCAGTATTGTGTGTTAGCCTCAGTAGGCCATCCTTTCTACATAGTACAAGCAATCTCTCCAGACACCTTTAAGGAAAATCACAATTTTAGGAAATCCAAACAGCCTGTGAGCCCACTGACCTCCAGATAACCTTGTCAGCAACAATAAGGCTTGAAAGAGATTTCAGTTGGAAGGGGAAAAAAAGAAAAGAAACATATGAAAGGAAAGAGGGGGAAAGCTTCCCCATTTTAGGAGATCTGAGTTTTCATATTCCTGCCTTGATGGGTCTAGGCTGGCTCTGACGCCTGGGTGTGACCCCTAAACGCAGGACTTAACATTTACTAGATGACACACAGTGGCAATCTATAGCATGATAGCCCTGCATCAAATCCCATCTTCAAGGCTCACGGGAGCACCGTTAAGATGTCTTGCTCTGTTCCTAATGCTACAGGACTTAATTACTATGGAGCCCATGGGCCTTTCTGAGCTAAGACATTTTCTCTGGAATATAAGGCACAATAGCTCTTGTGTATGAATCTCAAGGTAGAGATCCAGGAAGAAGTTCACACCGTGGGAAATGTTAATAGACAGCCCTCCCTCCAGCTCTGTGAGGAACCTGTGACTGCTCGCCTCAATTTTACTCATAACAAAATGCACTAGAAACACTTGTATATTCTGTTTTCTTATTCAAATTGTAGATGAAGTCTTTACCATTTTTTGTGTGGCTGGGTTCTACTTTCATTTTAGTCCCTGAGACAGAGAAATAAAACACCAACCAAACAAAAGCAAAAAACAACAACCACCAAACCTGGGGGATTTAGCAAACTTTCAGCAGAATATAAAAAACCAAGTGAATAAGATTGCAAACACTATCCTGAACTACTTGGCTCCAATCAACATTGGGAAACGGGGGTTTTGTAAATAAGCCTTTTTACATAGAAGCCATTAGTGGCAAGAGAACACAGAAGACCCTGGGAGACCAATCGCTGATGATGTCAACTGGAACCAAACAGCAAAAGCAAGATAATGTGTGTCCATGCAGGTTGCCCCTCTATGGCCTTTCCACATGCTCTTCTTGGATCTATCTTTTATGGGACCAGGTGCAAAAGTGACTTAGTCCAGGCCAACCAAAGAATAGCTTCATCCACAGGGGCCAGTGCTAACCAAGGACCTCAGAACTAAAAGGGTATACCCTTCCTCTTACAGGAGCTAAAAGAAAGCCCTGGGATGGCCAGCTATCTCTCCAGATCTCAAGACACTTCCAGATTTCAGTTCCTAAAAGATGGCCTGTTGGGCAGACATTTTGTATTTTATAATAAAAAGACCATTTGTAATCTTAAAATTGCAAAACACAGACCTGGCTAACATTTTAAATAAGAAACACTGTTGAGCTGGGGAGAAGAAAGGAGATCCCGTGTCCACTCGTTCCACAGTTAGCCAGTGTTTATACGCTGACTGGTTTGTCTGCACTGGACATTTTGTGACCAACAGCCCACCCTGTGGAATGAGATCATAAAACAATTCCCTCTATCCTCCTTAAATTATACAAATTAAGCCAGATGGCTCTTAGTGCCTCTGCGGTACCAACACGACTCATTTCCACGAACTCTGATCCACTGTTCCAGTTGTCTTCATCTGCGTGCCAGAGATGTTCAGGATGGAAAGAAAATCCAAAGTGAAAGGTAGGGACTCAGCAACATGTGCGCTCTCTGCCATCTACACCACTGCACTAAGGGTGGTAAAGCTTCCTTCCCTTGTGGGAAATGCACCACTCTCTCCTTCGTCCTTTCTCAGCTTTTTCCCCTTTCTCTCTCCCTCTCACCTTGTGAACACTAAGCATGTGCGCTACCACAGAGCTGCATCCCCAGCCCCCTTTGTCCCACCTTCTTTGAAAAGTTTTCAACTTTGCCCCTGCAGAAGACACACAGAGACTAAGAAGTAATGCTTGGCTGCATCCTAAGTCATCTTCCTCCGTTTGTGTTACAAATGATTCTCTTTCAGTCATTCACCAATAATTTCCAAATGTATTAAGACTTCCAAAATGTCATGGGTCCCAAATTAGGTCTAAATCCCAAGAGAGAAGGTAGACAGCACCACTGCCAAAGAGACACAAGAAATAGGTCTGGTTCAGCTACCCTCCCGGATTAGGACTACATGGTCCCCCCTAAAAGGCTCCATCTAAAGCAGAATTGAAGCCATGTGTATGACTCAGGGCTTGTGCAATGTAACTACACTGCATTCTAGCAGTCTACAAGGAAGCATGGCAGAGGAAATTACTTGACCATGAAAAGTGACCTCACTGAAAACAGAGAGAAAATGGGGACAAATTCATAATAAGGTTTATAATAGGATGTCCAAGTAGGGCTAGGCCCGTTGCTCAGCTTTGGGGTATGTGGCTAATAAAAGCAAGTGCTGGCCGGCCTGCTGTTTCTAAGTGCCACGGTTCTATGATGTCAGAATTCATTATGCTCACAGGGGCTATTTGCTGCCTTATAAACTTGTAGACAAGGAAATTGTTAGTGTAGAGAAAGCAGGGAGGGTTCCAAACCTAAAACGCAATCACTCATTCAGCAGTTTCCCCAAAGGACCACCAATCCATTGTTAAGGATGTTTCCAGCCAAAAGCAAAGTCCTGTGTCCAGAGTAATAAACCTTCCTGCCCTTGTTCTGTTTTGAAAACTTACATCGTGTTGGAGACAGGCTTGGGTTGGGATAAAGAATATTCCATGTGTATCTCTGTTTCTCTATCTGGGCTAAGGTGGGAAAGGGGAAGGAAGGAAGGAAGGAAGGGAGGGAGGGAGGGAGGGAGGGAGGGAGGGAGGGAGGAAGGAATCAGAGACAGAAATATCAACATTATTGGTGGTTTGGGTGGGAGGATGCAGGCAGCCTTGTCTAAGACGACTCTTTTC
The DNA here is from genome assembly GCA_030674055.1 of Rhabdomys pumilio. Taxonomy (NCBI): domain Eukaryota; kingdom Metazoa; phylum Chordata; class Mammalia; order Rodentia; family Muridae; genus Rhabdomys; species Rhabdomys pumilio. Next base: position 29,966,288 of record JANHMN010000006.1, on the reverse strand, counting down.
TTTATAATACTTTTTATTAGCTTTTATTTGTTTTTTTTTTCTTTTTTGAGAGGACATAACACATGTGTCATGACACACATGACAAGGTCAGAAAACAACGTTCAGGAGTCAGTTCTTACCTTCCACCATGTGGTTCTCAGAGATTGAACCAAGGTCAGGCTTCCCAGCAAGTGCCTTTATCCACTAAATCATCTCACTGGCCTGAGGCTAACTCTTTAAAACTTGAGTTAGACCGATAATATTAGGTACCATCCTGTCCTAAATGCTATTCAAGACATGAAACCCAAAACTGGGCTTCCCACACAGTAGGCATTCAAAATTATTTACTAAATGAGTGATGGGTAAGAGTTATATCATCCTTAGACTACAGCCCAGTACTGAAAAAAACAAGTCAAATGCAACCAACCCTTCTGGAAAGAAAAACACTCGGATGCCCCACCCATAGCAGGAGCAGCCATCTTTTGAGAACCTTAGGAAGTATCCCTAAGCATCAGAAACACTGTCCAGGGGCCAGAGCACAGCTCAGAGGTAGAGTATTCACCTAACATACAAGCAAAAACTTGTATTCAAATGTGTGTGTGTGTGTGTGTGTGTGTGTGTGTGTGTGTGTGTGTTCCACGGAGGGTGCCTGTGTACGATGTACCCATCTAGAGTACACTTACTCAAGTTAACAGCATACAGTTACATCTTCTTCTCTCCTTTGTTCGAGAAGCTGGTGCCTTATACTCAACATCCAACTCTGGTTCTTTAAGTCAAAAAAAAAAAAAAAGAAAGAAAGGATTTTAATTTGAGATAATAAATGGTATCTGAATCTGTCTTAAACTCATGCTCAACGTAATAGTTAATGATGAAATGCTAGGAACCATCTCATTAAACCCGGACAACGATAAAATATCCACTATCACCGGTATCATTTACTGCTGTCTAGACATTCTAGCCAATGCAATAAAACATGAAACAAAAAAAACAAGAGACGAAGCACTTGGCAGTGTTTCCCAAGGCTTACCCTTTGGAACAGCTTTTCTGGAATGCTAAAGAGAATCAAACAGTTTCTTTCCTGTAAGACATCCCAAAGACTTCAATATACCATATTTGCTGTGATTCTCAAAGAAAGAAAACATTACCAGACATTTTAAAATATCGAATTGATTGAATTTAAATTCTTTCATTCTACTGAACCTGGAGATGAAGGCCTGTAATCCTAGCTACTTGGGAAGCTGAAGCAGGAGGACTGTAAGTTCAAGTCCTGCCTTGTTAGTTCAACGTCATAATCCTAGCTACTTGGGAAGCTGAAGCAGGAGGACTGTAAGTTCAAGTCCTGCCTTGTTAGTTCAATGTCAGGTAATTATACAATTTTTGACATTTTAATTCATTTACTCAGTAAGTTCCTCTGTCTTCAATAATCTAAAACAGTTGCTACAGGAATTTGGCATCAGAAAGCCTGGGTGCAAATCCTCCATTCCTGCTAAGGGACTTAGAGGTTATTATTTTGTCTTCCTAGAAATTCAGTCTTCTCATCTGTGAAACGGAGATTTACTTTTGCAATGTATTACAAATATCCAGTAGCTAATGCATGAAAATTACTTAATGTCTGGTGTTTACCACTCTAGAGGTGGTGGGACCTGGGGGAATGAAGCCAATAAATGAGGCCGACTTAAGGCTCGTGCAAGAGGAAACTTTATTCAGAGTGTTATACTCTGAGGGTGAAGAAGAATCAAATGAGGAAAGTTTTCACAAGTTCAAGCTGTATATAATCACAAGGACAAGCCACAGGTGGCAAAACCACGTTTATCTATAGAGGTGTGTGTGTGTTTGTGTGTGTGTGTGTGTGTGTGTGTGTGTGTGTATAAATACATACATTTATATATTTTTATACATATATATATATATATATATATATATATATATATATATATATATAATACACACACACACACACACACACACCTGGGAGGAACACAAAAACACATTCCAAGAACAACTTCATGTTTTGAAAAACCTGAGGTCACAAGACTTTTAGTCTTGCTTTCTGGGTTTTCTCAGAAGCCCTCAAAATTCTTGTCTATTCTTAGACCATGTTCTGGCAGTTGATCATTTTTAAAAATTCAAATGAAATGCCACTTTTGCTATGAAATAAAGTAGGGAAAGATGTCATAAAATAGGTTCTTCCTTAACCACAGCTGGTGGAGCTGCAGACTCTCAGAACCAAGTTTGTTGGTTATGGAAAGAAGTGACTAGATCATTTAATAAAAATAAAATAATCCCTATTTCATGGTGCAATGGTTTCACCTCTAGGAAACAAAGGTGTGCTACAGATGCTTATTAGAACTTACTGCTAGTCACCAAATACTGGACAGAATATAAACCCCATCAAATAAGATCCCAGTAGCAACTCAAATTCTGGATGTTGGATGTCTCATTATTTGGAAGTTAAGTTCTCTTTGGGGCCATTTTCCACTGTGTAAGGTCTTGGGGGTTAGTGCTTGCAAACCACAAATCTAGATAGGTATAGGAATAGCTTAGGCAAACTCATCTTGTCACTGTTTCCATCCTAGCATGCTTTGACTTGAGAAAATTAAAGATATAGTGGTTTATAAGCTAAATCATTGGAGGACTGGAGTGGTAACTCCACAGTTAAGAGCATTTGCTGCTCACACAGAGATTCTGAGTTCTCTTCTCTGCACCCTCATGGCTCACAACTGCCTAGAACTACAGCCCCAAGTTAATGGTGACCTGAGGAACATTCTCACTAAACAAGGAGGACATTAAAATATCCACTATCACCAGTACCATTTACTGCCATCTAGACAGTCCAGCCAATGCAACAGAACATCACATTAGCACATCCTGTCCGAGTGGCGCTCAGCAGTGGTCGAAGGGTTGGAAGGCTCCCTCTTTCTGAGGCACAGAGGAGATGGCAGTTGTTCCTGATGTTGCTGAGTCTTCAAAATCTGACTGCTGAGCCCTCTCAAGGAGTCAGAAAACTCTAAAAGTGTCTTATTGCTGTAGAGTCTAGACTAATGGTTCTCAACCTTCCTAAACTTGTGACCCTTTAATACAATTCTCATGTTGTGGTGACCTCCAACCATAAAATTATTTTCAATGCTACTTCATAACTGTAATTTCGCTACTGTTACCAATCATAATCGAAATATCTGATACGCAGGATGTCTGATATGTGACCCCTGTGAAGGGGTCATCCCATCCCAAAGGGGACACAACTCACATGTTGAGAACCACTGGATTAGATTAATTGTAATTTAATTAATTAATTTGAATACTAACACTAGTCCAGAGAGAAGTGCAGATCAAAACCCTTCCCACCCACTAAAAAGAAGAGGGCCGCCTTCATTCCACTGCTAGGAGACAATTCCACTCACCCCATTTTTATCTTCTTAGATGCAAACATGCTAACACAACTCTCACTGATGCTATTGGAATCTTGCAGAGGAGCCAGGTTTGATTCCCAGCACCTACGTGTTGGTTTACAACTGTCTGCAATCGACTTCCAAGGAATTCAGCACCCACTCCTGGCCTCCATATACATCAGCCATGCTTATAGTGTACAGGCTTACATGCAGACAAAGCATACACATATAATAAAATAAATAAATATGAGAAATATAAAATATTGCAGGAGGTCTAAGTCCAGTCCATGTCATTGGTGGTTCAGTCTCTAGGAACCCCCAAGGGCCCTGGTTAGTTGACTCTGTTGGTCTTAGTGTGGAGTCCCTATCCCCTCCGGACCCCTCAGTCCTTCCCCCAAAGACTCTCCAAGCTCAGTCTAATGTTTGGCTGTGTATCTCTGCATCTGTTTCAGTCAGCTGCTGGGTGGAGCCTCTCAGAGGACTCCTGTTCACAAGCATAACAGAGTATCATTAATAGTGTCAAGATTCTTGCCAGTGGGATGGGTCTCAATTTGGCTAGTCATTGGTTGGCCATTCCCTCAGTCTCTGCTCTATCTTTGTCCCTGCACTTTCTTGTAGGCAGGCCACATTTTGGTGTCCTTAACCCTCCACTGGGAGTCTTGTCGAGGGGAGGTTGGGGAGGGGCTACGGGAGGTGGGACTTGGGGGTAACAATCTAGATGTAAGGTGAATAAATAAATTAATTACAAAAAGACATGAAAAAATATAAAATAAGATATTAGATTTTTGAAACACAGTTTCTAGACTGAAGTGGGCTCTGTGTCCAACAAAGAAAAGCAGGAAGAACATGGGTCCTTCTGTCTCACTGAGCTGTTAGCACAGCCTGCTCCACTTCTCAGTAATGTAGGCTGCAGCCTCCACGGCTTGAGTGAGCACTTCCGTTGTTTGCAGCCTGACTCACATCAATAGAGACATTCTTGGGTTTTGTTTCATTGGGAGTTGAAACTCAACACACCATTTTGATTTGGGAAGATATGACTTTATAATCTATTAATAAAATCCCACTTTTTTGTGTGTTTGATGCGGTTTCACTGGGCACTTCTGGGTAGCCTGGAACTCACTATGTAGACCAGGTTGGTACCAAACTCGCTGAGGCTTGGCTACCTCTACTTCCCAAGTCCTGGGACTGAGGGCCTGTACCACCACACCTAACCTAAGTTTCTTTAGTCTTCTTTAGTCTTCCCCACCCTTGCTCTTCTTTCTCTTTAATCGGAGTTGTGATTAAAATTACTCTTTAGTCAGAGTTGGGAACCTACTCCAGGCCCTCCCCAGCATCCTGAGCTCCCAGACTGGGTACACACATCAGCACAGTTTAAACAGTGCTGACCTCAAGGTCTTCATTGTAATAATTCTGAGGGTTGGCCTCAGTACCTGCATAGTGTAGAAATAATGTGAGTGAAACTGAATTAGAGAAAAGCCATTTTCACACAACACATGCCTAAAATGGACTACCTCACACAAAAGACAACGAGAGAGTCAAGTGACCATCCGAGGATTTGAACCTGCTGTGCCTGTGTGGAGGAAGTCAATATCACATATTTGTCATATTTGACTGAATAGAAAAAGAAAAAAATAACTCAGTCAGCCCCGCTTCCTTGTTTACTAACACTTTCCTTTTTATGTTTGAACAAGGGGCACCTAGAAAGAAGAAAGACAGTCCAGGCTCTCTCTCTCTTTTAACATTATTTAAACAATCCATTCAGGGTCATTTGTTGGGACATATGAATATTTGGCTCCATCTGCACCTTATTTTCCCGTAGCTGGCTCCTCTTAGTCATGAGCCCTCATATCAACATGACCTGAGAGCCAAGACGACCACCAGCCTCTAACTGTCTAGTACACAGCCCTCCTGTACCACCGCCACGGTACTTAACTTCTTTCTGAGGTAGCCTCTGTTCTGGAGCCATTTTGTCTCGAAAAGTTGTTATACACTACCTTGTGGACCCCTCATCTTTCAAATTTAAGCTTTGAAGACAGAGTTTTGACATCTCCCGTGAGTATTTTCCTTACACCTAAAACAACACTGCCTATCTCAGGACAAGCACTTAGAATGCATTTGTGGAACTGAAGAGCTGGTGATGATCTCTCTCTCTCTCTCTCTCTCTCTCTCTCTCTCTCTCTCTCTCACACACACACACACACACACACACACACACACAATTTGTGCACATGTACTGGCCTCATTCTTTTCTGTTACAAAGGGCTTCCTTCCTCTGAAAAGCCGGAAAAGTCTCGTGATGACCATCAAAAATACTCTTAATGCCCATGATCCAGAAAAGAAAGGCAGAGGAAGACCTTCCCTTACTAGCTTTACTAACAAGCTCAGAAAGTTTCTTTGGATGTTGACCAACCACTAAGGCAGTAGAGCCGGCAGGGGTTACTTATGTCTCGTGGCTGGGTGATTACATGCAAAATAGGATGGAATTCTCCTTATGGGTATAGAAATGGTGTACCTGGGGAAGAAAGAAATACCAGGCAAACCAGAAACATGACTTCTTTCTCTGTGGGTTTCAAATCCTCAGACTCAACCAAATTTGACTGCTAAACATTTAGAAAATTTAACCGCCTCTGTACTGAACGTGCTCACATATTTTTCTCATCTTTATTCCTAGATAATATGTTGTAGCAATGATTTACACAGTGTTTATGTGGTATTAGGTTCTGTGAGATATCTAGAGATGAGTTAAAACAGCTGGGACATTTGCATAGGCTGAATGCAAATACTGCGTTTTCCAAGAGCGTATGCAGCCATAGTAGTTATACATATGGCCCAATGTTACATTGCAGCATATGAACGCACTGTGTGATGATCAAGTCAAGATGCGATTTCCTTCACTTTGTACTTTTATCACTTCTTTGTGGAGAAACCATATAAAAGCTTGTCTTCTTCAGCCATAGTAGTGGCCCATACCTTTAATCCCCAGCGCTCAGAAAGAAGAGCCAGGTGGGTCTGAGTTTGAGGCCAGCCTGCTTTACAGATCGAGTTCCAGGACAGCCAGGGCTTCACAGAGAAACCCTGTCTCAATCCAAGAAAGGAAAGAAAGAAAGATAGAAAGAAAAGAAGGAAAGAAGGAAGGGACAAAGAGACAGAGAGAGAGAACCAAATACCTTCTCTTCTAGCTGTTTTTAAATATAGGCTAATTTTTGTTCTCTACAGTTTCTTTATCATGCAAAAGGATAGGTCACCAGAACTTTACTTTTTTTATCCAACTGTGACTTGGCACCTACTAACCGGCCTATTCCCTCCCCCCAGCCCCCGCCCCGTCCACCCACAGCCTCCAGCAATCACTGTCTCACTCTTCACTCTTGTGAGGAATAACAGTACCTCATGGCACATTTGCATTTATCCATTTGTCCAGTGTTATGCGCTTTCATTTCCATGAGTTCCACATCTTAGCCTGAACAAACACTCCTGCAGGGAATGTGGGGATACAGATACCTTTTCCACATCCCGGGTTTATTTCCTTTGGGAAATACCTACTAGTGAGGTTACTGCATTATGTGGAAGCAACAATTTTCTGGAGTTTTTGTTTTGTTTTGTTTGTTTTGTTTTTGGAATTTCCATGGAGTTTTCCATCATGGCTGTACTAACATTCTCATCAACGGTGTGCATGCATTCCTGGACAGCACTTTGTGTCTTTGTCTTTTTGATGGCTGCTGTTCTAGTAGAGTAAGCCGGGATCTCCTTGTGGTTTTGATAGACTTCTCTGATGGCTCTTGAGGTTGAGAATTTCTTCCTACACCTGTTGGCCATTTGCATGTCCTCTTTTGAAAAATATTTATTAAAATCATTTGCCCACTTTTCTCCTTTTTATTCATTTGTTCTTCTCTCATATATTATATCCTGAATGCAATTTCCCCTTCCTCCCCTTCCCTAGGCATCTTCCCAAAATACACACATCCCCTATCCAGGCCTCTCATCCACCCCTGCCCCTCACTTTTCCACAGAAAAGAGCAGACCTTCCAGGGACATCAACCAATACAGCGTTAACAAACTACACTAAAACCAGACACATGTTCTCACACCAAGGCTGGACAAGACAACCAAGGAGGAGAAAAAAGGGTCCCAAAGGCAAGCAGAAGAGCCCCTGCTCTCACTGATAGGAATCCCACAAGAAGACCAAGCTACAAAACCATAACATATATGCAGAGGACCTCGGTCAAACCCGTTGAGACCCTCTGACCTCTGTGAACCCCCCTTGAGTCCCAGGCAGTTGATTCTATGGATTTTGTTTTTTGTTTTGTTTGGGTTGGTTTGGTTTGGTTTTATTTTTGAGACAGGTTTTCTCAGCCCTGGCTTTCCTGGAACTCACTCAGTAGACCAGGCTGGCCTCGAACCTGGCTCTGCCTCCTGAGTGCTGGGATTAAAGGCATGTGCCACTACTGCCCCATTGTCTATTTAACAGAACTATTTATTTTGGTTTTGTTGCTACTGTTAGCGTTGCTTTCCAATTGAGTCTCTTGAGTTCCTTATTAGATGTATAGTTTGCAAACATTTTCTCCCATTTTGCAAGTTGCCGCTCTGCCCCTTGATTACTCACTCTGTATTACAAAAGCTTTTGAACTTGATATGATCCTACCAGTATAGCTTTGCTCTTGTTGCCTAGTATTAAGGTACGTTTCATATGAGACTTGAGCAGCTAAGAAGCTATAATTCTTTAGGAAGTCCTACGATGCTACTCTATGAAGAGCAGCACATTTATAAGGTTCTCTGGGTGTGAAAGACTAGTGACATTTTAGGTCGCAGGTTCCCACAGAAAATCAACAATGAACTTCAGAATATCTTAAGCTCACCTGCATTTTCAGAGTGAAATCTGTCAGGTGGCCTTTAAGGACAATGTGGGTCAGTTTACCTGGAAGGTAACATCAATGGTGCACATGGGCTTTGTGTACTGTGTGAGCTACACGGTTTCCTCGACGCCCATCAAATGCAATTCCACATCAACCCAAGGCATGATAGTATATGGGGAACGAATTCATGACAAAGATTGTGTCCTTTCCACAACACTATAACTCCACAAATACTGACCTGTGAAATTGAGTCTGAATACAAACAACAGCTCATCTTCTCTACCCGTTTACCTCACTACTCCTGTTGCTTGTCAAATCTCAAAGCCACCTTACATTGTACCTGGGAAATCAACTGCTCCCAGGAGCTTTAAGAATGACCCACTTGCAGAAAGGTTTTCCAAAGGGGAGGGGCCAGGCAGAAACCACCGGAAGTTTATTTTCCTAGCTGACCCAGCAAGGCAGACTCTCCCAGCCTGCTGCCAGTGCTCTCCCACAGACACGGAGCTTTTGACTGGAGGTGGGTAAGGGGTTCTTCAACCTGTGCATGTAGAAAATTCTCCGGAACACCATCTAGCCTCTCTGCCCCGTGCATTTACTTCTCTTTCTGACTCTAGGCAGAGCCTCCAATTCGTCCTTTTCCCCTACTCTCTTCCGTCCATGCCTCTGCCCAACTGCTCTGCTTACACTGGCTACGCTCCTGCCCAGTCCAGGGCAGGTTGTATGCACAGAGGTAGTTTGTTTTCAGGTTATCAGACAGGATTTCTTTTCTGGAGGGAGGCGGTACCCCTCTCCTTCCTGAATGAGAAGATGACATATGGAAAGGACTCACTGTTTCCCAGATTCTTAACATACTTTGAGCCCAAAGATTGGAAAGGGTGTGGGTGACTGTAGTTAAGTGTGAAGATGTTGGCTTCCATCCTCAAGAGGAAACCCAAGCTTGCACAGCCAGCTAAACCATTGAGGGAAGAAGCTGAGATAAAGAAAGGCGATCCCAAGCAAGAGTTTATGTGAATGGTTTATTTAAATGGCTATTAAAGGTAAAGGAGTTTATATGTGTAAAATATGCATATGAGAGGAAGTCCGTGTGATAGGTTAAGCCTCCCTGGGGAGAACCTAGCGGTTGGCCTACCGCAGAGAAGACTGCGAACCTGGGCGATGGGGGGTGGCTGGACGTCTTAAAAGGCCATTCAAGCCTCAGTTTCCCCAGTCCTAGGCTCTTTAGCCTTTCTTTCAAAAACAAAAAACCAAACCAAACAAACAAAAAAAACCTTCTGATAATCTCTGGCTGTTTGGAATCAAGAGGTATCATTCCTTTTCGTTCCCCTCCCCCATCGTCTCGGGACTGGGCAGCGCTGACTGAGATTCCCTCTTGGCGCCTAGTGAGTCCTGCAACCACCCTTGCCTCGAAGCTTGCCTTGCTGGTGGCCACCACCCTTCTCAGCGGCCGACGAGCAACCGCTCCGTCTCTAGCAAGGCCAAGGAGCAGCGGCTTACTGTCGAGTTTCGTCCCAGCTGTGCTGGGCAGCCACAGATCCAAGCCTGAGAGGAAGGGCTAGCCAAGGCCAGCCTCGGCAGAGAGGGAACTACTGTTCATTTCTAGATTTTAGGTCGTGGCACTCGATGACCCTTGAATTTCGATCCCGCTGCGTCCGACAAGTCACTCTCCTATGAAGGGTGGCTCTTGTCCGTCGCTGTCTTTAGCCACAACTATTTAAACATTGAGCAGGGGGCTCCTGTCTCCTAGCGTACAGCAAAGGACACTGGACCGCCGCGGGGCACAAGGTCCTTTGCCCAAGAACTGGCCCGGCTGCGCACCTGCTTCAGCTGAGCGCCTGCCCGCCGTAGCTTGCTGCGAAAGTCTACTTCTTAGACCCTAAAACAAAGTGAAGGTACCAGCGGCAGAGCCCAGTTCTTCCCCAACCACTGCGGGCTTCGGGAAATCCGCGCGTGGAAAGCCACGGCCGGGGAAATCTGCCCGGATTTGGCGGAATCTGCTCCCAGTGTTTCAGGGCCGACCTTCGCCAAGCGCTGCCAACCGGCCATGGGTAGAAGGAAGCGCTCAGCTTGTACAAATTCGTTGAAGCATCTCACAATAACCCTGTCAGCACATACAGAAAAATGACTATATTTTTTCCCCATGGGCAAGCAACTACCGAAATGGCAGGGTGCGCAGGAGGAAAGGGAGCCACAAAAACAAAACCCATTAACCAGCACAGTCTACAGTGCAACAGATCCTAGAGACTATTAGCCTAGGAGTAAGGTGGGTGGGTGGAAGTGCTAACAGAGGTCCCTTTATATCCTTGCTGGGGCTGGATGGAGACCCATTCACCAGATTGCTTATAACGCGAAACTTTCCGCCTCCAACAAATTCAAGAGACTGTTTTGCAAGTGTCTGAAGCCGGCCAGCAACCCCGCAGGGTTCCTGGAGGGTCTCCCACTCCTGAAACATGGTAGGTTCATTTTCTTTCTGCGGTGCTTTCGCACTTTCCGGGATGGGGCACTCAAGCAAAGGACTCCTATAATGCAGGCCCGCTGTACGTGGTTCCATCCGCGTGAGACATCCAAGGACCCACAGACCAAGATAGGGCAAGAAGCCAGCACAACCCAAATTGGAGCGCGCTTCTCTGGCCCAGGAATTTTTGCTTTGGAGCTTGCAACCGTCTGTTGTCTTCCTTCAACCCGCGCAGTTTACACACCCACCATCAATCCCGAACCAATATGTACTCTCCTATGGCACGCGTGCACGCGAACACACACACACACACACACACACACACACACACACGCCAGGGCACTGTCTTGTTGAACAATGCCAGTACACACCACAAGCGTGAGGGCACGAATCTCTACCCAGGTGCAACGAAAGAGGCAAATCCTGCTGAGGGCTTCCTGATTCTATAATAACACCCATCTTTCCTCTCCATTTTTGACCTGGGCAACTGTAGTCCCAATTATAGCCTAGAATTTTCATTCTTGAAGGAGCCGACCCCCGCCTGCAGAAGTAGGCTTAAACATAGCGACAAAACCAAATTTGCACGTGAGAGATTACTTGGAGTACTGAGGGGGAACAATCCCATGTAGGAATGAAACAGGGTGATTTAAAATAAACAGAGCTTTTACTGGCTTGAGCCAAAAGTAACAACATGGCCGCGTATACCTTTTTACGCCATTAATTCTTTTTCTTTTTTTTTTTTTTTACAGTCACCGTAGGAGGGTACATGGTCATTATCTCTTAACTTTTATTATTTCTATTTTACGGAAAAAGAAGTAAAAACAGAAGTTTGAAGATATTTAACAACGGAATCACTACGACCAAGTGTAATTGGGCAAGCTGTAAGTTTAGGGCTACCTAGCACCATCCTAGAGTGATCTACCAGCTAAGATTTCATTGGACGAAGGAACAGAACATTCATCCTTGGGGGCACTGAAAAAATGAGTAAATCAACAAATATTTAATAAATGTATATAGAGTCTTGACCTTAGCCAAGGGGTCAAGGGGTCGGGCTAATAAACGTCTTCCCCAGTACTTGGCAGGTCCCCTTAGCCCCTCTGTCCAATCATTCTCCCACAGGCACTTTCAAACTATGAGAAAAGTTCTTCCCCCAAATAGCCTCTGCCTCGAAGTGTATCGGGAAACGCTGTACAAGGGTGATCTCATAATACATACATATGTCATACATACACACATGTACCTACCCATAGATATGTTCTCTAGAACTGATATGGCCTGCGCTAAAGAGAGCAGTGTAGAATTGACGCTGGTGACAAGGGAGGATATGGTGGTAAGTGCCCACCGGGGACTTCCAGTGAGGAGCTCTCCCCCAACTCAGTAGCTAGGGCAGAGCCAAAACTTGGGCTTAAAGTCCCTCTGGAGGGAGCATCACACTGGAGAATTCTGTTTGTGAAAAACATGCAGAACAGTGTCTTGCCCTGATTTTGAGCTGGGTGGTGGTGGTGCTGCTGCTGCTGCTGCTGGTGGTGGTGGCTTGTTTACCTCAAAAATGAAAGAGCCAGACCTGGGAGTGTTAACGGGAGGAAAAAAAAAAAAAAAAAAAAAGAAAGAAGTGCGCTTTCAAAAGCACGACTTCTAGAGGTGCTTAAAATATTTCAGCCAGAAATGAAAATTGAGAAAATAATTAAGGCAATCAAGATAAAAATTTGATACATAGTTGTCAGGAGTATGGCGGAGAAGAGAACTTTTTACATATTCTTTATACTTCACTGTACTGTGAATCTCTTCATAATATTCAAGTACAAAATATCAAAATAAAACTTCACAAAGGATTTATTGTATGTGAGGTTTGCACCGATAAAGCTCATTTAAGGTTCCCCCCCCCCTTAAAAGACAGTCATTGAGAATGGAGAACAAAGCACACTTCAATCTCAGACACCACCGCTACTCATAGAATGGCCAGTAGGATGCTTGGGTCTCTGGTTCAACCCCAATGTGCTCGCAGAGCCTTCTCCCACTTGCCTGGAGCCTCCACTTTCGGTCCAGCCTGTCCCTCAAGGACCCTTCACGTTCCATTTCACTTTGCAGGATTTTACCAGGACAATTTTCAGGAGCCACAAGGGTTTTCCTGTCTAAAAGAACGAGAACAAAAGCAATCCCTAGTATTGCCGTCACTGAAGACAACGGGAGACCAGGTGGCTGAGGTCCAGAAAAGAAAAAAGAAAAAAAAAAAGCTCTTTGCAGAAAATCGCTGCGGGAACCCCGACACAACGACAGGCCTCGGAGTTAGTTGGTTCGTTCTTGGTTGGTTGGTTCCGTTATTTGTTTTCGGTTCACTCGTTTGTTTACAAGACCAGAGTCTAATGTTCCAGAAGCTCCCTATGTAATTTGAAAACAAAGACTCAATGCCCTTACCTCCTACCTGCTCCTACCACAACCACCACCACGCACACACCGCTTCTGAGAACCAAAAACTAAAGGAACTGACTGACCTCTTCATCTTTTTTCCCCTTTTTCCTTTGAAAAGGGAACTGGAGAATGTGCCTTAGGGGGCCAAGCAAGGACGAGATAAGCCAGTATTTGAAGACATCTATCCACCTAGCGCAAAACTAGTGGGCCTCAACCAGTTGCGCGGGCCTGCCCACCCCACCCCACCCCTACCCTCATCCCCACATTCACCCTGCTCCAGCGCCCGCAGGTGAGGCCAAGCACTTGGGGGTGGACCGCAGCAGGCTGCCCCACCGGCTACTATTTCCGAGAGCCTGGCGCCACCCAGCGGACTCTAGAGGAACTGTTGGTGCGGCTCAGTTCCCCAAGTCCCTAAAGCACACACAAAAGCAAGCTGACACTCCAAAAGTCCACACCCAGGCTTTGCAGCTCACTCCCTCTCAAGCAGCAAAGACTTTGCGACCAAACCCCACAAGTATGTCATCCAGTCTATACTCTCCTCTTTGAACCTCAGGAAGCAAAGTGTGTCCTCCCAAAATACAAACCAAGTATTCCGAGTTGACATTACTCAGAGCGAGGATGTAGGTTGGCAGGCGCGAGGCAGAGCCGTGGAAAAGGTGGGAAAGAGGACGAGGTTGTCGGTAAATCATTTGGAGGGATTTTTGGCTCTGGTCCTTGTTTCTGAACCCTTTCGGAGCTGCTTTGACGCTGGCTACATAGTTATTCTCTTTTCAAGCGCCCGCCCCTCCCCACTGCAGACTTTCTGGTGTCCAAGGATTGTGTTTGAAAGGGAGGAAGCATTCTTGAAGTGGTGGGTGACGGATTGTCTAAACCCTTCTAAGATATTCTCGACGGGGAATTTTGAGGCAGCTCAGCTATGAAGATCCCCTGGAGAAAAGGGTAAGTGAACAGAGCCCACACGCAACCTAATCTCGAGCCAGACCCACAAAAGAATATTGGAGGTGGGCTGGACCTGTCGGGACTGGCGGGGGGTGGGGGGGGTGCAGACAGATGGAAACCTCTGTCCAGTACCCGTGGTAGTCAAAACTCTTTCAGGCTCACCTCATAGGTGTATGGGGGGGGGGGATTTGGTGGGGAGAGGAGACTCCCAACACCCTACCTTCAGGAGACAAGAGAAAGGGCATGGAGTTGTGGAACACACCTTCTTTCGGGTCTTGGTTTCTCTGCCACTTTAGCTGCCTGTGGTTTGCCTTAGTGTTGAGCTCTTTTCTAATCCCACTGGAAACCCTGACAGAACTAAGTGTTATGATGAAGGGACCAAACCCATGCTTACACATGAGTCTGGCAGACTGATAGCCCTGCTATCAGCGTCACTGGCTCCTCGCTGCCTCTGTATATGCAGCAGCCTTGGGAATGCTCAACCAGGGGTATCTCAGCCTGATGTGGGGCATTCCGGGGTCCTACTGGTACTACTGGACCAGAGGCCACCAGGCACCTGGAGCCTCCCCCTGGAAGGGTTAGGCGCACACCCTGTGTGGACCACGAAATTGAGGGCTAGGTGGGTGGTAGTGATAGGGGCTGCTCAGGCCCTATCCCGGGCTTCACTTTTTTCCCACCACTTCTTGGGCCAGCCCAAGCCATTCTCCCTCTTAAGACTCGAGGGACAAAAGGGGCAAGCTGAAGAGGCCCACGCCGGGTGAGAGTGGCAAACGGGGAGGGAGACTCCCCAGAAGCAGCACTTCAGAGACGGCATCTGGGCGCCCCGAGGTCCCTAGTCGGCCTCTGGGCGCCGAGCACGTTTTATTTATCCCTACAGAGGATGCTGGAGGACAAAAGAAATATTTGGACGTCAGAACTGATTTATATTTTTGGAAGAGCTACGTTTCCTTTTCTGAAGAGAGGCGAGCGCGCCCCATATCCTGCGCTCGGCGGGAGGACTGCAGCGAGTTTTGATGCGCCAGGAAGTTCATCTGCGCGGAGGCGCGGGGGCCCGGCGCCCCGCCGAGATCGCTGCCCTCCCAGATATTTATTTATTTGGGGGGAAGGGAAGGCAGAGGGCGAGGAGACCCAGCCAGACTAGAGAAGAAAACCCAGGCACTGGGTTGGGACCTCCAGGGCGCTTCCGTGAAAGCCCGCCCTCAACCAGCCGGCCTCCCGGCTCCATCGGAGACTTCTGGGGCCAGCCTTGCAGCCTCGGGGTGTTGGTGGGTGCTTCTGTAGCATCCCCTTGTGCATCCTCTGTGCCCTCCTGGAGTGACCCCCTCCGGGCTCTGCAGTGTTTCCCGTGTGAGCCCGAATGGCCAGACACCCTAGCCACCACCTCCAAGGTGAAAGGAGGGGGTTTAGAAAACTCTAAAAGTGGGGAGGGGTGCGAGAACTCCCAAGAGAAGAGACAACTAAGGGCAGGGTGGCCGCTCCTGAGAGCGCCTGCTGCTGTAGGTCAGGCCCGTAAGGCCACCAGTCTCCTCCCACAGGTTTCTAGATAATCTCAAAGCTGGATCCAGTGCCCTAAAGGTAGCAGATACTTGCTTCCAGCTGTACAAAAAGTAGCAGAATCGATGTGCCTACGGGGCGTCTGCACCCACACTCTCTTTCCAGATAGGAAATAAACACCCTGGCTTCTTCATTTTCCCTTAAGAGATGCTCTGGCCTGTACCCCTGGCACCTCCACCCCTAAACACAGCAGGCTGTAGAAACCTAAATGCCTCTTGTTCCTGCCTGCAAGGGGTGGGGGTGAGAGTGGGCACTGTGGAGACAGATTCCTGGGGACATTCAGATGCAGAAGTCGTGGAACTCTCACTCTGGTCATCTAGAAATGGATAGAAAGAGGCTTTGGGCTTTGTCGTTGTTCTACTTTGATGGAGGTGGGACGGTCTGGTAGATTAACCCTTTGTCCTCCCCTTCAAGCACCTCTGACCGGGCCAACTCAAGAGTCTTGCCTCTAGCCAGACCCCGGAGCTGTGGCACTGTAGGCTGATCTTTGAGGAAGATGGCTTTTAAGAGTCCTGCGCCCTGAACACACCACACGCGCTTGGAGTGCTGAAGGATGAATCCTAATAAAATCTGGCTCTTACCTTTCCTACCGAGGAGTATAGACGTTCTTGGCCAAGGAAAGAGAGTAGACTGTAAAGGATATTTAAAATTGTTAGCTACGCCTTCCAGGTTAAGTTCTCTCCAATCCCTGCTGGTGGAGCAATCCCCTAACACCACAAAGCTCAAGGTTGAGCTGGCTGACTTTTAAAGGTCGGGGCAGTGTGCGGCAGCAGGCAAAGACTACCCAAGCAAACCCAGACCCTGTGCCACAATCAATTATTGAGAGGCTTCGTGGGCGCTCAAAAGCCTAAGCAGGGACCTAAACACATGGTAAAAATGATGGACTCTCCCCACACAGGCTCAAGCTGAAGGAAGAGAAAGGTGCAAAGCATGCCAGCTCACCCAAGACCGGTCCTGAATGCCTTTAAATATGGCTAGTGTAGATGGGTCTCTCCTATCTCTACTGGTTTAGTCTAAGCCAATTCATGTAAAACCCACGAAACAAAGGAAACATGCTAAGAAAAGATTTAAGCCACAACAATGGAGCGATTTCCTAGAATAAAGTGTGGATTGCAGAACAAAATCAGAGAAATCCAATTTTCTCTAAGTTTACATTCCCTTGCTCTGGGGCAGGGGTGGTACCCTATGGGTTTGGACGAGGAAAGCAACCCACAGCCCAGATGGAGACAGTTGACCAACCCAATATCTACGGAATGAGGACAGTTCTAAGCTGTGTGGGTTATTTTCTTTTTCTCTCTTCTTTCTCTCTTTCTCTTTCTTTCTTTGTTAAAGAACAAGCCGGTGGGCTGATCTAGAATCATATCTAGAATCAAATACAGGTATATGAAATATACCTGTATTTCTCCATTTTTAAGAAAAATCAAGACTTTTGTTGTTTATAGGTACTAGAATCAGTGGGGAGGGCTCAGGCAGAAGGGACCTCCTAGAGAGTGGGACCAATCTAAACAAATCAGCAAGGAGACTTCCATGTTAACCCTGGCTGGGCTCGGGCTGGGACTCAGGTAGAGCCTCCCTTGTTTGCCTCGATGTCCTACGCAGCAAAAGGAAACAAATAAGCCAAAGCCTGCCCACCAGAAACCGATACTCTTGCCGAGAGAAAGAATTGGACCTAATTTGCAATCAGCTGTGTTCTTTCCCAACAGATTTGGACACATCCATGACTAAACCACAGACGTTTAGCTGCAATAAAGAGAAAACAGTGAATTTGGAGTCCTAGCCTGCCTCCCTCCCTACGGCAGCTAGATCACTTGCCCCTGGGCAGCCTCAAAGAACTGTTGAACACCGGATCTCCAAGAACAAGTTTGGAGTTCTCTTCCTGCCCAACAACTTGCCACCAAGCTCCCTGTCTGTCTGGAGTTGGGAAGGCGGCTGGTATACTAGAAGTAGGCTTCAAGTTTGCAGACCCAGCCTTGTCTCGGGCTGTTCACCACTGCCTACTGTCTAAGACCTGCTTGCAGACTACAAGAGCCATTTCCTACAGATTTAAAGAATCGTAGTAACACGTGATTGATACCTGGATGATAAAAGGACTCTTTTAAAACCTTTTTATAAGGTAACCAGTTGAATCAGCAGAGGCTAAAAATACATCGAGATTTAAAAAAAAAAAAAGTATAACACATGTAAAAAAACTCTCAGGTACCCATTAGAACTCTAAAGAACTCTAGCTCCCAACTGACAGCTAATGGTGTGGAAGGTTATCAGACCTTGCCTTATAAACGGCTTAGTGCCTTCAGTCTCTTCAGACCTAAAACTTTTGAGGCCAGTTTTTAAAAGCAAGTACCATGAGGGAGTGAGATTCAGAGTCCCCAGGTGCAGGACACAGAACAGGTGGATAGCTGATTGACCACAGTACTGACTTCATACAAGTTTCTCAGACATGCAGCCTGCCTACAAAAACACCATCCCTCTCCTCCTCTTCTTCCTGAACCAATGTTTTGCCCACTTCCATACACTCACGCAGAAACACATTTACCAACACAAAGTAAGTCTGCCCACAGAGCTCCTTTGGGCCATTCCCATCCTCCACCCAGTTTCTACTTCATCTAAATTCTTTTCAGACACTTAGAACTTCGGTTTATTGAGCATATATTTGCTTCCATATTACGTCTCATCAAAAAAAAAAAAAGAAATTAGACCAGGCCAAATGACAAAGGGGGACGGGGAATCAACATGAAATAAAAGGGGATTTGCACCCCCCCCCCAAAGGTTCGCTAGTCAGTCAAAAAGAAATTCTTAGAAAGTCGAAACAACTTCAACCCCCAACCCAATCAAAACATCCCTTCCGGAAAAGAGCGACTTGTTTCTTTTTTTCTCTTGCAAATGAGCGGTCCACTCAGTTCTGCTTGGCGGTGTTTTCTTAGCTGACTCTGGGCTACAATCGGGCCATTTTCGGACACATTCCCATGTAGGTACCAGGGGTGCTCTGGAGGAAGCTGTCGACGCCTGTTCAGCTAATTTAGGTTTTCTTTGTCTAATTACTGTGGAGCTTAGGGAAAAGGAGCCGGGCTCAGGGCAGTAAACTGACACTCGGGCTCTGTGTGTGGTATCCAGGCAGGGTCTGATGGAAAAAGCCTGCTTCCACTCAACTTCAGGTCACTGTCTGGGGCCAGCCCCCTCCCCCCGCACCCGCCCTTTCCTCTGTTCCTCAGACCCACCAACAGTCTCCACCAAGGGCAGTCCCCGTGCACTGGGGCACTGAGAGCCGGTCCAGGCACCCCACCCCAAGGAGGCCAGACCCCACTAGCTCAACAAGGCTCTTTGTAGCATCTTTACTGGGGCCTGCACTCTCTTCCTTGCCTTCCCCCCAGTATTCCCAGGCTCTCTAGCAGACACAAGGCAAACACAGTCCTCTCAGGGCTGGTGCAGTGAGTGCTCTGCCTGTCATTTGCTCCCCTGGTGGACATCTCTTTCCCTCTGGGCCAGGCCACTAGCCCTTGTGTGGTCAGGCCTACTTCAGCCTGCAGCTCTCTTTGCAGCCCCTGTCCGGGGTCAGACTACATTTCCCCGCACGTGTAATCCAATAACTAACTGTCGGGTCTCATTGGAATGATTTCTCCCGAGGGCCATCTCTCTCTAAGCCGACTTTTACCGAGAGGAATAAGCTACAACTGGAGGAGTGTTCTCGAATGAATTGAGCTGGGCCATGGTACATGGGGTGGGGGTGGGGGACACCGGAAGACTGACGCTGGAACCCACTGGCAGCTGTGCAGACCTTCAATGTTGATGATAAATAGAACTATCGACTCAGGGTCTCTCTCTCTCTCTCTCTCTCTATGGAGTGGAAATGATAAATCAGTGGAAGGTGGAAGCAAATAACGGAATCCATTCGACTCAAGAGAGTCCCGAGTCTCTAAGAGTTGGCCCAGGTTTCTCCACCCAAACCCCAGTGCTCAACTGAAAATATGTTTATAACTGCCCCCGGCACAGCTCAAGGGCGCCCAGCGCTTGCCCTCTGCTATGACCTTTCAGAAGCCTGCACGTCCAGCCAGAGAGAGTGAGAAAGAGAGAGAGACCCGGGGTTGGCACGTTACCTTGGGACGTCTGGCACCCTGGCGTGTGGCTGAGGGCGGCACTGTCTAAATGAAGTTGACAGATGGTGTCAGTTCGTGCACTGGGGACCGTGGCTAAGGAAGCTCTTCCAGGGCACAGTCTCCCCAAGACTCAGCCCCCACATGGGCCGGGCGTGGGTGGAGGAGGGGTAGGGTGTGTCCACTCACGGATCGCGGGGTTGGGGGCACTTCTGGGATAGAAAACGGGCTGCTGGAAGGGACAGAGAATGAACTGCTGAAGTTAGGGGTAGTCTTCCCAAGGTCGGGAGTTCTCCCAGCAGAATGCAGGAGGATCTGTAGCCTTGGTTTTGAATAGGACAGACAAGGGAAAGGAAAAGAGGCCGAGAGGAATTAGCAGTGCGAGCAGGACCCCGGAGAGTCCGGGAGGCGATAAGAGCAGGAGCCCGCAGCCAGGTCCAGAGGGGGAGGAGTGACGAGAGCCCAGTGCGCCCTCCCCGTGGCGGGCGGCGCGGAGCGAGGAGGGGGCAGGGCGGGGTGGGGTGGAGGGAGGGAGCGAGGGAGGGAGCGAAGCGGCCGCGGGGAGGGCGCGCCAGGGAGGAAGTCCAAGAGACAGAGAGAGGAGCACTCCTGAAAGAAGACGACGGGCTAGTCCCCGGGGTCCGGGCTGAGGTCTTGGCTCCAGGGCGCAAGCTGTCCGGCCTCGGGCAGCGTCGCCTCGGTGGCTTAGGAGACGGTTGCGCAAGGCGCGGGCCGGAGGCTCGGAAGAGGGATGCGCGGGGCGTTGCCTCCGACCCGCCGCCGCCGCCGCCCGAAGCCCCAGAGGAGCTGAGGGAGGCGACGCCGAAGCGCTGGCCCGCAGTGGCCCCGGCTGCAGCGCGGCCGGCGCAGTAGGGCACTCGCCCGGTTTGTGGACCGACCCGGCTCCGGCGCCGCCGATCCCCGTCCGGGGTCCGCCCCCCAGGCCCGGCCTCGCTCCCGGCTCCCAGATGAGCACCGAGGGCGGGCCTCCGCCACCCCCGCCGCGCCCGCCGCCTGCCCCACTCCGCCGCGCGTGCAGCCCGGCGCCCGGCGCGCTCCAGGCCGCCTTGATGAGCCCGCCACCCGCCGCCACCCTGGAGTCCACCTCGTCGTCGTCGTCGTCGTCATCCTCTGCCTCCTGTGCCTCGTCCTCTTCCAATTCGGTCAACGCCTCGGCGGGTGCTTGCAAGAGTGCGGCGAGCGGCGGGGCGAGCGCCGGGAGTGGGGGCACCAAGAAGGCGACCTCGGGGCTGCGGCGACCGGAGAAGCCTCCTTACTCGTACATCGCGCTCATCGTCATGGCCATCCAGAGCTCGCCCAGCAAGCGCCTGACGCTCAGCGAGATCTACCAGTTCCTACAGGCGCGCTTCCCCTTTTTCCGTGGCGCCTACCAGGGCTGGAAGAACTCTGTGCGCCACAACCTCTCGCTCAACGAGTGCTTCATCAAGCTGCCCAAGGGCCTCGGGCGACCGGGCAAGGGCCACTACTGGACCATCGACCCGGCCAGCGAGTTCATGTTCGAGGAGGGTTCGTTCCGCCGGCGGCCGCGAGGCTTCAGGCGGAAGTGCCAGGCTCTCAAACCCATGTACCATCGTGTGGTTAGCGGCTTGGGCTTCGGGGCCTCGCTGCTGCCCCAGGGCTTCGACTTCCAAGCGCCCCCATCTGCGCCTCTGGGTTGCCACGGCCAAGGCGGCTATGGTGGCCTCGACATGATGCCCGCAGGCTATGATACAGGGGCGGGTGCTCCGGGCCACGCGCATCCCCACCACCTCCACCATCACCACGTCCCCCACATGTCGCCCAACCCGGGCTCCACCTATATGGCCAGTTGCCCGGTGCCCGCAGGTCCTGCGGGCGTCGGTGCGGCAGCCGGTGGAGGCGGTGGCGGCGGTGACTATGGGCCAGACAGCAGCAGCAGCCCTGTGCCCTCATCCCCGGCCATGGCAAGCGCCATTGAGTGTCACTCGCCCTATACTAGCCCTGCGGCACATTGGAGCTCTCCTGGCGCTTCACCTTACCTCAAGCAGCCGCCTGCCCTGACGCCAAGCAGTAATCCCGCGGCCTCTGCTGGTCTGCACCCCAGCATGTCTTCCTACTCGTTGGAGCAGAGTTACTTGCACCAGAACGCCCGCGAGGATCTCTCAGGTAATAAAGAGCTCAAAGGCCGGCTGCAAGTGTAGTCTGAGAGCCTTCGAGAGCCAGGGCTACTGCAATCCTCTGTCCCCAACGCTGGGGTGTGTGGAACTGGGATGTTGGGGGGATTCGGCTCCCTATTCCTTATTGAGAGGAGGGGATTTGATCTTATAACCTTTTCTAATGTCCTGGACCCGTTGGTGGGCCCCAGATTTCCCAGCCTGAAGAAGGGTGGTGCCAAGTCCTAACCTTCTTGGCCTTCATTAGGACACTGTGGACTTTCTCCCAGTTAGGTCAGACTTAGCTTTGAAAGAAGGCATGTGACCTTTGGAGACCTTGGTCGAGGAATTGGGTCTGGATCATTTAGTTTCCCTTATTCTTTTCAAAGTCCATTTTGCTCGGCTTTAGTTCCTAAAGAAGATGATAGAAAGTGACTTGTTCCGTACGAAGCAGAGCGAGTGAGGAAGAGTTCTCACTTGAGCAAGTAATGACAGACGGAGGGAAGGGGAGAGAAAAGCAGAGCAGAATCCCAGGGACGATGCTAGTGATAGGAGGGACCAAAGTGTTGAGGAATCTGAACACACACACACACACACACACACACACACACATACACACTGGATCTATAAGTTAGTGACACAAGTTTGTTCTGGGCATCAGGGCATAGGTACCCTGGTGTGATACAACCCCCACCCCTCAAGAGACATGCCTAGAGGCCACTTGCAGTGTGGTTGGTTTATGTTGTGTGGGTTGCAGATTATGAAAATTTATTGACTTGTGAAAAGTGGTTGGACCGTGTGGGGAGAGGAGGGAGTGTAAGAGAGAATTTTGTGTTCGTATGGCTTTATCTACAGGATAGAGATAAACCCTGATTAATTCCCCTGAGGCTCCCACAGAGGTGCAGATTGAAATCTGGGAGCCTGTCTGTCAAGGGCAAAGCCCAGAGGTGCCCTTCTCCTACGTGCACTTGCTGCCCCATCAGAAAATTCACAGGCTGATGCATACCCTCATGTGTTTGTGACTTCGTGTGGGCCACAGGAGCTTAGGGGACTAGGGAAGCCAAGAAACAGCAAAAGATCTTGGAGAAATTTCCCAAATAAGCCTTTTAACTGGGGGTCTCAGAGGTTAACCAAACAAAGACAGTCTAGGCAGGACCACACGGGAGAGGATTTTAGGCTGACTTAACCCACAGAGAACAGAGTCTCCTTCAATTTTATGGGAATTTCAACAAGTAACCAATACAGATGACCCTCTCTCTTATTCCCTCCCCCCTCCCCCACCTCTTGCCCTACGGGCTAGCTGTCAGTCTCCCTCTTCCACACTAAACTGGAACCTATTGCCCGCCCCCTCCTTCTCTAGGCCTACTGCTCTGGCCTGGTCCTCTTGTCTTTCCCTTTGGGTAGATCTAGCTTACCATGAACCCAGACGCCTAGGCTTTCCAGCTGTCAGGAAACTATTCTCGGAAGAAACAAACCAAGCAAATGCACAGGAAAGACGTTTCTGACCTTTGTATTAGGTTCATATCCCATCCCACACACTCCAGGCTGTGCATGAAAACCACCCCCAAACTCCCGCGGATATGGCAGCCAAGAAGGCAGGCGGCTGATCTCCTCTTCTGCCCGTCATGACCAGCCTTTCCCAAAAGCAATTGCTTAGTCCAACTTGGTCATGGTGCCATTTGTCATCCTCTCTTATTAGAATAGTATTCCGATTTTGTCACCTACAGTAAAGACCTTGTCAGGGGGCTTTCAAAGAGCACTGCGTTGTACACGGGAACCCTGCAGGGCCTAGTTCCTAGTGCTACCCACAGGACTGCGGCCCCGCTGAAACTGGAAGGTCCCTGGAGGCCTGGCACTGATGAAGCGGTGGCCTAGGGACAGCTGAACAACCCCCCACCCCCCAGTACACATGTCGCCACTTACACAGCACGACCCTCCTCCCGCCACACACCCGCACGCGCCGCGACCCCCACTTTCTAACGGGATGACCGAGGTAGCAACCTCAGGGTAGGCAGAGACGACTCAGGTCGCTAGAGGCAGGAGTAATCGGCACTCATCCCGAAGCCCTGTGGGCTTTTCTAGCCGGTTGTCTGTGCTCCCTTGCGGCTCGTCAGGGAGCAGGTAGCTGCCTGGGACCGGGGAGGCTCGAGCTCTGGTGGCAGCGGTAGCGGTGGCGGCGAAGGATCCGATCATCCCGCGCGTTCACCTGGGTCGCTTCTCCGGATCTGAAATGCCCGAGCGGCCCCACGATGCCACAGAGGCCGAGTCACACCCGCTGCTGAGCGGCCTAGTTGCTCAGTGGGTGTCTGCCTACGTAGGGCTTACACGTCGCACGTAAGCTTTATTTCAGTTTACAGTCAGCCTCATTGGGGGCGACACAGGCGTGCGGCTGGTGCGAGTTACGCCAACCGGGTGCGTAGAGGAAGTCCTGGCAAAGTTTGTCCACGCCGGCAGAGATGCGCGCTAATCCCACGAGCCGACTGCTCCTGGGAGTGGAGAAAGCAAAAGCAAAAGTGGTTCGCAGGTTGGCGCTGAGAGGAACCGGCTCAGGTCCTTGACAGAAGCTTTCCCCAGGCTCCACCAGTTCCCTCGGGTATCCGAGCTAAAGAGCACCACTTCTCAGTCCCCTGAACTTTTCCCGGCAAAGCCGAAGGGGTTCGAGACCTAGGAGATGCCTGCTGCTTATGGTTGGGAGGGGACCTCCCTCTTCTCTCCCCCTTCTCAGGCCCCTTCTTCTCTAAGAAATTTTCTGTATCATCCTCTGTGGGCGAAGGGGATAGCCCCATATTCTGGTTTCTTGAGACAGGAAAACTAGGTACAAAAACAGAGGTGACAGAAGCAGAAGTGGCAGGGTCCGGGTGCGGAGCGCAGCCTAGATCCATGCCTGGCACTGAGGTTTCCCAGCCCAAGATGGGAAAAGTGGAAATTCATGAACAGATTACCCCTCAAGGTGTTCATGAATTCCCACTTGCCACTCCAGGAGGCGTAATTAAAACCAAAGCAGGGCAGGCGTCTTGGGACTCCAGGGCGCTCTGAGATGCGCCCCGCTTCCTGTCGGGTTTATAGCCATATACCCAAAGGCCACCAGCTGCTTTTGCACCCTCCGTCAAAAATAACACAAATTAAATGGAAAATTTCGAAGTAATATGCCCCACCATCAGCTGGGTGACTTTCACTGAAAAGATTTTTTTTCTTCTTCTTTCAGTGGGACTGCCCCGTTACCAACATCACTCCACTCCAGTGTGTGACAGAAAAGATTTCGTCCTCAATTTCAATGGCATTTCTTCTTTCCACCCCTCCGCTAGTGGCTCGTATTATCACCATCACCACCAGAGCGTGTGTCAAGATATTAAGCCCTGTGTTATGTGAATGGACAGAGGCCTTAGGGGCCACTCTCCTTCTTCTGCCCTTTCCTCCTCTCCCCTCCGAGAGGGGCAGCTAGGAACTGCAACGGACTCACACACTGTGCACGCAGATAGCGGATAGCAGTAAGTAGCACACCCATCACTTAGACAAATACCCAGGGGAGTCCTGCTCACCGATATTTGCCCACCCGTGGAAGAGGAAACCTTTCGGAAGGCAATATCCCAGAAGAGGGACAGACAGAGGAGGTTACTACATGTAAGACATATGTTACTACGTGGAAGACATAAAACTTTTCAGTTCTGGGGTGACCATTGCATTCACTGATCAGGGTCTGAAAAGGGAGGTGTGTGTGTGTGTGTGTGTGTGTGTGTGTACGCGCGCGCTCACACGCATGCCCGTGCTTGTGTGCGTGTGCTTTTCAAACTTGCAGTGCTAAAAGCACAGTATTTCAAGAAAGCCTTCTCTAGTTCCCTGGCCCAGGAAGAGATTTCTCCCCCTCCCCCACCCACCCCCAGCCCCAACACTCCGTTCGGATACAGGTGCCAAAGAACATTGTGAAGAAATGAAGAGTGAATAGTTTAGCTTAAGAAAGTGGCTCTCAGTATTGTGACAGTACATTTTTACAAGGTTGTTTTTCTACCACCGTATTTTTAAAGTATTTTTATGATCTTCGTATACTCACACTTCGCTTGTATTGTAAAAGGAGGGTATATTTGCACTTATGTATACTTCTACAGTTTGCCAAGATATTTTGATGTAAGTTTTTTTTTTCCAATAAAATGTGTATAACAAGTAGTTGTTCTAGGGACACTTTCCTCTGCAGGGACCCTGTCACGGCCACACCCTCCAGGCAACATTGTAGCTCTAGGTTGCCCACCCCCTCCCCCAAGTTGTATAACTGACATGATGTGAGGTCTCTGTTTTGAATAAGCCAGGCCAGTCCTGATGGTGGGTCTTCTCAGTGGAGAGGGCACTTCTGTTATTTCTTTCTCTGGTTCACTCTCACTTTTTCTAGCCAAACAAAAACAAGAAGGTAAAAGGAACTTAAAAACAAAACACACACACACACACACACACACACACACACACACACACACACAAACAATAAAAAGTAAAAACAACAAAAGCAGGCAAGATACTGAAAGCTGAGGGTTTGATCTGAGGAAGCTAAGTTCTGTGCCCTGTTTCTTTTCCTGTGCCCAAGAGGTCTGCCCTTCTGCTTCTTCCTCTCTCCCACCAGTACCAGCTGCTAGGACAGAGTAAAGAACCACCACCCAGAGCCTTGAGCATCTCATCCAGGCTGCAGTCTGCCTGGTGGACAGATCAAAGGGGTCTGTGGGTCCTCAGCAGAGCAGATTACTGCATGTGAGATTTAAATTGCCACCTCACCCCCTAACAAGGGCTCCCACGGGATTGCACAGCTTCTGGGTCCATTTGTGCCAAGTTTTCCAACCCTGAATGCTACCCACAACTGCCACGACACGGGATTGAAAAGGGAAAATAGTCCAGCAGGCGGAGGATTTATTTCCCACCCAGAACACACATTTCTCTGAGAACAGAGCAATGTTCACTTTTCATCATGTTGCAGTACTTTTCTCAACTCAGGGATGGATTTTTGTTTTTGGTTTTGTTAAATTCTCTTCCAATCCCACTGCCAGGCACTTACATGTACTGCTAACTCAGGAGTATTTTTCCCCTATTTCAATGAATCTTGACTCTGAGGTGTTTTCCTGAATAAAACATCTAGTTTCAAAACTCTTAGCTATATTCCTAACCCTTAGGCCTCTTTTCTGTATTTTTTTTTTGAAAGTACGGAATTAAACACTTTGTTTCTTCATTATCGTATTTGCATTTACATAGGCTTTTCTTCCCCACCCACCCACCCACCCCCATCCTTTTTGTCTTTTATTCTGAGTTACTCAGGGGGGCCTGCTATAAATTATGAAGTCAGTCTCAGAGTTTGCTCCGACCACAGTGCTGTGTTTACATTCCTTCCAAGGCAGCCGGCATGGTCGTAATTTATATCCTAAACACTTGAACGTAACTTGTTTATACAGAGAATGACGGGACCTCAAACTCCAGGCCGATCTGGCCAACCGCATCCAGAGAACCAGCGCGCCCCCTGGTGGAGCAGGAGACAGGTGCATGAGGACCTGGGCTCAGTCGGTGCTAATCAATACAGACGTTTAGAACATCTCTGTCGGGAATTATGCTTTCTGCTTTTAGGAAACACTTCCAGTTTTCTCTTATTTTATTATTTCCATCTACAATTTAATCCTGGAAGCTGACGAAGACTCGTTAGCCTGATCTACTATCTGCTACGATCTTGACACTTAAGCTTCTAGAGGTCTCAACTAAAGCCACTGTTTGCTTCTGGGTCACAGTTATCTCTCTCTTAACTGCCCCTCCATCCAAGACATACACTCAGACGTGTTAATAGTCATTTTTCTTTTCTGTATATTTTTTATGTTCTACAAATTAAGCAAGTGTACTTCTTAGTTTTAAATGTTTCTAACATATTGGCAAGACATTCTAAAATAAGTGCTACCGTACTTTTAGAAGTGAAAATAAGTAATTCAGTGGGGACGGCACTTCTGAATCCCTCAACTATTTCTATACCTTGGGGACCAAACCCACAATAAGCACTTGCTCGGCCACCAAGTTTACCAACCCTGCATATTTCAAGTGTACTTCCGGTCTTCAGAACTTCTGCTCCTTGGCAGAATAAAATGATATGCAAAAGAATAGCTGAATATTTTGCAAAAGATGGACTGGCCTTTTTGTGTCTGCTTTTAGTTGGAACTATAGAAACTAAGAAGGAAGGCAACAGGTGACCAGGCTCATAGCTCGTATGGAGGGCGGGTGGGGGGAGGCTGGTCAGTGGTTGTCTTAATAAGCCCTACCCTGTTACCTAGTTAATCCTTTCTGTTTCCCCATGCTGGGGATTGCGGGGAGAGAACAGTGTGTTTCCATTAGCACAGCAAATACCAGAGATGAGACGCTCACAAAGAGCAAAGGGTGAGCAGGAGGATGTTTTAGGCCTGGATGGTGTAGCACATCATGTTGCAAATGCATAGTAGGGCAAATGATGCAAATGCATAGTAGGGCAAATGATTCCCCTCAGATCTGGGGAATGAGAAAGAGAAGAGATGCAGCCTCACACCTGCCTAGTTAAGCCCCCAGTGATCTGAAAACCTCACCTGGGCCTCACCACCTTAAAGGTTCTACACCTCTAACACCGCAGACAGAGATGCTAATGATAACATGAAGGTCTTCATCCTATTTATATACCGCCCTGAGGTCACGTGTTTGAGGGGTGTAGCTCGCCCCATGCGTTTCCAGTCAGGTCTTGGGTGGCTTTTTCATCTGACACTGCAGACACAGGCAGGGTGGTGGGCTTTTTTACCCGCAGTGGCTTTCAGACCCTGTGGTACCTCAGAACGACCAGGAGGGTTTGTTAACAAGGCTACTGGGGTCCAGTGGGTCCAGGGAGAACGCAAGAACTGGTACTTCTAATAAGCTCTCAAAGATGCTGAAGATGTTGTCCAGGGACCACACTCCCTGGACATGGCTCTAGAAAGACACTGAGTAAGATTTTCTGTTTGTTTGTTTTGTTTTGTTTTTGTTTTGTTTTGTTTTATAGGGTTTCCTAGTCCGTGTTAAGGCTAACCTGTTAATGAATGACCACAGATCTAAAAAGCTGTTGGGTTTTGGTTTATTGTTATTATTGTTATTTGTACTATTCACTTTACATCCCACTCACTGCCCCCCTCCTGGTTATCCCCACCCTCTTCCCCTCTGAGTGGGTTGGGGCCCCCTGGGTATCCCCCACCCTGACACATCAAGTCTCTGTGAGGCTAGGTGCTTTCTTTCCCACTGAGACCAAACAAGGCAGCCGAGCTAGAAGAATCTATCCCATGGACAGGCAACAGCTTTGGGATAGCCTCCCCTCCAGTTGTTCAGGACTCTCATGAAGACCAAGCGGCACATCTGATACATATGTGCAGGGAGGCGTAGGTCCAGCCCATGTATGTCCTTTAGCTGGTGGTTCAGTCTCTGAGACTCCAAAGGTCCAGGATAGTTGACTCTGTTGGTTTTACTATGGAGTTCCTTTCCTCTTAGGGACTGTTGGGCATTTTAAAAATAGTTTTCTACCTCTGATGTCTCACTGATTAATAGAAACACAAGGTCAAGTTTTGAAGCCTATACCAAAAATAAATAAATAGGATCTTCTTACGTTTATTCAGATACCTAAGAGTAGTAATTTTAGTCTAGCAAATGTTGCAAAAACAGTCAAGTGACATCATTCAAGTCCCCCTGCCTTGGGACAGCAAATTTTAGTACTTAACACACAGCACCATGTTGGAACAGCAAATCTTAGTACTTAACACATAGCACCATGTTGGACAGATTTCTCCATATAAAATGAAGGAGGTGGCTCAGAAAAAAATCCCTCTGTTTTCTGTACAAGGTTCTTCTAGGCGTGGAACAGAGCAAGGCAAGGCAGGCCATACTCTCTGAAGAGAGGCAGTGATGACCCCTGAATACCAAGGGGTCAGGCAAGAACAAGAGTGGGTGAGGCAAGAAGGAAGTAGGAAGGGAGAGGAGGGGAGAGAGAGGAGGGAAGAAAAAGGAGAAAGAGAAGTGGAAAAAATAAGGAGAAAGGGAGAAGGAGGAGGGAAGGCAAGTCAGAACAATAGGAAGGGGGAGAAAAAGGAAGGGAGAGAGAAAATAGAGAAAGGGGGAGAGAAGAGAGGGACAGAAAAGAGGAGATGAGAGGGGGAGCAGAGGGGAGCCAGGGGAGAGGGGAGGGGAGGAAGTGGGGAAGAGAGAGGAAGAGGGATGGGAAGGAAGAATCAAGTCCTAGAGGAACTGGGAATATATTTCCAGTTCTGGCCCATAGGAACAGCAGCCTCAAGTCCCGCCTCTTGTCTCCTGAGGCCACTGCTATGTCTGGTCTCCAGCGTCAACCCTTTGGCTGAAAGGCCAACACACATGTTCCTGTGGCCTTGTGCCTGGATTCTGGGGAGGGAGTTTTCTATCTGGGCATGTTCAGATTCTCTGAACAGTTGCAGCCAGTTCTAGAAATGTAAGAACACTCCCCTTAGGAAGTGGGGGTCTGGTTTCCAGGGAGAATGGACTATCGGGGACACAACACTGCATGATATAAGATGGAGTAGTATGTTTTCTTGAAAGAAAATCAGCAGATTCAGGGCTCCCTGAATATTGTGCATCGTGGGGATTAATTCAGAAAGGCACCAGCTTATTTAGGATGGAAATATGTATTTTATCAGAAAAGAAACGCATTTTACCCAACCTTGTGAAATACAATCTTAGCAAAGGAAAATGTCACAGATATAGATATGGGGGCCAACAAGGGCCACACAGCACACAGACTGCAAGATCACTGGGTGGGGGTGGGGGATGAAAGACCTGAAGTTCCTTTGGAGTTGAGAGTGCTCCATGGCCACAGCAATAAATATTCTCTAGAGGCTTTGTGTGATAAACGTATGTTATAAACCCTGTCCATCTAGGGCTGGATAATCGAGTCTCTTGCCATAAATGTTTGTGAGACAACAGCTGAGTTCTGAGGGGCAGTTGAGAGCCAATATCCTGGACTTCTCTCCTTCTGTAAATGCCTACCACAAGCTTAAAACTCCTTCTAAATGGACCAAGTCTGGCTAGAATGATGTAGGGTGAAGAACAGTTGCCCCGACCTCCCCCTCCTGCTGGTCATTAGCTGCCATTCTGTTCCCTCCTGCTTCTCTAAGTAGTTCCACCCAGCACCAAGCATGCTGGGCTCATCAAGAGGCAGTGCCAGTGGACCAGCTGAACCGGGGAGCCCAGTGATGGTCAGCCCACATAGCCACTCTTCCAGACTAAGGCAAGCAGAGCACTGCTCCTAGAACAGAATTGCTCCATTGGGTTGAAGCAGCATGAGCTACTTGAGCTACTCAGATTCCAAAGACACTAGCAGACACTTACCCTTGGGGGTGGCTGCATCCTGATGACACATCTGTATTCACAGATGGCTGGCAGGTTATGTGAGCTTCAGGAAACTGGAAGCAGTAAAGTGGTACCCATAGCAATGGCACCCTGAGGGGCCTTCTATCCTGTTTGGTTATCTTATCTGGTAGGGATTGACCTCCATTTTTTTTTTTTTTTTTGAAACTCCTTGGGATGATCAGAATCTTGTTGCTATTTTTCTAAGTCCTTCAAGGAGGGCCATTGGCAGATGAGAAAACTCGGGAAGTCTCCTGGTCATCAGATAGCCATGCATACATGTGCATCTTATCCTGTCCAACAAGATCTTGGGTGGTCAGATACCCATGAACACCCAACCCATGGCAGTCAGTGCCACCAAGGCTGAGATTGGCTTCTCCACAGCTGCTCCCAGCAGGCCAGGAATGCTGCTCCAGCAGCTCATGGGTTTTCATTGTGGCAGTGGTTGCTTTAGGGTAAATTCTGCAGAGAAGGAAGGACCATCTCAGCAGTTCAGCTAGCCGAGACAGTCCTTAATACATTACTAAGACTTTGGAAAGGCCTTGTGGGATCAAGAAGATACATTAATTTGTATCAGGACATAGGAGAGTTGCTCAATAGGCTCAGTGGCCTGGCCTCACCTTCTCCTGGGTCTGCCAGGTTTCAATATGCCAACTGCTATGAAGACCGTAGAGACTCTAAAGTGCATAACAGGTATAAAGTCTACAACCTCGGTTTGCTAAGATATGCCATCTCTGCCCTGGGGATCAGAGGACAACAAAGACAACCAGGAAGGCATGTCAGACCAAAGCATGCTAAAATTACCACTAAGAGAACATGCACTCATGCAGGTGCACATGCACACACACACACACACACACACACACACACACACACATATATAAACACACCTGGATGCTCATTTACACACAAACACACCCATACATAAACTCAGATGCAGACGTATAGATGCTTAATATAACACAGACTTACACACAGACACTTGTATGTACACAAAGATGTATCTACACCTACTCTTATAGACATACGTGGACATGTGTATATATAGAGATACACACTCATACATATCACTAAATATTTATGGACAGACACACAGAGACATGCCCATAGATATACTCACACAGAGATATTCACACATACCTGGGCATTTGTAGATATGGTTGTATGTAAACAACTATACATACTTGTACAAAGAGGCACAGACATAGCTAGGCACTTGTGCACATTCAGAGTCATAACCATACACACACCCATGCCTGGACAGTTGTGCACACACAGATACACTCACACAAAGAGATGCAGAAACATTAGAACATTTATGCACATACAGTTACATCCACAAGTATACACTCACAGGAAGATGTACAGAAATACCTCTTTTCTGGTTCTTGCCCCTCCCCCTCATACCCACAATGGACTGAATCCTTTGAAACTGTGTGCCAATAAGTAAACAAGTAAATGATTGAATGAAGCCTTTTCTCCCTTCAAAATAAAATAAAAGACAGGAATTTGCTGGAGACAAGCCCTAAGTCAGGTTCAGCAGGGATATTCCATCTCAGGGCTGGAGGAAAAAGGAAAGGCCATCTTTTCCCTAGGCCTTGGCATGACCTGTGTTCTGCATGCTTCTTCCATATCTCAATGTTCCCATTTTGCAAGAGACCAATTGGATTAGATTGAAGCCTACCCAGAGGACCTCATTTTACATGGGCTGCTTCAGTAGAGACGTAGTCTCCACATGAGATCACTGGTGGTTTGGACTCTGTTAGAGTTCTTCAGAAGAACAGAACCATAGGAAAGGGACTTACCCAAACAGAGGCTGGTT
Organism: Rhabdomys pumilio; assembly: GCA_030674055.1. NCBI lineage: Eukaryota > Metazoa > Chordata > Mammalia > Rodentia > Muridae > Rhabdomys > Rhabdomys pumilio. Next base: position 29,933,305 of record JANHMN010000006.1, on the reverse strand, counting down.
AGTGACACAATGGGTGGGTATTGAAGAACTGAGGAAAGCAATTGTTGATGAGCCCTAAAAGCAGAAAGTCTTGGAGCAAGAGGGACTAGTAGGGGCTAGAGATGGATAAGTGCTTGCTGCAATTACAGAGAGCCCGAGTTGAGTTCTCAATACCCATGTCAGACTGTTTACAACTCCAGCTCCAGCAATCTGCTGCCCTCTTCTGGCCCCCAAGAGTACCCACACACAAAAAAAGTGAGTGCACACACAAAAACACACAATACACACAATGTACAATGCACACCACACACACATATGCACACACAAAATTTTACAAATTTCTTCAAAATACATCTTTTGGAAAAAAGAGAGACCTGCCCAGTTGGAGGCTGAAGACCTGAATTCCGATGGGAGAGTTGCCATGGGAGCCTATCCTTAAAGGCTATGGAGCCTAGAGCTTGCTATCCACCATTGATGAGAGTGAGGTTAAGGGGGCTCCCACCTGGAGTCCAAAACTTGCATCTGCAAGCCATCCCTTCTACATTTGTCCACTGGGCCACCAACGTATGGGAAAGGTGCTGCCCACACTGTGAGGGGATGTTCAGTTCATTCAGTTCACTGGCTCACATGCCAGCCATCTCCAGAAACTTTCTCACAGATACATCTAACAGTACTTCGTAGGAGTCTCTCAATCTAATCAAATTGACAGTTAAATCAACCCTCAAAGACTCCAGTTTACTACTATTATTTTTGGAGGGGTATGGGAGAGATTAATCAGTTCATCCCATAACCATTAGAAATCAGGTCTGAGCCACGCAGTGGTGGCGCACGCCTTTAATCCCAGCACTTGGGAGGCAGAGGCAGGCGGATTTCTGAGTTCAAGGCCAGCCTGGTCTACAGAGTGAGTTCCAGGACAGCCAGGGCTATACAGAGAAACCCTGTCTTGAAAAACAAAAACAAAACAACAACGACAAAAAACCCCACCACCACCACCACCAACAACAACAAAAATCAGGTCTGCTGCAAGTCAAGAGATATGTCTAATCTCCTGAAGAAGAACGTGGATGAGGGAGTGATCCATTTTTCATCCCTTCCCTTGAACCTTCAGTGTCTGCATGATAGATTCTATTTCCTTCGATGCAAACGCTCTTTAATACAAGCAATGGCTTCAGGACCCTCTAGGGTGCACTCTTTGCGGGGAAAGGGCTGGAGTTCCTTTCCACACAGTGCTGGAAGGGGCCAGGCTCTCTATATCATTGAGGACCTTACCTCCAAAGGAGAAGGGCAGGGGCTATGATGTTCTATTTTCTGAACCTGGGAAACTCCATGAACGTTGTGAGGAGTGAGGTTGCCCCCACCAGCTCTCCCCAGCACTCCTGTAGCATCAAAGATATCATAAAAGAGATACCCTGAGTACCAGGCTCTGACAACTAGCCATGTGATACACCCTGGGTCAGTCCTTAAAATGTCTCATAAGGTAGATCTCACTAACTCATTGTCCAAATAAGCCAACTTGATGATGTCACAATTCACAGCTGGGTGTTCCTGAAACTCCAGCTTGAATCCCCACACATCTGAGTCAGCCAACGTGTAGAGATGAACTGGATGGTAGTCGCCATGTGCAGAGTGTGGAAGCTGTTAGTGGCCTTTTAATAACCATTTGTAGTTTTCTTCTTACCCGGCTAACTCCCAGATAATTGAGTCTGGACCATTATATTTATTTAACATTCTTTAAAGGCACAACAACTGAACAGTATTACTCTATTTTCCTCTAAACTAATCTGGCTAACAGCCAAAATCCCAGCCAAAAATAGTTGCATCATATGGCTTTCTCTGTTCCAGATGTTTTTCTAACGGTGTCTTCTGGACTCTCTCCTCAAGATTAAATTTCCTACTGGCAGGAAGTCCCGCCCTGTTCTCCCCCTTGCTCAGTCATTGGCTAGCAGGCTCTCTTTATTGACACTTCAGGGAACACGTGGGGAGCTGGTCTTTATACAAGATTGAGACAGGAGACTCTTTGAATAAGGATAGCAACCAGATACAGGAGACAGAAATCAGCCTTTGGATCTTCACACAGTGCACAACAACATAATGCCTACAGGAAGTTTCATTAGAAAAACATGTATTCACCCTGGCAGTTCTAGGATGCATTGGGTTTGTGTCAAGGTGTTAGTGTCATAGGCCCAAATTATAGTGTGTATCACAGTGAACAATGCTAACCTTAGCCCATAGGAATAGAATGGCCCACAGCAGTGTGCTTGCTTCCAGGATTCCTATGCTTTCTCCTGAGTTAAGCTTCTCCAGATCCTCTCAAGCTGTGCCATCAGCTCCCCACCTGAGTGGTGGTAGAAAGCATATCTGGGCTAGGGATGGCTAATTTTATATCAACTTGACACAAACTACAGTTATCTGAGAGAAAGGAATGACAGTGGAGAAAATGTCTCCCATAAGAGTGTCTGCAGACAAGCCTGTAGAACATTTTGTTAATTAGTGATTGGTGTGGAAGGGACCAATCCATTGTGGGCAGTACCACCTTGGGCAGGTGGTCCTAGACTCTATAAGAAAGCAGGCTGAGCAAGCTGTGAGGAGCCAGTCAGTAAGCAGCACCCCTCCACAGCTCTGCCATCAGCTTCTGCCTCCAGTCATCTGCCCAGTTTGCACTCCTGCCTTGGCTTCCTTCGGTGGATTATGACTCTGGCTCTGTAAGCCAAACACCCACCCCTCCAAGTTGCTTTTGATCATAGTGTTCCATCACAGCCATAGGAACCCTACCTAAGACAAGTCTCTAGCCTTTGCGTCTACAGTAGAGGTAGATGCTAGTAGGCTAGAAGCTCTCAGTGAGCAGAGGCCGACTCTACAAAGTCATGACAGAGGCCAGAACAACCTGAGGCAAGCAGAAAATGTGACTTGGCCAGGAGGACTCCCCATGGAAACAGATTCCTTGGTGTGGAGGACCGGGCAGACACCCGAGCAGCGACTGACCTTCCAGCCTGAGATCATGGCTGCACCCCTGCGTCCCTGAGATTCTCAGATCTCATGATTAAGTCCCACAACCCTCTTGGTTTCCAGCTTCTTTGTTTCTTAGATCAGAGCAGAGGCTGAGTCACTGAGGGGTTTTAATTTGGAAAACAAGGTCGCATAAGAAAGAAAGAAACCACAATTCTATTAACAATTATGCTCAGAGCAAGGGCAGAGTTACAACTTTCCTTTTTCTTCCCCCAATTCAGCGCTGGCATTAGAGGAGACGTCTTCAAAATTTCTGAGCAGGCTCAAGTCTCCTGGAGCAAACAAGGGGTCACTTTGGAGTTGGGGAGGGGGGAGAGGGAACAGGGAGGGCACAGACAGTTTGATTCCAGTTTTCTATTTGTTGCCATCAGACCCCTGAAGAAAACTTTAAACCTGACTGAACTTGCCAAGTTTTTAGGATGAGCCGGGGTACAAAGACACTCTTTGGGAAACCGGCATTAAGAACCAGAATCAAACACCCCAAGTGAAAGAGAACAGATACGGTGAATTTGAAATCCGTGCAGCCAACCTGGGTTGTCACTTTGCATCTTAAGAAAACAGGAACCAGAAGTCAGGGCCCTCAGGGAAGGGTGACTTGAAGACCACCCCGTGTCCTTGACTTTGCAGTTTTGAAAGTTATCCCCTGAAGCACTGAGGAGCGAGGCAATTTTTGCTTTCCTGGTCCCTCTGACTTCATGGCAGGCCTGCACTGTTGCTGCAGCTCCGTTGGATTCTAGCAGGCAGCAGCAGAGAGGGCGGAGGCAGGAGGTCCTGCTTCGTTTGGAGCTGTGTGAATGTCTGCCACATTTACTTGTCCCTAGAAGTCTGGGCCTGTGGGAAAGACCAACAGTGTAGCCACAGTCCCGTGGGGTCCCCAGCTCTACTGCAGCCAGTTCCCTGGAACCCAGTGCTGCTCCCCATCGTATTCCCACCCCCAGGGTTGTGAAAGGCTCACAGTGAGCCCAGGCATCCCTTCTCCCTTCGCACACCTACTTGCCTGCGACTCCACTCTGCCTTGGTTGTCAGCAATTGTCTGAGATTACCAGAAGCCTCCCCTGTCCCTGGAAAACTCACCAGCACATTATTAACTTCTGAGGCCAGACACATGTTTTCCATAGATTTCTTTAAGTGTTAGTGGCCACCACAGAGGAACACGGCCTTTGAGGATGAAGAGCGTGTAATTAAGACATAATCTCTTCTTGCTTTGTAATATATGAAGCAGTAAATGGCTGCTTCAGCTTCCCCCGTACTGAAATACCCACACACTACACACCTTCCCCGCAGGCTTTCTTCGAAGGTTGCTGCAAGCCTGCAACACAGAGCAGCTGCGGACACACAGCCAAAAGTTTTCCTTTTGGGTCCGTGTGTTTGGTGTTGGTTGATGGAGATTTACAGCGAGGCCCACCTGGGAGCACAGCTGCACTGACAGCAGACGCAGGGCAAAGCAGTCCGCAATGCTCATTTGCTGATAGCAAGGGGGCTTTGCTTTGACTGGGGCAAGGGCTGCTGGTCAGGGAGTTTTGATTGTGTAAACATATAGCTCTCCGTCTGAGCTTCCTGAATCACGTGTAAGCCAGACAAAGGCCACCATGTAGCGTTTTGGTAGCATTTTCATCTTTTTCAGAACTCTGACTTTGACAGGTCAAAAACCCTAACCTTCTCGGAAGTGATCTTTCCGTGGGAGAGAAGCCCCAACAATGTACATTTGTCTCTGCAGGGTTGACAAGGGCTGTGGCTAACCATTCAAGGATATGGGCTGTAATCAATATCCAAGAATATGCATTTGCATATCTTTGTGAATTTAGAGTCTCTGTATTGACATTCTTGCTAGATAACATAACCTTAAACTCTACTGCAAAACCACTTTTAAAAAACATTGCTTTGTTTTTAAGATGAGTTTTACTATGCTAGCCAGGCTGGCCTTAAACTCCAGGCCCAAGCAATCCTTATGCCTCAGGCTCCCCACTGGGTGAGACTGATGTCTAAGAAATGTCTAAGGCTAATGTCTAGGAAAGAGTGTCACAACCCCAAGACATGTAATCCATCCACTCAATTATCCAACACGATTCACTCATCCAACTGATGGTGAACATGTATCTGAGAAGGATGGCTCAGCACAGAGCTGCCATTCTGAGTGGGACATGGGCAGGAATCTGGGGCCACAACCAGGGGACATTGCATAGGACAGTGATTTGCTGCTCACTGCTCCATGTAAGTGAAGCCAACACGGAAGAGGCTTCTTCCAGTCATATTCTGGTTCACTGAGAGCATAACTCAGGTAGCAGCTGCCTTCTGACTGATGAAGTTCAAATCAGGTAAGTTATCATCACATGTCACTGATAGCCATGATCCAAGACATTCTGAACTGAGTCCCCTCCAGTCCAGCTCCAGGAACTAGAAACACAACTTGTTTATACAGCTCACTTCTTGCTTTCCTTTGTCTTCCCTGGCACTCACCTTCTTTTTGACTGTGAAATACATCTCTGTAGTCACCACAACCTCCCTTCCTTTCCTTTTATCTTAGAAAGCTTCAATGTTGATCTTTAGATTTTTAAATTTGTCATTTTGTTGGTGGTGAGGGATCCGAGTAGGGAAACATGCATGTACCCATGTGAACATATGTATAGAGACCAGATGTCAACTGCAGTGTTCTCCTGGACTGCTCTCCACCTTATATATTGAGACAGGGCACCTTATTGAACCTGGATTCAATAACTGAAATTCTGCTAGGCTGGCAGGCTAACATGTGCCAGGACTTGTGCCTCCCTGGCACTGGGGTTACAGAGGTCACTACAAGAGCAGAAATGACTCAAAGACAGCTGCCTGGATTTTTATGTAGGTGTTAAGGATCTGAACCCAGGTCTTCATGCTTGCAAAGCAAGCACCTTATCAACTGAGCCCCTTCGAACTTTTCTATTTTTAATGGACAAGTGCACATTGTAGGTATATAATGTCTCTCTCACACAAATACATGTGAAACTAAGTAAGCCTACCTCCTCCCACCATCCCTTTCCCTTACAAACCAATCCCCTGTGTCTCTCTGTGTGTCTGCGTGTGCTAAATTTCTTTTTGAGACAGTCTGTGTGTTGACCAACATTGACATGTGCTCCTTGACTCACAGCTGGGTTGCAGCCTTGCAGAATCGTCTTACAAAATTGGAAAATGAGTTTTTAACCCACCAAACTCACTGCAGATCTTAGCTAAGCAGCACAGCTGCAGTGGAGGCTGGTTTTCTCTCCAGAACCTGGGGCCAACCGGAAGCTGTCACTCACCGCCACAGCCTGGCATCAAGACAGAGACAAATTCAAACCTACAACTATGATGTCTACGGAATACATATCATTTGTGCCATGGTGAAGTCAAAGCACAGAAGGCCCAAGCACTGTTAAGTGTGAATCATCTACAAATAAATAAATTTATCTTTTTTTGTGTATTATAATTTCAACATGCACTAAAATAAAGTCTACCTCCTCCCAGATTTCCAGTTGATTTTCTTGATTCTCTTGCAGCTGCTGGTAAGACCTTAAGGATCTTGTTGAATAAAGGTATGATTCTCCTTAAACATAAACCACTGTCTTCCTGTGTAAGAAGATATAGCACTTGTAACCTATAGGTGTGTTGTGACACTATTCCTAGAGAGATGTACACGAATACCTAATCACCCCAGAGAAGGGAGCTGCAACTGACAAAAGCAAGGATACCTCAAAATCCGACTGACTTGGTGAACCAATGAATTTTATTAGAACTATTTACAGAAGCATGGCAAGGAGTTGTTTACAGGAGCAGAAACGACTCTGAGACAGCTGTGACAACAAAGCCTACTCAGGCATGGGTCACAGCTCATGAAAACCAGAAACCCGGAATACAGCACACAGCATATAGCAGCACCAGAGTTTAGAGGGTGTCTCCTCTTCTTCCAGACAGCTTCTACTGGGTTGAATCTCCTCTAGGTAGCTCAGATAGTTTAGGTGTGTCTCTTTATAGTTCTTATAACTTACATATGCTTGAGCAAGGAGGGCCTAGCAACTATGGTCAGTTTTAGAGACTTCCTGCAGCTACTGAGTTGTTTACTTCCTGAGCTTAATGAGCCTCCTGGCAGGAATGAACCTTTCCCCTTCCCAAGAACATTCTGTGTTACAAAGAGCTTAACTCCAAGGTGGAAATGTTTAAGACATGAGATTGCTACATAATAACACTAAGGGACAAAGGAACATGAATCAAAGAAAGTCAGGTGCCAGAGAGCTTGCCATGGGGGAGATGTTTCCAGCAGCCCCCTCTCTAGAAGCTTGGCTGACCTTTCAGAGTGGAGGAAGTCAATATATAGACCCTTGCAGACTGCCTTGTTCCTTAGAAGATAGCCTTTGGGCTTCCCAGACCAAGCAGTGCAGAACAGTGTCTTGTGAAGCCGCTGTGCCCTGTGGTGGAAGGGGAGTGTGCACTGAAGGGAAACCTCAAGCCATGGTTTAGAGCTTCAAACACAGTTCTGTGGCTTTGGGTTTTCTTACAAGAATCAGGGGAAAAATACACTTTATTTGTGTGTACATGCAGAAACCATTGAATTTCAGTATAAACTGGCAATCCTGGGAGTGTAAGACAACAAACTCCATGTATGAGACCAGCAGATGAGCCCCGAATCATGGTGGTACCATTCAGGTACCATTCAGCTGGGCAAGGGTACATCTCGGGCTTTGCCCTTTTGAGGGTTGGAAGAACAAGGAGTTCAGGACTTCTTGTCTGAGTGCCCAGCATCCAAGGCCCTGAGCCAGTTGGCTGCCTGGCAGTGGAGACAGAAATGTGCTAACACAATCTGACCCGTATTTACCTTACCACAGACCCTTCATGGGCAGGAGCTGACTGGGCTGTGGGAAGGGACCAGCAAGGAGAAGAACCCAGGCCCACTAGCAGGGTGCCCTATCCACACATGTGATTTCACCCAGGTTTCCCTCAACCTTTAGCAGAGAGACCTCAGGCATTTGTATAGAAAGAAAAGAGTCAAGGCTGAGAAAAATGAATACCTAGCCTTAAAGCAGTCAAAGGGACAGGGAAGGACAGAGCTCACATATCCGGGGCTGAGATTTCCAAAGTGAATCCATTGCCTTCAGAGATCCAGAGGGGAACAAGGTTTTCCTGGCTTCTAAATTCCATTTGAAATCTAATGAGCCATTTTAAGCAAAATCAAAAGATCTCAGAAAGAGCTCAGGAGATGACTTAGTAAGTAAAGTACTCTTGTCTTATAACCACAATGACTGAATTCTATCCCCAGACCCTGTGTTAAAAAACAAATCAAACAGGCATGGCAGTGTGTGCTTGAAATCCCAGCCTGGGGGAGACAGAGGAGGATCCCTGGGATGTACTGGCTACCTAGTCCCAGGTATAGGCTACTTGTGAAGTTCCAGGCTAGTGAGAGACCCTTTCTTAAAAAGCCCATGGCTCCAAGATTATCTTCTGGCACACACACAGACACAGACACACACACACACACACACACACACACACACACACACAAAGAGGCACCCCTTCCGCAGAAAACCAAGTGGTTCCCAGTCAGAAACAATATTGTATGTACAGAATATTTGTCAATGTTGAGAAGATTTTGGTTGTAACACCATAATGAAGGATATTAAAGTCTAGGGAGGCCCCCCCAGTACATCAGGCACTCTCCATAACAAATGGCCAATTGTACCCAAGTACCTTTTGATAAAAGCTGACACGTTTTAGTCTATTCAGATAAAATAAGCAACCCTTATAACTACTTTTAGAAAGTTTAATGACCAGGTGTGGTGGCACATGCCTTTACTCTCAGCACTTAGAAGGCAGGGGCAGGTGAATCTCTGAGTTTGAGGTCAACCTGGTTTAGATAGTGAGTTCCAGTCTAGCTAAGACTGTAAATATTGTAGCTTTTAAGGAAAAAGGTTTCCCCATTGCAAATCTTGCAGCTCTGAAGGAAAAGGTGCCTTGGCAGGCAGGAGCCAAGGGATACCACAAAGTCACAACACAACAAACCTCACATAAGATATTTGTTGGGAAAGACACAAGAGGGTGGCTGCCTCAGCTTGGGCAAGCAGCAGCAAAGGAGAAGAGGCAGGCTTTATATAGTGTTTCTTGGGGTGGAGTTTTCCAGGGTGCAGATTTCCAGGGTGGGAACTGGTGGTATTTCAAGTAATTAGGGGCAATTCCAGGGAATGGAGGAATTTAGAGCTCAGGGGCTGGTGAGTTTTCAAAAGCTGGAAGTGAGTTAGGATTTTTTTTTTTTGCCCTACCTACAAAGATATAGTAAAACCCTGTCTCAAAACAACAACAACAACAACAACAACAAAACAACAAAACAAAACAAAACAAAAAAACAACAACAAAAAAAACCCAACAAAACAAAACAAAAAAAAAATAGAAAGTGTCAAATCTCTTCAGGGAAACCATGGCTTCTGGAGTCACATCATGTCCTTCAGATGAACCCACCTGTTTCCCTTAGGAAAAGGTATACTGTTGTTGGAAGTCATATTGCCTAAATTCATGTGCCCTGCCTCTTCAGTCCAGGCCTTTGCTTCCCATGGTTATAGTTATCCACAGTCAACCACAATCTGAAAATACTAGATGGAAAATTCCAGAAATAAATAATTCATGTTTTAAATTGTACAGCATTTCTGAATAGCAGGAGAAAATCTCCCAGCGTCCTCTTCCCCACCGTCTGGAATTTGAATGATGCTTTTGTCCATCATCTCCATGCTGTGGACAGTAACCACCTGGTAGTCACTTAACATCTTAGCTACCACCGGGCTGCGGTGGCTCGACAGGGATTCTATGCGAGCAACTTCATCTTATGTAACAGCGAAAGCAAAGGTGTAGTGGCACTGGCGACATTACCACAACACATCCCCAGTGGTTCCAGTCTATTAGTGGTCATTGTTTTTAACCCTTTAGTGTACCTAGTTGATAAACTTACCTTCGATGTGCACATTTAGGAAAAACTATATGCAATGTTCAGTACCATCTGCACCGTTGGATGCTCTTCCCCTGAGCATGGGGAGGATGGATACTCAGTAACCTCTCCTTAAAACATCCCTTGTGTCACTACAAGTTGATTCACCATGACCTGAACTGTCACATAAATGCAAAGCAACACTCTTCATGGTTCAGCAACAGAAAAGATGGGACACACATACAGGGCACTTCCTGTGCCCCGAGCACAATGACTTTGAAAACATTGAAACCTCCAGTGGCAACAGTTGTTTGCAGCTCCTGATGAAGTGATGTTCCCAGAGTTCCTTAGGTTTATGATGGGATGTTAGCATCCTTTCTCCGTGGCAGCTAGTTCATCGTCATTCCATACCATCCTGGATGAAGGCAACTCTAGCTACAAGCCAATAGGGAATTCAAGAGTAGTCCCAGCCCAGGGACAGCTCATCCTCCTCCAGATGAAAAAGGAGATGTTTTTGACGTGGCTGTTCCCAGTTCCACTGCTCTAGGGCATTCCTACATCTGGCAATACCAGAAACCACAAGCCAAACACAGAATAATTCAAGTCTTAACAAAGGAATAGTCCAGAAGGCCTCCAGCCCATGAACTCACTATCATTATATTCCCCTTCCACTGACAATCCCATTCTAAAATCTTCAACTATGGAAGTACTATTTAACTATCAAACATATAGGCACATTAATCCCTTATTCCAATAGGTTAAGTTTCTCCACAGCTATTTTTCATCATTAAACCAAAGCTTTGAAACCTCAAATACAATTTGAAAAGAACAAAACCAAAAACCAAGCAGAAAACAGATTAACCACAACGCCACACTCCCAGGAGTCTGAACAAAAGACACAGAGGTATGCTGAGCCCCAAAGTCTACCAGGCTCAGCTGATAAAAGCTGCAGTCACGGCAGCTGTGCATGTGCAAGTAGGCAGATTCCCCAGGAACCCAGACTTCATGTAGAATCTCCTGATTTCTGAATATTGGTTCAGAAGTTTTTCACTGGCTACATAATACACATCTGGCTACATAATACACATCTGTGCAAACAGCAGGCTACCTCTTTGAAAAGTGGGCTGTGGAGTTTAGCCTCAGACCAAAGTGCATGGGAGAAACTGCCACAGGACTGAATGTTTTATATTGAGAATAATCTGTACACACTGAAAGTAGTGCCCTCAATACTATTTATTAATGGTCCTGTTGTTAAGAGAACAACAAAAGGTGAATGTCACTGAGAAAATGATGTGAGTGAATCAAAGTTCTCATTGTATACTTTACCCAGAAGAGATGCATGCATGTAATTTAAACCTTTAGCGAGAGGATCTGAAGATTAGAAGATTCTGAGGCAAGCAATGACGTCACTATGCTGCCATAGGGTCAGGACTTCTGGTGCCAATCCAAGTGGAAGGAACATCTTGGAAGGATTAGTGAATATTAAGAATAGCAAAATGCTCTTTTCAATGCTCACACTACAGGAATTGGAATTCCCCCCTTTAGAGGTGGCTGTTGGGTAGCTACCGCTGCACACTGTCATTCTGTAAAGAACTTCCCAGCTTCACCAGAGTGTACCCGCTCTAACATAGGGTTCCAACTTTAATGTTCATAAACCAAGCTCACTCATGGGCTAAAGTTTATCTGTTCCTTTTTTTTGCCCCCATAGAGTCTCACTGTGAAGCCCAGGCTGACTTTGAACTCATGATCCTACTGTGATAGCCTACTAAGTGCCAAGATCATACCCTGGTCACATGCCCAGCTAGTGTATCTGCTTTTTATTTTTGGCATATATGTCACAGACTCACAGAATATAGGGATGAGCCAAACTCTCACTGGATATATGGATTCCCGGGGAAATGGTGGCACTAACATAGGTATCTAAAGATCCACAGAATTGTGAAGCAGAAAGAGGTGCAGTGAAGGCCCCAAGAGGCCTGGGCCTTGGCCTGCAGGTGGGGAAAAAAATCAAGATACTCGACTCTTGGAGCTGTGAGGTGCCTGACACTGGGAGAGCATGCTGGTTCCTCAAGGAGATCTCTAAAATGTGAAGGTACACCAGCAGCATAAGCTACCTAGACACTGTTATAAAAAGCTGTGCCCCTGAAAATAGTCATCTGTTTCCACACTGAGGCAGGTTTAGGAGACCCAACTCAGAGGATATCAGGGACAGTTTTCCCATTAGGGACAGACTGAAGATGAATTGTGAGAATGACAGGCACTCATGGTAATAGCCCTGGTGGCCCCTGGGGAAGACTGGTAATTTATAAGCAACTGCTATTCCTGAAGGGGACCTTGGAAATCACATTCCTTAACTACAGTTTCTAGGATGCTCTCTTAACAAGCTGACGTCTCCCCAGTGTTTCTTCCAAAGCTTTCTGTAACTTCTCTGTGTTTTTGCACAGACAAGAGAGCTGTGCAGGTGAGTGAGACCTTTCAGAAACAGATAGCTGTTTGTGCCTGGGGTTTATTTGCCAGTCACAACCCAACCTGGCAGGACTGCCAGGAGACACACAGATGTCAAATCTAGGTCCTGGTTTATACCTACACACCTGTCACCCGCAGCCCAGACCATGGATGGCAGGTGGGTGGGGAAGTCCAGTTACCTGCTGGGGAGCAGGCTGGGTCCTCACCACCTTCTGGACAGTTTCAGTGTACTTTAAACCTCCGGGAGGTCAGCTAGGAGCAGCATCAAGGTGGGGACTAGAAAGCCTGTGGAGATACTTCAGTGAGATACTCAGGCCAAGTACTCTTCCTGTCACAAAGCAAATGTTCAAAACTGTTTTAATTTGCTTCTGAGTACCAGGTGCCTAGTCATGTCCCTGTTCTGATTCTTCATCAAAAGTGAAGAGTGGTCATGTCACTTTGGAGTGTCCTCTTGGGTGCCAAACTCTAACTACAGGCCAGAGCTCACTTCTTTCAGAGAGGTCTCTTTGGTAAGGACAGGAGTGGGGCTAGCTCAGGTGGGGCTAGCTCAGTCTCAGGGTGTTTGCCTTGCACAGGTAAGGGCCTGGATTCCATACAGTGCCCAACACTATAGAAAGAAAGACAGCAAGTGAGGAGGGAGAGAAGGAAGGAAGGAGGTGGGGATGGAGGGGTGGCAGCCGTAGAGAAGGAGGGGAGAGAAGGGCTGGGAAGGGAGGGGGAAAAGGAAATTATAGAGTCTCAACCCCTCTGTTAGAATCTCAAGCCCAGAATGAAGTGCTGTGTGATTAAAAGTCTCATTTTATGGTGAGATTTGAGGCTGCTCCAGATTCACCGGGATCCTTGGCGAATGCACACTGTAGAAAGCACCCACCTATTCTGCATTCAATTTGGCTCCTGTCACAGATATGTCAATAACCTAACCTGTCCCACAGTTACAGTTAGCAAATGCTTGTATTGCTAGAGAGTGCAGTGAAGACTTTCCCCCCCCTAACCTCTCCAATTACTTCCAGGTAGGTTTTCATAGAAAAGGAAACAAGATTTAGAAAAAGCAAGTAAGGGTCTAAGCCCAGGGTCATCGAACTATTTTCACACCAAGTGACTGCTCAGTCTACACCGATGAGGTCAGGTCTGTGCAGCTCAGTTCACATGGCCCTGGTCTTGCTGTTTGTAGAATGCTCATGGAATGGGGACTTTTCATCGTGGTACACAAAACAAGCTGCATAGCCACTTTGCTGGCTCAGAGTGGGTGAGGGTTGGGAGCCATACCCCACAGGGTGCGTGGGCGCACCTCTGGATGCCTGCCTCCCTTCCAGAGAGGTAGCCAGGTCAGTCGACCGCAGCCTCCAGAGGTAACCAAAGAGGCCCTAGATGTTGAGTGTACCGTGAAGAAAAGCCACTCTCCAATTTCTGCTCGGTGTGGCTTTTCCTGCTTGGAAAAACCAAGGCTGCTGGTGTCACCCGCTGCCAAAGAGCAGAGCTGGAGCCCTGGGGGAGGGACCACCCGCAGGAGGCCTAATCAGCGGCAGGCTTCCCAGCAATGAGGACACGGGGGCACCGTGATGAGACAGTCACCACCGTGAAATGCCTCCCACCCTCCTCAAGGAGACCACAAGAGCAGCGGAGGGGCCGAGGCAAATTCCGCGGCTGCAGAGGTAACTCCAAGAGGCCTGGTTCTCCATTAGGAGGCCTGGGTCCAGGATCCCCTTATAGAGCCCAGCTGGTGCCACTGCAGGTCACACATACAGACTCCAGGTTTCCCCATTCACCTGAAGATCACTCTTTTAGAATCACATTAAGGACCAAGTCTTTCCAAGTACCTATTCTTTGGAGTGGCCTCTGGCTGCTTTTTATATAGGAAGTAACAAAGGCTCGGAGAAGGGGTGAATTTGTCTATTCCTGATTGACACTGAGAGAATTTGGCCCCCCGTCCTGTTCAGTCACATAGGGACGGATGACAGCAGGTAGCGAACTACACTGTAAAAGAAAAGGACTGCTGGGGAATGGCTCAGTGGTATATGCCTGTTTGGCAAATGTGCCTCAGGTCCTAAGCACCACAAACAAAAATATCAGGTCAACTCAACAGCAGAGACATATTGCAGGCTTGGTTAGTGCTCTGCACAACCCTGGGCATCAGGCATTGGAGGGCATGGGAGTGGGGGACAGGAGTCTGGGCATCTGAAGGGACTTGTGTTTTAGAATCTTTGTCTTGGTCCTTGCCTTCTTTCCCCAGCTCTGGTCCTATAAAAAAAAAAAGCTCACTCTTAGTGTTGGGGAATTCATAGGTGAGTCCTTTCTTGGGTATGCTAGACCTGGGCCGTCTTCACATACAGCTCCTGGTCTTCCCAGGGTGTGTGTGTCCCTGCACCAGAGCTCTGCAGTCTGGGTACTGTCCCGTGTCATCAGGGGTGTGAAGAGCTCTCAATGGCCTGTGTACATGTGGCCTCTGCTGGACCAGAATCCCTTACAGTCCAGACTGCAGGAAGGCATCTGGCTCTCGAAAATTCCCACCCACTGCTCAAAATAGTAAGGTAGGAACTGGTGTCAGACTACCAACGTCAGTCTCCCACATAAACATTTTTTGATCAAATCTTTTTGCATTTGTTTCAGTTTGATGAGGTCCCTGGCCCCCTCCTGCCCCTGCCCATAGGCATTCTGTGATGCTAAGGAGAGGCCAGGTGGAGGCATGTCAGCTAACTTTCTAGAGGCACAGGAAACAGATGCCTCCATAAGGATGCAGGGTTAACCAGAACACACAGAGGTTATGTGGCCCACAGTGATCTTAAAGACTTTCCTTGTTCCAGAAGGACCCCGACACCCTGACACATACCTTGGGCATCCCTCATGTAAACCAGGGACACTATTTTCTTAACTGTTGAGCCATCTCTCCAGCCCACCCCCCCAACTCCCACTATTTTCTTATTTCTTTTTTAATTAATTAATTAATTTATTCACTTTACATCCCAATGTCAGCACCCTCTCTTCCTAGTCCCTTCCTCATAACTCATCCCCTTTCCCCTTCTCTGAGAAGTGGAAGGCCCCCTCCACTGGGTATCACCCCCACACACACACACATCAAGTCATTGCAGGACTAGACACATTTTCTCTCACTGACAAGGTAGCCCAAGGTAGGGGAACAGGATCCGCAGGCAGGCAATAGATTCAGGAATAGCCTCCATTCCAGTTGTTGGGGAACCAGCATAAAGACCAAGCTGCACTTCTGCTTCCATATGTGCAGGGGAGGGGTGGTGGCTAAGACCAACCCATGCTTGCTCTTGGTTTGTGGTTCAGTCTCTGAGAACCCCCCAAGGATCTAGGTTAACTGACTCTGTTGGTTTTCCTGTGGAGAGGGACGCTGTTTTCAGCATTCTCTACTGCTAAATAATAATCTCTCATATGCAGTTTTAGATGAGGGTGTCTGGAGGGCTTGCCCTGCAAGGATTGGCCAACCTTTTCTTTGTAGGGGTAGATGGTAAAAGTTTCATATTGCAAAAAAGTAGTCTGAGACAATATATAAATAAATGGCCTGGCTGTGTTCCAGCAAAATTATGTTTACAACAGTGGGCTGGCCAACCCCTGCTCTAGGGTGTTGATTTTTTATTGGATCCTTCGAGTCAACCAGAGAAAATTGCTGGCTAGAGGGCTTTTGATGCCCTGAGAGTGTAGTTTTGGGGTACACATATCTCCATATTACAGTGTAAATACTGCAGTATAATATGTAAACAACGGGTAACATAACAGTAATGCTTATGCTTCTAACTGGTAGTGTTTAGTGAACACTTACTACATGCTAGGTGCTATGGTTTGAACGTTCCTTTCCTCCTCCTCATCCCTCCATCAGAACTGAGTTGAGAGGTGGGGCCTTTAAGAAATGACTAGTCTATGAGGGGTCTGAGCTCATAAATTAATTAATAACCCCCACCCAACTTCTGCCTCTCATCCTGATGCTCTTTCTCTCCCTCTCTTCTCACCATGATGTCTTCTGCTGTATTATGTATGTGCCATATGCAACCCTGCAGCTTCTGTTACTGTAAACCAAATGAAGTTCTACCCTCCTCACATCCGGTGCCAGGCTATATAGCATCTCAGAAACAAACACACACTCTAGTGAAGGACTTGGGAGGAAGGTTGCCCTTTGACCTGCACTTGCACCCTGAAATGCCCCAAATAGCCATCACTGCAGTCACAGACAAAACTAGAATTCAAGAGAGGACAACTTAGGGGGTGGGAGATGTGACTCAGTTGATAGAAGGCCTGCCCAGCATGCTCTAGACCCTGGCTTCAATCCTCAGCACCTAATAAACCAGGTATGGCAGTTCATGCTCATAACCCCAGCACTCGAGAGGTAGAGGCAGACAGATCAGTTTTTATTTTAAGGTTTAAGGTCATTTTAGGCTACAGGGTTTGAAGCCAGTCTAACCTAGAGATCCTGTCCTAAACAACAACAGAAAAGAAAGAAGGTGTGAGTAGGGACAAAAAAAACCCAAAAAAACAAAAAAAAACAAAAAGAAGAAGTTGTCATGTCCAGAGTAAGGAGTGGTCCTGTAAGCACCTTTAGGTTGTTCCTAGTGTCAGGGACCTTAAGTCACCTCTAGGTGGCTTATACCACCTACTGCCAAGGGAATTATTTCACCATAAGCTTTAGAGATAGCAAGATAAACATCTCTGTGTGTTTAGTTTTGGAATATTTTTGGTAAGATGCTGGCTAACTTTGGGGGTGTGAGGTTCACTGACTCTGGGGATGTGGAGGCTGGCTGACACAGGATATGGAAACATACTTTTTCACAGTTCTGGAAGTTTCCAGAGATTTGCCAGGGAGTGCAGGTCAGTTGGTGGAAAGCTGGTTCAGCCTGACCCAGGTCTTACTTCCAGGGCTGGAGTCACTTGGCAGGAGACCATACATAGACAGAGGAAGAGACAGATGTTGAAGGCACTCAGGACTCAGACTTTGAAATTGGCATGACTCTGCTCATGCTACAACTTAACAAGTGAAGCAAGGCTTCAGGGCACCATGGCCAGGGTCAGTCTACAGCATAAGGCTGACATGGAAGCTGTGGAATGACTCTTAGACATCTTCATCCACTTCAAGTGTGTTCTGGCTATGTGACCCCCAGCCCAGTCTGCTACTCCTTCTGTTTAGCACCTACTGGTTGCCACAAGCCTTCCCACAGTGAATGCTGTCCAGGCCATTGCTTGGGCTTTAGCCAATCAAAGCTCTTCTCTTTGGCCAGAGATCCAGAGAGCTGGTCTTTTCTCTCTCTCTCTCTTTCTTTCTTTCTTTCTTTCTTTCTTTCTTTCTTTCTTTCCTTCTTCCTTCCTTCCTTCCTTCCTTCCTTCCTTCCTTCCTTCCTTCCTTTCTTTTTTTTTTTTGACTTTACTTGAGAGGTTTTGGCAATTTGCGTGTTCTCTCTCTCTCTCTCTCTCTCTCTCTCTCTCTCTCTCTGTGTGTGTGTGTGTGTGTGTGTGTGTGTGTGTGTGTGTGTGTGTGGTACACTTTATTGTATCTAGTGAGTGAGATATAGGCAAACTTGGGTGTAGATTTCTGATGCCTCTTCAGATTCACAGAAAACTTTGGCTCTTCTTTCAGCCACCTGAAGGAAAACAGGCCAGGTGTCTTCGCTGCCCTCTAGTGATGATGTTGTTATTTAGCAAGATTCAGTTTAAATGTGGATGGTCACATTAGAGTAGGGAAATTAGGTTAGAATTTTAAATTAATTTTCATTTAGAGGCACTACATAATAGAGGTTCATATTTCCCATTTTTTTCTTTTGGGGGATAGTGGTAGGGTGGTTGGAGACAGGGTCTCATGTAGATGGCCTGACCTCAAACTCACTAGGCTCACAGGTGTATACCACTCTATCTCAGTGCCTGACTTATATTACTGAGTGTTCTTCCAGAGGATCTGGGTTCAATTTCCAGCACCCACATTGTGGCTTACAACAGTCTATGGCACCAGTTCCATGGGGTCTGATGCCCTCTTCTGTCCTCCATGGGCACCAGGCACCAAGCAGTGCACAGATATATGTACATATACAAATACTAATAAAATACAATATTAAAAGTTAGAGCCCAACTACTTAGAGCCCAACTACTAATTTTGGGCCCTAGTTATGGCATCTAAGAGCTATGTGCCTACCCTCTCTGAACTGAGTCAGCAATGCTTGCTTTGTAAGTCAGATGTCCATATTATTGTCATGGCTGTGCTGTATGGCAGCATTCAGGACATCATGCAGAGTTTTAATTAGAAATGCCATCATTAGGACAGTTTTTTTCCTGTTAAAGGTTGTACCTTTCTTCCCTTGGGCCAGAGCATCGGTTCTGTTCCACAACAGAAGGCTGATTGAACCCTTTGGCATGGCCCCCAACAGCTGTCCCAGCGCTGGGTCACTCTCTGCACTTGGGATGCTTTCTGGAAGAGCCTGTGTGACATGGTCACTTAACAGGTCTTCATGTTTGTTTCATTTTTGTTTTTTTTTAACCTGTGTGCCATGTCATGAAACACTTTGTGTATGTTTTGCATGAATAAGACTTTCTTTAAAATGACAGATTTTAAGCTGGGGTGTTTAAAACCCAGGGCTTAGCACTGTTACAGATGAAACAAGCAGAGCTTATGCCAGCCCAGATTGTTCCTTTAAACCAGTGGTTTCCTAATGTTACAACTCTTTAATTCATTTCTCATGTGGCGACCCCCCCAACCATACAGTCATTTTGTTGCTATTTAACTGTAATTTTGCTACTGTTTTGAATTGTACTGTAACTATCTGATATGTAGGCTATCTGATATGTGACGCCCAAAGAGATCGTGACCCAGAAGTTGAGAACCAATGCTTTAAGCTGAGTCTTATCACTCCATACTGACTCTAGGTGTGCACACATAAAGAATTGGGATCCAGCAGACAGGGTCCTCTGAGAATAGGTGACAGTGCCTTGGGCAAGTGCATGGGACAGTAACTCAAGCCACACACTGAGACGCCAATATCCATGCAATGCTGTCAGTCACCCGAATAAACCTTATAATGAGAAGCTGGACAGCTTGTCTGCTGACTGTAGTACAAAAATTTTATTTCACTGGGAAATGTCAAAACTTCATAAAACTCTTACAACGGGGAAAAAGGAACTATCTGTGGACCTTTGGAAAGATGGAAGTTGTCTTAGTGACCTCTTCTGACACAAGTCGGCTCCTAAAAAAAGACATGGACGTTTGGGGTGAAGGTCTGCATGTTAGCTTTGGCCCAGGAAACCATACATGGGTTGCAGTTGGCTAGCCCCACTTTTAAGTCCTGTCCTAGCTCTGGCTATGGGGATTCATGTGTGAGCCTCCCTCCTCTGACATCCTTCTCCATACCCAGTGACCTGAAACTGGCATGCTCACACTCCATTTTACCCAGAGGAAGCCATCAAAAAATGTCTTACAGTTACCTGTCTCAGAGTCTCCTCATCCGCTGTGCATCTTAGGGACACTGCTGGGACTCTAAACTCCTGCAACCACCGTGGCAATGATGGTGGCCCCTCAAAAGGCTAAACAGAGAATTACCACAGGATCCAGCAGTTCAGTTTTGGGTACTCACACAAGATAATTAAAAGCAGAGAATCAAAGATGTGTCCGCACAGCCAGCTAAGGGGTAGAAACAATGTAAAGCCTCATTTCTGGATGATTGTCACACACAGGTGTGGGTACATGCAACAGAGCGGTGACATATCACTTGGTGCTTAAATGGAAGGAATCCTTAAAATAACTACCACATAGTAAACCTTGAGGTTTGTGAAACAGGAGAGTCACAAAGGATAATACTCCGTGTTCCGGTTACTGAGGTACCTTGCAAGGTGAACTACATACAGACAGAATTAGGGAGATGGGCAGTGGCTGAATGACGATGGCAGGGGAGTCAGCGTTCAATGAGTAGACTTGACTTGAGAAAATGAAACAGTGCCAGAGATGGGTGGTGGGGATGGATAGCAGCAAGATGCAGTGATGCCACAGAGCTTGTTCTGTGCTGAAGGGTAGTCCCTTCCTGCTCAGTTGGGGCACAGTGAACCCAGTAGTGCAGGGGAGTCTGTCTGCTGTTCCTTGTTCCCTTGCAGTAACTGAATTGTTTTCTGGGAGGTTAATAGACTGGGTTGGCCAGAGGAACCAGAGTCACAGAAAAGACATTGAAAAGAAAACGGTGGGAACACACTGGAGAAACAGACTCCAAGGGCTCAGAGACAATGAAAGGAATCCCGGAACCTGCTAAAAGTTTGAGCTTAGGAATCCAGGAATATAGCTCCTAGTTCTGTGGGAAGTTAGTGGTGGGCTGGGATGGACAGAACAATATTTTTTTAGAAAGTTGTTCCTGAGTTTTGCAGAGCAAGAACAGTTGGAAACATTTTTTTTCCTTTTGTGGCACAACATCGCCACCTCATGGACAAAGTGTATATAACACAAAGTTCTTCTAGACTGCAGGGAGCTAATTCCTCTCTTCAAATTGCATTTCTTTGCAGAGAATCCACACAAGGAGTCTTCTATGTGTAAAATAAATATTTGGGGCAAAACCAGATTCTTATGTTGTCTTGATTTCCCTCAGGACTTGAACATCTTTTCCAGCACTTGAATATCAGGATAAAGTCTGGGTATCATTTTGTGGGATTGTTTTATCTCAAAAAAAAAAAAAAAAAGTGGAGGTGAAAAGAATAGGAAGAGGTGGAGAAAGATGGGGAGGGGGAGAAGGAACAAGAGGCCACAGCTGTCTTCCTGTATCAGCTTCCATGTCAGCCCCTGCCTATCTCACCTCTACAGCAGATGTTCAGAAAGGCTGTTACGATCTCAGTGCCCACTTCTCTGGCTCCTTCCTGGTCCTGGGACCATCTTGGTTCTTGTATGCTTGAAGCAGCTGTAAAACCCTAGCCTCCCCGTCTTCAGCTCCCCTCCTCTCCAGCTCCTTTACACCTTTCTTGGCCCTCATATCTCCAGGCTCCTCTGCTGTTTTGTGCCTTTCCAGTTAACAAGACCTGGGCAAGCACCCAGGGTCAGGTTCCATCCCAGCATGGAACTGGGGTCTTTCTGGGCTCCTGCCTTAAAATGCAGGGTCACACTAATGACTCCCTAACTTGTAGCTCTCAACGCTGCCATGGGGACATCTCTGTTCTAATAGAAAACCTCCCCATACACACATGCAAACACCCCCAAACCTAACTCCCACAGTCCAAAGAAGCTTGATGCCCCACAAACGGCTTTCCTGCTAGCACAGCCAAGATGCTTTTTGCCTTGATATTTTCTCTTCTCCCCTACTTCTTTGCCCCCTCCCCAATATAACCCACCAGGAAATTCTTTCAGGTGTATCTTTAAAATGGACCCGACTCCCACCTTGGTTTGCTGCTCTGTGGTGATGACCGTTCACACTGCTGCTTCACCTGATTTTCTTACAGACCTTCCTCTGGTGTGCCATCTGTTCTCAGGCTGGCCCGTGAAACATATCACATCCCTGCACAGCAACTCCAGGGACTTCCCTCCCACTAGGGAAACCCAGGTCTTTGTTTTACCTGTGGGAGACAATGCAGCTTCTTCCCTCAGTGATGGTTCCCATACCCTACCCTCTCAAGCTGCTATGGACTTCCTTGTCACTCATCACCTCAGGCCTCAGAGCCACTGTCCCTGCCCACTTCACTTGCCATACCCTTTTCTCCCGTTACCTTTACTATAGCACCACCATAGTCATATTGCTGGCATGATACAGGTTCCTTCCCTCAGTCTGGAGCCACTCTGTCCCCACCATGATGACACATTTGCTTGATTTTGCTCACTGCTGTAGCTTCAGAGTCTGGCACATGACAGGGCTCCATCAGCAGCCGGCACATCCATGGACATGGTTGGTTGAAGGAAGATACGTGGTACGTGGAGCCAAGTTGTAGGTTTGAGTCCCAAATCTATTTTTACTAGCTAAAGGTCTTGGGGACACAGCATCTCAAAACAGAAGAGATCAAAATCCATCATTCAGAGTCTATCAAAATTAAAGTCTTTTCAAAGAGCACTGGTTAAAGATTTGTGTCTGGTATATATAAGGGATTCTCATTCGATACATTCTAGAAAATAAAAATAAAAATAGTCAGGGAAAGTTACCAAAAGTGTGAGGAAGATTTGGGGGTGAGGAACTTACTTATCACAGTGACTTTGGGTTTAGGATCCTAACCTGTGGCAAGAGCTTTTAAGCTGCTCCCTGTCCAGATCTTCCCCTCAGAATGGCTGCATATTTCCATGTCAGCCTACGGGTTCTCCTTGGTGGTGGCCTTCTCTCTGGTCATTGTGGATGTGTGGCCATCTGCAGTTTGCTGGTGACTAAAACTGTTGGACATCTCATTACTTAAGCCTTGATTATTTCAGGAATAATAAAAAAAAATTAAAATTTCACAGTGCTTTAGGCAGAAACAAGGAGGCCCATCTTCTAGTTTGGGCAGGTTTGGACTTAGCCGCATTCTACAGATTAGACACATTCTGAGCACAGCTGGTTTCATAGGCACCCCTCCCCCCACTGTGGCACAGGAGCCTGAGCATCCTCTGATAGCCTATGGTCCTCATCTGAAAATACCTAATCATATCTGAGTGAGGAGAACCCCACGCTTTCACGTCACACTGGACCTCACTAGTTACATCACCGTGCCTTCCTCAGGCATTGCTTCACAGACTTAACCCATTATTGCAAGCTCATTTATGCTAACTAGAAAAGGGGAGCCACAGGGCAACTTTGAATTAAACCAAGTTGAATTAATTTCCAACTTGTCAAGAAAACTGCAGTCTTGGTTCAGATCAGGAGCTAATGTTCCTTGTTGTTGGTAGCAAGTCCTTGCCGTCACCACAGGTACCTCTGTGCTGTAGCTCCGCTTGTGTCTACAAAATATACCTCTCACACTTTGATGTCCCTACAGAGAGCTCCAGGGGTCGTCATATCACAGAGTTTGCTTTAGGACAGGCCTCAGGTAAAGCATTTCACATTTCAAGGCTGTTGGTAGCAATAGATCTTAGAGTGACAACTTCTGAGATACAGCTATTTACAGATTTATATATGTGTCTAACCTTCAGCGGAGAGCAGGTTCTAGCTCTGCAGTTTATATGCTGGATCCTTCCCTCACTCTCTGAACCTTGCATTCTTCAGGGTGGCAGGGTAACTTTTCCTAGGGCAGTGTATTAGTCACAGTTCTTCAAAGAAACAGATCTGAGTATGTAAAATCGATATCTATAATCACTATATATGTATGTATATATGTATATACATATATGATCAGTTCTGTTCCTCTAGAGAACCCTCATATATACATAAATATACATGTATATACACACACACACACACACACATATATGTGTATATACATACATACACATACATAATAAGGGTATTTATTAGAATGACTTACAAGTCTGTGTTCCAACTAGTCCAACAATGGCTATCTACCAAGAGAAAGTCCAAATATCTAGTAGCCCAAGGTTGGATGTCTCAGCTAGTCTTCAGTATACATTGGAATCCCAAAGAAACAGGCGCTAATGGCAGTGAAAGGATGGACTTGCTAGCAAGAGGGAGGGCAAGCAGGCAAAGAGAGCAAGTTCCTGTCTGCCAAATCCTTTGTATAGGCTGCCAGCAGAAGGCATGCCCCAGATTAAAGGTGGATCTTCCCACCTTAAATGATTTAATTAAGAGAAAAAAAATTCCTCAGAGGTGTACCTTATTGCTTGGGTTTTATTTAATTCCATATGTAGTTAAATTGACAACCAAGAATAGCTATCTCAACTCCATTCCTTGTCAGCTTGACACACAATCATGTTTCCTTATACCATGCTTAATTTCCAAATTAAAACAATAACCAGGCCATCCTTATGCCTATTTAACTATCCCTTATATAAATTTTAGAATAGATGGGAACATCCTTTGAGAGACATTCATTTGGTATCTCAAAACCTAAATATGATAACCACTGATATTCTCTTAATTGCTGTTACATTGCATGATTAAGAAATCAGGAAATGAAACCACAAGTATCTGTATGAACACATTCTTACAAAATACGGCAGAAACACTCATGTCAATTATAATCCTTGTTTCTGCAACTGGCCATATAGCTACCTTCCTCTAGCACCCATTCTTCCTGTGGCTGCACAGCAGGTGCTTGTCCGCCACCCGACTGGTTTATGAGCAGCCTTGCTTTTCAGTGAAGTGTAGAATCAACTCTTACAGCATTGGATCCTTTCCCTCTGCTCAGAGGTAGGCTATCCTCTATCAGGAAAATTGTGTTCATTGTTCGAAAGATCCACACATAGCGAGAACAGCATAAAGAAGTGAGGGATATCTGTACCGCACAGAGATTGAGCCACTATTCCAGACACCTCTGTACATCTGAAGGTGACCCATTTTAGAAGAACATAATGCACGCTTCTGAAAAGATAATTCTACATGTATCCACCTGGAGGTCACAGACAACATTGTCATTTTATAGGTCTCAAAAGTTTAGATAGTACAGGCAGCTCACGAGCATCCTCCAGGGAGTGTGCGTCTTCACTTGTGCTGGTATTTCCTTGGGGGACACGGCGTACCACAGTGCAGTACACAGGGGCTGTACAACATTTCGCCACATTGATTTCTCACCAGTTCCCTTTTCCTAGGCCGAGCAGCCAGTGGATTTGATGTCCTGTTGTCCTTTGTCAGTCTGATGTGCCAACAAAGCCAACTGTGATTTCTTTCTTTTGTTCCTAATGAACTGTCTGCTGGGTAATTTGTTATTTGCCTGTTCAACACGTTTTTTACATTCTCACTTTTTGTTTCTTTTTCTGTAGTGTGTTCTTCACTTCACAATAAAGTTAATCCATTGTCATGTGAGTCACAGATATCGTTATCTATTTAGTTTTTAATATGCTTACTTATAAAGTAGTGTTTCTTTTGTACCTCCTCAAATAGAAGGAATTAGGGATTTCTACCTCCTTCAGCCAAGACTATGAACTTATTCATTCATATTTCCTTACAATATTTTAGTTCGTGTAGTTATGATGTTCGGTAAAAGTGATGGGCAGCCGCTGGGCTGAACTAGACTCTTGCTTTGGCTCCACTGACCAGAGAATACCAAACCAAACTGGAGTCTACTATGTTAATTATCACAGAATGAAACTAACAGAGGGCAGGTAGACAGATACTCACAGAAACCAGTCTAGTTTCTTAAGCTAGGACAAGAGAACCCCCTCTGCATGCACCTCCATAAGTGGCCTGGGGGTTTGGCGGGGCTGGTCAGTCTCCACCACTCTGCTCTGGCTTCTGATCCCATTGTCCTACCTCCAAGTTCACACTGTCCTTCCAGTGATCAGAAGGATATCCTGTTGGGCATTATAGAAACATGAATGTAAAACGTCACAGATAAAAGCTATTTAGAGCTATAACCCAGTGTGCTATAATATTGACTTAAGCCATAATTTAATCCTCAACTCACCTGAATTTTACTTTCATAGGAGGTCTAAAGTAGCCTTCTACCACACCTAAAGTTGGATAACTGTTTTTTTGACTCAAAGAGGACATAATGTACTTTAAACTTTTTGTTATATTTAAATATTAAATTAAATAAGATTGACTTTAGGTGCCTACAGTTTTGCTTTGTTTTTGTGGTGCTGAGAATGGAATCCAGGGTTCTATTCATGCCATGAAAGTACTCCACCAGTGGCCTGCAACTCCAGCTCCACCTGCTAGGATCTTAAGTGACACCATCGCCAAGCGGAGATAAACTGAAATAGTTTAAGCTGAGATAAACCATGTCCCACCCCCCAAAGTTGCTTTTGGTTATGATATTTAATCAAAACAATAGGAACCCTGACTGAGACAACAATTTTGGTGGTTCCAGCCCAAATTGGGTGAGCCATCACTTCTCTAGTGAGGACATGAGGTGGAAACGGTGGGACAAATAGATAGTAGAACAAAACACATTGTGGCCAGAAGAGAGAAAAAGAGAATAGACCTAGGGTCCCATGATTCTCTCAAGAGCACACTCTTGGGAGCCTCTCACAACTACTGAACTACTGCATGGGCAAGAAAGAAAGAGAGGGAGAAGAAGAAGGGAGAGGGAGGTGGGGGAGGGGGAGAGAGACTGACTATCCTCGCTGGATGGTACCACCTCCCAAAGTGACACTCTGGGGACCAAGTCATTAGTATATGGGCCTCTGGAGACATTCTGTGTCTAACCTACAGTAGCCTCCATCACTGGGCATTAACAGGAGATATAGCCATGCAGTGCATAGGCTTCTCCAGCCTGTTGCCTGTCAAGGTTCAGTAAGATTCTAATGTAGCATGTTTTCTCCCTCCATACACCAGTTGAAGGGCATGTGTTTTCTCTCATCCCGGACAGAGTTGCTGTGAACTTTGGCCTACAGGTTTTTATTAAAGAGTATGTGTTTTCCACTCTTGGGTGAGGGGGACCTCACTGGCTTATGTCATATGGCAAATGGTCTCACCTGTATAGGAGGAGACTGCCTCAGGAAGAGACAGAGAGCTCCAGTCAGCAGAGTTTACCTTGGCGCTTGGTTTTCTGTTGCCGCATGGTTCTGAGTTTTTCTTAACTTATTCAAACAGCCATGGTGTTTCATTTTGGCCATAATTTGCATTTCCCTAATGGCTTACAGTATTGATGGTCCTTTCATGTGTTTATCTGCAGTTTGTTAGATCTTTGGTGTGGTATCCCCTTCCAATCTAGGCCAAAAATAATTAGGCTCCCCCCTTACTTTTTTGAGTAGAGAGAGTGTTTTTCTTATGCACAGTGAGATCTATGAGACTCTATTTATGGATTCTCTGTTCCAGCCCATGAATCTACTTGTCTGTCGCTGGGCCAGGACCACACTGTTTTTTATTGCTATAGCTGTTTTAGTATCATAAGAGCATATTTCATTTGTGTAAGACAAGTCTTCCCTTCTTTTTTAAAATGGTGCTCGGTTATTTTCAAATATTTGGGTTTTTTTTTTTTTTTTTTTAGCTCAACATGAACACAATTTGTGTTAAGCTCTCCCAGAATACCACTGGGACATTGACCTGAAGTGCTACTAAGTTAATTAGAATGATTTAGGGTCAATGATCCTTTATGGCCCTAGAACCCTTCTAGCATAAGAACAGACAGAGCATACCTGCTATTAAAGTCTGCATTTGTGTTGGATGGCTTGCATCCTCTCCATGTTCATACACTCACAGGAATCCTTACTAAATCAGACGTGAGAACAGGGCGCACTGTTCTTTGGCGAAGCCAAGAGCTAGAAGGGCTAGAGACTGCATTGTCAGTGGTGGTTTGAATATCTGCCTGTTTCAGCTATTGGCTCTTACAGCATTAAATTTGAGGATTAGAACAGCAAAAGGCCCCAGTACAGTCAAGGCGCCACCTCTGGATGCAGCCCATAACTCTTGGAAATGAATGCACTCCCTTCCAGCTCATTTTTCACCAAGGGAGAGCTGACCACTGGCAGAAGGGGCTACGTTTCTTCTGTGGATCAGGAACCATCCAACATTTGTGACATGATGAACACTTTCTGAGATTTCAGAAAATATAAATACAGGATACCTTTGAAAGGAGATGCTTAGCCTGACTTGCAAAAGAATTAGGGGAAATATTTGAACTTCTCTCCATTGTACTCAAAGTGACAGGGCCCTTCCCAGGTTCCACTGCCCAAAAGTCCCTTGCACAGTCTGCTGCTCACTTTCAAGACACTGATTTCTGTCACCTTTTGTTTTTTCTTTTTTTCTCCTTTTCTTTTGTTAATTGTAGAATATTTATTTTTTTAAATTGGATATTTTACTTATTTATATTTCAGATGTCATCCCCTTTCCCCCTTCTCACACCCCCAACCCCCTATGCCATCCCCCCTCCTCCTTTTTTGCCATTTTAATTACATGCAAGTATTAAGGTCAGTTCTAGGTTGAGGAACTAGCAATACAATAGATGTAAATAGTCGAGGAACAAGCAAGACAATAAACAAAGTTCCATGATCACTGTTTCAAAGGGCTTATCAGGATGACAAAAATATCTGAGCCTACTTCCCTAGCCCAAAGCCATTTTCATGTCTGAAGCCTACTTCTTTGTTCTGGCCTAAGATTTAGATTCCTGCCTGAAATTACTTCTTTGTGCTGCCCCACCCCCGCCCCCGTTTTTTTTTTTTTTTTTTGTTTTTTGTTTTTTTTTTTTTTTTTTTAGAAAAGGTTTTTCTGTATAACCTTGGCTGTTCTGGAACTCACTCTGTAGACCAGGCTGGCCTCGAACTCAGAAATCCACCTGCCTCTGCTTCCCAAGTGCTGGGATTAAAGGCATGGGCCACCACTGTCCAGCTTTTGTTCTGTTTTAAAGGCAGAAAGTGGCTCTAACCTTCTAGACTCACTATCAGCGTCCAGTGACGATGTCATTAGCATCAGTGCCTCAGCTTCTGTGAATAAGGTTGATCCAGCAACTTTTTGCCTCCTGGAGGCTTCTGGGAATAATTCAAGTAAGAATTACAGCAGAATTTGTGTAAGCCTCAGCCACAGTGGAGGTTTGGCTTTCTTATGAAGAAACCCGAGGTCACATAGCTTAATCGAGAAGAAAGTGTGTGTGGTGTGTGTGTTCCTTGCATTTTATTTATATGAGTAGTCTGCTCCATAAAATGGTCAAGACTCAGGCTCCCTCTCCCTTACAGCTTTGCCATCCTTCAGGTGTCTCACTTCTTCACATGGTCTCACATCAGAGATCATGTGACATGACAGCCACTAGGGATGAACAGACACGCTCTATTTCACACTTTCTAAAGGTCGGGAATCTAGACATGGCAGAACTGGCTCCAGGTCCCTTAGAAACTTTCAGAAGCTCTGTCAGGGCGAATCATTCTCATATGAAGTTTTGTCCAGAAAAGGGCAGAATCAACTTAATGCAGGGCCTAGAACAGAGAACCCCAGCCCCTCCTGATTGTGGGACAGAGGCTGTCTTTAGTCCCTTTACCCCTCTACATAAGCATAGAAAGGCTTGCATACCAGCAGTAGGCTTTCCAGAAAACAAGCAAACAAACAAGATGGGAGACCCAGCCTTTCATAATCTAACACTGAAAGGGACTTTTTTTTTTTCCCTATTTGAGGCAGGATACAGTGAAGACATATCCAGTTTCCTTGGACCAACTTGTTTTTCCTCATTAAAAAATATAAACAGAAAAAGAAAAAGGGAAAGGGAAAGAAACCATAGTGATGTATGGCATAGTCTGCTACCACAATAAACTCAGCTACACAGCCATTTCCAAACTGCAAGGGAGGATAAGGAAACATCACTTTCCCTGTACACACCTACACACCCAGCTAAAGATGCTCTGAGATTCTGAGGAAGAGAGAGATGCTAAGAGGTGAGTAGCAGTTCTGTTTACCCAGAGACGTTTATAGATGAAAATGTAACAAGAGACCCTCCAGATCTTAATGGCTAACTGAATGAAAGTGAACACTTGTAGGGGTACTGCCAACATTGGACACCCCTCAGACTACTCCCTCTTGGATAGCTTGGTCTGTTACAGGTGCCTCATATAGATCAACAGCACAGTGTTTTGGGTGCTTCATCCCTACCAGTAGGGAAGATGTACCAGCACTGGCTTCCCAGTGCTCCTGCCTAGAAATGGTCTCCAGTGTTTCTGTTCAGATTTCACTGGCTAGAATGAATGGCATGCCACATCTAACCACATTCAATGGTTACTGTGTACTCATACCCTTAAACTTAGAAGAAAAAGAGGACACAAAAATGGCATATAACAGAGTATGACACTATGTGGGGCTTAAGCTTACCCCCGTTGCAACTGGACATTCTTGAGGTGTTGGAAGAACACTTGGTACCCACGGTGGCCCCAGATCTGGGCTCTCATCCCAGCCTGAATGCTGGCTGATGCTACTACACCAGTGGAGGTGGAGGGGGTGCTCAGGTTTGGATTCGAGAGTTTTCATTCATTTATAGCCAAGCTCAGTTTTCAGTCTGAATGAGTTTGTGAATTTGGAACTCATCCCAAAGCAGGAACTAAAAGGACCACAGATAAATTATGTTGTTTACCCATCAAGATAGACCACCCACTTCTTAATTACTCAGGGGCTTTGGTGACTTATTAAGTAACTTACTCAGAAAACCTTACACACAGCACACTTCGCATAAAGAGTCCTGGTGGGGAAAAGCCAGTATAAACACCAACATTTTTTTTTTTTTTTTTGTATTTTCTGCCACAGCTGTTGTTTATCAGCATGGGACCCAATCATTTTTTTTTTTCTAAATGAGAATCATTCACTCAAGGTTTCAGTCCCAGAGCGTGCGTGCGTGGTATCTTCCTTGTGGCATCAAGAGGTTTAAACACTCCCCCTCCCCACTTTCCAGAAGAACATGCCACAGTCAATGCACTATCTCATTTCACTGGCCTTCCCATCACCCTGGAGTGATGTGATGGACACCCATCCACACCACACTGATGCTCGTCTCCCAGGTGTGGCCACCTGACTGCCTTGAGGGTGTCTCTATTTAGGGGGGATCAATTTTAGCTGATTGATCCATCTTAAAGTCTGGGCAGCTTCACATTTTATGGGTTTATGACTTTTTCTTAAAACCTCAAATGGATTTTCCTGATTGCTATCAATAGCAGGCTCCCACCCAAAGGGAGATTTTGAGATTTGGGCTTCTAGAAGATTCATCATCTTCAATATGCTTCCAAGTTTGTCTTAAGTACCTACTTCACACCCAGCAAAGAGGGAAAGAGAACAGAGGGAGCATGAACAGTGCGTGTGTCTGTGCTGGCTGCTCTGACAAACGATGCAGACTGATTTAAATAGCAGATGGTTCCTTGCAAGCCAGAGGCTTGAAGCTCACATCAAGATATAGCCATTGCTAATTTCTCCAGCATCTTCCCATCATAGTTTCTAGACAGTCATCTTCTGTCTCTTTTTAAATTTCCCCTCTCTCTCTTCCTCTCTCTCTGTTCTCTCTTTCTCCCTCCCTCCCTCCCTCCCTCCCCCCCTCCCTCCCTCCCTCCCTCCCTCCCTCCCCTTCTTACTCTGTATTCGTGTCCTGATATAATCGTAATGTAAGCACACTTGTCAAATTACACTAGCTCACTCCATAATGACCTCATTTAACTTGAACCTTAACCTCCAAAGGCCGTAGCTTCACACACAGTAGCTTCTAAGATATTAGGGAGCTAACTACAACATGTGATTTGAGGGGTACACAACCCAGACCACAACACACTCTAAGTCACATTATATCAAGAAGTGGTATCCATGTGGCCAGCACTAACCGTGTAGCCCCACTTAGATCGATGCAAGGGAAGCTGGAAGGCACTTATGGCCAACAGAGACTTCAGCCAGCTGCTCTCCCTCCACTGTGACAGCTCACCATCAGCTGTTGTAGAAATTATTTAAAAATGGCCGCTAAGCTGTAGCAGCTCTGCTTAGATCAGCCACCATGTCCTGTGGCCAGAGGCCACGTATGCGCCGCAGCTAGAAACAGCCAGCCAGAAACACCAGCCTTGCAACCCACGAGACACCAGCGTGGGAGATGGCTCTGCCAATCTTCCATGCTGTAACCATAAGTCTGAGCATTGCCCAGACCATCCCGCCATCCATGCAGGCCCAGTAAGAAAATGAGACTCTAATGCTTAAATATTAATCAAAGACTTTATATATTTAATAATGCTCAATAACTATAAGCCCATACATGGAGAGTTGTTTCTCAATTAGCTGACCTAAATAAAAGTTGTTACCCACAACTGCTCTCCATACTTGTATGGCTCTCCATTGCTCCTACATCTCTGCTCTCCCTAGCTCCTCCTCTTCCTTTTCCTCTCCTTACTCCTCCTCTTCCTATCCTTACTCCTCCCACCTTAGATCCTCCTACAATCAACCGCAGAAGAAGCTCTTTCTCCGAAGCCCACCTCTCACAAGCAGATTGTTCAGAGGAAAGAATTTAAGACTGCACAAGACTTCCATACACTTATGACTTCAAATCGGTGTCACGTGATAGACTATGCTAGTGAGTTTTTGTCAGCTTGTCACAACCTAGGCTCACTGTGGAGAGAAGAATCTCAACTGAAGAATAGCCTCCATCAGATTGGCCTATGGGCATGTCTATGAGGCATTGTCTTAATTGATAACTGATGTAGGAGGGCCCAGCCCAGTGCACGTGGTGCAATCCTTAGGTAGGTAGGGCAGAGCTGTATAAGAAAGTCACCTGAGCAAGTCAGAAAGCAGCATCCCCTCATGGTCTCTGCTTCTATTCCTGCCTCCAGGTTCCTGCCTTGAGTTCCTGCCCTAGTTTTCCTTGATGATAGTCTATACTCTGTGATCCAAATAAATCCTTTTCTCCCTAAGTAACCCTTGGTCATGGTGTTTTTATCACACCAGAAGAAAGCAAACTGGGAGGAAGCCTGTACACAAATGTCCCAACTTTTTCATTCTATGCTTAATGCACACTAGACTTGGTGGGTTTTTGTTGTTTTTTGTTTTGTTTTGTTTTTATTATTTACCTATGTCCTGGGTTATCAACCAATGTTCTCAGTGTTTTCATTTTTAAAAAAGTAAATGCTTGTGACTCGCAGAACTGGAGATATTGGAGGGGGAGGGGATCACATCTATGTGTTCTATAGGATTAAGGGTCACTTAATCCTGCATAGCAGCTAGGAAAGAATGTTACAAATACCTGACATAGTCCTCATATTTACATTACAGCCTCACAAAAACCTTCAGCCCAACAGGCAGTGGGTGCTGGGGATTGGTTCTAATGCTTTGATTTAATTGGGAATCTGTATGTACGAATGCTGAAAGTCCTTGTCCCCAGTTGGTTTTTGATTGATCAATAAAGATGCTAGCATCCAATGGTTGAGCAAAAGGAGACAGGATTTGTGATGGCTAGGGCGAGAGAGAGAGGAGGAGAGATGAGGGATGGTAATTGCTATGTTTTGGTGGGAGATGGATCAGATTAGATCTACAGAAGGATTCAAAACGTAGGTGAGAAGGAATGTGGCCCCAAAAAGGGCTGCCCAGAAGCATCTTGGCAGCTACTAGGGGGTCACCCAGAAGGAACAGGACAACAAAGATAGATCATAGATTTAGAGGTTGTTTAGTCAGGTGTACCAGAGGTGAAATCTATGATAGCTGGGCAAAGGATTTGAATTGCATGGCCTTTTAGCTAGCCAAGGCATTTTAAAAATAAGCTAGTGTGTGTGTCTGTGTGTGTGTCTTACACTCGAGAATCCAGACTTCCTGGGCAGGTGGCTAGAAGCACTTGACCTGCCATGAGCACAAAGCAGTTTAGCTAAACTCACCTTTACAAGTGGGACTTTTCAGATGCCTATAGTATCCTAGTTAATCCCATTATGGACCTCAGCTTAAATGCCAGCAAGGGCTCCAGGTGTACAAGCTCCCATTTCAAAAGCCAAGAAACATCGAACAAGGCCTACCAAAGTCACAGAGTGAGTGGAAGTGGCAGGAGCCAAATCCTAGCACTTTGTTTACCATGGAGCTTAGTTGTCAGTCATCCTTCAAAACCACATGGAAACTGTAACAAAATGGTCCCAGCAAGACCATGGTATCAGTCAAAAAGGATGACATCAACACAGGAGTCTCTCTATGTTTCTTGTCAGATTATACACACAGAGATAGTTTTTTTTTTAAGGATCTAGATTCATTGAGAATGTATTTATCTATAGTAAACCTTTTTGACTGTATCTGGTTTATTTTGTATCCTGCCAATCTATGGAGCTGAAGGCCTCTTTAATTTCTATGGCAGATACATGGATGGATGGAAATTGATGGGATTTTTACATAAGTGGATTTATCTTATAAATATTAAGTTTTAGTCTGTTTCCTTTCTGTTTATCCCACTATCTGATTGTTCTTTGTGACATCTCCTCTTTTCCCCCATTGCAAGTGAGGACCTAGCCCATGGGCTTAAAACTTCATCCATGTTTGTCTAACTCACTGGATCTATACACTGTCTCACATAGACATATGCAGAGGTATCTTGCTGTTTGTCTCCTAAGTATAGAGTCACAGTATTCACTTCCCTGAGCCTCACCCCTTCCACTCACACACACAAAAACCCAGCAGGTCAGTTGCCAGGGAAACTGTCATTCATCCCTAGTAGCTGTGTAAAACTCCATAGTGTGGATGGTATCACACTGTATCTGCCAAAAGGCATTTAGTTCACAGTGCTCTACAATTTTCTGTAAGAAGTTAATTATTGGAAATTTCATAATACATACAAATGTATACAAGTAAGGCATCAACTTCATTAGCTAGGCAAACATTTTTTCTTATTTCAGGCCTTAACATTTTTTTTATTTCTCTTTTGAGATGAGGTGTCACTATGTGGTGCTGGTTGGACTGGAACTCTGGCCTTGAGTTCACCGAGATCTTCCTACTTTGGCCTCCCAAGGGCTGGGATTACAGGCATGCACTACCATACCCAGCCATGGTTTAGCATTTGTATTCCTGATTTTCTTCTGGTAGAACCAAAGTTCTCCACTCGAATCTCATATGTTAAAGGTCCTGAAGACAGCTCGACTTTGGCTGAGTCATATCTTGTTTGTCATGATTGTGCAGAAATGGGATGTTGGATCTGGAAAACAGAGATCGTCATGCATAGTTTAATCCCTGTATCTGACCTAACAGCCTCATGGTTATTTGGTCAAACTCTCAGAATGTGTGGCCAAGGCTTAGCCTCAGCTAACCCTAGAGCTAAGAATGCTATAAGGTAACACCTGCAACTGGTTTACTGGTAGAAAAGGTTTCTGGTGTTGGATGTAGTGGTGCACACCTGTAATCTAACACTCAGAAGGATGAGGCATGAGGATCAGGAGTTCAAGGCCAACTTAATGACTTGGCAAGTGTGCTTCCAAAGCCAAAGGTTTTCCACTCTGCTGCAGCCTGTCCACTTGGTCTCACACCAGTGTACTTAGTAAATGAATTGTTTTCTAACTTTCTTTTGTTCTGTCACAATGAAAGTTCATGTGCCCACCACCCCCAAACCTCCACAGTATAGCACACTGTTCAGATAACCTGGCCCTGTTCACTTATACTGGCTCGTAATAACCTACCTGATGTTGTCTTTGAGGAAAGAGCTGCCCTTCTACAATCACTTGGATGTTATCAATGTTACCCTGTTTTAGACTACAGCAGGCCACCTACTATCTGTGGGGCAAGTGGAACTGTGTTGTCAGACAAAAATTGGGAAGGTTGAGCAGATTCAGAAACCCTGGCACTTCTCGAATCTGAGAATGGTAAGAGTTTCATCTACTTCAGACCCAGTTCCTGTTCAGGAACACATGACCACAACACCCCCCACATGAGGATCGTGACCACAACTCATCTAGCACAGAGTTCTCCTCACCAATCTAGATGGGCTGGCCAGATTGTTTAGCTAGTAAGCCTCCCTTCCCGGACATTCCTCTCTTTAGAAGGTATTTATTCTCTGGCTCACCCTGAGTAAGTTGTATGCACCCATTTTCCACAAAGAACAATGAATAAACAAATTAGATAAGCAAGGACTGTTTCTTCAAGAACCACTGTGGGGGGAAGCCTTTGTCATACAGAGCCATGCTGCCTAAGTTTCCTGAAGAAAGCCCCTTTGCGCTCTGGACTCTCCATCGCCGACCACATGGCCCCCTCATTCCCAGTTGGATCCCAGCAGAGACTGGACACCTAGGAGTTTGGAAATCCCTGCCTCCTCCGCATCACCCTGCATGGTTTCTCACCTGGGCTGAAGCTCCCATCTTAAGCTGCATTCCGCTACCTCGGCACCCAATGATGAAGGAAAGGATGGAATGTAGCCTAGTGTCCCCCCATTTCATCTGCCCGAGTGGAGTTCACACACCCCAGTGGCTAGACAGAATGCAGAACCACAGCTATCCACGTCATTTCCTGTACTGTCTTGTCATCCCTCTGTGCTTTTAATGTTTCCTGTTTGCCAAGCTCTGAGATTTCTCCCCCTTTCCTTGGAATTCCTAAGACCTGCATACTTGAATGCTAGCAAAATTATGGGGATCCAACAAGCATTCAAAATAGTGATTCTTTGAGTACAGGGAAAGTTCGAATGTTCATACAGTCAATGAGGAAGGGGAAGGGGCCTTTCAGAATCTTGGACAAAGGCCACGTGGACAGTATGCCCCTCTCCTGGCTGTTATTGCATTACCACCCAAGTATAGGCAGAGATACTAACAATGGAAGTTCTGCTCCTTGGCTAGTCTGCTTCTGACATGCTCCTGAAATGGGACAGGGCTGGTGGAGAGCCCTTTGGGAACTCCTGGGCTGGGCCACTTCCATGTCCAGAGCTTCCCTGTCTGCTTTTAAGGGGCTTCTGCTGGAACTCATCTTTAGAAAGCTGCCAGAGTCCTTCGTAAAGGTTTTTTTCCCCCTTCCTGATTTTATTCCTGCAGTGGTTAACACCTCTCCTCTTGGTTTCAGTTCACATCTCCTCAGTCCATCTTCCAAATGTCTGGTGAAATGCGATCTGCTTCTTCATTCTATTTAGACAGGCAAACTTTTCCTCCTAAGTCTTCATTGCAGTCTACCTACAGAGAGGCTACATGTGGATGTGAAGAGTTTAATAAGTAGGGGGAAAGGCATACAGAATGCAAGGGAGAATGCACTATGAAGAGAAGCTGGTAACCAGGACAATCTCTTTCTATCCCGAAGTTTCCCAATCATGCCCCAGTCGCAGGAGTGAAACCATCATGTCCACAGTGAGGCAACACTCAGGGGGAGGGCTATTAAGGCAGTGCAGATGTGAGTAGGGACCATCCGGGCAGCTGCAACACTGGGAGGGCCACTGGGGCAAGTAACCCCTTAGTTTATTGGTGCCTTCTTAGGACAAAGGGGATAGTCACCTTTGGGAGGTGCCAGTTTAATACACAGATGAAGTATAACGATGATATTGTTAGCGGACTGGTTGCTCGCTTGGCTGGGCTCTCACGTGGGACAGATGTCCTTGACAACCATGTCTATGAGTATTACACCATGGGTGTTACAAGAAGTAAAAGGATGTCTGTGGACTAACCAGAACCTCTGTCATCCCTCCTAACTAAAGGACTTAGTTCTGAACCTGGCTTTTTTTCTTGGCTTTAGAATGAATGTCAGCTGAAAACCCTCCTCTCAAATCTTTTCTCTCAAAGTAAATAGCCGGGATTGGCTATGAGACTATAAGTCTTCAACCCCATCTGAAATCCAGAATGACTGAGTTAACTGACATTATGGGAAGCACAAAACATAACTTCTAAAACTCAGCCATTTTATAGAGACCGCTGAACATGTGGTCAGTCCCTATACTACAAAACATTGGAGCATCCGATCTTCAGCCTTCTGGCCCAGCATCATCTGACAGACCTAGTAATGCAGAATTACTAAGGGCTGATTACAAGCCAGGCAGTGGTGGTACACGCCTTTAATCCCAGCACTTGGGAGGCAGAGGCTTGGAAGGGTATTTGTTACTGGGTTACTCTTGTCGCTTGCTTAGCCTGCTTTCTTATATAATTTAGAACACTTGCCCAGGGACAGTACTGCCTGTTAGCATTTCTTCTAGACTCTGCCCCAGAGTTACCTGGCAACAGCCAGGTGTGTCTGACTCACTATAAAAGGGGCTGCTTGTCCCCTCCTCACTCTCTTGCTCTTCTTCATCTCTTCCTCTTTTCCCTCTTTGTCCCTTCTCTCTCCATTCCCTCCCCCCTCGCTCCATGTGTTCATGGCTGGCCTCTATTCCTCTTCTCTCTCTCTCTCTCTCTCTCTCTCTCTCTCTCTCTCTCTCTCTCTTCCTTACACCCTCAACTCCCCTCCCCATGTCCTAAATAAACTCAGTTCTATACTGGGTCATCCTATGAATGCTACCTCAGGGGAAGGGATGCCTCAGAATGGGCCTGCAGAGGCACCCCTCCCCCCTTACCATACTGCATCCCCACCAAACATATCCATAGCTTCTTTGTCATTTTTATAAAATACAACACTGCCCACTGTGGGCTGCACCCTTTCCATAGTCTAGTCTGGTGGGGGTATTTTCTCAACTGCGGTTTCTTCTTCCCAAGTGACTCTAGCTTGTATCAAGTTGATATAAAACACACCTGCACAATAATATTTCAGTAATTTAACTACCCCTTCAATGTGGAATATCTGTTACTTTTATTGCTAAGATTTAATAAAACTTGTCTGTTAGAGGAAGAGTAATAGAAAAATCTTATCCAAATATTAATGTCACTGTCCAGAGAACCTGACATATTTGTAATTTTATCTTGAAAAAGCAATCTTATACTTATTTAACATAAAAATCTTTAACAAGTGTAGAGGGCCGTCCTTGCCAAACGTAATCGCTGTGGGCACAGGGTCTTAGGGCACGCCTATTCCCCCGGCGTCACGCCATTGAACTGCGCATGTATATCGCAAAGGAACCTGGGAATTTGAGTGAACAGCTAACCATGAATGACCACGCCCACGGGCTATAAAAACGAGACGCGCCATGCGGCTCTCTCTCTTTCGGGTAACCCTCTCTGTACTTTGGTTCTTCCTCTATCTTACTCTTTCTGTCTCCCCCACTCAGGTTAAAAGAATAAAATCACCACGAAAGGATTCCCCACGTGTTCGTGTGAGTTCCTGCGGGCAGGGATACCACGCGCGTTACAAACAAGCATGTATATCTGTAACTTTGTATAAATAGCAGCCTTAATAAAATTTAGTATAAATACACAGAGATGTAGGGGACATGTCATAAACAATATATATATATATACATATATATATATATGCATGCATATATGTGTGTGACTGTGCATTTTATTCTGAAAAGTATGACAGTATTTTAAAGTTTTATATCTTATATTTTATATAATAAATATTTTATATCTTAAATATATAATGAATTGTCCTTACTAAATTATAGACTCTGGATTATTGATGGGACCAATGTAACTGCTAATTATCCAAGCGCTCTGCTTTCTAGAGTCTGTCTTCCCAATTATTCGCACTTATTTGGGTAAAGCTGTGCTTCAGAGAGTTTTCCTCTTCAGATGCTTCCTGCTGCTTAGGTTTACAGTGCCTCCTCTGTGTGCTCCCCTTTCTCTTCTCAGGCCCAGGGGGATTTCATCTGCATTTCAGTCAGGTCTAAGACAACAATTCTGGAGACAAAAACAAAACCAGACAGAAGAGGAAAGGGAAAAAGGAAAACAGAGTGGGGAAGAGGGGGAGGAGAGAGAGGGAGAGGGAGAGGGAAAGGGAGGGAGGGATTGAGAGAGGAAGAGAGGGAGAAAAAA
>JANHMN010000006.1:29874442-29887064 GCA_030674055.1 Rhabdomys pumilio | reverse complement strand
GAAGAAGAGGAAGAAGAGGAAGAAGAGGAAGAAGAGGAAGAAGAGGAAAAGGAGAAAAACTAAAGTTGGAAATTTTTATTTTTCTGGGATATGTGCATGGTAAGTCCAATCTCCTAGACCACCTATTCCTTCATCCGCAGGACTTTAGACAATGACTGTTGTCCTGGAGCCATAACTGTCAAAATATCAAAAAAAAAAAAAACCTTCCATTAGGAACACATGTGGTGGTGTATAATTATGATTTCAACACTGGGGAGGTTAAGGCAGGGGGATAGCTAGTTTGAAACCATCATGGGCTACATAGCAAGACTCTGTCTCAAAGAAATACTCTTCCTTCAGGAAAATACAGTCTATAGTCTGTGACTATGCAAGAAATTCATCTCATTCATACATACATAACAATTGTATGCAGACAATGTTCTAGGCCCACAGGGAAGATTTGGACCAACTTCTGAGTGGAGGAGACTCCTAAATATGTCTTGATAGGTTTTCTTCCACCTTGAAGCACAGTGTAACGCTTTACTGGGCAATTCTATCTAGATGCCAACTCAACACAAAAGTCACTCCCTCTAGCTGCAGTCTGAATAAAGTTCCACCACCACCCCAGTGGCTCATGTGCTGGAGGTTTGGTTCCCAGGGTGGCACTGTGAGGTGTCGGGGCCCAGTGGGGCAGGATTTGATCATGGGCTGTGTTCTGATGGATGGATTAATGCTGACTCTCAGGAGTGGATTACAAGTCCTGTGACTAGTTTAGTTTACTTGAGAACCTGTTGTTCTAAGTGAGGTCACCCTACAACCCAGCCTCTTTCCTTTTCTCCTTCTCCATCACACTA
Source organism: Rhabdomys pumilio (assembly GCA_030674055.1). Taxonomy (NCBI): domain Eukaryota; kingdom Metazoa; phylum Chordata; class Mammalia; order Rodentia; family Muridae; genus Rhabdomys; species Rhabdomys pumilio. The sequence goes on along the minus strand of JANHMN010000006.1, from coordinate 29,886,231 downwards.
TGACACACCATAAAGACTGTAACACCAATGTCATATTGTTAGGACTTTCGAGCCAGTAGATTCACCAATCCTTCTTCATGAGATATAATATCCAGACCGATGTCCAGTTCACCATTCACTAGGTTGGATAATATCTATAAAGATCATTTGTCATTAAGGCCAATATCATTTATTCTGAATTGTTTAGGTTTCTAAGATATTAATCCTCAAATCTAGGAAATTAGTGTATCTATTATTTTGGAATTTCCCTTTCTTTCCTAAGATACTTTGCTTTTTCACCAATATTTGCATTTTTCCTGCAAATCCCTTAAGATTTAATTTGCTAATTTTGGATAATCTGCAGGTATCATTGATACCCTTGGCTATGGGTTGCATTTTCCTGCTTTGATTGTATAGTAGGTACTGCAAATGATTAAGTGTCTCTAGAGTAGATGATACACTCGTGGGAAATGCTGAGCCTTATTCAAATAGACAATTAATTCCTGTGTAATTTCCTCGAGAGAGACCCTCCTCACCTTGACCTTCAGACACAGTTGGCACTCCAAATTATGACCCCTGACACACTGTCTCAGTGAGAGTCCCTCTTAGCTATTGAACTCTCTCACCCATGAAGACCGAGGAGCATCCTGAGGAGAAATTTGCATTAATTAATGTAACTAGGTCTCATGACATGTTTTCTTCTCTAGCTGTATTCTACCTTTGATTCAAAATTAGCTACAATTTAGAAACTCCAAGTAGGGGAACCATTATAGAAAGACAGTCTCTAGCTGATTGGTAGCAGTTAGAGATGTTCTTGTTTTTGGTGTTTGACATTGGCAGTCTGTTCTAGATACTAGCATCTCACTGAAGTACAATTGGCATTGGTTTTCCCACTCTCTAGGCTGTGTGTCACATTGCTGATAGATTCCTTTGCTGTACTGTTGCTTTTTAATCTCATAAAATCCGATTTGTCAATCCTTGAGGTTAGTTCTAGGTTATTAAAGTCCTTTTCAGAAACTTTTTGCTTATGCCTACATCTTGAAGTGTTTCACTGTAACAAAAAGAATGAAATCCTATAATTCTAAGAAAATCTTTTTTTTCCATGAGCTAGCCAACTGTTCTCTCAATATGACATCAAATATTCAAGCAAAGCTAGCATGCTAATTTATGCCTGTAATCCTAGCAATAAGAGTCTAAGGCAGGAGGATTATCATAAGTTTGGTACCAACATGTGTGGGCTACATAGTGAGTTCCAGGCCAATTTGAGCTATAGAGTGAGACCATGTCTCAAACTAAAGAGTTCAGTAACAAAAATGTCCTGGTAAATTGGACTTTATCAAAACTGACCACGTTTTGCTCTTTAAAAGACACATAAAGAAAATAAGATAATAAGCCATAGATTGTGAGAACTATTGGAAAGAATACTTGTAATAAAACATTTCTGTCAAGATATAGGAAAAAAAAGGCCTTTTCATAATAAATGAAAAGACCAAAGTTAAAGCCAGTAAAATACTCTAGTAGATGCTTTACCAGAGAACTGTCTGAGGAACCCAGGAAGAACCCTGCCAGCTCCAAGAGTGGGCCCTCTTTCTAATGCACAGTGGGATCACTGGCCCCAAGCCATACCACACCATTGCTCAGGTTGAATCTGAACTGTCCCCCACAGGCTCAAGTTTTAACTACTTGTTCCCCAGTTGGTGGTGCTGTTTTGGGAGGCTGCAGAACAGTTAAGAGCTTGACCCTGATGGAAGTTAGCCACTAGAGATGGACCATTGTAAAGGATCACTCTGGCCCACGTTTGGGGGCCAAACTGTAGCAGCCCACTCTGTTCCACAGGTCAGGGTCTAGCAAGAGAGAGAGAGTGGGGGGAAGAAGGGGAAGAGACATGAAGAATATAGACAAGCCAGAGGATCTGTAGTCAAGACTTGTTTACTGTCTCCACCATGCACACACCACTATACCTACTACTACTATACCACACCACTACAAGGAAATCCTGGGTATTTACAAGCACAAGTAGGAGAACACAGGTAAAGACATTTTATCATGTGCACCATGGAGCTGGGGTCACTAAACAGCAAAACAAGCTATGTGGGACAAACAAGATGTTTGTCAGAGTGTGCTCAGCTGTTGTAGGCTGTTGAAAACCAAGTCTCTCATCAGGGTATATGGCTCCAGATGGCTGCAAAGTTGATAGCTGCTTTCTAGCCGCTTTCTGCTAAAAGTCGGCTCCCAACAGGCCATCCCTAGGATCTGGGCCTTGGATCCAGAACCTTATGCTTCTAGGACCCCTATGATGTGAAGAGTCTCTACCATGTACTGTCATTGCCATAAACTCTGCCATATCACTGCTGTGATTGACTGAGATCCTCTGAAACTGTGAGCCTAAATAAAGTTTTCCTTCCTTCATTATTTCCCTCAGGTTTTTTTTTCCACAGTGACATAAAGGTAACACATGCTCAGGACTGGAAAGATAGCACAGTGGTGAAGAACATTTGCTGCTATTGCAAAAAACCTGGGTTCAGTTTCCAGCAACCATACTGGGCTGCTCACAACCACCTATAACTCTAGTTCCAAGAGGATGCAACCAATTTCTGGCCTCTACAGTTACACACATATAACAAACAAACAAATAAACAAAGTCCCTTTTTAGAAAAAAGAAAAAGGTAACAAACATAGATAAGTCTTGAATACACAGTGCTGAGTCAAAAAAAAAAAAAGTCAAACAGGAAACCACATACTATATGATTTTTAGAAGTTCTTCAAAGGCACATGTTTAAGCCTTGATCCACAATATAGCATGTAGGCATAATGGTAGTGTGCACTGTGTAAAGATTATCCTTGTATTATTCAAATGCTGATTTCTATGCCCTCATGTCTGGTTGCAACCCAATCATGGCATTATAATGCTTATTCTAAGTATCTCCTGCTTCAGTGTTGTGTAAACATTGCTCCTCATTTATTCTCTGATTTGTCAATAAAAGTTGATCAGCCAATGATTGAGCAGGGGAGAGAATAGGGATGGACTTCCTCCCTACCTGGGGAGCAGAGGGACAGAGGAGAAATGGTCCAGGAAAAAACATAAGAAAACACATAGAAAACACTGGGAGGTAGACAGAGTTAGTTTAGAGGATTGAAATAAATTAATACTGCTCAGTTGTTGTGCCTTCAAGCTGTTAAATAAATAACAGTAGTCTGGCCTCAATTATTTGGGAGTTAGAGGGATTAAGAGAAAACCGCAACATTCATAAGGTAACACTAACAGTAGTTCTTCTGGGAGATGTTGATGCTTTCATGAGGTTGGACCTACTAGAAGGTCTTCAGTCACTGTGGGAATGATACTATGGATTTTTTATTCCCATTCATGATGTGATTTTGCTCAGTGGGACATTTCTACCATAATGTGCTACCTCAGCAAAGGCTGTGACCAAAAATAAATCTTTTCTTGGTCAGTTGTCCCAAGACAGAAAGATCGGTAACACACGCTGTACATGTGAAGTGTCCAGAGTGCAAGTCTACAGAGTCAGGAAGGTAACCAACTAACTGCTTAGGGATGGCATAGGAGTGAGAAGCAAGATGCAAATAGGTATTAGCAACTTCCCAAAGCTGGAAGGCAGGGGTAGTTACATAACTGAATTTATTTAAGATATCATTAAATTACACCCCTACAATTGGAACATTATATCTTAGAAGTATCTCTGTTAAATATAAAGAAGTGTTCGTGTGTGTATGTATGTGTATGTATTATAAGTTGGACAGCTCATATTAAAAGTGCATACTGGGGCTGGACAGATGCATCAGCATTTAAGAGCACATACAGCTCATGCAGAGGACACAAGTTCAGTTCCTAGCACCCACGTTAGATGGCTCACAATTGTCTATAACTCTAGTTCTAGGAAGAGGCAATGCCTCTAGTCTCCACAGGATTTTGTATTCATATGTACACACACACACACACACACACACACACACACACACACTCAAAAATCCCATAGTTTTTAAAGAAAGTATACAAAAAAGTTTTCAGTCAATATGGTTGATGATGATGAAGGTGATAGTGGTGACTACAGTCACAGGAAGCTACTGTAAGATATTGTGTTTGTAGAAATCAAAACAGGGCAGGGCATGTATTATTTAAGTAAGGTGCACTTGGAGGAAATTGGGTTAAAAATAAAGTAAGACATGAATCTTTTCTTTACAAAATTGTTGTTAAACCCCTCAGAGTTAAGAATCATCTCAGTCGTTGTATAACCTATTCGTGAAGTAATTGACACTTTATCTTGCATTACAGGGAGGTGGAAAAATTGGTGGGTTTGGGGTTTTTTTGCTTTTTTTGTTTGTTTGTTTGTTTTTGTTTTTGTTTTTTACTGTTCTCTTAATTCGTTATCTGAGGCTCCTCAACCATCATTAGAAACATTTTACTATTAGGTGGCATTGGATATTTATCAGTTTTGTCATCCATTATTCATTTTTCCCATCTTTGTGCTTAATTTCTATGTCTAAGAACAGCTGTGCTTCAAGTAATATTCAGTATATTTTACACATATCTACCCTTTGCACTTACTATAAGCTCATCTGGTGTCCAGACAAATAAAACAGTTCCTCTGGTGTTTTCCTTAGGATGATGGGTATTCAGGAATTCATATGTGTGAGCATAGTTATAGGAAAGGAGAGTCATGGTCTTTCCAGGCCCAAGTCCCAGATGAAGATCTTGGTCCTGACCACCACCCTTCCCAGCAGGTTATCTCCCATTCTCTTGTTTTTATCCTTGTTTTTCCAGAACCAACTCCTTTTTCTTAAAACCTGACTCTCCCTTCACTGAGGGACTGATTTATTTAATCAAGACTTTGCCCATTGTTCATTGTCTGGACCAACTCAATGATAAACGACAAGGAGTTCTTCCTAAAATGAAACAAGCATCAAAGGTCAAGAAAAGATTGTGATGGTGGAGTAAACCACTTAAAGATTAAAATAGAAAAGCTTACGGTTCCAATGCTATGACATTCTGCAACAGATGGAACTGTGCTGGTATTAAAGGATCAGTGGTTGGTTGGCAGGGATTCAAGGGGAAGGACAGATAAGTAGGCGGGGTCATGGGGAAAATGCTTTGGTGTGACACTATAAACGTAGACATATGTCACTATACATTTTACCCAGACCTGTGGAATTTCTTCCAACAAGAAATTTCCAACTATTTCTTTCCAACAAGAGTATGCCCTGATGTAATCTCTGATTGGATTGGGAGACCAGTAGAAGAGTATTAACACACCTTCTGGATTTGTCTGTGAGGGCATATCTAGAAACGAATAGATCATGAGGGCTCTGACGTAACATGAATGAATTAATCCCTTGGTAGACTCATAATACAATGGCATTCTTGAAAAGCAAGAGAATGTGCAGGTAGCCTAGGAAAGTCTGACTAAATGTGTAAGGAGTGGGCAGGATCCTGAATAGATGAGTGCTGTTGGCATGGGCATAGGCGTGTCAAAGACACAGACGTCTCAGACCCATCGAAGCAGCAAAGCCTTCCCTAGAGATGAGGTTCAGAAGGATGGCAAAGCCTGCCTCTGGTTCAAACATAAATGTTTAGGAATGATTGGGCAGCATATGCAAAAACTACCAACTGTAGCATCTTCCTCCCAGGTGACTGTAACCTGAGACTGCTTTCCCACAGAGACCTCCTTCAGAGATTGGCTAACCCTCCCTTCTGTTCTGTACTTAAGAAATGTCCTGAAGTTTCCGCTTATGATGCAGTTGGTGCTCATCCCTGGAGTGAGCACAGCCCACCTGATGCCAGCTTTTCTGTACCTCTGCCCGTGTGTCTGTCCTTTCTCCATTCCCTCATTGCTCCAGTCTGATTTCCAGGACTGAGCTGGGAGCTTGAGGTGAGTGGGGTTTTGCAGAAGTGACAGTACTATACAGTCCCCAAAGTAGGGAACACTTGGACTATTCATTGGTCAAATGAAGGAATACTCCAGAGAGAAGTAAACAAATAAGTGTAACAAGAAAGATAAAAAATAAAGGAAAGAGAGGGAGTACAATTGTAAGCCTGAGGTGCTTAACTGTCAACAGAAAAAAAGCTATTTTGCTTGCTTGTTTACGAAATTGCTGCATCTGACACTAGAATTCCTGCTTCCCTCACCAGTACTGTTAAAATTAGATATCTACTGTAAGCACACTACTAAACCCACAGAAAGCCCATATCTCGGAGACACACAAGGTTACCTCAAGACACTCCTCTTGGTCTTACCCACTTAGTCCACTCAAAGGCAACATTATTACAGTGATGTACTGGAACAAGATAAGAGAGTCCCCAGAGAGGGGACAGGATCCCCAACACTGAAGGTATCAAAGATTGTGAGGTACCCCCGGGAACCGTGTGTTTTGATGGAGGAGAGCAGACTCATCTTTTGTATGATATTCCTGATGAGACCAGGCCACAGAGCTTACGTTCTGGACCCCTAGGAAGATGTGCTTGGTTGTGACCAACATGATTTTGTAACCCAGAATTGATGTTCATTTAGAAGAACTCTGGGTATAGGACAGACGAGTCTCTTTAATGCACTTGCACTCTGTACAGTGCTCTCACTTCTGCAAAGCCTCTGGCACATCGATTAAGATGCAATGAGCCTATTATAAAAACAAAAGCAGGATATAATAAATGTTGACAAAATATAGAGAACCAACGGAGCCTGCGTGTATTGCTGATAGGAAAACAAACTGTTCCAGTCACTATGGAAAAATTACATGAAGATTCCTCAAAAGCTTAAACATGCAATACGATATGTTGCAGCAATTAAATTTCTGGGCATGTTATGCATAAGGAGTGAAACCAGGTGATCACTTAGATGTTTGGATACAGCAGCAATGTTTGTAACAGCCAAATGGTAGGTGCAGCTTGTGTCTGTCTATGGGTTGATGAATAAACAAAGTAAGGCATATAAAAATAGCATATTATTTATACCCCAAAAGTAAGAAAATTCTTATGTATTCTACAGCATTGTTAGGGTGTAAGTATGAAATGGTCACCTCCAAAGGCTCATGTACTGAAGGATTGGTCACTAGCTGTTAGATCCAGCCATTGAGAAGTAACTGGATTCTGTGAGTTCTGACCTAATCAACAGATAAATTCCTTGATGAATTCATAAGATGATGTCATTGAGGAGGTGGGGCCTGCTTGAAGAGAGGTCACTGTGAACAGATGTACCTTATCTGGGATCCCCCCCCCTCCTCCATCCTGACCACCATAAGGTGGGTGACTTTGTTCCTCCAGCTCCATCTCCCACAAAGTGCTGCCTCTCCACAGTCTAGGAGAAACAAAGCCAGCCATAGCCTTAAACCTTTGAAACTTTAAGCCAACAAAATATTTCTCCCTTATCTCTTTCAGGTATTTATCACACAAACAAAAAGCTAACGATCACAAACATGAATGAACATGGAGACATTACACGAAGTGAAATGAGCAGGTCATTAAAGGACACATGCGAGACACCCACAGTGCATAGAGACAGGCGCACCCAGGGGTGGAGCTAGAAGGACTTGAGAATTACTGTTTGGTACCAACTCTTAGTTTTACAAAACAAGAAGAATGATGAGGATAGAGGCTGGCCATGCTTGCACAGCATTGTGCATGTATTTAATACAATTGAACTGACGACTTAAAGTGATTTCACACAATTTTTAAGTTCAAAAGAAAAAAAAATAAAAGAAGACTGGTTGTAGTCCCCTTGCTGAGTGAGATGGATTTTCTACACATCCTAAGCATAAGGCCTGAGAAATAGACTTAATTTGATTTAAAAACAAAACAAAACAAAACAGCTTTTCTTTCCCATTTGAATTTGTGTGATGAGGTTGAGACTTGTTAAGGTCTGGTCCCCAGTGGCCAGCTCTGACTGTGTACTCCTCTCTGCCCAGGCCATTACCTCATGCCCCTTCTCATCCCCACCCCTGGAGGTGGCTAACTGGGTGACAGGCAAGCAAGAAGAAGGAATGCTTCTTACATTCATGCATTTTAATTAATTAATTAAAGTATTTGCTTATTTTTGGTAAAAATGTGGCATGTACATCAATGTGTGTGTGTGTGTGTGTGTGTGTGTGTGTGTGTGTGTGTCTGGTGTGTGTATGTGTGGTGTGTATGTGGTATGGTGTCTGCAGTTTGTGTGAGTGTGGTTTATGGTGTCTGTGGTGTGTGTGTGTTATATGTGGTGTACGTGTGGTGTATCTGTGGTTTGTGTGTGTGGTATATATGTGGTGTTTGTGGTGTCTGTGATTTATGTGTGTGTGGTATATGGTGTCTGTGGTGTGTGTGTGTGTGTGTGTGTGTGTGTGTGTGTGTGGTGTGAGTGTGTGTGTGTGTTCCACATCTCTTTTTCCAAAGCCATCAGTCAGACTGGATCAGGATCTACCCCCTCAGTCACAGATAACTTCAATTACCTATTTAAGGGTAATTGCCTCCCCAATTCAGTCACATTCTGAGCTATTAAGGTTGGCATATCCACAAGATCTGGGGTCAGGGGACACAACTGAGCCCATACAGTGGATCGAGGACCGCGAAAGTCTGTCTGTTCATGTAAATCCGGACCTACCCAGAGCCACACCAACATCTTACACAGTATTAGGCTCCTAAATGTGTGCATCCCTTTGAGTGCTGAAGAACAGCTTCCAAGTACGTCTATCTGAGAATCCTCATTGACAGACAACGGTGGAGCCTCTTCAAGCCTGAGCAAGCCAAACCCCTCTCTTGCTTTCAGAGTCAGATCTAAGGCTGATCTTATCTCAGGGCCTTGTGGGCACAGAGCCTTTGGATTACTCGGGGCTCCTGAGAACGCTGCATGGTGTCCAGAAGAGCTGAACTCCAGCCTCCCTTTTGGTAACCAGATTGACATGGGATACTCTTCATCATCTTGTTTTTAGCTTCAGTCCTATATTCCCCAAGTCCCTGGCTGAATAAATACATTGCATTAAGGATAGGGGGTGCTCCATTTGCATACCCTTGGTCCTCCTCTGGGAAACTTGAGAGGCCTTTGTCTAAGACCTAAACCAGTGGCTCTTGCTGGGCATAATGGTTGAATTCTCAAATTAGTCTTCTTAGTTTGATAAAGGGCCAAGAAGTGCAGACTCGAATCTGAAATGACCGTTTCTTAGCAAGACGCTGGCAAAGCCAAGGTCTGTGGGACATGGGAAAGAGCCCTTGCTTCTATTTTTGAGCTCTCCCCAAGGATAAAGTGTTCCTTTCATGTCCACTTTGATGTAGAAATAAAGGGGCACTTATACATCATTGAGCTTTAGAATGTACATTTTATAGGGGACTCTGTCCATACGGTCCCAGATTTTAGTGGCACTGCAAATCAGGGGAAAGTGACCAGCTTGAGCCAGGAACAGAGCACAGCTGGGAATCAAGCCCAGTCACCCATCTCTTCCCCACCCCCATGTCTCTAGACCACCCCAACAGGCCAGAGGCTTAGCAATCTCACCACAGATAAAACTAACTCCCTGGGTACCTGCCTTCCCCAGGAGGCTTGTATAAAAGCTGTGTCTCAGACAAATTTTTCAGGAAAACAGGAAGTCCTTCCTGTGGACTGCAGGGCTGAGGGTCCTCACCAGTGTATTTTTGTGAGTGAAAGTCAGGCCTTGGGGGAAAGAATAGAAAAACTGCTTGGGCCAAGGGCCAGGATAGAGTGAGGAGGAACTGGTGTTTGCAAGCAAGTGGAGTCTGTGCAGACTGGCATGGACAAATCTAAATTTGCCTACTCAAGCTGTCCCAAATGGGACATCATAGGCACCTCCAAACTGGAAGCAAAGGCCAAAGGCAACAGAGTCAGGACGTGGACATAAAGATTGCTCAGGACCTGGAAAGCCCCACCCTTCCTGGGGTCTCCGAACCAAGCAAGCCCCTTCCTCAGGTGCTTCTCATTTCTTGGGATCAGCTTCAGCTGCTACCCACTGGCAGGGCTCGAGACCTGAGATCTCAGCTCAGTTCTTAACCCTGCCATTTGCTGGCTATGGTATTCTGAGCAATGTGATTGCCCTGTGTTTTCCTCATGGGTCCTCAAGTCTCTACCATAAAATAATGTACATTTACACACAACCTACATGTGTCCCCTCTTATATACTTTCAGATAGCACATGACACAGGCAAAATCTGAGCAAATAGTTGTTATACTGTGTTGTTTAGAAAACAAAGAGAAGTCTGTTCATGTTCATTACAGATCTCTCTCTTTTTTTTTCTAAAGTATTTTCCATCCATCACTGGTTGAATTGTAGGAAGCAGAATCCACGGATGTAAATGCCTGACTGTAGTCAATAATTTTGTTAAACTTGGGCTCATTACTTTTTCCTTAGGATGATGTGTGTATTGCATAAAGTGCTGACCAAGCCCAGTGTTATGGTCATTATGCTTCCTGAGGATATAAGTTCCCAGAAGAACCAGAACCTTCCAGCATGGCTGTTCTTGGAAGGTCTCCACAGCACCTCTGGTTCCTTTCTGTTCATAGAAGGAGGTACCATTGACCTCTGAGACAGTGGAAGCATCAAATAGTGTCCTGGTATACAAAGAGTGGTCATCTCTTCTTGACCATGCTATGCCCCAAAGTGTCGAGAAGGACACTGGAGTCTTGAGTGACATAGCTCCATATGAATATTGTTTTAGTCTAATGGGAATTGCTGTAACAGAATACCTGAGACTATTTCATTTATAGGACAGAGGTTCCTTGTTTTCAGTCCTGAAGATTATCAATTCAAAGACTAAGGGCCAAGTCTAGCAAAGGGCTCCTTACTATATCACACAATGGTGGAAGGTGTCATGTAGGTCACACGTTCCAATATGGTAACATGGGAGCTGAGACTTCCAGTACATGGACCCTGGGGGACACATTCAAGACATAGAAGTTTTGCTTTGTTTTATGAAAATGCAGGTACATCTAACAGGGTGCTAATTTGCTAAAATTTCTCCTTCATGTTCTACAAATGGTGTTTAAGTTTCCAAAACTCAGTGCCCAGGCAATGCTGAGGAAACAGTGTGGTCTTGAACTGGTTCTCATCTCTCAGACTGGGAGATCCATGAGAAGAGGCTATGTCTGTCATAAACTTCTGTATCCACAGGATAGCAGCATCTGGCACACAGTAATGACATGATCAATAAGAAGTGAACAAATGAATGCATATGAACATATGTATATATGTATGAATGTATGTGTGAATGGATGAATGTCCCAGTTTCTTGAATCTCATTCTCTTAAGTAATGATGAGGAACTTGACAATTTTTCAAAGCCTTGATTTTCCCATCTATACAATGGCACTAAACTGGGCCTAAATTTTAGAGTTGACTTCAGAATTTCAAACTCAGGATCTTATCCCATTTGTGGATCACAAAATTAATTTAGTAGATGTGGTGGTTTGAACGAGAATGGCCCCCATACAGAGACTAACATATTTGAATGTTTAGTCCATAGTTGGTGCAACTGCTTTGGGAAGGATTAGGAGATATGGCATTGTTAGAGGTGTGTCACTATGGCCAGGCTTTGAGGTTTTAAAAGCCCACACCAAGCCCAATCTCCATCTCTGTTTCTCTGGTCTCTCTCTCTCTGGTCTCATTCTCTCTCTCTCTCTCTCTCTCTCTCTCTCTCTCTCTCTCAGTGTGTGTGTGTGTGTGTGTGTGTGTGTGTGTGTGTGTTTGTGTGTGTGTGTATTTGAGCCAAGGTCTTTTTACATAGCCCTGGCTGTCCTGAACCTCATTAAGTAAATCAGATTAGCCTCAAACTCATAGCTCTGCCTGCCTCTGCTTCTTCAATGCTGCTGATTCTTCAGTCCC
>JANHMN010000006.1:29852533-29869442 GCA_030674055.1 Rhabdomys pumilio | reverse complement strand
TCCCAGCTAAAAAATGGGCTGCCAAAAAGACCTCACTGCTGAATTCTTCTAGACCTTTCAAACACTCCTCAAACTACTTCATACAATAAGGAGGACACTACCAAACTCTTTGTATAAAGCCAGTATTATCCTTATATCAAACACACACACACACAAAATTATAGGCCAAGCTTCCCAATGAACAGAGGCTTAAAACATCACAACAAAATACTGGCAAGCCAAATTCAAGAGTACATTAAAAACATTCATTTATCATGATCAAGGTGACTTTGTTCTAGAGATTCAGGGATCTAAATGAATCTCGACATTCATTTTTTGCCAAATGAAAATCAGTAGATACAGCATATTGCATAAATGGATTAAAAAAAAAACAGAATCATGTGATCAGATCTATAGAGGCAGAAAATTCCTTGGACAAAAGCCAACCTTGCTGAAGAGATGGAAATGTGTGGACTACATCATAACTCAGCCAAAGCAATCCTGAGCAAAAGCTGGAGAATCGTTACCCTTGACTGGAGTTACACTACAGAACAAATCCACATGGTACTAGTTCAATAGACATGTCGGTCAGTCGGATTGAATGGAATACCCAGATAAGAGGCCACGCAGCTACAGCATGAGAGGAGGACACCAGGCGTATACTTTGTAAGAAAGACAAATGGATCAAAGACTTTGATGTAAGACCCGCTTCTGAAACTGACGGGAGGAAAAAATAGAGTGATCACATCAAGATATAGACATAAGCCACAACATTCTCAATAGGATTTCAGTTCCGCAGGAATCCAGGCCTACAACTGACAAATTGGACCTCATGAAATGGTATTAAAAAGCTTCTTTAGAGCTAAGGAAACAATCAATCAGTGACGAGACAGCCTACAGAATGGGAGGAAATCATTGCTAGTGTTAACCAAAGTTCCTGGGAAGAAGCTGCATCAAGGCTGAGTGACTGGAATTTCAATAATTGTGGAGAAGTTGGAAAGCTGCAATCGCAAAGCCAAACTATTTTGGACCATCTTTCTCCCCCTACACATTTATTGCCCACCTTTGTGTATGGCATAACATCCCTGTGAAAAGAAAAGACTGACGTTAGATAGCACCCGAGGCCTATGATGTTTCCCTGGCTTGCTCTAGCCTACCTGATGGAATCGCAGCTGTGTTTGACATGTATGTTGTTTATGACTTTCTTTTCATTGTTGTCTTTACTATAAAGCTTTGTGAAATTCTTACTTCATTGGAACATGGTATTTAAGGGAACCTCACTCTGTTACGTGGTCACTCACATTTGGCTCCAAAATAAATCATCTTTTTCCTTTTGAGTTTAGAGATATATTTTCATGTCAACATAGTTATATACAGCTAAACATGGATTTATATTTACATTATGTAGAGAACTTTAAAAACTAGGTAACAAGAATTCAAACAATCCAGTTAATAACTGGGCTAATGAAATGAGCAACTTTTTAAAAAATGAAGTAAAACTGGCCAACAAATGGGGGGCGGGGTCTGATCTCACTAGCTTTCAGAGAAATGCAAATTAAAATGACATTGGTGTCTCCTCTTACTCAAGTCACAATGGCAGTTGTCATGAGAAACAAATAGCAACAAATGTTGGTAAGGATATAGACAAACAGGAACCTTATACACTGCTGGTAATAATAAAGACCAATATAGCCACTGAAAAATCAGTATGGAGTTTCAAAAAAAAAAAAAAACCTTCAAGTAAACCTACCATATGATTCAGCTTAATCACTCCTGGGTATATAATTTAAAAATTCCAAAGTAATATATAACAGAGATATACTCACTCGTCAATTGTTATTTCCGTGATATTCAAAATAGTTAAGTTGTGGAAACAAGTTAGAGTCATCTGGGAAAAGGAACCTCAGTTGAGAAAATATCTGTCAGCTTATCGACAAGACTGTAGAGAGTTTCCTTGATTGACGATTGATGTGGGAGGGCCCAGCCCACTTGTGTTCCCCGATGGTTTAAAAAAGCAGGCTCAGTCCCTTTAAGGACTAGTATTCCTAGAACTGGAAGGTGCTCCTCACACTACCAGAGGACAAAGGTGAACATCAACCCTGCTACAAATCCTGCCATCTACAACGGTGAACTGCATGCAAGGTATGCTGGTGTGACAGTGGCACAAAAGTTGTGGGTGTAACCAACCGATATGTGATTGAATTTAAGCCCACTCTTAGAGATGAAACCCATGCTCAACAGTGTTCCCGTGGGCAAGAACTTGCAATTAAATAGGTCAGGGACTAGGGGAAAACCCAATACCACTGTTCTGCTAAAGGAACAGAGCAACAAAATGACTCCTAGTGAGTCTGCTGTACTCATAGATCAGTATCTTGCTCAGCCATGAGAGATACTTCTTCTGGCCATAGATGGAAACACATAGACCCACAACTGGACAACATGCCAAGAGCGAGAGACCATAGAACACTCAGTTCTAAATGGATATCTCCATCAGTCTCTCCCCTCAAGGCTGCGGGAACTTTGTGGAAGAGGATGCATAAAGATTGTAAGAGCCAGTGGGGATGGAGGGCATGCAAGAAACAAGACCTTCTAGACATAATAGGACTAATTCACATATGAAGTCAGAGACTGGCAGACTGGCAGCATGCACAGGTCAAAGCCGGGGCTGAGAGAACAAGTGGGCACAAGCCCCTATCCTTAACCCAGAAACTGCTGACAAAGAAAAACTGAGGGCTTTTTTTTTTTTTTCCAACTGGACATCACTGGATATACAAGCAGACCCATTCCCAGCAGTAAATGGCCAACCCTAAAGGAACTCGGTGGTAGTTTGGGGGATTATTTTGTCTCAAGATAGTTTGTCTGAGTTTCCTCTCTGCTCTTTTCCTTTTAACCTTGCAGGTCTTTGCTTATATGTTATCATTTCCAGTTCAGTTTTTATGGATTTCCTGTGTGTGCGAATGTGTGTATACATCAGCATCTGTATGTGTTTCTTGTGCTTTATTTTTTACTTTTCCCCCTATTTTGTCCAATTCTGGTTTGCTTGCTTTTATTTTATTATTTTTAGATGTTTGCTTTCTAACTAGAGAGAGAATGGAAGGGTGTGGATTTGGGTGGATGTGGAGATGGGCAGGATCTGGGAGGACTTGGGGGAAGGGTAAACCATAATCAGAATATATTGTATTTAAAAATCTATTTTCAATTTAAAAAGGAGGGCGGTTAAATAATCCATGCAGAACAAGTTAGTAAGCAGTGTTTCTCCGTTGCCACTGCAGAAACTCAGCACAAAAACCCAGATTTGGAATCCTGTGTTAGCTCTCACATTGCTTTTAGTGTGTGTATGTGTGTGTGTGTGTGTGTGTGTGTGTGTGTGTGTGTGTGTGTGTGTGTGTGAGAGAGAGAGAGAGAGAGAGAGAGAGAGAGAGAGAGAGAGAGAGAAAGCTTGGTTTTACTAGTCATACTGTTAGGTTGAATGAGACTCCCATGTGCCAAAATACCCACAAACAGGGTATTCAGTGTCCCACCAAGGAGCTCATATGTCATTTCATAGCTCTGCAAACATTTGTTATCCATCGTGGCCATGACACTGGGCTGGCTGGCAGTGACAACATATCACCATGCAGACCTTTTACGTCTCCAGACCCTGTACTCAAGTCTTTACCACAGCTTTGCATGGGGTTTGGCCTGGCAGGCAGAGAGCACATCAGGTTTGGATAGGACAAGAAAAGCACCAGCTTAGCGACATGGCTCAGATTTGTGTCCAGGTGAGCCTCGTGCAGCAGGAGCCTTGCTCTGAAATGAAGGTCCAAGCAGTGGTTGTGCTGGCAAACTGAATGCAGACTCCTGCCTGCCTCCTCCTCTTCCTTACCTTCTTCCTCTTCTCCCTCCCCTTCTCCTCCCTTCCCCTCTCGGCCTCCCCCTCCCCTCCCCTCCTCTTCTGTCTCTTCTCCTTTCCCTTCTCTTATTTTAGAGACAAGATCTTACTGTGTAACCCATGGTGACCTTCACTCCCAATTCCTCTGCCTCCCTTTCTTGAATGCTGAGATTGCAGATGGTACTTAGTCTCCAGCTCCTTTTTTTTTTTAAAAGCTTTGCTTCAGCTGGCAGCCACCACCCCTCCTCCAATCTCATCCCTACCGAAGGGGCATTTTCCATGAACAGCCTTCCCCACTCCCTGTTGTCTCTGACCTGAGGTTCTGCTATGCTTTCTCTTTGCAAAGAGCTGCAATGTGCTGATTCTGCCCTTAGTTCTATGCCATCTACTGTGGTCTCAGCCTTTTCCTGCCTCTTTGGAGTGACCAGCAGCATAAGGGACTGTGCCTTATTCCTGATCCAGCTGTGTGGGATAGGTAAGAGCTTGGTTGTCAGTCTTTGTTTTTCCTGAGGTGTGTCACCACCAGCAACTCATAGGTGCTGAGTCAGCATGCTTCAGAGTGATGGGGACAGTTTGGGTCCTGATATTTCTTTATGAAGACAGTAAGACTGAAACAATAGGCAATGGACAGATCTGACTTCCAAAGTTACTTCAGTTAATATGTGGACTTTTTTTTTTATTTTAAATCTTCTCTCTTCTCTAATCTTTCCTCAGAAGCAAGAAGCAATCTCCGTCAACAAAGACCACCCTCAAAAGTACATTTACTGCACAGGCAGCTTTCTGGAGCCTTAGATTCAGTGAACCATACATCAAAGAAACCACCATAAAAGCTGAAAATAGAACTACCACATGACACAGCTAGCCCACTCACGGGTATATACCCGAAGGACTCTTAAGTCAACACGCCACAGACTCACTTGTACCCCCAAGTTTATCTCGGCACCATTCACAGGAGCCAGGAAATGGAGCCAGCTTAAATGTCCATCAACAGGTAAATGGGTAAAGAAAATGTGGTGCATAAACACGTTGGAATTTTATGTAACCATAAAGCAAAAACAAAGTTGTGGTATTTGCGAGAAAATGGCTGCTACTGGAAACCATTTGCAAAGCGAAGTAAGCTTTGCCAGAAAGACAGATTCCTTGTGTTTTCTCACACGTGAAACCTAGGTTTAAAGCTATGTATCTTCCCAGAAAGACATGCACTGCATGTTTTCTCTTATCTACAGATCCTAGTTTTTAATCTTTAGATTTGAGCCTATAGCCTGGGGTAACCTCAGAAATAAGGAAAGTAATGGGGGACCCATGTGGGGAGTGAGAAGGAGCTCTAGGGAGGGGGATAGTGTGATGAGATGCTATGAAAGGGGAAATGAGGGAAAAGGGGTATACTTAAGAAAGAGGAGAACAATACAGAAGAATAGGGAGGGAAAGGATAAATGGCACTGAGGATATTTGAAAGAGTCATAGAAAAACATGTTTTTTAATGTTTGCTTGAAATATGCATTTTGTTGTGGCGTGTTTGTGTGTGTGTATGTGTGTGTGTGAGTTGTATGTGGTATGTTTGTAGGGTGTGTGTGTGTGTGTGTGTATGCCACTTGAAGTGTAAATGCTTCCCATAAGAGCAGTAGATGATTTAACAAAAGCTCCAATAGCAGGCACAAGAAATCTCCCTTTGAGTTGTTAGTCAGGAGAGTCAAATGCGCTCACTACATCATAGGGGCTGCTGCTGCCCTTGCCCTTTGGTTGCCTCCTAGAGCTTAAGTGAAAGACCCTACTTCTGAAGACACCGTGAACCTTAGACACAGGATTTGGAGGAATAAAACTGAAACTGACCCGAAAGCCCCCTCCCTGGGCTCAGGGTATCCAAAGGTGCTTCACAAACAGCCAAGGGAGAAAAGCAGTCAATAATCCTACCAAGTATGACAGCCACGAACCCCAATAATAGAGAGTACGCCAGGATATCACCAAGGAGGCAACAGTGGCATTTATTTCTTGGGGGTAACAAACAGCTGTCTATTGGGTTGAAGAGCCACTCAATAGGAGGGAATTCATGCCTGCAATTGTAAATTCAACTTTGTATATATATATAAATTGTATCCAAGGCGGAGGAGGTTGTGACCCTAAAGGAGAACATACTACTGACACATTCCTACATCAGGATTTAACTTCATTCAATTCACACTTACCCTTGTACCCACCGATATGTGTAGCTCTCACCCCTCATCAGAGAAGCACTTTTTTTTTGTCCAGTTAACACAGTCTTGAAAAGCTACAAGCGCACACAAGTTTTTATCATAGAGTTGTCCTTCACAGTTCAATATTTATTCTGTATTTTCGTAACTTCATTTATGCTGAGACAGACTTTCTGCTAATGGAATTTCTTTTTCACTTGTCAAAATATTCTTATCGACTTCCCCTAAACTACAGAACGATGGCCATCTGCTCAGCATTGACACTCTTGATAGGCGTAACTGAGCATCTGGAGATGGTCTATAACAGGGTCTATGTAAACACTTGGCTACTGGATAAAATGGACTTGAACATCTCTGGATTTGGTGTCTGTGGGGGAAGGGTGGTATTGGAATAATGCTCTGTGGATACAAAGGGTCACTGTGTTGCCGGTGCTACATTACCAAGTCTACAGCTCACATCTGCATGTTACTCTCAAGCACTCTCTCTTGCTTGAGCTTTACATTTACCTGGACTCAGCAGCTAAAGCCTTGAGAATAGCACAAGAGGGAAGGAAGCTGGCAGGATAGGCAGATGCTCGGGCTGAGAGAAAATGAGATGGCTCAAACACAAGAAAAGTAATATTCAACTAAAAAAAAAGTGCTGCTAGAATTTACACTTCTCAGTGTTCTAAAACTTAACTTTCAGTTTGATCCTAAACTCATTGTCACTGTTGTTTTTAATCACAGAAACACTGGAGCTGTTTAATGTAGACATTTATAATACACTAGCATCACCATGAGACTTTTTAAACAGTTAGCATTAGAGGATGTGAATTTATGGTTCTATAAATGTCTTCTGGGATGGTTGAAGAGCTAGCACTACTGGAAACCTAGCTGACAACTTTAAGCCCATATTTACACAGCCATGCAGGTTTTTTGTTGTTTTTTTTTTTGTTTTTTTGTGTTTGTTTTGTTTTGTTTTGTTTTACCAAAAAGCAATGTTTTCATCTTCACTGACTTAAGACAATGCACTTGACCATTATTACACAGAAAAGCTTGGTAGCTTTACAAATATACAGTACTTATTTTTTTGTCAAGTTCTCTAAATGAAGGAAAACAATCAGTTTTCTTCATATGTGTTCTGTATGGTCCAATGAATGACCTAAATTGTCATGCATACCTGGATTTTAATGAGTGGGCTTATTAATAATATAGCAGGCAGACACAAAATAATAAATAGCAAGTTGCAGTTAGAAGCAGCAGATAAATAACAAACGTCATTGTGTCAATTTGTAATATCTAGCCAACACTATTGCTAACAAAAGAGATGTCATCCAATGCAGGGTTTACAAAATCCAACATAAATTGGCTGGGAAGCTGAGGCAGTCAGCTGGATTTCCCAACCAAGCTTCTCTTTATAGATGAGCTTCCAGCTGCCCTTTCCCACCACGGGCATGTTTATACAATGATGTTATCCACATGATAATGGGTCTGTAGGCATGAATAGTGCAGGATTGGAGGTGTCGTGGAAGAGCAGCTGAGGACAAGCACACGGAGGGTTAGGGCCCCTGCAAAGAGGCCCCACGGGGCCATTGTATGAGGCTGTGAAAGGGGAAGCCTTGGTTCCAATAGAGATCCTAAGATCTTGAGATGCTGGAATCATAAGACATCCACCAAAGACAGTGATGAGCATGGAGTGGAGCTGACCTAGAAGAGACTCTGTGTGGGCTGAAGATGGCAGAGCCGTCACAGGGACATTTGGGGACAGAAATGTTTGTTCTGTGCCATTATTTGTTAGAGGTGTATAATGTGGAGTTATATTTGTTTTTGTTTTTTTTTTGTGTGTGTCTTTTTGTGTTTGTTTTGTTTTTTATAAAATGAATCTCACAGTTAAGAGACTTTGGACTATTTAAAGTGTTGGAATTGTTAAAATACTATAGGGACTTTTGAAGTAGGACTGAATACATTTACATGGTCATATACAACCGTATATATGGTTATAACATGGTCATATATCTACGGGGACAACACATGGAAGATTATGGCTTAGAAGTGACGTGGTTTTGTGTTAAATTGACAAGGAGTAGGTTGTGATTGTTAGTGTCAACTTGACAAAATCTAGAATCATCTGAGAGGCAGACCTCTGGGCATGCCTTTGGGGAAATATGTTGATTAAGTTAGATGATATGAGAAAACCCTTCTTACTTGTGGGTGGCACTATTCCCTAGGCAGGGGACCCTGGGTAATAAAATGGAGAAAACAAGAAAACAAGCTGAGCATAGGCATGTACAACCTTGTCACTCTCTACTTCTTACCTGCGAAGGCAACGTGACCAGCTCCCTCGAGCTTCTGTCACTGCAACTTCCCCAAATGACAGGTTGGAACCTGGGACCTGGAGCTGTAAACTGAAATGAACCCTCTCCTCTCAAACTGCTCTTGTCAAGTTATTTTATCACAGCAACAGAGAAGAAACTAGGACACTGGAAACAACATAAGCCATTTTATTGATATTAATTTCTTGCTTTTAATTCTCATGATGCAGATGGTCAAGTGTCAGCATTGGGACGAGCTGGGTAACAGGCGCACCAGTATTTCCTTTTTGCTCTTGAAACTTTTCTATGAGTCTAAAATTACTTTAAAAGTGGAAATCATAGACTGAAGAAATAGCAATGGTTAAGACCATATCCTGTCCTTGCAGAGAAGCAGGGTTTGGTTCCCAAAACCCACATGGTGGATCACAACTACCTATAAGTCTATCTAGTTTCAGGGGATTCAATGCCCTTGTGTACTGCACAAGGCACTGGTGTTTGTGGTACACAGACATACATCCAGGCAAGACACTATACACATCAAATTTAAAATATCACTTTATGCTTTCAATTCAAAGAAATGGGTGAAAACCCCTTTAGAAGGTAATTAATCAAGACTTGAAATCCTCAGAGCCAGCCTCAGAATCTTTATTTCTCATAAATATTTCCTAAGGATTCTCTTTTGTGGGTAACTCTGTAGCTAACACAGGCAAGGACAGCTCCATGGTGGTGACATCACTGCAAATCTTTGCAGTACTTTGACAGTTCTGTCTAGTTTGCCATTCTCCTCAGGCTTTCTGCACTTTTGCATAGCCAGGAACAGAATATTGCAACCACTGCTCTTCCACTAGTAAGCGAACTAGCTTCATTGGCTCCTAAAAACAAGATTCCATGTCTTCTTAAATTTAGTTTTAAATTTACTCTGTATTGAGTGTGTGTGTGTGTGTGTGGTGTATGTGTGTAGTGTCAATGTGTAATGTGTTGCCTGTAATTTTAAATGCTATCGCACTCTGCCCACCCCCCCTACTTCCCATCTTCCTTTTGCTTTACCTGCCTTTAACTCTGGGAGGTTTCCATGCCACCAACTCCTACCCAAGATCCTTGAATCTGAGGATAAAAGACCCACACAGGTTGTTACCTTACAACTTGTCTTCTAGGCACAATTGCTGGGCACAGATCTCCCACAACTGGAAAAGTGTACCCTTACCAACTTATTATCTCCATTTCTCTAACTGCTCTAAGCTTAGTGGCTAGTCCCACCTAGCCCCTGCCAAACATCCTTGGCCACCTGCCTGTAGTAGAGATCACAGGCCCAAGCTCACCCGGAGACCTCACATGATTGCTGTGTTCTTCCTCCGAAGCATGGCAGAAAGTGCCTGTCTCCTTCCTTCTCTATGTCTGCCTTTTCCTGCTTGGACCTAGAAGTCCCACCTATACCTTCCACCCAACAATCGGGCCCCCAACCTTCTTTACTGATAAATCAAAAACCAATTGGGAAACAGGACATTAGTATCAGAACTTCCCCTTGCGTGTGTGTGTGTGTGTGTGTGTGTGTGTGTGTGTGTGTGTGTATCTATAGCAATCTCTTTGTTCCACTTCTCCATTTCCTTTCTCCACTCACAATTAGTCCAACTGATCATTTACATATGCCATCTCAGTTCCCAAAGATGATGTGAGCATATTCACCACTACCACGTAACACCCATCTCTGCACCACTGGTTCATGCAGGGAAAACATGCTATTAAAACAACACATGGTGAGCCAAACACAGGGTTGCCTCTTGTCATAGCAAAAACAATGAAGTTTTACTGTATCACCAGGAAACACTTGCTCTCCTGTCCCAGCTCATTCTATTATTTGTACATGTACTAAGTGTTAGGAGGGAAAGAGCTTGCCAAAGTCAGCAAACACTATTTGAAAAAAAAAAAAAGTTTTTCTAGTTGGCTCTGCAAAGCTTCTCTGGCTAGATTCTGAAAGTATTTCTTAGCTCAAGACCTGGTAATCACAGGGCACCTAGACCACAGCTAGGGGTCTGGCAATCCCAGAAAGAGCTCTGGCAGATAGGCTCATGGATACCCAAAGCAGCTCGGAGATCCCTTCCCCAATTTCACAATGTAACTGCATCTCTCAACAGTATAGATTTCACTCAAGTCTCAGATGAAAGAACATGAATTCCATGGGAAAATATATTATCTAGAATAGCCTCGATCACACAAAAATGATGTCATTAAACAAGCACTTGTCTGTCCACCTAATGGACGATTTGCCCAAAGAAACCACCAAGGAAGAACTGTTCCAACTATAATACAACAGAGAAAGAGAGAGCAGATGGTTGAGGATTGTGAACGTGTGGAGGCCCTGCTGCCTGGGAGCTTGCCTTTCCCATCACCCCTTCCAGTCCCTCAGCTAGAGGACATGGTATACATGGATTAGCTCATCCCATGGAACTAAGGATGGCATTCGAGGAGGATCTCAACTGACCTGTAAAGGAGGATGAGTGGTTTTCTTCACTCCCCTTCTACCACCAAACTCTCAACTTTCTATTTAGCAGAAAGTGTTGGTGCCTCAAGTTTCACAGGGTAGCCAGGGTGGTCCAATTCTGTCCAGTCACCAAAAACATCCAATTAATTTTTCTCTGTGGCTTATGAGACAAATCCCTCATCAGGACCACTGTCACACCCCTCCATCAACAGGCAAGTATTGAAGGAAGAGTCATGAAATGCAGTGGGAACATGTTTAAGCATGGAGACATTTGGAGGGTCCATAATCCATGTGTGTGTAGCTTAAAGGATTTTAGTTCTGCTGCCTGTGGGCAGATAGTCCACCAGACCATAACTGTGTAGCACGTGTCAAATGCACCAGCTCAACTAGACAGCCAGGAATTTTAAAATAGGAAGCTAACTACTATGTATCTCCCTTCCTGGACATCCAACCTCACTGAATCAGAAAGCACTGAGGTTCTGTGGCTTCTAGGCATCAGACTTGAAACCCTGAGAGCTACAAGGGCCCAGGCAGAGCTAGGACAGCAGGGGGCAACATTAGCCCATGCTGGTGGACTGCCCCAACACCTGCAGTGCATGAGGGAGCTCTATGTCTGGTGACAGCCTTGAGCAGAAAGAATGGAGTAATCACAGAAAGTCATTTTGTCCACATAGAAACACGGAGAAATGTCTCCTTAGCCTCCTAGCTAAAATCAAGTACAAGAACAAGGCTGGGCACACACTAGAACATACCCAGTTTCCCCGATCAGTCTGCTCTCAACACAGATTGAACAAAAAAGATACACATAACTGTTGCCCAGGTTTTACTTACCGAGGCCTCTGCAAGCCATGGTCATTCAGCAGTATCAGAGTGGCCAGGAAAATGAGACACCTCCATTTCCAGACATGTTACTGGCTTTGTTTTTTAAACACTATCTTGGTCCTCAGTTGTCTTCTATTTCAGTGAAGTTTCTCTCAGGTCTGCTCTGTGGGATGAGACTTCAGAAGACACTTCAGTGTCTGAGGAGAGTGCCCCATGGCTCTGCTGTTGAACTCTGCCAGTCCCCATACAAATCCCATCTGGTGTCCTTCAAAGTGGTCCACAGCTGCTACCACCTTGGGTCAGTTTTTGTCTCCTCTGTCCTAAACCATTGCAGACGCCTTCCAGCTAGTCTGCCTGGCACTGTCTGTATTCCTTTCAATCTAAGCTCCACAAAGGCACCATCTGCTAAGATGGCTGATTAGATCATGCCACTGCTCAGCTCAAGTTTACGTTGGCTTCTCACCATCCACACTACAGAAGCTGACGCCACCTTGTGATGGTCTACAAAGCCTCATGGTTTGCTCCTAGCACCTCTCCAGTGTCCTCTCTTACTGGAGTTCTCCCTCTGTCTTCCCAGTCATTCTTTCCTCTTCTTGTCTCTTCTCATACTTTCCAGGCACGGTCCCTTTTCGGAGCCTTTGCAGATCCTGTTCCCACTACCTTTGAGGCTCTTATCCTTTGAGCGTAGTACCTCGCTCATTCCCCACCGACCAGAGCTGTACTCAAAGACATCCTCCTGGCTCCCATTGCCTTCACTTTTATTTTGCCTGCTACCATGCACCAGCATATAACAGACATGGATTTCATTGATTTCTCTTGTCTAATATCTGGTTCCCTTGACCAGAATATGAGGACAGAAAGTGAGGACATTGTTTTATTTTGTTCAGTGATGTATCCCTAGAGCCTAGAAAGGTGTGTGGGATGTCCAGGCAGTGCTTAATAACTCACTATTCCTTTGTTAGTGGAGTAAATGAATCTAGAATGGATCGTGCATATCAGGATATCCATAGCAAGATAAAAGTGGGCCAAAGGAGGAGGCCAAGAGTAACCTAAGCCAAGATAAGCTTGTTCTTTCCTACTCCCTCCTCCTTCCCTACCTCTCTCCCTCTGTCCCTCCCTTCCTTTCCTCTCAGCACTGGAAATTGAACCTAGAACCTCATAGATACTAAGCTATATTCCTAGCCCCATTTTTGCTTTTCATCAGTCTTATTAAATTTCCAAGTAAGTTGTCTACTGAATAGCTAGGGTGCAAACCTGTACTGCCAGCCCCAAACAGCTTAAGCTCCCAGCCAATTCCATTTTCTCTGGTTGACATGGAGCCTCTGAGGGTAGCCTAGATCCTGCCTTCATGGTGTGTGGGTTTGTGGTCATGCCCCATCTTCCATCATGATTAGCACCTCCCAGGTTGCTCTGCACAAAAAGGTATATCCTGGCTGTTGTGTTATCGGGCAACTAAGAGTGACTTTCTGCACCTGACCTACTTGAGTTGTCCTTGGTTTTTCTGAGTCAAGAGTAATTTTATCTAGTGTGTATTCGGTCAGAGGTAGTACATAACCCCCTTGAAACTTCCTGGGTTCTCTAGTGGGTTGATCCCACATCCTGGGGTGATGCCCCACAGGTACAGAAAGGGCTGGTGCTGTCTGACCTCCTACCTTGTCCTTTCTATTTGGATCTTTGCCCTATCAACAAATGAGTACAGGACAATTGGGCTCAGTATTCTTGTCCTGTTGTCCTGTGGCCTGTTCAATGACAGCCTCATGAGAAGCTTTTTTGGGAAGAGAGACTCAAACTTCTAGATCAAGATTTGAGGTGAATTGTTCTACCAGCTCAGAGCTAGAGGGAGAGGCTCAGAACCTGCCACTGCCACAATACCAAGTCTCGCCCTTGTTCCCACATCTTCATAGATTTTCTTGAATAATAACTCTTCCTTTGCTGTGTGGTCTTACAAACATTAGTGAGGAGTTTCCAAAGCAACTCATAGTAATTTTACATGTAGATGGAGGAGAGAGTGTGAGCATGGGGTCCAGACCCTCGGTGCATTCATTGTTGTGCCTCTCTGTCGTCAGGCTTCATATTCCCACTGCCTAATCCTTATAAACATGTAGCAAAGAGATGCAGTCTGTCCATCCTTGCCCTGCCATAAAAATTAGAACTCTCTCCTCCAATCCAAGAGTAATGTTATCCAGCCTTCACGCTTCTACCCATCCTGCCTCTAATGATCTCCACTCCTTTCTTTCAATAGAACCTTTGAAGGTTGTAGAGGACAGATGTGGACACTCCAGAAGACAAGAGGATCTCAAGTTCAAGGTCAGCTTGGGTGTTACAGTGAGACAGTGCCTTGAAGAAATATAGTCATCACGTTGCATTTTTCTTTAAAACTAATTTCTGCTAATTAAATGGCTGGTTTGCTGATGACTGGGTCTTCTTGGCTCCTCACTCTGTCTTTTGCCCAGGGTCTTCTGTGTTTTCACACTGAGTCTTTTCTGAGAGTAACTTTCTGAGTGGAACTCTAGAGAGAGAGATTCTATTTTTCTGTAGGTACCTGTGCTGTGGGACCCTTCTGCCTAAAATTTCTTGGCTTGACTCAGTGAGGGGCTAGAGGAGAATGAGACAGAAGTGCAGAGCCTCTCCCAGATAGAAAACATGCTATGAGGGGTTCCAGCTGATCAGACCTAAGTGGTAGTCTCTTCCTATCCACCACCCACAGATGTGAGGACTGAGAGGGGTTTGTGTTGTACAGTGGCTCTTCGTTTATTTTGTTCAACGCTGGATCAGAGCAGTGCCTGGCATACAGCAGGTGCAAACTTATTGTGGGGCTGACAGCTACTTCCTTCAGCCCTCGGTGATCTGGAGGCATCAGGACCATACCACCAGGACTCTTTAAGGAGAGCTTCCTTACCCAGATGCCTGCTCCAGGATGCTGTAAATTGCCACGTCTCATGATGTTTGCAATGCAGAGTGCTTGAGGGTATTCTTGGGTCTCAACAAAAAATGTTAACAGAGCCACTGCCTGAGGACAGTGTTTCTTCTCTCCTGAACATATATGGATACCTAGAAGAAAGGCTCTGTCTCCACCTAGAAAATGAAGAGAAAGAAATGACCCAGTATGCCATTTAAAATAGTCATTGACAGGGTTAGGGACATGGTCCAGTAGAGGACCTCATTTTAGTTTCTAGCACCCATATTGGGTGGGTCAAAATTGCCTGTAACTTCAGCTCCAGGGGATATACTGCCATCATCTGGCCTCTGAGGGCACATGCACAACACACACACACACACACACACACACACACACACACACACACACACAGAGAGAGAGAGAATAAATAAATAAACAAATAAATAAATAAGTTGTTCTTCCAGAGGACCTGGGTTCAGTTCCCAACATCTACATGGTGGCTCACAACCATCTGTGACTCCTATCCCAGAGGATCTAACGCCTTCTTTTGGCCTCCACAGGTCCCAGGCATGCCAAGCGGTACCCAGATTTACATGTAGGGAAAACATTTATATAGATAAAGTAAATCAAAAATAAAAATTACATTAAATTAAAATATAAACATTTCAAGTCATTGGCAAATGCATTTTATGCCACAAATGTTAAATGACTTGAGGAAAGGTTCTGTGTGCTAGCTAATCTAAGCCCTGCCAAGCAAGGTGGATCAGGAATTGTTGTAGTTGAGAGAATGAGAATTATAGAGGAAATTATCTTAACGTCACTTGACGAGCAGGCTTAGCAGGCACAGGACTGCAATCTGGAATATTTGCCTCCAAACATCTGTTCCTCCTACTGTACATTCTTCAACTTCCAGTAAGAAGAGCATTCATGTAGAGGGTCCTGAGTTGTCCTTGTGTGTGTGAAGAACAGCCTATGGAAAACAAGCAGAAGTATCTCCCGTTTGGCATTCAACTAGGTAGTCTTACTTTTAAATAAGCTTGAGGATCAATTGCCAAAAATTAATTACCTAGCACATGATCTGAGATGGTCATGATGGGTTATAATAATGCCTCTATCGATCCCCTAACTCAGCTCCAGCCCCCTAGAATCAACACATAGTCATAGCTATCTAGTTTTTTTGGTTTGTTTGTTTGTTTGTTTGTTTTATCAAGCACATAGAACCTTCCCCTGGTTGTGGTTTAAAAGTTGTCGTCTGAAACCACTGGCCTTCATCGTTGTCATTTATTGATACCTCTAGAGAAGTCAGAAGCTGTGGTTGGTAATTGCACAGACTGGGATCTGAACGGCACCATTTGCTCTGTTCAAAACTCCATGGGGACTAAGAACACACAGGTCAAGTGAGCGTTTTAAGTTTCCAAATTCCAACTTTGCAATGCTCCAAAATCCCAAACTTTCTGAGTGCTGAAATGACAGCCCAAGTGGAAAATTCCACATCGTAACACTTCGTTTCATGCACAAAATTATTTAAAACATTGTATAAACTTACCTGCAGGCTATGTCTACAAGGTGTATATAAAACATAAATGAATTTTGGGTTTAAACTTGGTTCTTGTTGCCAACATATAACACTGTGTGCATGCAAATTATTCCAAAATCTGAAGACAAGAAAAGGTCTAGATCAAAAGCACTCTGGTCCCCAGCATTTGGGATAAGGGTTATTCAGTCTATTTTATATAGTATTTCTGACTGACTACTGAATTGTCATTTTCCTTATGAAAGGCAGCTTTTCTTTGTTATTTAATTTTAATTCTATCATATGCCTAAACCACAACTTGTCAAAACCGAGCTCTCCAGTAGTCCTTGAGCCCCGAGTTTTGACTGCACAGGAGATTCTCTCCAATGACATTGCAGCTTTTTCATGACCCTAGAGAAGAGTTCTTTGGCTTGGCCAAGAAACTCTCCTATGCCTCTGTACAAGCCCCCCGCCCCCATCCAGAGCACGTGGTCACACTCAGGTCTGGAGCTCTGGCCAGAAGCAAAGGCTGCCAATTGTACTGTGTCGAACTTAATTAAGTAATAGTTTTATGAGGTGGGCGGCAATACCTTAGGGAACAACTTAAGGCCACAGGATTTATTGAGCTCTAGCTGCAAGCTGACAATCTCCAGCACGCACACAAGAGAGCCTGTGTTACCAGAAAGTTAATGTTGCAAGAGAAGTCTCTCGAAGTAGAGGTGCCACTCTCTAGCTGAGGCCTCTGTTCCACAAGTGAGAGCACATCTAACAGGTTCTCAAGTGGACACACACACACACACACACACACACACACACAGAGAGAGAGAGAGAGAGAGAGAGAGAGAGAGAGAGAGAGAGAGAGAGAG